>CM056050.1:348027497-349227497 GCA_029574335.1 Rana kukunoris | reverse complement strand
CGGTCAAAACCGAACGTGTGTGGGCGCCATCGGTTATTTAACCATCGGTTAAAAAAAAGCCAACTTGCTTTAAATTTAACCGATAGGTCAAAAACGAACGTTAGTAGGCACGACCATCGGTTAAAAACCCACGCATTCTCAGAATCAAGTCGACGCATGCTTGGAAGCATTGAGCTTCATTTTTTTCTGCACGTCATGTTTTACGTCACCGCGTTCTGACACGATCAGTTATTTAACCGATGGTGTGTAGGCACGACGGACCATCAGTTAGCTTCATCGGTTAACCGATGACAACGGTCCATCAGACCGTTCTCATCAGATAGACTGATCGTGTGTACGCGGCTTAGGTGGTGGTACCCAGTGTACAGGACTTGATCCAGACCAGTACGGCTAACAAAAACACTTGCTTTATATGTCAGGGAGAACAATATTTTACCGTTATTTTCTTTTTCCTGTTTTAAAATAGAGAAATTAATTTAATAGGTCATTATATCTGGGTGAGTATTTCCCATCTTCATTTTCAGAGAATAAGTAAACCATAGAGATTTACTGTGTATGTTTATGAAAGACGTTATGTGGAATGCTAGGGGATTCCTGTGCTGTCAGTCATAATTATGTCAATTACTGACAATTACAAATGACAGTAACAATTATTTCCTTTGAGTAACTATGCTTCATGGAAGAAGCATTCCCTCGGGTTAGCTATAGACATCAAAGAGATTCTAGCAAACTATTTACCTATTTTTGTTCTGTAGCTATTAAATTGGTAATTACAATGCTCTTGCTGGAATTTTTCAAAATCACTCCCAGCATCATCAGCAGCAGTGCTGTAATGAGAGCATTGCTCCTGCAGAGTCTCTTTAGATTTGCAAGATTTACCTCCTAAAGAGGAACCTTATATTGCAATAAACCCCAAAACCTCAATTACCCAGCCATGGGTACCATATTCCAAGTAGCTGCCTGTCATTTATCCAGAGGATTTCCAGTGGGAGAGCTACTGCTTCAATTACAAGATCAAACTTATAATGTTTACAGTGGATCAGCAGGTCTAGGTGATAGACTGGGAGCTCAGTTGAGTGAAGATCGAAAGAGGAGATTGTGGAGAAAGTTAAATAGTTAATTGCAACCTTTGTTAGAAACTGTTCAGGAATGTTGCCATAGGAGATAGCAGTAGTGGTGTCTGGCTGGGTGCTTTTCCCTGCATTGTTGTCTACCTATAGAAGTCTCGGAGTCTGCAAAATAACATTGCAAATACTAAAGGATGTCCTGGCCCTAAAGCCTCTCTCCCAAAATTCTGTTTAAGAGACAATAAATCTCTTTGCATTTAAGACGTTTCTGGCACCCATTAATCCGCCTTACATTGCACCCACCATGCCTTGTAACCCACTCTACACAGAAGGATGTCAGCTGTCCCAAACTCTGGAGGTCGCCATTAGGCCTGGAGAGGCCTGGGACTTGGCTACACTAACAACATTTTTAGCATACACAAAAAAAATCTATTGATCATGCCAGAAATGTAGTGTCTTTGTCATTTCCTGTGATCTGCACCAAAGAATTTCCTTCCTAGAATGACAACTATGGCTCCTCTGTAAATAAAGTGGAGGTTAGTAATAAACGGCTAGTAATATTCAATATATTATAATTTTGGTTTAGGGTTTTTATACACTTTAATGTTACATTTCAAAATGGCTGACAAATTAACCAACAGAAAAGTTTATTCTTTTTTTCTCAAACAAAGGTTTTTATTGAACAAAAATTACAATACAAGCGATGAGCTCCAGAGCAGACATATATCGTCAGGAGAGTGTGGCGCAGCACACCCAAAATCAGAAAAATAAGAAAAAGACATGGTAAAACTTTACATACAAATGTGTGTCCCCAACTCACCCCCCCGGCATCTCATATACAGTAACTCAAGCACAAGCCTCCACCCCCCTACGCCTAGATGTGATACCCCACACAGTCAGCATTCTGTATAGTGTTATAGCCCAGGGGCCCACTCCCACCCCACGACCCTAGAATAGCCGATCATACACCAAATCAATCGGGGCCAGACACGGGACGTCAAGCCAAGGGGCCCATACTTTTTCAAATTTACAGTCAGTGCCTCTATGTTGAAATATTACTTTTTCCAGCCGTAATGTGACCCCCATCTGTTTGATCCATTCGTGCACAGTGGGGGGTTCGGTGTCCTTCCAGTGCCTTAGTATCATCAGGCGGGCCTGAAATAGGGCTCTACAGATCGCCTGTCCAGAACCATTCTCCAACGTCAAGGTATCGCATATTCCCAGCAGGCAGATCTTGGGATCTAGCGGTATCTGTACCTGAAAAGCCCCGTTAAGGGTATCAATGACCTTCGTCCAGTAGAGATGCAGTTTCGGGCATCTCCATAGTAGGTGAATAAGATCACCATGATCTCTGGAGCACCTAACGCAGATGGGGTCAACCCCCAGCCCCATTCGTGCCAGTCTAGCTGGTGTGTAGTGAACACTCAGAAGAATGTAAAGTTGCGACAGTCTGTGTGCTACGTTCAAGGAGCACACAGGAACTGCCTGCATCGCCTCCTCCCACTGTCCCTCCTCAAATGCTCCCACATCTTGTTCCCACTGGAAAAGTTTATTCTTAATAAAACATGAGCATTCCTTTAACACGTCTCTGCAATGGAAATCTAGAGTCACTCAGACCTAATTAATTCTGTGTGATACTAAAACTCAGTATCTTAATACATATACTGTATATATATATATATATATATATATATATATATATATATATATATATATATATACATAGATAGATAGATAGAGAGATAGATAGAGAGAGAGAGAGAGAGAGAGAGAGAGAGAGAGATAAGCATTCAGCCAATGCTGCAACCCCTGACTTCTGATTATACACACTACACCATTGACCTTTGGTTTATATTATTCTTAAAGCGGAGTTCCACCCAAAAGTGGATCTTCTGCTGTAAGCACTCCTCGCCCCCTTACATGCCACATTTGCCATGTCATTTTTTTTAGAGGGGGGATTGGGTGCCTGTTTTTTACAGGTACTTCCTGTCCCACATCCTTCTTCCATCTTCTGGCTGTCTAGGTGGCTCTTCCTCTCCTCCTAGGCACCCCCTACCTCTCTGCAATCTTCTGGGACACGTCAAAGGTCCCAGAAGTTCATCTGGCCACTAGGAGAGCGCATCACGACTCGCCCATGCACAGTGTGTGCCCGGCTGTGAAGCCCCAAGCTGTCACAGCTGGGTTCCCACAGTTGCTACGACGGCACCGCGGAGAGGAGGGGGAGAGGAGTGAGGGTTCAGGCGGCCACATCGCTGGACCGTGGAACAGGTGAGTGTTGTTTGATTATTAAAAGTCAGCAGCTACACTTTTTGTAACTGCTGACTTTTAATAAACTGAAAAACAGTGGAACTCCGCTTTAAGTACTTGTTTACTACACAGTTCCACATTTACCATTTTGATATGCAAATAATTAGAAAAAAATATATTTTTATCAAAGAATAGAAATTAACAGTTTTCAAAAGGCTTTATTTTTAGAAGGCGGCTAGTGGTTGATATCTGTCATCTATCTCTCAAGACAGGTTTGCTGTACTTTCTAGTCTAGCCTGTTCCTGTTAGTTCACAATATACTGTAACATCCAAGTATAATGGCTGGTATTTGTCTCTCCGTGTGTAAGACATATTGCAGCCTGTGGCTTTCCCTAATGAGGGAACCTATGTTAGTTCTTGGTTTTCTTGTGTAAAGATTTTTACTGGTCAACTGTATTACAGATACAGATTATTTTATTATTTATTTATTAATCCCAACAGGTAAATTATTATTACATATATTGTCAAACCACATGTATTAAATAAGTAAATAGGTAATATTGGGAGAGCAACCCCTATTAACCTTGTCATGTCAACATAATAGTGGAAGTCAGTTTTCAACGTGTCTCTGTTAACTAGGAGAACTGAAACACAAGTACATTTGACACTTGTATGCCAAACTTTTGCCCAACAACAAAAAAAGTTACTGTACCTGGCCTTAACGTTACAGGGTAACCAAATATTTTGTGTGCTTTTATCTAATTATACTGGTGTTAACAGTAAAAGCTTGCAGAGAAGAATTGCTCTAAGGCAGGTCTATAAGGAGACTAGTCTACAAGATGGAGTCCAAATTATCTTCCAATATTAGATACGCTGAGAGGGATTCATTAAACTGATATTATGTTGGAGAGCTTTCCTCCCCAGGCAGAGAAACTGTTCTTATTCTTGTGTTATGCTGTGTGACCTGCTGATCTCGCTGCCTTTATTTATAACTCCTCTATTCCGGGCTATTTTAGCAGTTACATCTCCATCAGGCAATCAGTAGAACTCAAAGCCAGACCAGCTATCTACTCTGTTAAGTAGTTTTGGAATTCTAAGCTTAAAGTTCATTATTTGTAATGATGGATCGTCAAAACATTAGCTTTTCCTTCCAGTCACTTATTGTTTTCTAGCTTGATGTCTACTACTCAGTATGAATATTGCCAGAAAATTGTGAACTTGATCTTCTTAGAATAGACTGTTTTGGGAACTAAAATAAATCTTAAATTCAGATTCATATTTCTGGAAAGACACATATAAACCGTCATTTATGCAAGTCTTATCCTTCAGTTAAAGTCTGCTTTGGCTGTATCTGATCTTCAATACAGCAATACATTATGGAATTCTAGTTTATGGAAAAACGGTGCTTAATATTGTTTACAATTAAAAACTGGTAAGCGTAATGTCAGAAAAAAAAGCAGACTTTCCTGTGAAAATACATTTCACATTTTTCTGATTGTAAGGATCCCAAAAACAGTAAAGAAAAAATAAAGAATGGGCTTTTCTTGTCTAGACATCCCTCTTTAATTATGGTTGGATTTACTACAGACAACAAGGCTTAGGTTGAATCAGGTTGAATCAGGCATGCAAAAAGTAAGTCATCAGCTACAAGTCCTGTTGCTACTGACTGACAAAACAGATACTTACCAGCTTAAAGGAGTTGTAAAGGAAATACAAATTTCACCTTAATGCAATCTATGCATTAAGGTGAATAAACATCTGATGATGCCCCCCCCCCCTCTCCGAGCCCCCGTTTTACTTACCCGACCCCTCGAAAGTCCCACACTCGGTCCCGAGATCCTCTTCGCTGCTGATTGGCTAGAGTGGATGGATTGAGAGCAGCGCAGCCATTGGCTGGCACTGCTGTCAATCACATCCAGTGACGCGGCTTGCCGAGGGATGGGGCCGAGTGATACAGTGAGCGGCTATGGCCACTCGCTGTATCACGGGAGCACGCCCGCAAGGACTAATCACCATGCGAGCTCTTTCGCATGAATGTGGTGTGGTGAGGGTCCTTTATTAACCCTTTAAGTAGCCCAGCCCTGTCTTTGTACACCCTGAAGTCCTCAGCAATGTCTTTCATCCCCTGCTGCCATCTTGGCTTTGGGTGCCAACTGTGACTTCCAGTAGTCACAGACAGCCATCTACTACACATGCTCTATAGAGGCTCTAGAGACTGAGCAAGATGCTCCCAGCCCCTCAACAGCCCAGTGCTCTTGTAAGCACTGGAGGGGCAGAGCAGAGAGCCGATGACTGACAGTTATTGGCTCTCTGCTCAGGAAAGACCGAGAACTAAGCAGTCTTTGATAGCTCAGTTCTCAGTCTTAGAAACGGCAGGGGACAGATGCAGCATCGGATCAAACCTTTCTTTTAAAAGTAACACTTTAACCACCTAAGCCTTTATATCTTCAACAAATTCTTAGGACAGACAGTATGTACATCTAGTTTACAACTGAAAATAAAGATCTCCAAGCACAGAGCAGTCAGGGTTAATTGTGGTAAACATAACTCCCCAGCCCTCTCTTTAACATTTCATTTAAGGGGAAAACCTAAGTTTTTAAAATTTCAGGAACAATGCAAGTAAAAATGTTAGCAGCTTTGTTAAATATAAAATAGGTTTTATGCCACATGAGCTGCCTCACAATTTTAAACTGTATAATCCAAAATAAATATAATTGGAACAAACTTTTGGAATGTTCAGTCCGCACATAGAGATGTACAGCATAGAGCATATGAGCATGCTGAAAAAGTACTGAAACATGTGTGTAGAGAATTCAAATATTGTATCTCTGTCTTGAGAATAGTTACATTTTCAGTGCAGATATATCCGGTGTAGAGCAGCAAGGTTGAACACCTGTCAAACCCAGCAACACTCCTGGGTATAAAATCAGGCAGTTTAACAGGAGATAACAACACTGTTAAAATTCTTATAAATCCCCTCTGATCACTACAGTTCTTATGCAAGAATACATAGTAAACTGATATCACAGTCAAAACAGCCAGAGTTAGTTCCAATATGTTAAACTGTAATAATGTGTAACAGGCTATATAAAATCTGCAATTAAATTAAAGTATAAGAAGCATAGGGGCTGATTTACTAATGACTCTGCGCTGCGCCGGTACATGCCTTAATTAGTGCGCTGGATGAAGCCCTAATTAGGCGCATGAACCGGCGTTGCACAGCAGCGCGATGTGATTGATAAGTAAAGCCGCCGCCGAACTCCCTGTTAAAGTCTATGGGGGGAAATCTTAATTGTGAATTTTAAAGGCTAATCTGCAAGTTTTGTCCTAAAAAGTGTTTGGGGACCTCAGTCCTGCCCCAGGGGACATGTACCAATGCTTTTTTTATTTTTTAAAACGGCCGTTTTTTCGGGAGCAGTGATTTTAATAATGCTAAAAGTGCAATAATAAAAGTGTAATTTTCCTTTAAATTTCGTACTATGGGGGGCTCTAATGTCAGCATGTGAAAAAGCGCATGTTTCCCGTGGTTAGAACTGTCTCTGCACAAAATGTCATTTTTCAAAGGAAAAAAGCCATTTAAAACTGACTCGCGGCTATAATGAATTGTCGGCTCCCGGCAATTGCAGGAGAATTCATTCATTAAAAAAAGGAAAAAAAAAGCGTGGGGGTCCCCCCAAATTCAATAACCAGACCCTTTAGGTCTGGTATGGATATTAAGGGGAACCCCGCCGTCAATTTAAAAAAAAAATGACGTGGGGTTCCCCCCAAATATCCATAACCAGACCCTTCGGGTCTGGTGTGGAATTTAAGGGTAAACTCCACTCCAAATGTAAAAAAAAATGGCGTGGAGTCCCCCCTAAAATCCACACCAGACCCCTTATCCGAGCACGTTGACCTGGCCGGCCGCAGAAAAGAGGGGGGGACAGAGCGCGGCCCCCCCCCTCTCCTGAACCGCACCAGGCCACATGCCCTCAACATTGGGAGGGTGTTTTGGGGTGCCCCCCAAAACACCTTGTCCCCATGTTGATGAGGACAAGGGTCTCTTCCCCACAACCCTTGCCCGGTGGTTGTGGGGGTCTGCGGGCAGGAGGCTTATCGAAATCTGGAAGACCCCTTTAACAAAGGGGCCCCCCAGATCCCGGCCCCCCCCTGTGTGAAATGGTAATTGGGTACCTTGTACCTCTACCATTTCACGAGTAAAAAAAATGTAAAGGGTTAAAAACGACAAGAGTCGGTTTTGGACAAGTCCTTTATTATCTTCTTTCTTCTTTTCTTCGGGTTTCTTCTTCCTCCTTCTTCTTCTTTCTCTGCTTCTGTCTTGGGTCTTCTATTCCCGCATCTTGCCCGGCGTGTTCTTCCATCTTCTGTTCCTCCCGCTGTTCTTCTCGTCCGCATCTTCTTCTCCTTCTTGGTTTTCGCCGGAGGCGCCGCTTCCAATTGAAATCCCCGCTGTCTGCCGGACCACGCCCCCCCTCTGACGCCACGGGCAAGCTCTTAGGAGTGTGCTGCAAGTGCGTCAGAGGGGGGCGTGGTCACATGTCAGAGGGCGGGCAATTCAATTTGAAGCTTGTGCGCGGCTTTTTCTTTGCCAGAGTCGCCGCTTCCAATTGAATTGCCCGCTTTCTGGAACATGTGACCACGCCCCCCTCTGACGCACAGGCACCACACGGGGACTTTCCTAAGAGCTTGCCCGTGGCGTCAGAGGGGGGGCGTGGTCCGGCAGACAGCGGGGATTTCAATTGGAAGCGGCCGCTCCGGCGAAGAAGAAGAAGGAGAAGAAGATGCGGACGAGAAGGACAGCGGAAGAAGATGGAAGAACACGCCGGGCAAGATGCGGGAATAGAAGACCCAAGACAGAAGCAGAGGAAGAAGAAGAAGAAGAAGAAGGAAGAAACCCGAAGGAAAGAAGAAAAGAAGATAATAAAGGACTTGTCAAAAACCGGCTCTTGTCTTTTTTTACACTGACACTTTTTTTTACTCGTGAAATGGTAGAGGTACAAGGTACCCCATTACCATTTCACACAGGGGGGGGGTCGGGATCTGGGGGGCCCCTTTGTTAAAGGGGTCTTCCAGATTTCGATAAGCCTCCTGCCCGCAGACCCCCACAACCACCGGGCAAGGGTTGTGGGGAAGAGACCCTTGTCCTCATCAACATGGGGACAAGGTGTTTTGGGGGGCACCCCAAAACACCCTCCCAATGTTGAGGGCATGTGGCCTGGTGCGGTTCAGGAGAGGGGGGGGGGCCGCGCTCTGTCCCCCCCTCTTTTCTGCGGCCGGCCAGGTCAACGTGCTCGGATAAGGGGTCTGGTGTGGATTTTAGGGGGGACTCCATGCCATTTTTTTTTACATTTGGGGTGGAGTTCCCCTTAAATTCCACACCAGACCTGAAGGGTCTGGTTATGGATATTTGGGGGGAACCCCACGTCTTTTTTTTTTTAATTGACGGCGGGGTTCCCCTTAATATCCATATCAGACCTGAAGGGCCTGTAATGGAATTTGGGGGGACCCCCACGTCATTTGAATAATTATTTTAAAATTCGTACCATGGGGGGGGGGGGGAATGTCAGCAGGTGAATAAAGCGCACTTTTCATGTGGTTAGAAATATGTCTTTGCACAAAATGACATTCTGAAAAAAAAAAAGCCATTTAAAACTGACTCGCGGCTATAATGAATTGTCAGCTCCTGGAAATTGCAGGAGAATTCATTCATAAAAAAAAACGAAAAAATAAAGCGTGGGGGTCCCCCCAAATTCAATAACCAGACCCTTCAGGTCTGGTATGGATATTAAGGGGAACCCCGCCGTCAATTTAAAAAAAAAATGACGTGGGGTTCCCCCCAAATATCCATAACCAGACCCTTCGGGTCTGGTGTGGAATTTAAGGGGAACTCCACCCCAAATAAAAAAAAAATGGCGTGGAGTCCCCCCTAAAATCCACACCAGACCCCTTATCCGATCACGTTGACCTGGCCGGCCGCAGAAAAGAGGGGGGGACAGAGCGCGGCCCCCCCCCTCTCCTGAACCGCACCAGGCCACATGCCCTCAACATTGGGAGGGTGTTTTGGAGTGCCCCCCAAAACACCTTGTCCCCATGTTGATGAGGACAAGGGTCTCTTCCCCACAACCCTTGCCCGGTGGTTGTGGGGGTCTGCGGGCAGGAGGCTTATCGAAATCTGGAAGACCCCTTTAACAAAGGGGCCCCCCAGATCCCGGCCCCCCCCTGTGTGAAATGGTAATGGGGTACCTTGTACCTCTACCATTTCACGAGAAAAAAAATGTAAAGGGTTAAAAACGACAAGAGCCGGTTTTGGACAAGTCCTTTATTATCTTCTTTCTTCTTTCCTTCGAGTTTCTTCTTCCTCCTTCTTCTTCTTCCTCTGCTTCTGTCTTGGGTCTTCTATTCCCGCATCTTGCCCGGCGTGTTCTTCCATCTTCTTCCGCTGTCCTTCTCGTCCGCATCTTCTTCTCCTTCTTCTTCTTCGCCGGAGCGGCCGCTTCCAATTGAAATCCCCGCTGTCTGCCGGACCACGCCCCCCCTCTGACGCCACGGGCAAGCTCTTAGGAAAGTCCCCGTGTGGTGCCTGTGCGTCAGAGGGGGGCGTGGTCACATGTTCCAGAAAGCGGGCAATTCAATTGGAAGCGGCGACTCTGGCAAAGAAAAAGCCGCGCACAAGCTTCAAATTGAATTGCCCGCCCTCTGACATGTGACCACGCCCCCCTCTGACGCACTTGCAGCACACTCCTAAGAGCTTGCCCGTGGCGTCAGAGGGGGGGCGTGGTCCGGCAGACAGCGGGGATTTTAATTGGAAGCGGCCGCTCCGGCGAAGAAGAAGAAGGAGAAGAAGATGCGGACGAGAAGGACAGCGGAAGGAGAAGAAGATGGAAGAACACGCCGGGCAAAATGCGGGAATAGAAGACCCAAGACAGAAGCAGAGGAAGAAGAAGAAGGAGGAAGAAGAAACCCGAAGGAAAGAAGAAAGAAGATAATAAAGGACTTGTCAAAAACCGGCTCTTGTCGTTTTTAACCCTTTACATTTTTTTTTCTCGTGAAATGGTAGAGGTACAAGGTACCCCATTACCATTTCACACAGGGGGGGGGCCGGGATCTGGGGGGCCCCTTTGTTAAAGGGGTCTTCCAGATTTCGATAAGCCTCCTGCCCGCAGACCCCCACAACCACCGGGCAAGGGTTGTGGGGAAGAGACCCTTGTCCTCATCAACATGGGGACAAGGTGTTTTGGGGGGCACCCCAAAACACCCTCCCAATGTTGAGGGCATGTGGCCTGGTGCGGTTCAGGAGAGGGGGGGGGCCGCGCTCTGTCCCCCCCTCTTTTCTGCGGCCGGCCAGGTCAACGTGCTCAGATAAGGGGTCTGGTGTGGATTTTAGGGGGGACTCCACGCCATTTTTTTTTAAATTTGGGGTGGAGTTCCCCTTAAATTCCACACCAGACCCGAAGGGTCTGGTTATGGATATTTGGGGGGAACCCCACGTCATTTTTTTTTAAAATTGATGGCGGGGTTCCCCTTAATATCCATACCAGACCTAAAGGGTCTGGTTATTGAATTAGGGGGGACCCCCACGCTTTTTTATTGGTGTTTTTAATGAATGAATTCTCCTGCAATTGCCGGGAGCCGACAATTCATTATAGCCGCGAGTCAGTTTTAAATGGCTTTTTTCCTTCAGAATGTCATTTTTCACATGCTGACATTACACCCAGGGCCGCCATCAGGGGGGTACAGGTAGTACACCTGCAGGGCCGCCATTAGGGGGGTACAGGGATTACACCGCCCGGGGGTCCCCAGGGGCCCCCAGGGGCCCGGATGGGAACCACCCTAAAACAAAAAAAACATTTTTTTTTATTTTTATTTTTTTAAGGGCTCCGAAGGTCCCCAGGGGCCCGGAGGCCACTAAGGGCCCCAGATGGCAAGCCCTTTTTTTTAAAAAAAAAATATATATTTAAAAAAATATATATATTTTTTTTATATATTTGTTTTTTTTTTTTTATGAAAGGGCCCAGAGGTCCCCAGGGCCCTGGAAGGCAACCCCCTTGTTTTTTTAATTTTTTTCGATAAATGTTATATTTAAAAAATATATATATATGTATTTTCTCTCTTTTTTATTTTTATTTTATAAAGAGCACAGAGGTCCCCAGGGCCCCGGATGGCTACCCCCCTTTTTTATATATATTTTTCTTTATTTCTTATTTCTGTCAAAATTTTTGTAAAGGGGGGCCCCCCCGCTCCTCAATTTGCGGCACCACCCCCCCCCCGCTTCTCAATTTCATGCGGCAGCACCCCCCCCCCCCCCCCCCGGTTCTCTGCTCCAGGGGGCCCATGCCTGAAGCTGTGTAAGGGGCCCCAAAATTCCTGATGGCGGCCCTGTACACCTGTAAGGGGCCCGGGGGTCCGGAGGTGCCCAGATGCCTGGAGGCCCCCCAGCGCCCCAGATGGTAACCCCCCTCTTTTTTTTTTTGTATATATATTTGTTAGTTGGTTTTTGTAGGATTTTTTATTAAAGGGCCAATTTTTGGAATTTAATATTTTTTAGCAGCCGGAGGTCCCCAGGGCCCCGGGTGGCAACCCCCCATATTTTTTGTTATTAAAGGGCCAATGTTTTGTTTTAGGGGTCTGGAGGTCCCCAGTGGCCCGGAGATCCCCAGGGCTCCAGATGACAACCCCCCACCTTTAAAAAAAAAAACAAAAAAAAAAAAATTATATATTTTTTGGTTATTTTTTTAACATATATATATATAATATAATTATGAAAGCTCCCAGAGGGCCCCAGATGACAACCTTTTTGCTTCTAAAAATGTTATAAACATTTTCCCCAGGTTTGTTATTTTTTACTTTAATTTCTTTTTTAAAGTGTATTTTGTGCGTGAAGTCGAGAGAGAGGAGCTGGACTTGCAATCGCCATCCTTCTCCATGCCCCCGGTGGCAATGGTGGGTGTGAGGGGGGCCTCCCACTCACCCCACCTGCTACACTTGGGAGCCCGATGGGACAGAGGGACTCCCCCTATGAGGGAGTGTAGCCCACCCAGCCAGCCCTGTAGGTCCTTCGCCTCCCTTTATTTTAGGAGACCTCATGGCCAAAGTGCGTGCAAGTGTGGTGTTTTTTTTTGGGGGGGGGGGTGGGCGTACTAAGCACAGGCGTACCTTGCATAGCACACCCATCGGGAGCCGGGCTGACACCACCAAACTCAATTCACATGTAGCCGAGACCGGGATCCGAACCCTTGGCTGCAGAGGTGAACGGTTTGTCAGCGCAGTGCCATTCACGTTGAGCCACCGCAGCTCCCACCCCATGTTATTTTTTTTTTAGATTTTTGGTAGTTATTTTTTATTAAAGGGCCCAGAGCTCCCAAGGCAACCCCCTTTTTTATTATTTTATATATATATATATATATATATATAGATATTGTAATTTATTTTTCATTAAAGGGCCCAGAGGTTTATTTTTATTAAAGGGCCCAGTGGTCCCCAGGGCCCCCGGATGGCTACCACCCTTTTTAATATATATTTTTCTATATGTATTTTTTAGTAAAGGAACCCCCCGCTTATCAAATTGCGGCAGCCCCCCCCCCTTCTTAATATCAGGCGGCACCCCCCCCCCTATTCTCTGCTCCAGGGGGCCCATGCCTGAAGCTGTGTAAGGGGCCCCATAATTCCTGATGGCGCCCCTAATTGCCTCCCCCCCCCCATGGTACGAAATTTCAAGGAATTTTTCACTTTTATTGTTGCACTTTAACCACTTCCATACCGCGCCTATTCTGGCACTTCTCTCCTTCATGTAACAATTATACTTTCTTCCTTGAAACTTACTCAGGACCCCCAAACATTATATATATTTTATTAACAAACACCCTAGGGAATAAAGTGGCGGACATTTTTTCGGACACATTTCCAACAGTATTTGTGCCAAAAATTTTCAAACGTTTTTTTTTTTTTTTTGGCTTTCAAAAAAAAAAACCTGTTTCATGAATGACAAAATAAGAAAGCAGTAAAGCTAGCCCAATTTTTAGGGATAAGGTAAAAGATGATGTTACACCGAGTAAATAGATACCTAACTAGTCACGCTTTCATATTGCGCACACTCATGGAATGGCGCTAAACTTCGTTATTAAAAATCTCCATAGGCAACGCTTGACTTTTTTTCTCAGGTTACCACTTTTGAGTTACAGAGGAGGTCTAGTGCTAAAATTATTGCCTCGCTCTAACGCACGCTATGATACCTCACATGTGGGGTTTGAAGGATGTTTACATATGTGGGTGGGACTTGCATGCGTGTTCGCTTCTGAGTGCGAGCTACTAGGGACAGGAGCATTTAAATTCCTTTTTTATTTTATTTTTTAACTTAATATTTTAATTTTTGCACTTGTTTGTCCCTTTTTTTGTATTATTTTTCACTTTTCTTCCTATTACAAGGAATGTAAACATCCCTTGTAATAGGACTAGTGTGTGACAGGTCCTCTTTATAGAGAAAGGCGGGGTCAATTAGACCCCACATCTGTCCTCCAGGCTGGAAAGCATGGAATTGGTAAAAAAAAAAAACATCTCATGCTTTCAGCTGCGATCATGTTCGTTCAGCACAGTAGCGTAGTGTGTAGCATGTTCACCTAGCAGCAAAAGGGTTGCTGGTTCGAATCCCGCCCGTGACACTATCTGCCTGGAGTTTGCATGTTCTCCCTGTGCGGGTTTCCTCCCACAATCTAAAAACATGCTGTAAATTGGATCCTGTCTAAATAAGCCCTAATATGCAGTAGGATATTTAGGTTTTGTGCTGCCCTAGGCCTGACCAAATTTTGGCACCCCCCTAATAGAAAAATGACCCACCCTTCCTGTCAAGGCCACACCCTGTTTTTTTATGACCCACCCAGGAATTTTCAGGGGACACACACAAGTTCTGTGGGGGGGGACCCTTAATTTGCCTAGTTTTTCGATCACTTCCTGTTTGGCTATGGGGCAGGAAGTGAAGGCTAATCTCCCCAAACAGACAGGGATAATACAAAATAAACTGACAGAGCTTCTAACCCCCCCCCCCAACTCTATCCAAAATGAAAGAAATCCAAAAAATAAAAGTGATGATTATTGTTCCAGTTTAACCCCAAATTTCAGATCATTTTATTGAGAGGCTTAAGAAAATATAACCATGCCAATAGGCCAGGATCCAGCATTGCTAATATGTATGAATGTGTGTTAGGGACCCCCACAAACACCACCCAATGTTAAATCAACTATTTTCTTGTTTGTTTTGGGGATGCCTGCACCCCTGATAGGGTAAAGACACCTCACAAATGTTGTCACTTTCTACTTAATTCATTCACTTCCTGCCACACAGCCAAACAGGAAGTGAGGGAAACACCTGAGTAATGTTTTGTTGGGGACACACAGATCAATATAAATAGTTTCCCATTTTGGAAATGGCATTTTGCTGTGTACACCCCAAATTAGTAGGGATCTTGGACTTTGGGGTCCATTTACTAAAGGCAAATCCACTTTGCACTACAAGTGGACAAGCAAGGAAGAAAAATAAAACTTGGCGGGATTGGAAGTAAAAACCATCAGTGCTTCCCTTCTGATTTTCATTGCCTACACTTCTACTGCAGAGCGGCTTTGCCTTTACTAAACCCCAAAATAACTAATCATTTGGGGTGTACACTGCAGTGCAATTTGCTTAATGGTGACACTAGTTAGATTGACCTGTGTCCCGAAGAAAAGACCATTGGTAGGGTTTTAACCTCACTTCCTGTTCAGCTGTGTGACAGGAAGTGAAGCCAATTTTAGGAAAAGGGACACAAAGCCCAGCCTAAAAACACTAGCAGGGGTTCTAACACTCAATTGGCTTCCCTCAAACAACCCACAATTAGAATAGGATTGTCTTGTGCTAGTTTCAAGCACAGCGCTGTAAATCAGCACTTCAAGCCTGTCCACCAATACACCACCCCCCCCCCCCCCCCCCTCCAACAGGCCATGTTTGCAGCTTTTCCTACATCTTGCACATGTGCTTTAAAAAGTCAGTCTGGACATCAGTTCTAGGAAACAATACTTACCGCTTTGTCCTTCCTTTTCTGGTGACTAAACATTTCATGCATACACACCAGGAAAGAGCTTAGAGACAAATCACACTTGATGGTTTAGGCCCAAACTAGTTCAGCTGCAGCGGTTGAAATCCATAGCATGAAAAAAATATCACAAAACAAACTTCAAAATTTGAAAGTAATTTTATTGGTCCACAAAACAAGGAAAGCAAAACAAAAAATTACAAATAAACACACCAAAAATATATAAAAACACCTAAAAACAAAAAAGACCAACGTTTATTTCACAGTCATTGGAAAATAAATCATGCTTTTGAAATAACAGGATAGACCCACAGGATTAAAACATTAGTCATTAACATCTTGAGAAACATTTAGCAAAATTATGTAGCAGAGAAAACATCAAAAAATACAAAACTTGCTCCAAAACATCTCTGTTTCACTCCGCCATTACTTCCAGCCAGCAAATCTGCCCCCTCTGAGGGGCAGCTGACACGTGCAGTATCCACGCTTTTTATAACATGTGTGCTAATGAACCAATTGGAAACACATGAAGAAATGTCAGCCTCTAGTTTGTGTGCACTTGTAACTGCTTACACCTGTTAAGGATGTCCTTAAATTACTAAGCCAAAAAAACAGCTTTCTGAGCATGCTCAGAAAGATGCAAGTCATTTTCAGGATGAAACTTCCAACTTCTTTTACTAAGTGTTCGAGCATGCCCAGTTCACTCGAAATGCAGTACCAGAATCAAATCTGCAATGGCGGATGAAAGCATTAGAGGTGTTTAATTTTTTTTTGGTCCCCCTGAAGTGATGCTTTACAAGCTGAACGGGAGGTCTTATAGAATTTTTACGTAACAAACCTAAATAGTAATAATTTAAACGCCCCTGTCCCTAGTAGCTCGCAGTCAGAAGCGAACAAGCAGCATTTTTATTGTTTCCGGTTACCAGTTTAGATTTACAGATGAGGTCTAGTGCTAAAAATATTCCTCTTGCTGTTACGCACGCTATGATACCTCACATGTGTGGTTTGAAGAATGTTTCCATATGTGGGCGGGCCTTAAATGTGTAAGCCCCGCCCACATATTGAACCCCCGTTCAAACCCCACATGTGAGGTATCATAGCGTACGTTAGAGCGAGAGCAATACTTTTAGCACTAGACCTCCTCTGTAAATCTAAACTGGTAACCTGAAACACATAAAAAAGCGTTGCCTATGGGTATTTTCAAGTACTGAAGTTTGGCCCCATTCCATGAGTGTGTGCAATATTAAAGTCTAACATGTTGGGTATCTATTTACTCGGTGTAACATCATCTTTCACATTATGGCCATAAATTGGGCTAACTTTAGTGTATTCTTAATTTGTAACCACTTGAGCCCCAGAGCATATTACTGGTCACTGACGGGGCCATTTTTTGCATTTTTAACACTGCGTCATTTTGACTGACAATTGCGTGGTTGTGCGACATGGCCCCCAAACAAATTTGGCGTCCTCATCCTCCCCCCCCCCCCCCCTAAAAAATGTTTTTTTTTTTTTTGTTGGTGGTATTTGATCACCTCTGCGTTTTTTCTTATTTTTGCTTGACCCAAAAATATAGCGACAATTTGGTAAATAAAAAAAACATCTTTTTTACTGTTTGCTATAATAAATCTCCCCCAAAATATATTCAAAAAATGTTTGTCCTCAGTTTAGGCCGATAAGTATTCTTCGACATATTTTTGCTTGCAAAAAATCACAATAAGCGTTTGATTGGTTTGGGCAAAAGTTCTAAGTAGGGGTTGGTCTTATGGGTTTTTTTGGACTCATTTTTTGTTTTACTAGTAATGGTGGCTATCATTGTTTTTTCTGGCTACTGCGACATTGTGGCGGACACATTTTTGTGAGATTTGGCATTTTTGTAGCGAGCAATGGTATAGAAATGCATTGCTTACTATAAAAATGACACTGGCAGGGAAGGGGTTAACACTAGGGGCGCGGAAGGGGTTGAATATGTTACCTGGGTGTGTTCTAACTGTAAAGGGGGTGGGACTGTGTAGGGGAAATGACAGATCGCTGTTCATACATTGTAGGGACAGACGAGCAGGCATCCCCCCCCCTTGACAGGACCGGGATAAAGGGGAACTCCACCCCAAATTATAAAAAAAAATGGCGTGGGGGTCCCCCTTCAGGTGCACAACAGGCTCTTAGATTTGATCTGGAACATAAGGGGTTAAACCCACGCCAAAAAACGGCGTGGGGTTCCCCCTCAGATCCAGACCAAACCCTTCTCCCAGGCACGCAGTCTGGCCGGACAGGAATGGGGGTGGGGACGAGCGAGCGCCCCCCCCCCCTCCTGAGCCGTACCAGACCACATGCCCTCGACATGGGGGAGTGTGTGCTGTGGGGGAGGGGGGCACTGCCCCCCCACCCCAAAGCACTCTTGTCCCCATGTCGATAGGGACAAGAGCCTCTTCCCGACAACCCTGGCCGTTGGTTGTCGGGGTATGCGGGCGGGGGGCTTATCAGAATCTGAGAGCCCCCTATATTAAGGGGGCCCCCAGATTCTGGCCCCCCACCCTATGTGAATGAGTATGGGGTACATCGTACCCCTACCCATTCACCGGGTGGAAAAGTGTAAACACAAAAAAAAAACACACAGAAAAAAATAATTTATTAGTCAGCTCCGGGGGTCTTCTGCCGGGACCCCCCACCACCAGCCCATTGGGCCCCGGGCTTCGCCGTCTTCTGCCGGGGGGGGGACACCCACCGATGCTCTCCGCCATGTCCAGCCAGGCCCGCACCCCAAAATAAGCTCTTTCACATCCGGGGGGGGCCGGCCGAAAAAAGCAGAGAACAACGGGGGCGGAGCCCCTCGGTCTTCCAGACGTTTTCTGCCGGGGGGGCTCCAGCCCCGCACCGGTCTTCGCCGCCGCCTTCCGCCGGGGGGGGACACCCACCGATGCTCTCGGCCATGTTCGGCCAGGCCCCCTACCCCAAATCAAGCTCTTTTACATCCGGGGGGGGCCGGCGGAAATGGCGGAGAACAACGGGGGCGTCGCCACTCCTCGGTCTTCTAGCCGTTTTCTGCCGGGGGGGGGAAACACCCACCCATGCTCTCCGCCATGCTCGACTGTGCCCCCACCCCAAAATGAAGCTCTTTTACATCCGGGGGGGGCGGCCGAAAACAGCGGAGAACAACGGGGGTGTCGTCCCACCTCGGGCTCCTCCGCTTCTGCCTGGCTCCTCCCGAGGCCAGGGCTTCTTTCGCCGTCTTCCGCCGGAGGGCGCCACTCTCCGGGCTTCTCGTTGTTGTCTTCCGCTGCGGGGGCCAGGCCTTCTTCTTTGCCGCCCCCTTCGAATTTTTCGGCCTGGACGGGGGTCGCACATCCCATCCAGGACTTGGACGTGGCGGGCTTCTCGTCGCTCTCTTCTGCCGCTGCCCCCTTCACCACGAAGCTCCGTGCTTGTTTGATGAGGGCAGCGGGCTTCCGACGTCTTCTACCGGAGCGAGGGTCATACATCCCACTCCGGATTTCGTCGCCGGCTTCTGCCTGGCTCCTCCAGCCAGGTCTTCTCGTCGCTGTCTTCCGCCGCGGGGTGACACTCGCGGGCTTCTTCTTCCATTCGATGTTGACACGGCGAGGTCCGGCGCTGAAATGCCTTCTGAGCGGCGGGCAAGGACTTATATTGGCATAGGGCGTGGGCGTGGTTATGCCAACATGTGACCTTAACCCATGTGACAGTGATGTGATGTGACATCACTGTCACATGGGTTAAGGTCACATGTTGGCATAACCACGCCCACGCCCTATGCCAATATAAGTCCTTGCCCGCCGCTCAGAAGGCATTTCAGCGCCGGACCTCGCCGTGTCAACATCGAATGGAAGAAGAAGCCCGCGAGTGTCACCCCGCGGCGGAAGACAGCGACGAGAAGACCTGGCTGGAGGAGCCAGGCAGAAGCCGGCGACGAAATCCGGAGTGGGATGTACGACCCTCGCTCTGGTAGAAGACGTCGGAAGCCCGCTGCCCTCATCAAACAAGCACGGAGCTTCGTGGTGAAGGGGGCAGCGGCAGAAGAGAGCGACGAGAAGCCCGCCACGTCCAAGTCCTGGATGGGATGTGCGACCCCCGTCCAGGCCGAAAAATTCGAAGGGGGCGGCAAAGAAGAAGGCCTGGCCCCCGCGGCGGAAGACAACGACGAGAAGCCCGGAGAGTGGCGCCCTCCGGCGGAAGACGGCAAAAGAAGCCCTGGCCCCGGGAGGAGCCAGGGCAGAAGCCGGCGAAGAAATCCGGGGTGGGATGTACGACCCTCGCCCCGGTAGAAGACGTCGGAAGCCCGCTGCCCTCATCAAACAAGCACGGAGCTTCGTGGTGAAGGGGGCAGCGGCAGAAGAGAGCGACGAGAAGCCCGCCACGTCCAAGTCCTGGATGGGATGTGCGACCCCCGTCCAGGCCGAAAAATTCGAAGGGGGCGGCGGCAGAAGACCCTCAAAGTTAAAACCACGTTCACCAGGTGAATGGGTAGGGGTACGATGTACCCCATACTCATTCACATAGGGTGGGGGCCCGAAATCTGGGGGCCACCTTATTAAAGGGGGCTCCCAGATTCTGATTGGCTCCCGCCCGCATACCCCGACAACCAATGGCTAGGGTTGTCGGGAAGAGGCTCTTGTCCCGATCGACATGGGGACAAGAGTGCTTTGGGGTGGGGGGGCAGCGCCCCCCTACCCCAAAGCACACACTCCCCCATGTCGAGGGCATGTGGTCTGGCACGGCTCAGGAGGGGGGGGGCGCTCGCTCGTCCCCACCCCCATTCCTGTCCGGCCAGACTGCATGCCTGGGATGAGGGCTTGGTACGGATCTGGGGGGGAACCCCACGCCGATTTTGGCGTGGGTTAACCCCTCACGTTCCGGACCAAGCCGAAGAGCCTATTGTGCCCCTGGGGGGAAGCCGCGCCGGTTTCAAATTTGAAATTTGGCGCGGAGTTCCCCTTCAGTGTCAGCGCAGCCCGAGAACAGCTCGGAGCTTGCCGTGCGCCGCTCCAAGCAGTGCAAACACTGCTACGCCGCTTGGTATTTACCAAGATTTTCCCGGCGTACTGAAGAGGCGCACGCAAAGCCCCGATTTATCCCTCTGCGCATGCCCAGTATGCAAATGAACCTTCCGAGGTTCTAGCGTACTTTGCAAGCGCACGGGGATCGGGTACCAAAAGTCACTTTCCCTTTCAAATCGGCCCGCCACACACGTTCAAACACATGTCACTACACTTCCCCTGCATCACCCCCCTCCCTCCCCTCATAAACTCCCGCCCGAATCCCCGATGTTTACAGAACTAAATGCCGCACGCCAGCTCTGTACTGGCGTGCCGTGCGCCCTCTCCTGGGCGCATTAGGCACTTTAGTAAATGAGGAAACACGCTGCACTGGCAGCGTGTTTCTTTTGTAAATGTCAAAAACAGGTTTACTCCTGCTTGTGCACCATGAGTCTTGGCGCACAGGCTTGGTAAATCAGCCCCATCGTCTCCTTGGGGTAAACATCAAGTCATTCCATTCAGAGTGCTAATGAATGCCAACCATGTATATTATCAATTTAGGCGATATGGTCAGAATATCAGCTTTATTGTGTGACATATACCACTAGAATATAATCCTTGGTACTATCTTGGTCTCAGAAATCAAAAATGATAACATAAATTGCTGAAGCAAATTCACTGTATTTTCAGGGGAGAAAACAAACTCTATAGTCATAGTGGGCTCATACTGACTGCAGAATGGCATATAGTGGAAAGGTAAAATTCTATTGATATATCTATGTATCTTTCCATGGTCAAGAATGCAAGCAGTTATAACTGACTGAATTTTTTCATATTCATCATTGACTATAGAAGGTCTGTTTGCTTGTGTAGCGGACTGCTCCTGTTGGGCAGGCGCTGCTTTAAATTTACAGGGGGGCTGAGTGTTAGTTGACTCAGACATGTGTAATTTTGACAAAATTTAGCCTCTGTTTAAGCCATGGCTGTGCTGGGAGTAACCACCAATGTTCGCCTGGGGGTTTTATTACCACTCCAGACCAAAGGGTGGCAGCAGCAGAGTCAGAATGTATTGGGTGTTCCCCTTCGGCAGCCAATCAGTGGGGGTGATTGTCCCGCTGTGCATTCTGGGGAGGGGTACCTAAGAGACAGACACCACTGGACCAGGGTCGACGGTCTGTCGTCCCACCACCCCGTGGCCCACCTGGCCGGGGGTGCGTGTTCCTAAAAATCCTAATGACCACAGTTGTAGGCAGGACTTTCCAGCATGCCCATTTACACCCCCAGTGGGCAGCATTCAGCAGAGTTGATGGTGGTTATGACCTCAGGGGGGCATGATATACATAAGATAGCTGTCTATATTTACATATCAATGTCATTGTTCCGCGGCTATTTACATGTTAATGAGGCCACTATTTACATATCAATTATATACATGAAAACACAGGGTCTGCAGCTGAGTCATCTGTACACAGCACTAGGGCAGAGCTGAGTAGCATTAGTAACACAACTTCACACTAAGATATCGGGACACAGCACAGGACTAAAACTTCAAGGGAATTTAAACTGGGATCGTTGGCAAGTATGAGGCACCTGCTTTGGGCCCCACAAAAATTATGTGGCCCAGGGCAGCTGCCCCTTGTGGTAATGTAGAAAAAAAATCTAACCCAAGCTCTACTGCATATTTGTAGAATAATGAGCTGAATAACGGTACTCAGGCTTGTTGTGGCATATAAACATCAAAATAGCAACAAATGCCGGCAACTCGATTGCTTCTTCTTAAATCTTTACTGAACACTAACAGCTGTGCTACATCTAAAGTGCTAACATGTTTCGGCCAGAACCTTACTCATAGCATAGCTGCCCCTTGCTTTAAAGATGTCCTTGATATCAGCAGGCGACAGGTCATCATGACTGACCCTGGATTTACATGACTGAATGACCTGATTGACAGATACATTGCTGGAGGTGTGATGTGGTATAGTTTGACCACACACAGAGAGCAGCGCAGTGTAACTGTGGTTTTGGTGCAGGTTAGCTGCGCTTTCCCATAGAGTTCTATTCGGTCCTGAATCTTAGGTGCACTTTCTAAAAGCACATCAAAGATGCAACTTGCAGGAGTTTGGTGCACCTTCAGAAAGCATACCAAAACTTCAGGAGCTAATAAAACTCTATTGGAAAGCACAGCTAACCCGCAGCAAGCCTGGGGGTACACTGGGCTGCTCGCACAGTGTGGTCAGACCACATTAAGTCATTCAGAATACAGCCTAATAAACTGCATTTGTATGTATTTTATTAAAATATTTTTTCACAATATTTTTTTTTTCACTTTTATTTCTGTGGGAATGAGTAAGGAGTACTAAATACATTTATAGTTATTTCCCTATGACAGGACCTGATTGCCTTAAAAAAAAAAAAGGTTTCTAGATTCATTCCACCGAACGTCCCCCATTTTACTATTACCCCCAACTCTTTTTTGGGGCATATGGAGGTAGGGAAAAGGCTCTTGTTTCTCAATATCGCCCCCCCCCCCACACACACACACACACACACTATACATATGACATGGTATGGTACAGGAAGCAGGGCTGTATACTTGCTGCCCTCCCTTTCCTGACCACCTATGCTACCTGCCTGGAGAAGGGTCTAGTTGGAATTCTAATGGCAACTCCACACTGTGGAGGCATTCAATGTCATTTTAATGACAATACACTGCCAAATGATAAACCAGCCCTGTATTGGTGTATAATTTAACAAATGTGTCTCTTTTCTGAATGGGACCAGCAAATCTATTGATCTTTTATAGCCTCTTTGCAGCCACCCCTAGTCTTTAACACCTTGCCGACCAGACGCTGTCGTTATACAGCAGTAGGTTGGTTCTCCTGCACGAATCGCCTTAGCTGTGCGGCAGCCAATTTAAGATCTTATGTCCATGTTAGTATAAACCCCCCCCCAGTTAGAAACACCTCCATCCCTACACACGTAACCCCTTGATTGCCCCATAGTGTTATTCCCTTCCCTGCCAGTGACATTTATACAGTAATCAGTGGGTATTTTTAGCTCTGATCACTGTATAAATGTTACTGGTTCTAAAAAGTGTCAAAAGTGTCTGATCTGTCACAGTCCTGCTAAAAATTGCTGATCACCGACATTACTAGTAAAAAAAAAAAAATGCCATAAATATATCCCCTATTTTGTAGATGCTATAACTTTTGGAAAAAACAATCAATATACACTTAATGCATTTTTTTTCTTGCAAAATTATGTAGAATAATGTATATTGGCCTAAACTGATGAAGACATTTTTTTTTTTTTTTGTTTGTTTGTTTTTTTGGATATTTATTATAGATTTTTTTTTTTTAATATTGTTTTTTTTTTCAAAATTGTTTTGTTACAGCGTTGCACGTGTCAGTTAAAGCAGTGCAGTGCTGTATCGAAAAGAATGGCTAAGTCAGGAAGTGGGAAAATCCTTCTGGGGCTGAAGTGAATAAATTAGCATGTACTCCAGTAACTGCTGAAAGTCATATTTCACTGTGGGTTTCCTGAAAATAACAACAGTTGAACGTGCCTGTTCTTTGTCAGTGTGTGTGTATGAAGTCCCTCTTTGGAGAAGGTGCAAATGGGTGACAACACAGAATAACAAGTGGAAGAGAAGGACAGAGCATTGTCACCCTAAAACAGGAAGGTATAGCACAATAAACTTTATGCCTGCATCACTAAGTATTCCTTAATAGAAGCTACAGATTTAAAAACATTGAAAATTACTTTTGGAATTACATTAAAATGTTAAAGCTTGTATAAGATTTTGGTGGTTGGGTCTACAGGTATTTTAGGTACTTATTGGGGTTGATTTACTAAAGGTAAATAGATTATGCATTTTGCAAGTGCAGTTGCTCCAGAGCTTATAGTAGCAAAAAACACTGCTCTCCAGACCTAATCTGTATCAGTATGTGTATGAGGCAGACTCAGTCTACACCGTACCACAAACTACGACCACGTTTTGTCTTGCCCATCAGGGCTTAGTCATAGAAGTAAAGGGCAGAAGAACAAGACGGAAAGATTTTTGCATCATCTGCCGTGAAACATAAGAAGGATACATCTACATTTTTAGAAAGGGAAAGAGAAAGCAGATCCCTAATTTCTGCTGTGAAAGCAAAGGAGTAAAATTGAGGGATTAAAAAAACTGACAAATGCGGGGGTAAAAATGGGAAGAATCAATACAAAATGTGGTAATATTGGAATGAAAGCAAATTGAAAGTCATGAAAAATGAAAAATAAACAAAAAATAAAATGAAAAGTGAAAAATAAAGAAACAAAAATGAAAATGTATGCAAATAAAAACATGAAAAACCCTATCATCCTGTCCAAAGGACATTATAAAGAATGGCAGAGGAATGGTTCTGACAAAAAAAAAAATAGTACCAAAATTACACAAGGATCACTAAAGTTCAAAAAGGTTAAAAAAATAGAAAAGAAAGAGGGGGTTAGGGGATGAGGGGGAAAAAAAGGGGTGGGGGAGAGGGAAGAAGGAGAAAAGGGTCTGGAGACATGCTTTGCCAGTCCATCACCTTTACCCTCGGTTTCCTTAGTAAGGCAGTGGTCTTCTTGGTGGTGTGTTTGGGGTTGTTATCATATTGGAATACTGCCCTGCTCCCCAGTCTCCGAAGGGAGGGAATCATGCTCTGCTTCAGTATGTCACAGTACATATTGGCATTCATGGTTCTCTCAATGAATTTTAGCTTCCCAGTGCCGGCATTACTCATGCAGCCCCAGACCATGATACTCCCACCACCATGCTTGACTGTAGGCTACACACACTTGTCTTTGTACTCCTCACCTGGTTGTCACCAGACTCATCAGACCCCAGGACATGGTTCCAGTAATCCATGTCCTTAGTCCGCTTGTCTTCAGTAAATTGTTTGCAGGCTTTCTTGTGCATCATCTTTAGAAAAGGCTTTCTTCTGGAACGACAGCTATGCGGACCAATTTGATGCAGTGTACGGCATATGGTCTGAGCAGTACGAGGCTGACCCCCCCCCCCCCCCTACCCCTGCAACCTCTGTAGCAATGCTGGCAGCACTCATACATATATTTCCCAAAGGCAACCTCTGGATATGACGCTGAGCATGTGCACTCAACTTCTTTGGTCGACCATGGCGAGGCCTCTTCTGAGTGGAACCTGTCCTTTTAAACTGCTGTATGGTCTTGGCCACTGTGCTTATAGCCTAGGCCATTTTTATTAACCTCCCTGGCGGTATGATTTTTTCGGATTTTAGGTGCTGAAAGCGGTACCATTATTTGCAAAGAAATTTGGCGTTTTATACTGTAGGCCTGTAAATCTTAGGAATAACTCACTTAAATCTGACCAAACAAGAGTCTAGTAGGCATCCCGGGTATGAATTTAAAAAAAAAAGTTATAAATAATATAATAAATAATTATAAATAATTATAACAAATAATAATATAATTCTAATAAGAATTATTCAATAATGTAATCAACTCAAAAATCACTGAAATGTGCTCAGTTTTTATGACGAATTCCCCCACAAATCGCTATCGCTCAATTCTGCAAGTGATTATAATTTATTATCGCTGTTTTCTAGCTACTCTAAAACCATTTTTGACATAAAGGGACACTTTTGGTATAAATGCTATGGACAATCTACAGTTTGCAGGCAGAAAGAACAGTTTTTATTATACAAAAGAACATGTAGGGCACTGGGCAGACCACTAGGGACAAAGGGGGTGTGCATTTTTTACATACAGTACTGTAATCTTTAAGATTACAGTGTACTGTATGTAGTGTGTTTGTTTACGCCTTTGAATTTGGCGCCGTTTTCCGCTCCCGTGCGTCGTAACGTCGCAGGGAACGGAGATCGACGGCACACAGAGGCACTGTGTGAATGGAGCGAGGACCTGCTCGCTCAAACAGCGCGGATGCATCGCTGGATCCAGGAACAAGGTAAGTAAACCTTGCCTGTGGATGCTGCGAGGCGAGCCCGAGTCTGACTCGGGGTTACCGATCGCAGCTCAAAAATGTAACCCAGAGTCAGACTCAGGAATACCGCTAGGGGGGTTAAGAGCAACAATTATTTTTTTCAGATCCTCAGAGAGTTCTTTGCCATGAGGTGTCATGTTGAACTTCCAGTGACCAGTAAGAGAGAGTGAGAGTGATAACACCAAATTTAACACACCTGCTCCCCATTTACACCTGAGACCTTGTAACACTAACAAGTCACATTACACTGGGGAAAGAAAATGGCTAATTGGGCAATATTTGGACATTTTCACTTTTGGGTTTACTCACATTTATTGCCAGCAATTTAGACAATAATGGTTGTGTAGTGAGGTATTTTGAGGGGCCAGCAAATTTACACTGTTATACAACTTTACATTGTAGCAAGTACTTCTTCAGTGTTGTCACATAATAAAGGTATAATAAAATATTTACAAAAATGGGAGGGGTGTACTCACTTTTGTGAGATACTGTAGATCAGGGGTGTCAAACTGGCGGCCCTCCAGCTGTTGCAAAACTACAAGTCCCATGAGGCATTGCAAGGCTAACAGTTACAAGCATGACTCCCACAGGCAGAGGCATGATGGGACTTGTAGTTTCGGAACAGCTGGAGGGCCGCCAGTTTGACACCCCTGCTGTAGATTCATATAGCATCGTAAAGCCCGAAGACCAGAGGTGTGTGGAATACAAGAGTGCGTAGGTTGTACATCGCAGGTTAGCCATTTTAAATCACCCAATCAAGAAGAGCCTTCCAACTTCTAAACAATGTGTTTGGTTTCATGAAGGTAAGAACGTAGCTTAGTTACCAATGGTTGTAGAAGACTATTCATAAGGTTACCCAAAGGTTCTCCCAAAGAGCTTATACTGCCGGTCTCCTCTATATGGGGGATGCTGATTTATGAACCTTGAGGAGTTGGAGAAAAATTGGAATGATGGGATGGGGGATGGGGGGGACTAGTTTGCTAACCTCTTTTGTTTTAAAATGCCACGAGCAGGAGCTTCTCTCATAATTATTTTAAGTTGGTCTTAATACTCGTGGTTGATAATTCACAAAGACATTCATATGTCAAATAACTGTCAAATTACTGTCAAAGAGCTCTTTTTGGTAATCACTGGTATTGAGTATCACCACTGCCCTTCTTTAATCAGCTTGTTTGATTGTGATATTAGGATTATTTTTCAATGAAAATTTTTGCTCCAGAGCTTACTAAAAGCTCTTCTGACTTCCATCATCCAATCATGTGTGATCAAAAACTCTATTGAACTGGGCACCCCTAAATAAAACAAAGAAGCAGCTGATGTAAGTTAAAGGATCACTAAAGGAAATATTTTTTTTAGCTAAATAGCTTCCTTTACCTTACTGCAGTGCTGTTTTGATGTTCTCATTGTTCATTTTTGCTTTGAAGTTGCTGTAATCCTGCTCTGATCTCCACACTTCCTGCTTGTCTGTTTCCTTATAACCACAGTGCTGGGAGCTTTCTCACGGTGGTCTAAGCTGTCATTACTGTGTGTCTAAAACTTCCCAGAACCAATCAGATTCATTTTAAAAACAAAACACTGCCTTGGATTTGTTTGTTTTTGTTCTGTGTCTCTATTTCTACTTCACAGAAACATGAAGCAAGTTCAAAAGTGAAACTAACCTGCAGGCTCATTATATGATTGATTTTTATCTATTTTTAATCATTTTGAAAAGGAATCAGTTAACTTTTATGTCTCTATACCCTGTAAACAGTCATTTCAGCAAAAACATTTTTTTTCTTTTAGTGACCCTTTAACCTAAATATTGTATATTTATATGGCTCCTGTTCGATCCAGTGTGTTTTAAAATGCCTAGACATACTTGGTTGATTAAAAATAAGATTCAATATTTACTAACATTTTAAAGTGATCAGATTTTGATTCAAAAGGCTTTACCTCTTGAATATGCCCCTTGAAGAATCCCGTGGGCCACACATACTACTGATTGAAAATGTATACAGTAAGTGTTGTTTTTATGGCAGCAGGGAGTATAAAATAGATTAAAATCAGTTATTGACTGTTGCACAATGCTGAGGGAGTTCTAACAATAGAATTCTAAATGGGACTCCCTCTAAAAGAATCACTCTTGCTTTGACATTTTATATAATCTGGTAAGGGAATAAGCTGCACCCTGGATTAAGATAAACAAGTTATTAAAATGCGTGCAGACAAGCAGTCCATTATTATTCTAATGCTTCAGTGAACACCTTTTTTAGAGAAGTGAGAAAGATGTTTTGGGTAGATTATAAATAAAACAGCATTGCTGAATTCTCTTATGCAGATTTCCCTGCATAGTCTTAATATAAAAATACATTTTATATATTTATGACCTATACTTACTCAACCCAAGAGCCTATTCCCAAAGTTCTGCTCTTTTAAACGTACATTACTAGTGTCATCAAATAACACTGTTATTTTTTAATTAAAACATTTATAAATATATGTTACTATTGTTACCAATACCTGACCCTAAGCATCCTGCATCATATGATCTTTGGCTATATTACTCCAGAAAAGCTGTTCTTGTTCTGCACTAGTGCACATGCAGCTTGATAAATACCAATGTTTGTGGGAATTGAAATTCTTGCATGGCTTCTGTTACATTGTTGCCATTGTACATTCTGTTTATTAAACTATTCTCTTTCTCTTTTTTTACCCCTATATAGGTCAGGCACAGTTGTTGCCTATTGTGTGAAGAATCACACAGTGCACTGCACAAGTCAGTGTATTAGAGACGTGTGTTTTTTTTTCTTTCCTTTTTTTTTTTTTTCTCTTAACATGGCTACTACAACGATATCTCAACCATTTTTGAATATATGTTCCTATAATGTTAAAGGCCTAAATGTCGCCTCTAAGAGAGGACAAATTGTATATCAAATGCATAAACTTAAAGTTAATATGCTCTTTCTACAAGAAACGCATTTTCAGACTGACTCCTTTCCCATCTGCCCCAGTGACCACTTCAATCGATGGTTCCATAGTACTAATCCAGAACAAAAGTCCAAGGGAGTATCTATTGCATTCCATAAGAACTTGCCTATTGAATTAATTGATGAGATAGTGGACAGTCAGGGAAGGTATGTCTTTGTTAAGTTTCTCCTGTGGGGAATAAAATTTACCGCAGCAAATATATACCTGCCAAACTCTAATCGGTGTCAAACAGCGATGAAGTTCCTGGAAACGTTGTTCAGTTTTGGGGAAGGGAGACTTATTTTGGGAGGAGACTTCAATTTACCAATGGATCCACAATTGGATTCCTCCTCATCAAAAACAGCAGTCTCAATGTCTAGGTTGAAAATACTGAAGCATGCTCTTTATGATCACCATCTAATAGATGTATGGAGGTTATTACACCCCAAATCTAGAGACTACACATATTTCTCATCGGTCCATCAGTCATATAGTCGGATTGACTATTTCTTTGTGGATCACAATTGCCTGGATTGGTCTCCAATATGTGATATTGGCACAATGGTGTGGTCAGATCATGCTCCACTATTTTTGAAACTTACCACCCAGAGAATGGACATGGCGATTAAATGACGCATTATTAAAAAATACGGAATGCTCTATGAGTATAAACCAAACTATTTCAAACTTTCTGTCAGACCATACATTAGATTCCACGTCACTTCCTACTCAATGGGAGGCCCTGAAAGCAGTCTTGAGAGGGACTTTTATCCAATTAGGGGCCAGAATGAAAAGGAAGCGCTCAGCGGAGATTATGAAGGCAGTCCAACGGCATAGAAAGGTAGAAACAGAACACAAGCGCATAAATACGACAGAAACCTTAATGGAAGCAGCAGCAGCGCGAATCAGCTTGCGCAACCTATACGAATCCTCAGCACGTACATATTCAAGTAAAGTGGCGCTACATCAATATAAATTTAGTGGTAAATGTGGAAATTTTTTAGCCAATTCCTTAAAAACATATCAGAGTCCTACTTTTATCTCAAAGCTTCAGAGCCCAAATGGGGAAATAATAACTTCACCATCATTAATTATGAAAACATTTAACGATTTTTTCCAGTCCTTATATAATATACCTCCATACCAAGCTTTGAATCCACTAGATAACGAAGCGGACAAGGTAACAACCTATATATTAGATACTTCATTACCTATGTTGGAGGAAAACGTTGTAGAAGAACTGGAAATGTTAATTACGGAAGAAGAGGTCGCCAAAGCCATTACCAATACCCCGGGGGGGTAAAAGCCCTGGCCCAGATGGCTTTACGCCAAAATTCTATAAAAAAATTTCCCCCCTGCTTACCCCGTTTTTGACTCGGGTATTTAACTCTATAGCGAATGGTTCAACATTTCCGAAACAAACACTGGAAGCACACATTTCACTCATTCCGAAAGCAGATAAAGATCTCTCACTATGTACGAACTATCGACCCATATCCTTAATTGGGGTAGATGTAAAAAATTTCTCTAAAATCATAGCTAGCCGCCTACAACCACTACTACCCCAACTTATTCATTTAGACCAAGTCGGCTTTGTCAGCGGTCGAGAGGCAAGAGACAATATGCTTAAAACTCTCTTGCTGACGGATTACGCTCAAACTCAAGGTATTCCTTTATGTTTACTAACTGTCGACGCCGAAAAGGCGTTCGACCGGGTAAGCTGGGCGTTCTTACGAGCTTCCCTCATACAGATTGGTTTGGGTCCACATATGTTAGCAAGGATTATGTCTTTATACCAATCACCCTCAGCTAGAGTTAGGGTGAATGGTTCGCTGTCCCCAGCTTTCCCCATCTCCAATGGAACTCGCCAAGGGTGCCCTTTATCCCCATTGCTATATGTTATAATAATGGAACACCTTGCAAATGCATTGAGACGAAATGAAAATATAGCTGGTGTCCAAATAGGTCCCATACAAGAAAAATTAGCTCTTTTTGCGGATGACCTACTAATATTTGTAACAAAACCACACACTTCCCTTCCAGCTATACTTCTGGAATTTCAGAGATTTGGCGAAGTCAGTAACTTTAAGGTTAACTGTAATAAATCAGAACTCCTTAATATATCCATACCACGAACAAAAATGAAGCGCCTCTCAAAGAATTTTTCGTTCAGGTCCTGCTCAGACTCAATCCGGTACTTAGGGATTAGTATTCCAGCCTCAATGGCACAACTATATTCATTAAATTATCTTCCGCTACTTAATAAAATCCAAAAGATACTAGCATCCTATGCAGTCAAGAGACTCTCATGGTTTGGTAGAATTAATACTCTTAAGATGGATATACTTCCTAGATTAATATACTTGTTCCAAACAACCCCAATCCATATTCCAGCTACATTTTTTCGTAAAATCCACCAGATCTTTTCTAAATTTATATGGAATTCAAGCCAGTCAAGAATTAATTACGCTACATTATCTCTTCCAAAAGATAGAGGTGGAGTGGGAATACCAGACGTTTCTATATGTCATAAGGCATCTATACTTACACGTATTATTGATTGGTTTCATCACTCTGAATCTAAGCTATGGGTTCAATTGGAAGGGCATATGAGTCCTATAGACTTACGAGCACTTCCATGGACCTCATTTAATCTTAGAAAAGGTCATTCAATACCGGTAGATCTTACTAGACAAACACTGTACATATGGGACCGTCTGATACCTATTTATAAAATATCGAAACAACAGAGCCCTATGACCCCCTTTTTTGGAACGCCAGACTTTCTACCAGCTCTACACTCAATTACGTTTGGGCCTTGGCACAAAGAAGAACACAGACGAATTGTTCAAGTTCTACAGACTGACTCGGTACCATTGGTAGATTTCACATCAACAAGGACAAATCATAACCCGACACAATGGTTGCAGAGACATCAAGCGCTAGGGTACATAAGATCAATTCCATCAAAGCAAGATATCTGTGCTGATCCAACCACATTTGAAGCTTTGCTTCTGCAAGAAGAGCCAATAACACACTCAATCTCTGTACTATATTCTATTCTTTTGCTAGCATCTCGATCAAATCTCCCTCCGTACACACAGAAATGGGAAAAAGAACTTCAAGAGAATATAGCTATATCAGATTGGGAAAAAGGATTCACTTTGACCCTTAAGGCGCCAACAGATACAAGAATGCAAGAAAAATCATATAAAGTGATGATCAGATGGTATAGGTGTCCCTCTACCATGCACCAAATCAACCATGAAATACCTGATACCTGCTGGCGCTGTAATAAGTCAAAAGGGAATATGATACACATTTGGTGGGAGTGTCCCCAGATAAAAATGTTCTGGAAACAAATCTTTGATCTCTATGAAAAATTAGGAGAAACACCAATTCATGCCTCCCCAAAAATAGCTCTTTTAAATATGATCCCGGGACCTTTAAAGAAAGTAAAAGAAGATGTGTTCAGGTACTTCATTGCAGCAGCTAGAGTAGTTATCCCGCGATATTGGAAAACAGAGACAATACCTTCCCTGGGGGAATGGGTAAAGGAACTAGAATGTATTAAAGAATTGGAAGGCCTACTGGCACGGGAAATGGGAAGGGAGGAGCAGTTTCTCAATACATGGTTTATATGGTCTGAATTTCGAAAATCGGATGAATTCCCTATTTGGGCTACAGGTAACCTTAACGTTGGGTAGCCATGAATATTTAATATGCAATATTATTTATATGTTTTTTATTTTTATTTTTTGTACTACTTATATAATATATTATGGCTAGCGTGTTTTTTTTTTCCTTTCTTCCTCTTATGGGTTTAAACTATGGTGACTCAAATCTAAGTTAGGAAGACAAGTAAGTATGTACAATGTAACCAAATTAATATAAGATGATATATTATATTTATGTAGTAGTGTGTGATGAATATAAAGATAATAAAAATAATATTATACAAACTATTCAGGCAATTGGCCAGCGCCATTTAATGATCAAGTGGAATAGTGAAGTTCATGCCTTTCGTTTAGTCATTCTGAGAGGGTCAAAGAAAACAGGAATTTCTAGGAAAGGTCATCCACCAACTTATTTCTCTTCAGACTGAAAGAAACACTTGTCTGCGCCTCTCCTGCTTGTGAAAGGATCACAGGTAAAAACTCTAATTATTTCTACCTTTTTTACTGCTACTGCATCTAGGAACTGCCCTAGACTCTCCTGTGGAGTTTCTTTTATGCAACAGTTTAGCCTTATGGAAGCCCATATTTTAGTGCATTTGCATTGTATATTTTATCCATCATAGACTTACAGGGGGTCCCCGACTTTCGAACGCCCGACTTACGACCTACTCCTACTTTCAAACAGGATGCTGCGGGGACCATCTGCCGTTCTGCGCGTTCATGACGGAACATCGGAAATGTCCGTAATTGCTGTTGTGTGCATGTGCAGCCTGACTTACGAACATTTACGGATTACAAACAGGAAAGTCCCCAACTCGTTCGTAAGTGGGGGACCCCCTGTATTGTAGAGTGTCCACGGGGGTGCTAGATCTGGGATACAGTAAGCTAATAACGGAACAGAAAAACTTTTAGACCTTTTACAAAGAAGGCAGGAATAACACAGACATCTGTTATAGTCAGCACAGCCTGTATGACCATACAACAATTTCCATACAGTCAAACACTGCAGCCATGTTGCAGCTAGAGCAAAGTCAGCATTTGCAGATCAAGAAATTAAGAAAACAAAGAAAAAGCACATCTTAAAGCATCCCTAGAAATGTAGAAAAATAGTTCATTGGGAGCTATAGGTTACCAAAGACAAAGAAGATCTACCAGGTCTTTCTTCTCCTGACTCAGCCAGAGGTGTCCATCCCTTGGTACAGAAACTTTGCTACAGCTTACAAGAAAAGTGGGTCACATATGGTTCTGAGTACAAACAAAAGCACAATGGGGTTTATTTACTAAAGGCAAATCCACTTTGTACTACAAGTGCACTGCAAGTGCACTTGGAACTGGAAGAACACTTGTATGTGCAGTCGCTGTAGACAGGGCCGCTGATAGAACTTACAGGGCCCCGTACAGCCTACCTGATGGGGCCCCTTCAGTCCCACCCCTGGCCCCTCCTTTAGCCCCACCCCTGGCCACACCCTTGGCCCCTCCCCAGACCCTCCTTGAAAAAAGTGCAGGTAATGGTGGCGACTTGACAGTGACACATGCCAATGTCATTATGTGCTGCAGACAGTGCCATCCATGCCAGTTCCATAACGCATGTGCTGCAGTGACAAATGTGCCACCCATGCTGCCAATGCCATATCGCATGTGCTGCCTGCAGAGACAGTGCCACCCATGCTGCCAATGCTGTTATGGCATTGGCAGCATGGGTGGCACTGTTTATGCAGGCAGCACATGCATTATGGCATTGGCAGCATGGGTGGCACTGTCTCTGCAGGCAGCACATGCATTATGGTATTTTCAGCATGGGTGGCACTGTCTCTGCAGGCAGCACTTGCATTATGGCATTTGCAGCATGGGTGGCACTGCCATAACTCATGTCCTGCCTGCAGAAACAGAACCACTCATGGTGCAGTGCCAATGCCATAATGTGTAGATGCTGCAGTGATAGATAGTGTGTTATCAATGCATCACCCCCAAGCACAATGCATCACCCCAAGCAAGCACTTAGTACACACCTGTGTTAGCTCCCCCCCCCCCCCCCACCAACCACTTACTTTATGATCCTGCTACTCCCTGCACTGAAATGATGAGATGACTACTCTTCCACCGCCGCCGCTCGCCACTGCTTCTTCTCCAGTCTTAGTCTAGGAGACAAATTACTCCGTCGAGGAAGGCAATCTGCAGGCCGGGACTTAAGCCAGCACTGACATGCGGAGCAGGCGCGCATGGGCCCGAAATACAAGAAATAGTCCCATCCACACACAGAGAGAAGGAACCAGTAAGTTTTAAAGCTTCCCTTCATTTTAGATCTTCCCCTCAGAGCTAAAGCGACTGCACTTCCAAGTGCACTTGTACTGCAAAGTAGATTTGCCTTTAGTAAATTAACACTAATGTATCTTTTCCACCCTTCAGTGTGTTGGTAGGCTTTATAAACTGGCAAGCAAAGGTAGGAAATTAACCAAACTTTGGTTCCTCGCTGTCCTGTGCCATTCCTCCTGGACCCAAACCACTGGTGGCTGGTGCTCAAAATTTTTGGGGGGGCGCAAACAAAAAAGAAACAATTGCAGCCTCACTGTGCCCATCAAATGCAGCCACTGTGCCCATCAAATGCAGCCACTGGGCTCATCAAATGCAGCCACTGTGCCATCAATTGTCACCACTGTGCCATGCCATCAAACGCAGCCACTGTGCCATGCCATCAAACGCAGCCACTGTGCCATCAAACGCAGCCACTGTGCCATGCCATCAAACACAGCCACTGTGCCATCAATTGTCACCACTGTGCCATGCCATCAAACGCAGCCACTGTGCCATGCCATCAAACGCAGCCACTGTGCCATCAATTGTCACCACTGTGCCATGCCATAAAAAGCCACTGTCAAGTCACTGTCCCTTTAATTGTCGCCACTGTGCCAATTGATGCCACTGTGCCCTTTAATTGTCGCCAATGTGCCCATTGTCGCCACTGTGTCCATTGTCGCCACTGTGTCCATTGATGCCACTGTGCCCATTGTCGCCACTGTGCCTGTTGTCGCCGCTATGCCCTGTAAAATGCCCCTCCTCCACCCGGCACTTACCTTTTTGGGGGTCAGCCACCCTCCTTCCATGTCTCTCGATGTCTTCTCAATGACGCTTCAGCCAATCAGGTTAACGGTACCCAGAACCGGTGAACCTGAATGGCTGAGACACCTGTCAGTCTTATCTAAGGAACGCACCCCCCGTACGTCCCTTAGATAAGTTTCCGTAAGCCGACTACAGCCTGATAGGCACTTCTACAGAGCCAACCAGCTGCCGTTATTCAGGTGGCCGGCACTCACCATCCGGCCATCTGAATAGTGGGCGGCAGCGGCAACAATAACATAGATTCATGCAATGCCTGAATCTATGTTATTGTAATCAGTGGCGGTGCGAGAGCCAGAGGGGGCGGAGCTCCGGTGCCCTCTTTAGACGCACCGCCACTGACCCAAACAACACAATCAATAGTGACAGAACATAAAACTAATGTTTCTCCCACAGACACTTCTCACAGGTCTTCAAATTCTTCTCACCAAGAGGATCAAACACTGCCCTTTACACAAGATTTCACATCCTAATCTGAAATGCAGAGTCCTCAGGTAAGAGTCCATAGAAGACTAAAAAAGCCTTCCTCAGAACAACAAAGTGCTGCTCTTCATCAACACACTTTGTCAAGGATTGTAAGGTCAGTGTAAAGTGCATAAAATGTGACAGTGCAGACCACAACACAGCCTTACACCCTGGGCCAGCTCCATGGACTTTACCACCTGGATACAGTGTCAAAGAGCCAGACAGAAATACTGACACAGATGCACAAGCAGTCATGTCACAATGCACTAAGGTCTGCAAAGGACACATAAGTTTATGTCTTGCTCAAAAATATGTCTAGTCAAAGTATACCCAAAGGGCCACAAGGACAAAACAATCAAGGTTTTTGCAATCCTAGGTGACCAGAGTAACAATTCTCTAGCTAAATCTACCTTCTTTGACATTCTCAATATTAAGGCTGCTTTCACATTGCAGCGGGAGGCGCGGTGACGGTATAGCAGTGCGCCGCTATACCGTCGTATTTACCGCGGTATTCGGCCGCTAGCGGTGCGGTATTAACCCCCGCTAGCGGCCATAAGAGGGGTTAATACCTCCCGCAATGCGCCTCTGCAAAGGCGCATTGCGTGTGGTATTACCGCGGTTTCCCATTGATTTCAATGGGAAGGAGCGGTATAGGAGCGGTAAACACCCCGCTCCTATACCGCTCCAAAGATGTGGCTAGCAGGACTTTTGGAGCAGCCCTGCTAGTGCACCGCTTCAGTGTGAAAGCCTTCGGGCTTTCATATTGAAGACTACAGGGCACAATTTTTTCAGGTGGTATAGCAGCGCTATTTTTAGCGCTATAACGCCTGAAAAACGCCCCAGTGTGAAAGGGACCTTAGGGCCCCAGCAGCCCTTACTCACTTAGGACTTGTGCAGCTACTGTTGAATTGATGGAGAGGAGGGCTGGTGGCTTATTAGTAGAGTCTTTAGATGGTCAGATATGCCTACAGTTATAGACAATATTAGAGTGTAACAATCCCAAATAAAACAGACATTTCTATACCAAAAGCAGCATTACAAAAAAAACTAATTTAAAAACGTACATAACATCTTACACCAGAACTAGATTATTAGGCTTACATAATCCTGCTCCTTGGGAGAGACGTCGTACAAGTTCACAAAGCATTATTGGTAATAATACAACAGTTGTTTCAGTGTGCACCTTCCACCAAAGCAAAAATCCAAATTCCAACTCGTGATGAAGCACACTCCCCCAGGAGGTCAAACTCACCAGAAGCCTCTAATAAGATAGCCTTAGGCCTCATACACACGAGGCAATCTATCTGTTCAAATCGGTCGGACACACGAGCAAACCAAAATCCCCGCCAGCAGACAGCGCGCTGACGTGTCGGTGACGTGGCGGTGAGGTTGACGCCGCCACGTTACCGCAACAGGAAGTAAAACACTTCCGCGCATGCGTCGAAATCATTCGGCGCGTGTACGAGAAGACATGTCTGCTGGTTAGCATACTAACCAGCAGACATGTCGGGCGGACGGGTTCCTAGCCGACAGATTTCAAAGCATGCTTTGAAATCTGTCGGGTTGCCAAATCCGTCGGCTCGCCCGTACACACGGTCGAATCTGTTTGCTGGGACGGTCGGGCCGACCGTTTCCAGCAGACAGATTTGATCGTGTGTACGAGGCCTAAAATGGGTTGTAAAGGTACAATTTGTTTTTCCTAAATAGCTTCCTTTACCTTAGTGCAGTCCTCCTACATTTACCTCATCCTTTGATTTTGCTTTTAAATGTCCTTATTTCTTCTGAGAAATCCTCACTTCTTGTTCTTCTGTCTGTAACTACACACAGTAATGCAAGGCTTTCTCCCTGGTGTGGAGTGTCATGCTCGCTCCCTCCCTTGGACTACGGGAGAGTCAGGATGCCCACTAACACACAGCTCCTTTCTCTATCTGCAACGTAGAAAGTGCCCTGACTCTTCTGTAGTCCAAGGGAGGGGGCGAGTACGACACTCCACACCAGGGAGAAAGCCTTGCATTACTGTGTGGAGTTAGAGACAGAAGAACAGGAAGTGAGGATTTCTCAGAAGAAATAAGGACATTTAAAAGCCAAATAGAAGGATGAGGTAAGTGAAGGAGGACTGCATTAAGGTAAAGGAAGCTATTTAGGGAAAAAAAATTGTACCTTTAAATCCCCTTTAACCTCCCTGGCGGTATGATTCTTTCTGATTTTAGGTGCTGAAAGCGGTACCATTATTTGCAAGGAAATTCTGCGTTTTATACTGTAGGCCTTTAATTCTTAGGAATAACTCACTTAAATCTGACCAAACACGAGTCTAATAGGCATCCCGGGTATGACATTTTTTTAAAAGCGAAATTATAAAATTATAATATAAATAAATAAATAATTATAAATAATTATAACAAATAATAATATAATTATAATAAAAATTATTCAATAATGTAATCAACTCAAAAACACTGAAATTTGCTCAGTTGCAGAATTGTCGCTGTCATTTAAATTTTTTTATGACGAATTTCCCCACAAATCGCTATCGCTCAATTCTGCAAGTGATTATAATTTATTTATTTATCGCTGTTTTATAGCTGATCTAAAACCATTTTTGACATAAAGGGACACTTTTGGTTGCTATGGACAATCTACAGTTTGCAGGCAGAAAGAACAGTATTTATTATATAAAAGTACATTTAGGGCACAGGACAGAACACTAGGGACAAAGGGGGTGTGTATTTTTTACATACAGTGCTGTAATCTATAAGATTACAGTATACTGTATTTAATGTGTTTGTTTACTTTTTTGAATTTGGCGCCGTTCTCCGCCCCCGTGCGTCGTAACGTCGCAGGGAACGGAGCTCGGCGGCACACGGGGACACTGTGTGAATCGAGCGAGCACCCGCTCGCTCACACAGCACGGATGCATCGCTGGACTCGGGGGTTACCGATTTTAGCACAAAAAAAATACCCTGAGTCACGCTCGGGAATACCGCCAGGGGTGTTAAGTCAGTGTTCCTCAGCCAGCTTGCTCCTAAAACCTCACTATCCACAGAGATCCACAAGTACATGGGCTCCAATGAACGTCGTTCCCCACTTCAAATCTTCTACTCTTCAGAAATCAAACACCCACTGCAGGCTCCCCCGGCTCGGTCCTGTGTGTCCTCGCTGCCTCCAGCGCTCCCTCCTCAGCCACACACTGAATCGCACAGCTTAACTGACCACACACTGACCCAACTGACCACAGAAGACCAGGATCGGGGCCACTCTGTGCAAAACAAACTGCACAGTGGAGGTAAGTATGATATGTTTGTTATTTTAAAGAAAAAAAAGAACCTTTACAACCCCTTTAAGATATTTTTTTCCACAGAAGTCTAATCTGTGTAATACAAAACTGTACTTTGTGTGGTAGAAAAAAAGCTTTTTTACAACGTAAGCTACACAACATATATCTTCTTTAACACCGACAGATTTTTTTTAATTTTATTATTTTCGTAGAAGAAAGTATTGTCATTTAAAATTGTGTGTCTGCACTGGCCTGCAACTGTACCAGAAAAATATATATTTTTTTTATATTTTTGACATTGCAGCCTATTACATGTAGAATGAAGTAACACAAATAAAAAATGCAGTTCATATTTGTGGGCCAGCAATAGAACACTGAAGAGAAAATATAATGGTTTTATATCCTTTTTATACATGGTTTTTTTTTTGTTGTTTTTTGTTTGCTTTATACGCTTTTTTTTTGCTATGTATATAAAATCTTTGTTTAACATAGATTTCCCCCAGTGATACTTGAATTCCAGTGAAAGCACACATCAGAAGTTATTTATTTACATAAAATCCTTTGCTTGAAACTTTATAGGAGAGTCCTCTGAAAACAACATGAGTGAAGGAGAGGAGGAGATAAGCCACTTCTATTACTTTTTTGCTTGTGTGTGTACTTTTCAGCTTCAGCTGTTGTGCTCTATAAAAACAGACTTTTTTTTATTTTTGTAGTATTAGATAAGGACTGCCTGTAAAACAGAGCTTAGAGCTTTACCTTTTGGCTGACAATGAGAATAGAAAATTCATACGGAAAAATATTATATTTACCTGACCTGAAAATAAATTCTAAATATTAGTCCTTAACACAGTAAATCAAGAAAAAATAAATGAATAAATAAATATATAAACACTCACCGGAAACATTATTAGGTACACCTTGCTAGTACTGGATTGGACCTCCTTTTGCCTTCAACACTGCCTTAAAGGGTTACTAAAGGATTTTTTTGTTTTAGCTAAATAGCTTCCTTTATCTTACTGCAGTCCTGGTTTTAATGTCCTCATTGTTCGTTTTTGCTTTGGTGTTGCTGTAATTCCTCTCTGTTCTGGACACTTCCTGGTTGTCTGTTTTCTGATAACCACAGTACTGGGAGCTTTCTCACTGTGGTCACTAATCAAGGAGGTGTGATTACTGTGTGTCTAAACCAATCCAGTTTCGTTTTACAAACCATCACTGTCCTCTATTGGCTCTCTGGCTCTGTACATCAGAGAGACAGAAAACAACAGCAAAAACAAAACTAAACTGTAGGTACATTATATGATTGATTTTTATCTATTTTTATTCATTTTTAAAATGAATCAGTTAACTATTATGTCTCTATACCCTGTAAACAGTAATTTCAACCCAAATTTTTTTTTTCCTTTACAACTCCTTTAACCCCCCTGGCGGTATTCCCGAGCGTGACTCGGGTGTTTTTTTTGTGCTAAAATCGGTATCCCCGAGTCACGCTCGGGGTAGCTATGCAGAGCCTGCAGCGCGCGCTGGCTAAACCTGGTTTCTGGATCCAGCGATGCATCCATGCTGTCTGAGCAGGCGGGTGCTCACTCGATTCACACAGTGTCCCTGTGTGCCGCCGATCTCCGTTCCCTGCGACGTTGCGACACACGGGGGCGGAGAACGGCGCCAAATTCAAAAAAGTAAACAAACACATTATATACAGTATACTGTAATCTTATAGATTACAGTACTGTATTAAAAAAAATACACAGACCCCTTGTCCCTAGTGGTCTGCCCAGTGCCCTACATGTTCTTTTATATAATAAAAACTGTTCTTTTTGCCTGGAAACTGTAGATTGTCCATAGCAACCAAAAGTGTCCCTTTATGTCAAAAATGGTTTTAGACCAGCTAGAAAACAGCAATAATAAATTATAATCACTTGCAGAATTGAGCGGTAGCGATTTGTGGGGAAATTCATCATAAAAAAATAATAGTAATGACAGCGACAATTCTGCAACTGAGCAAATTTCAGTGTTTTTGAGTAGATTACATTATTGAATAATTTTTATTATAATTATATTATTTGTTATAATTATTTATAATTATTTATTATATTATAATTTATAATTTCGCTTTTTAAAAAAATTCATACCCGGGGTGCCTCGTCTGCCTCCCCTCCGCCTCAATGTCAGCTGTATGGGCCTTTACAGTCACTGCCAGGCTCTTTACCTCAGCCACAAGGCATTATGTTGTGGCCTGCAGCTCACCAACGCTTCCTTTAGGCTGTCATTTATCTGTGCCGAGGAGGCCAGGCTTTCTGCCACACGACGCATGTCCCTGGCTACAGAACCCATATGGCGGGTCTGGCGGGCCTGATCCCTGGCAAGATTTTCCTGGATGGCTTCAGGAACACCCCTTGTCTTGCGGGTAGCCTTCCTGGGGGCAGGAGAGGCTTGGGGCCATGTGTACAGGGAAGGCCCTTGAGGGGCTTCTCCTGATGGGGGAGGAGGGTGAGGAGCTTCCCCAGATGTTGGAGGAGGGTGAGGGGCTTCCCCTGATGTGGGAGGAGGTTTTGGAGGGTCCAGGGATGATGGGATCCTCAACGAGGTAGAAAACTTCCTCCAGGTCCCCATGCTCCTCCACAACTTCTTCCAGAGGAGAGGTGTGGGCACACTCCTCCTGGGATGGCGTGGGTCGCCCAGCAGCCGACAACGGCCCAGCTCCCTCCAGCACATCTGAGGATGACACAAAGCATTCACATGTTGGTGGACCCACACACTTGACACATGTTCCCTTCCACCCCTCACATGCTATACACCGAATGGAGGATAAAACACACTTACCTGTCCTCAAGGCATGATCAATGGAGTCATAGCCCTCAATGCCCTCCACCTGCTCCCACTGCAGACATTGGGCAACGACCTCCTCCTCCTCGGTCAATCGCAGAGATGAGGCTGGTCCTCCTCCCGTGCCCCTGGCGTGCCTCCTCATAAGGGCCAGCTTCTCACGGACCTGACGTCTCAGATCATTTATCTTTTTGGACACATTGTTGGGGGTCCTGGTCTCATTACCGACGACATTGACCTGCAGGGTGACCTCCTCCAGGATCTCCCTCTTACGTGCCTTGCTGGTCTGGGAACTGTGGGCACCATGGAGGAACTTATCATATATGGCTATTGCTAAAATAATAATAGCCCTCTCCTCCTTACAAAAGTTCTTCTTCCTCCTCTCCTTGCCTCCATTTCCAGCTGCCGCCATCACTCAGCAAAAGTACCTTGCTTCAGGGGGGGGGAAACAAGCGGATGTACTTTTGCGCTCGACAGGCGCATGTTGTGAGCATGCGCAGAGAGGTGCGGGACATAAGTCACGGTGCATGCGCCATTCGTTCGGCCCTTCATTTGCATGGGGTCACGCTTCATGTAAATGGAACACGCCCACTTCCTTCCTACTTTGAATTACGTCGGCTTACGCCGAGGAATTTACGGTACGCTGGCGCAACATTGAGAGCATTTGCTTTCTGAATACCATGCTTGCTTCTCTGAGTTGCGCCGGCGTAGCGGAAAAGAGATGTGCTACGCCGGTATAAAGGTGCGCCAATCTACGTGAATCCGGGCCATTGAATCTAAGATGAGGGAGTATGCCACAACAATTAATGACTTGGTAGATGCCCATAACACGGCAGAAGAGGAACATATGTGGATCAAAGCAAAGCTGGCAGACTTAGAGGACAGGTCCAGAAGAAATGATGTAAAAGTGAGAGGAATTCCAGAATCAATTCAGCCATCTGAGCTGCGCTCATATGCCACTGCAATGCTATCATCATTAATGCTTGACCTTCCTCCCATGGTCTATTGACAGAATCCACCGCCTCCCTAAACCTTCATTCATACCTGAACATGTACCTAGGGATGTTCTTTTTCGTATGCACTTCTACCAAACCAAACAGCGTTTGATGCAAATTACCCGTAAAGGGGAACACCGCTCTACAGATTACATTGAACTGCAGTTCTATGCAGATCTGTTGCAATATACGCTGCAGCTTCGCAAGAATTTGAATAACATCATAAAGGCGCTGAGGAACAGTGTTGTAACAGTGTTTAAATAAACGCCGTTACCTAACGCAAGCCTGTTTGAGGGTAACAAGTAATCTACCAGATTACTGTTACCCTCGCGGTAACGCCGTTCCCATTACAATGGCGGCATTACCGCAATTACATCTCCTGTGTGTGGGGGCCGGCGGGGGCAGAGGGGGGTCACACAGAACTAGCCTGTCTGTCCGATTGGCTAATTCGGATGGCGGCGCGCTGGCGCATGCACGCGCCTGGAGTCTCCCGCCCGCTTCAGCCGGGTCACGTGACATGACTGAATGTGACGACCTCAGCCGAGAGCCCGAGACAGCCGCCCACCGACATCTCCCCGCGGAGGCTCCGCAAAACCTATAACGGTAGGTTCCTTCCTTACCTACCTAAGTCACCCTGAGGCAGCCTCAGCACAGGCACTGGAGTGCACTGGCAACAGCACCGACACGGCGGCCGACGGCCGTGGCCCTGCGCATATGATATGACAACAGCAGCAGCAGGTGAGGAGAGAGGAGACCGGCATCAAGAAGACAAGATGCTGCATGTTGTCGAACTTGTCGTGTCTGGATTTTGAATTAGAAAAATAAGTAGGATAGAACTTCTGGGACTAGGGGGGTGGAGAGCGGCCTAGTCTAGGGCTGGGGCCGGGCATGTGGACACTGGACAGTGGAGCCTGGAGGTGTCTGAGTCTTGAGTGTGATGAAGAATCTGAGGCGGCGTACACACGGCAGAGAACCTCGACGGGCAGAACACATCGTTCCGCCCGTCGAGGTTCTCTGCCAGCCGTCAGATTCGGCGACCCGCCCGTCGGGAATGGCAATCAGCCATTCATCCCGACGGGCCGTCGAGCAAATAGAGAACATGCTCTCTATTTCGGCTCGACGGCATTCCCGACGGGATGCTCGCCGAGAGCGTACACATGGCCGAGGTTCTCGCTGGAATGCAGCTCCCAGCGAGGTTCTCGCTGGTTTCTAGCGAGAACCTCGGTCGTGTGTATGCCGCCTGATATTGTACACTCACTCATGTCCAACAAATTGCAATACTGCAGTATCAGATAGATTCTGAATCTTCACACTCCAGCTCCACATGTCCAGCAAATACTGTACTGTACAATACCAGTATTGCTGGTGCTGGACATGTGAAGCTGGAGTGTGAAGAATCTCAATCTGATATTGTACAGTATTGTAATTTGCTGGACATGTGGAGCTGGGGTGTGAAGAATCTGATATTGTACAGTATTGCTGCACATGTGGCGCTGGAGTGTGAAGAATCTGATATTGTACACTCCACATGTCCAGGCAGCAAATACTGTACAATATCAGATTCTTCACACTCCAGCTCCACATGTCCAGCAAATTGCAATACTGTACAATATCAGATTCTTCACACATGTCCAACAATACTTTATAGTACAGTATTTGCTGGACATGTGGAGCTGGAGTGTGAAGAATCTGATATTGTACAGTATTGCTGCACATGTGGAGCTGGAGTGTGAAGAATCTGATATTGTACACTCCACATGTCCAGCAAATACTGTACAATATCAGATTCTTCACACTCCAGCTCCACATGTCCAACAATACTTTACAGTACAGTACAGTATCTGATATTGTACAGTACGTTCGTATGATATAATATGGAGTAGTATTATACTATAAGGTGAATGATACCAAATCTTGTATTTTGGGTCTACTGTAGGTGTGGCTCCACAGGATAAACTGCATTTACAAACTAGGTTTCCGTATACTTGGAGCGACCAAAAAATCAATTACTTGGGCATCAATCTTACTTTCCAACCTAATCAGTTATTCAAGGCTAACTATCTACCTTTAGAACAGAAACTGTAAGAGGTGGTTCACCCTAAATATAAGCTCTCCCATGTGATCCAGCATACTGGCGTCAGCGCCAGTATGCTGTTTTTTTTTTTTTTAAATCCCTCACTTACTGTATTATGTTAAATTTTCATTTCTTACCCCCGTGGTGGACGGCGCCAGTATAGCGCGTCACATCTTAAGAAAATACCCGATAAGGACTCGGGTAATCTCGGCGAAAATGCGGCGCCTGCGCACAGACCTAGGAGCTGACTGCACAGGCGCCATATTTCTCCGAGTCCTACGGCTATGGCGCGTCGCGCCCTCCGAAAAACGCCGGAATAGGACTCGGAGAAATACGGCGCCTGCGCAGTCAGCTCCTAGGTCTGTGCGCAGGCGCCGCATTTTTGCCGAGATTACCCGAGTCCTTATCGGGTATTTTCGTAAGATGTGACGCGCTATACTAGAGCCGTCCACCGCGGGGGAAAGAAATTAAAATTCAACATAATACAGTAAGTGGGGGATTTAAAAAAAAAAAAAAACAGCATACTGGCGCTGACGCCAGTATGCTGGATCACATGGGAGAGCTTATATTTAGGGTGAACCTCCGCTTGAAGGGTTTACACTCCCTTGGTAAACATATTCTGTCCTGGTCAGGGAGGCTTGCAGCATTCAAAATGCAAATTTTGTCCCAAGTTCTCTATATTTATCGCACGGTACCCATTCCTGTCCATCATGTTTTTTTTTTTTAAATCCTTGCCATACATACTGTTTTATAAATATGTTCATTGTGGCTTCCGGGTATAATCTGCAGAACTGGGCATTCCTAATTAATTGACAGGCTTCCGACGGGCGCATACATGGCATCAGCAGTTGCCGAAAGAACCATTGCCGAAAGAACCTGTGGGCCAACCATTACACTGCGCATGCGCTGTTCTCAATTCCGCCGGGTTTGTACGCACTGTGCCTTTTTTGGCCAGGCGGGCACATACGCAGTGAGTAAGTAACGTAATAGCTCTGCCTGGCACCATTTTTGAATGGACGGCATGTCTCAGCACTGCATCAGTGGAGTGGGCAGGAGACTGAACCTCGACCCACTGCTGCTCTGCAGTGCACTATGGCTGTAGGAGCTTGTTTGGAGTTATCTGCAGTGCACTATGGCTGAAGGAGATTATTTGGAGTTAGGAGCTCAGGATTCCCACCACCACAGCACTGTGCCCCTGTCTGCAGGACTCTGGAGACTCCACTCAAAACTCCTAACCTGCATCCATCAATCTATTGCTTGGCTTGCAGCTGCTATCTATTGAGCTGCCCACAGGCAGCAGTTATCAGGCACAGATGGCAGTGGTTAGATGTTTATTCACAATCTCATGTCTTTCTATCTCCTGTATCCATGCTCTGACCACCTCTGTACCATGACCGCATGCTCTAACCACTTCTGTACCATGTCCGCATTCTCTGACCACCTCTGTACTGTACAATGTCCACATGCTCTGACCACCTCTGTACTGTACCATGTTTGCATTTGCTTTCTGATTTATTTTCAGTGAAGAGGGGTACCTTACAGGGCTGCCCTATTATGTCTCCTGGGCTTTTTGCCCTATTAATTGAACCTCTGTCTGTGGCCTTCAAGCTTCTCCAGAGGTGAGGCGGTATTCAGGTTGGAGGTCTGCAAGAAAAAACAACACTGTATGCGGGTGACATGATTTTATTTTACAGGATTCCGATACTTTCCTGTCAGCAGCTTTGATCATTTTGAATTCCTTTGCTGGTTTTTCTGGTCAGAGTAGCATCCGACCTCAGAATTATTCTATCTCCTGGGCTGAGAAGCACACTACAAAAGAGTCACACTAGTGTCCAAAATGCCAGTTCTTGCTAATATGTGCATATACAAACTTTTTGATCCATAGGCAGCCCATCCTATTGACTGAGAAAGGCAAATTGAAAAGCCCCCATGTGCCACCTGGCAAAAACCAGCACTGGAATGGCCACTGTAAAATGCCCCAATGGGGACAATGTAATCCATCTCTGACATAAATACTGTCTCCAATACTCTTTGTATGCAGATTTTCATTTTACAAATTTTGCAGTTTTGGAAAATCACTTAACTTTTTCGGGCATGAAAAACTACTCCCAAGACCCTTCAAAGCTTAAGAAGGGGTTAACTGCTTTTCGACTGAACTTGAAACAGGATTTCTAGGACAAGGTTGTGATGCTTTGCCAGCTCCTGGCTTACACCTGCAACAATTAACAATCAGAACATTGTCGCGGTAGAGCCTTATCCCCAAAGACAAATTACTACCACTACTGCCAACAAAATGTTCAAAAAGTTTCTTGATACCGTGCCAAAAATGGAAAACACCTGAACTAGAAGTGACAGCCAGTCACTGCAAATCTCAGATGTCTCTGATATTACACACTGATACGTATATGGAAGTATACATCAGGCAGGTTGATTGACTCTATCTTGAACCTTTTGTTTTGTATGTACCCATTCAAATTCTTCAAACCCAGAAAGTAGAGAAAGCTCCTGATGCCTTGGGTACTAGAAAAAATATTTGTTCCTTTGGTGGCAGCAGCACTATGGACTTGTTGCAGTAAAATTCGTATACGTAATCTTGCAGTAATTCTTTCTTCTTGAGATCTGTTAGTCATGAATGAAAGGATTTGGTGATTGTACTCCCAGCTAACTGTCTTTAAAGTTTGTTGACCAAACCCTCCAAAAAGGAGGCTATCCTGACTCCCACTTTCATACACTGGTTGGGCCCACCTTCAAAGACTTTCCAAATGTCTAGCAGCCTGCTCTGGATTTGATTCCATGTAAACAGGAAGTTTGAGCCCCCTTCATTGTGATCTGGTAAATTTCAGCCTGGCCTATACAATTTGGCTTCCGTAACCCTTTTGAAGATTGACAGACTTGAGCTAAAATACATCTGCTTCCTCTTATTAGACTGTGGCCACAGTCTGGACATTTCTTCTACCACTAGCTTTGTCCAGCGTTTTGCAAAACAACAACCTCCCATTATTGAGAATGTTATAAAGGGCTTGTGTGGAAGCTTCATCCACCCTCCAGTGGCACAATCACAAAGCTCTCATCACAAAGGTCTATTAAAGCCTCGGCCAAAAGTTAACAGCCAGGTTCGAATCCTCCAGAACCATGCCCACTGCTGCAGGTTCCATTTGAATTAAAGGCCATTTCTTAATGCTTAAAATATCACATCACAATTAACACTGTTTCTAGTCAACTGGCAAAAATATGCCACAGTATAGATTTTCTACAAGTCTAAGGGCCAGTTCACCACAATTTCTAACTTGAAGAAGTCCTTTTGAATGCATGTTTTTGAAGTGTTCAGGTGCTTTTTTTCAATGCATTTTGCCATGTTACAGATGTGTTCCATACAGAAACACACTGCACTGGAGACGTAGGACATTGAAATCAATGGTAAACACTGTTCATGCATTTTTGACTCCAATAAAATCGCATTAGACTGCATTCGGTTTGAACCCGCCTTGAGTCCACTTTTCAATCCATAGAATCCCTAAAGTATTGAAAGGCAAAGACATGTGCGCACCAGATGCTGGCAGGTCCCATTCACTCCTGGAAGTGCGTTTCTTAAACATGCATCATCCAGCTTCTTTTGATAAAGTTTGGAGACCATTACTGTAAATTGGTCTTATCAGACCTCTCCAAATCTTCATCAATGATTTTTTAACTCTCTGTCATTATGGGAAAAGAAGGCCCTTCCTTTTTCACATTTGGAAATATCTGCATGCTTTTTGCAATGGTTAGGTCTGCGTTCTGCCTGTGGCATGGATATTTACTGCATACTTTCCGCTACAGCCTCTAGGCTTTGAAATTTGTTCACCCGCTTCCTTATACATTGTCATTTGAGGCAATCCGTGCCAATTAATTTCCTGTCACTGCAGACTGCATCCAGGGCTGGGCAAAGCATTTTCTATTGTGCTGATTTAAACGCATGTAAGCCATTGCCACATTAGCTGCTTGAGGAGCATGAAAGCCGCCCTGTGTGCATGGGCGTCCGCTGAACTTTTTCCAGGGGGGGGCATAATTTTACGGTCACCTTTCCTATACCTGGCACCCCCCCTTCACTGATCATACCTGTATGCACTCAGCTTCCCCCCTCATCTGTATATATGCCAGCCCCCCTGTACACAAACAGCCTCCTCCCTTCACTTGTACTCACACCCCCCACTTGTATGGTCACGGTGATCTTCCTTCTACCAAGTCCTGTTTCTACACGTCCATTTGAAAATACATTACAGTTATCAAAGCAAACACGAGGGCGCACATAAAGGAATCGGCCAGAGGTGGCAGTAAAGAGCTCTGTAAACTCCGCGACACTGATATTGCAAGAGCTGTGGAGCCGATTGCACAAACACAGAGAGAGTCAGCACAGCAACAGATGGGAGCATGGCAGACCCTTGCTGATTCCAGGGGGGGTCACTCGCCCCCCCTTAACCCTATGAGCGGACGCCCATGCCTGTGTGGGAATCCAAGAATATACAGATTGTCCTGGTCCGGAGATGACCAATCTTATGTTTTCTGGAGTGTTTGCGTTTAAGGCTTCTGCTCCTAAAATAATGTAAAACATCATGCTTTGCATTTCTTAAGCATTCATTTTTAAAATATGTCATATGCCACATCCCATCTTTTGCTAGTCTTTTTTTCCACTGACAGGTGTGGTGAGCTCATATCTGCAAAAAAATATGGAAAAAATAATTTTCTTACCAAGAAAAAACAGGTACACTGTCCATTTAAGACCCATCCACTTTCATCCACTTACTTCAGAATCAGTAGAAGGTGAAGTCAAGCAGCCTTCCAGAGGCAGACAGGAGACACAAAATGTGAGACAAAACCAGTCCGACTGTCTAACCCCTGGTAACACAGAACAACAGGGGAGCAAACAGCAACAAGTCTTTACCTCGCAAGAGAAAACTGGAGAGAGGAGAGAAACCAGCTCCTCTCCCGACTCTAAGACTGTTTAAGCTGCTTCTTGGCAGCTACCCTGTGCTGCCCATCTCCTTCCCCTCTGTGACATTTTCCACAGCCGATCTCACACTAAGTACAAAGCCTGGAGAGCGACATGCTGCCTATAAAAGAGTCAAAAAAACAAGGGTGAGGCCAATGGTGACATTGCAGAGCTTACTAATACCACACCTGTAGAATATTTGTGCTATCGAAGCAACATTGCCAGAGGCCCACCACAAGGGACATCCAGTTTTTCCATCCAATATTCTAGGTCTGCCAGCTCTATGAGACGCTGACCACTTACCACTGCAATCCACAGGTGGAATCAGGGCCGTCTTAATAGCATCATGGGCCCCTGGGCAAAGTAATGCTCTGGGGCCCCTACAATGGAGACAGTGCAGGTAAACAGACATCAAGTAGGTAGGAGGCAGACTGCCCCCCTGTGTGTGTATCACTCTTTGGGCCATTATGGGGCCCCCAATTACGGGGCAGTGTGGGCTTAAGGACCAGCTGCTTTGGGGAAGTGCAGGGGCCCCCCCATGCAGCTAGGGCCCCTGGGCAGTGCTCAGGTGTGCCCTCTCATTAAGACAGCCCTGGGTGGAATGGAGCATGAGCAAAAAAGAGAACACTTCAGTGGGGGAGGGGTTGTCTTTTATCTAGCCGAGAAGAGGTGGTCCTGTGAGCTCCAGAGGAGGCATTAACCCATTGTTTGCTGACGTGAAGTGTGGCCAGGAAAGAGTCTATGCTCCGGGATGATTCTTTAGACAAGGCTCTGTCCAATATTTACAAGCGATTGTTTAAGGTAAGCTATCAGCAGGGTCCTTTCATCTTGCAAAGTAGCTTGGGTTGGGGTGTTCCCTCAGTTAGGGGATGACTGGGATGATCTTTGGGATATTAATTTTTCCAGACTGGTTTCAGCTAGTGACCATCATGATCTCATCGAATACAAAATACTGCATCGGATATACCTTACTCCAGCCAGATTGACTAGACATTTTCCCAGTTGTCCTGCTGCTGGTGGTGCACCTCACCTAGGGCTGATTTTATACACATTTTTGGGACTGTGTGGCTATACAATAGAGGTTTTGGCTAGAGGTCACTGAATGTATTGAAGAAGTTACTACTCTCTGTGTTACACCTACTGTGGAAGTGCATCTCCTGGGACTAGTTGATGCACTGACCCCTAAGGCCTTGTACACACGAGGGAATAAATCCGCTGAAACTGGTCCGACGGACCATTTCAGCCGAAAAATCTGCTCGTCTGTATGGGCAAACGGACCGTTTTGGCCGGATTTCTCCTGCGGACAAATTCCAAAGCATGCTTTGAAATATTTCTGCCGGACACATGTCCGTCGGATATGTCCGCTCGTGAGTACACAAAAGCATCGGACCAAAAACCCGCGCATGCTCAGTCAAAACGATGGGACGGGAGCACTCGTTCAGGTAAAACTCGCGTTTGTTTGGGACCTGGCACATTCGTCACCTAAACTCTCTATATAGTGTCCCGTTTCAAGCGTATTTTTGTTCTTTGTTCTCTTGCTAGAAGCAAGCCGTTCTCTTGCTGATGCAATTTTGTCCCGATGTCACATACTGAAAGTTTGCATTTTCGTTAGTGTTTATTCTATTTCTCACTGTTTGCTAGCCAGATTTCCCCACATTTATTTCGGTTCTCCACATTTTTATTATGTCTATTTTGACTTAATGTTGAGGGTATCATATTTATTGTTTCATCCTTAATTTTTTTCCTTTTTTTTGGGGGAGGGGGGGTTGAAAATTTTTTAGGCTTCTTTTGGGTTTACCAAGTTCGACCACAAAAGGTCCCCCCCCCCCCCCCCAAGGAGTTTGTGTCCTTTGCAAATGCCACATTTTATTTTACAAATGTCTGATGCTTACTCACCACAGTATAAAACACAATAGACAAGGTTTGAAAGCAACTACAAAAGCCATTTATTTCCGGCCAAAAAAGAAATTATAAATCACCAGAACGGCAGCACTTGATGAGATTGCAACATACATGCATACTTGGGAATTACAACATGATGAAGGATAAATTTAGTAACCTCAGGAGTCAATAACAAAAATCAGAATCAGCAGCACATGAACAAAGGAACCCAAGCTGCGCTACTCCAACAAGCTCAGTTTTTTGGACAATCAACTGGATGGCAGGGAATCATCTTCTCGACTTCTTTCCAGCCTTCCTTCCAGCGAAACTTCCACTGGTCTGTCCACGGACCCTTGCAGGTGGGGGTGATGTGGCAGCAGGAGAAGGATGATGATGATGGGAAGCAGGCCAGGCCGGGTCACACAGCACAGTGTCCCTGCTCAGCTCGTCCCTTTTTATCTTGGCCAGGACCTGATTAATCAGGTCCTTGGCCAGGCTTTTTTGCTCCTCCCCCCCTTGGTTGAGCTCATTGGACACAAATGCACTATAGCATTCTGTTGGGTTGAGGGGGGCCCTCATGATTTCTGCAGCCTCCCGTATAACCTCCAGGCTTTCGTCGTGCACCACACTCCTGCACCTCCTTGCAGCTGGTGGCCTCATCTGGAGGGGAGGAACTTGGCTGATGGTGCTCAGCCTGGGCCTGGGGACCTGCTGCACCTCACTTGGCCCCGCCTCCTCCTGGCTGCCACTCCCCCCTTCTGCCTGGCTGACATGGGCCGCAGGAGCTGCCACCTCCTGGCTGGTCTCTTCTTCCTGTGTATAAAAAAAGGTACATGTTGTAATATTTTGCACAATCAATCACACACATTTTCTTTCTCTAGACTGTTTTAGTTAGTATTAATTTGAATTAAACAGACTGTCCTTCTGACCCCTGCATTTGGCATCCCTGACACCTATTTGTAGGCCCACAATTTTGGTTTCTCTTCCCAAGGTTTTTTTTTTTGTTTACCAGATCAACTCACTAATTCAAAATAAATAGCAGCATATACCTCATCGAAGATGGCCAGATCTGGCTCCATGTCAGCCAGCCCGCTTCAGATTCTGCAGGGCTCCTGGGATCCGGGGAAGTTCTGCTGGGAGGAAGGCTGGAAGGTAGCGTTGAATCTGAAGGCCTGCCATCCAGTTCATCGTTCAAAAAACTGAGCTCTTTGTAGTACCAGAGCTTGGGTTCCTTTTCCTTAGCTGCTGCTGATCCTGATTTCTGATATTTTCGTTTTTTATACACATTTCTGTAGCTTCTCTTGAGGTTACTAAATTTATCCTTCACCATGTCGCCTGTGCAACTTGGCACCCAAGTGTGCAGGTATGTAGCAATCTCATCAAGTGCTGCCGCTCTCTTCTGGGTATCTAAATATTCTGGGTGCTTGGTGTCCCAAAGAAGGGGCATATCCCGATAGCGGGTTATTAGCTGCATTGTTGCCTCCTTCCCTTTCAGCAAATCCATCTTGACCAGCTTTCACCTCCTAAAAATTCTTTCAATAGTAATGTCTATAATCGAAAAAGACAAACAAACACAAAGCACAACTTAAAAAAGGCTCAGCTTTGAGATTCTCAAAATATGTGCACACTCATTAATTTTAGAGCAACTACAGTATACAAACACAGTGTCTTCTGCTGCTACATAGCTGGCCAGCTCTGCCGCATTGTTGTAGCCCCCAAAAAAGGTGTCCTGCAGAGACATTTGTTTAAGTTGTAGCATGTAGCATGTAGATAAGAACACATCCACCATGAATATTAATGCTAGTACTCATCAAGGCACTAGTTCATGTTTAGCCAGGGCCGCCATCATGAATTTTGGGGCCCCTTACACAGCTTCAGGCATGGGCCCCCTGGAGCAGTGAACCGGGGGGGGGGGTTGCTGCCGCATGATGAAATAGAGAAGCGGGGGGGCCCTTTACAAAAATAAGCAATAAAGGAAAATATATGTAAAAAAGGGGGGTAGCAATCCGGGGCCCTGGGGACCATTGATGGCAGAAAACACTAACTACTTATCTCTGTACAACCAACACACAACAATACTTGCATGATCTGACTGCATACTCTAAAATCCAAATAAAGAGGATAGAGCATTCTCTACATATATCTTGATGAAGTGATGTGTACAAGCACTTGGCTCTCTAAATTTTATGGTGTGCCCCAAAATGCCTAAATACCAGTAGCACAAAAAGGGTGCAAACAACATTGAAAAGCCCCATCCCCCCATGGTTGTTCAAATTCTAGGCCTCTGATCCGATGTTTTCATTTACCTTTGTCTCTCTCTCTCCTCGTTTCCGCTCGAGTAATCTCCGCGTTTCCATTATATCCCCACGCAATCAAGAAGCGCCGCCCTCGTCTCCGCCCATGACGTACCAATTCCTGTTTTTCACGCCCCTATGCAATGTAGATTGGAAAATATGGAGATGTCACACGAGCGCACATTAGCCTCTGATCGGGATCTGGAAGGGACAGAGGCCGGAATGTCCAGATCCAGGCCAAAACGATACAAGGCCACAAACATGTCTCTACAAGAGATGGTGGAGATGGTTTCCATACTGTGACGGAAGGACTATGATGGTGAGCATGGGCCATACAGCACCCCTAACCAGAGAAAGTCCAAAATTATGGATAAGGCGGCGACAAAACTTTTTGGGGTCACCAGGTCAAAAGAGCAGCTCCGGAAACGCTGGTCCGACTTAAAACTGCGCGAGCCAAAGCAGTATCGCAAAATCCTGAAAATCATAGAAAAAAGTAAGTACTTTAAAATGTCTTTGGAGTGCCTATTGTTTTTTCAAATGTTTTGCCATGTCTATTTCGCCATGTGCCTCGTTGGCGTTCTTGTATTTTTGAACCCCTGCATTGTAAACTTAGTAATGTTTGTCTAATAAATCCGATGACTTGCCACGATCGTAGGCAACATCGTTCCATCACCTAGTTTCTCCAAAATCCACGGGTCCGGGAACATCACACCTGGACGTGGCTATTTGGCTAAAAACATCGTTTAGAGAAACAATGAAGAAAATATGATTTGTTTGTGCAAACGAAGTTGATTTTAAAAGGCAAACAGGATTCATTCATTCACACATTGATGAGATAACCTAATAAGCAGCTGTTTTCACATCTGTAATTTTGAGAACCTGTGTCTCCCCCCATAAAATACTAATTTGTACTTTTGGTGAAGGGACTCCAAAAACTACTTATTCAGGAGGCCAGTCATGTGTGTCACTTCACCAAAAAGGCTCATTATATCACAGCTTGGGACAAGTCATCTACCACCAAAAAAATATGCTTTTTGCTGGAATAAGCCCAAAACTACAATTGTAACGCCACTTCTAAGCAATGTTTGCAAATTAGGCCCTCCAAAAATATCTGGTTGCTGATGAGTTTCCTTTTTTTTGTTGGTTTTTAGGGGAAAGAAGAGGACAGCGCTATGAGGAGTCAGGGAGGCCCACACTGTCTCCAAAACGGCAAACAAAAAATGTGGAGGAGGAGGAGGAGGATGAAGAAGGAGAGGAGGAAGGAGAGGAGGAAGGGAGAGAGGAGGAAGGCGGATTGGTGGAGGAAGGTGGATTGGTGGAGGAAGGCGGATTGGTGGAGAAAGGAGAAGTTGAAGAAGAAGGAGAAGTTGTAGAAGATGTTGAACTTCTCAGTACAACAGGTCAGTGACACCCCAGCTTTGCAGGGAAAAAGAGATGTAGATAGGCCTGCACCTTACTTACTTACAATGTTTTTTTTTTGTCATTTTTAGGGGATGAAGATGGGATTAGCACATCTGTTGCTCCTATTTTTTCTCGTGCAAGTGCACAAATCCTAATACAGCAGAAAAAGGAGTGCAGCACGGAGCTGGCCAATATGAGGGAAAGGATGGTGGTGATGGACCAAAACTTCAAAAACATGCTAGATATTTTGGGACGTATATAGAAGACTATCCCCCCCATCTGCCCCCCCCTGGCCCACCCCCCTGCCCTCACCCCCAACCACCCCACTCTCAAAGATGTTGTATATTTTTACATTAAAATACGCCAAAATTTGAGGATGCACACACACTTGGGTTTATTTATTAAAGCTATAACGTGCAAAAGCAGCCTCACTTGGCATATAAACCAATCAGCTTCAATGTTTAGATGCAAAAGCTGAATTGAATAATCTTAATTTGCAATTATATGCAGAAATAAGCCTGAGTTTGCACTGTTTAGTAAATAAACCCCAGTGTGTGTTCACATGTGATATCTGCCATCTCAGTACATCGATCGTCTGTGCTTTGTGGGTGCAACCCCTTCCTCGCTTATCAAGTAGGTGAGAGAAAGGGGTTGCACCCACAAACCACATACATTGATCACCCATGATGGCAGATAGCACATGTGAACATTTGGCATGGGATCTCAGGCGAGAATACACCATTTGGCACATCACACACACAGCATGTGTGCATCCTCAAATTTTGGCGGATTCCGGGGTGACATTAGACCATGTCGTCTGTGTTTGGTATGCTAAATAAAAGGTTGAACTTTGTAAGTTCCATTGTTACATATGTTTGTCAAAACCCAAAAAATTTTGTTGAAGAAAAAAATCCTTTCTAAACACATTTTTGGAAAAACACCAAATAAAAAAAATATTTTTTCAACAAAAAAAACACAAAAAGCAGTGGCTTCTTATTTGTAGGCTCAATACCCAGTTTGTAGAAGAGTGACTAGAATGTGCAATTGTGTGTATTTACTAAAACCTGCTAAGTAAATTGTGCACAAGAAGTGCACTAGTTTCAGAACCTGGAAGACAGATCAAAAGAGAAAAAGCAATAATGACAAACAACTGAATAAAATCCAATGGTCAAATTATTTATTAGTTCTTTGTAATATTTATTTCTTTTGGGGGCCAAATTAGAAAGAAATATTAATCTGGCATAGCTATGGCCCCCCGACCCATAAAGTACTCAACATATTTGTCGCGTACCTCACGAGCAGATTCGGTGACCGAGCCAGCGCGACCAGTGTCCAGCCCAGGAAGGGTATCTAAAGGGTAGTCCTGCCTTAGCACCGATGTTGGGTAGGTACGTCTGGGAATGCCTGCGTAAAAAATTATGCAATATGCAGCAGGCCAAAATAACAGAGTTAAATTTATATTCCGCCAGATGTATCGCTGTCTGGAACAGGCGGAACCGGCTGGCGAGTATCCCAAAGGCATTCTCGACTACCCTCCGGGCCCTGGCCAGCCGGAAATTGAAGACCCTCCTCTCCGGGGTGAGGGTCCTCTGGGGAAAAGGCCGCATGAGGTGAGGTCCAAGCCCGAAAGCCTCGTCCGCTAAAAAAACAAACGGAAGTCCTTCCACATTGTCTTCATCCGGTGGCAGTTCAAGACCACCAGTTTGTAGACGCCTGTAAAATTCGGTCCGCGCGAACACTCCCCCATCAGACAGCCGGCCATTCTTCCCCACGTCCACATACAAAAATTCGTAGTCTGCCGACACCACCGCCATCAACACGATACTATGAAAACCTTTGTAGTTATAATAGTACGACCCCGAAAGAGGTGGCGGCACTATGCGGACGTGCTTCCCATCAATTGCCCCTCCGCAGTTAGGAAAATCACACCACTGGGCAAAGTGGGCAGCCACAGTCTGCCATTCCTGTGGCGTGGAGGGAAACTGTGGGGACAAAACAAAAATTCAAAATTAATACTTTGGCACATAAAAAACATTGCAAACACTAGGAAAAAAACATCATTCTGCAACATCACAGTATTAACATTTCTAAATATTAGTGTGTAGTGAGTATTTAGGGCAACAAATCCAGAGCCAATTATTATCAGACTACACATCCCGCTGATGGGGCAATAAACTTTTTTAGGAGGGGGGTTGAACTACAATGGAGCAGGACCAAAAAAATATATATATATATAAAAAAATAAGGTGTGTTTGTCCCTAGGAGATGATGCTGGATAGGTTAGTAGTGATGAAGGTAAAAATATGCAGGTAGGCCAAACAAAATTAACCTGTAAAGCTTAACAACATGCATGGGGAGAAAAGGGAACATTCTGCACACAGCATATTACAATCATGGCAATTAGGAAAACCAACAAAAAAAGTTTCTAAAATTGGCATACATTATTAAAGACACAGATTGTGATGGTAAAGGAGGAAACTTACCGTAATAAACTCCTCCTGCATCACTTGTATGATGGCAGAACACGTTTCCGGTATGATGACCCCAAGCGCCTGGGGAGAGATGCCTGTTAAGAACTTGAGGTCCTGCAGGCTCCTCCCAGTCGCCAGGTACCGCAACGTGGCAATAAGCCTCTGCTCAGCCAGAATGGCTTGGCGCATCACAGTGTCCTGCCTCGTGATATAGGGGGACAGGAGATCCAGCAGACGGTGGAAAACGGGGTCCGTCATACGGAGAAAGTTCCTGAAGTCATCAGGATTATTCTCCCGGATCTCCCTAAGCAGAGACATATGAGAGAATCGGTTACGCTGGCGCAACCAATTCTTGGCCCAGGAACTCCTCCTCCTACTGTTCCTGTCCAAATCACTGGAATGCACACAGACTCCAGAACAAAACCCATAAACAGCACGAACTCGTGAAAAGTTGCGCTGCTGCTCCATCATGGCTTCAAACCGGCCGGCTGGTCAGTCAAGAACACACTCAAACAGAAAGCACCCCCAAATCCAGCAATACCTGCAAAGATCGCACGTCAAACAGATACGACCGTACAGGACGGCACTGCAAAGCAGAAATGCCACGCACGGCGACACTGAAGGACAAATACGAGCCCACAAGCACACACTGAACCGGAAAATACGACCTGTTAAGCGCGGAGACTGAAAAGCACGAATCAGCTCTAACCAAACCTTCACTAACACGGAACTAGCAAAAGTGGAACAGAGGGCGGCGCCGTAGGCTTTGGAATTCCCCTTTATAGTGACGTCGTACGTGGTTTACGTGCCCCGCGTTCTGGTCCGCTGGGATTTCTGTCCGATGGTGTGTACGCTCATCAGACCAACGGACAAATTTGCCTTGTCCGCTGGGAAACATCCGTCGGATGTTTCCGACCGGATAAATTACATCGTGTGTACAAGGCCTAAGAGAGTAACACGTACCCTTTTGACATTTATATGTTTCTATGCAAGAAAGCTAATAGTTCTCACTATCTAAAAAGTCTACACCTCCTGCTGCTCCGGGCCAGAAGGGCACTTATCAATAAGGCCCTTCCCTTCTATAAAGCCACATATTCTAGTAGGGGAATAGCCAATACATTTGATAAAGTGTGGGGTGGACTAATAGTGTGTCTAGTGTGTCAGACTAAGTGGACATGTTATAATAACTCCTGGTAATCATAATATTATGTACTGTATCTGTGGAGTTTGCTATGGATATTTTGGGACTGTGTATAGTGCATCCCTTAACCTGAGTTGCGTACTTATGTACTATACCAAGAATATGCTGTTTATTCCTACAGACCCATAGACTGATATCTGAATTGGGAGTCAATAAAAAACTTACATTTTTGGATTAAACTGAAGTAAAAGTACTGTGTCACAGCTATCAATTGGCCATGGAGCTATACTGTTGGCCTTGTACTGTGGTCTTGTTTGTGAGGCCGCGTACACATGAATGAGGAACTCTTTGGGCGAAACACATCGTTTTCCTTGTCGAGTTCCTTGTTAGGCTTGTTTTTCTCACAAAAAAATGCATACCTCACACTTTGAAACAAGACTAAGCAACTTAACACTCTAATTATTTGGCTGTAACAGAAGGCAGTTTGTTTCTTTTGTGCCTTTAGTTACTACTACTTTAAAGCCAAGTCCACAGTTTGCTATTGCAGGGACTTGTCCTTCATATCTACAGAAGGAAATTTACTGTCCTTATCTAGTACATAGTTCTTTTTGGAGTATCCCACTCAATTCCCCCAACCCCAGGGCCGATCCTAGGGTCACATGCGCCTGGGTGCAGAAATATTTCTGGCGCCCCCTAAAAGGGCGTGGTCACCTTACTAACTCCTCCCCCTTTACAAATGTTTCTATGGCAACCGTTCAAACACAGGGATGTTCCCCTAAGGCAGTGTTTCTCAATTCCAGTCCTCAGGCCCCCCCAACAGGTCAGGTTTTCAGGATTTCCATTATTTTGCACAGGTGATTTGATCAGTTTCACTGCCTTAGAAATCACCACAGCCATTTCATCTGAGGGAAATCCTGAAAACCTGACCTGTTGGGGGGCCTGAGGACTGGAATTGAGAAACACTGCCCTAAGGAGTTATCGTTACCCTGGGATCCTCCCATGATCTCTTAGCAATAAACAAAATACAGGAAAAGAAGCATAGTACTCTAATTGGACCTGGAGGTGGGTCTCTCTAATGGACACAGAGAGGGCTTCTGTTAGAGAGTCTGTTTAGAAAGAGCCCCCGGACATAATACAGGAGATGGTCAGAGACTTCTAACATGATACAAGAGATGATCAGAGACTGCAGCCATGGTACAAGAGATTAATGCAGCCTCACCAGTGCCCATAAAATGCAGCCTACCAGTACCTAACAATTGCAGCCTTATAATTGATCACCAATTTCAGCTTACCAGTGCCCCTGGATTACACAGAAGAGCAGTATCCTGCTGTCACATAGCTTGGATTTAATCTGCCCGGGCAGCCACTGAAACAAAGACCGACTTGCGGCTCCTATGGTACACATCACACTGATTATACTAACTATACCCCCCCACTCTCATCACACCTCCCCTAACCTGATAACCCTGATTGGGGGCTAAAAGAGAGCTCAGGCTCAGAGAGAGAGGTGGGGCTGAAAGAGAGCTCAGGCTCAGAGAGAGAGGTGGGGCTGAAAGAGAGAGGTGGGGCTGAAAGAGAGCTGAAAGAGAGCTCAGGCTCAGAGAGAGAGGTGGGGCTGAAAGAGAGCTTAGGCTCAGAGAGAAGAGGTGGGGCTGAAAGAGAGATCAGGCACAGAGAGAGGATGTGGGGCTGAAAGAGAGCTCAGGCACAGAGAGAGGAGGTGGGGCTGAAAGAGAGCTCAGGCACAGAGAGAGGAGGTGGGGCTGAAAGAGAGCTCAGGCACAGACAGAGGAGGTGGGGCTGAAAGAGAGCTCAGGCTCAGAGAGAGGAGGTGGGGCTGAAAGAGAGCTCAGGCACAGAGAGAGGAGGTGGGGCTGAAAGAGAGATCAGGCACAGAGCGAGGAGGTGGGGCTGAAAGAGAGCTCAGGCACAGAGAGAGGAGGTGGGGCTGAAAGAGAGCTCAGGCACAGAGAGAGGAGGTGGGGCTGAAAGAGAGCTCAAGCACAAAGAGAGGAGGTGGGGCTGAAAGAGAGCTCAGGCTCAGAGAGAGGAGGTGGGGCTGAAAGAGAGCTCAGGCCCAGAGAGAGGAGGTGGGGCTGAAAGAGAGCTCAGGCCCAGAGAGAGGAGGTGGGGCTGAAAAGAGAGAGGAGGTGGGGCCGAAAGAGAGCTCAGGCTCAGAGAGAGGAGGTGGGGCTGAAAGAGAGCTCAGGCTCAGAGAGAGGAGGTGGGGCTGAAAGAGATGGAGGTGGAGAGAGAAGGGGGTTGAGTGAGAGAGAGAGAGAGAGAGATGAGGCAGAGAGAGAGAGAGAGAGAGAGAGAGAGAGAGATGAGAGAGCGAGAGAGATGAGGCAGAGAGAGCGAGAGAGAGATGAGGCAGAGAGAACGATGAGGCAGAGAGAGAGAGAGAGATGCGGCAGAGAGAGAGAGAGAGAGAGAGAGAGATGAGGCAGAGAGAGGGATGAGCAAGGGGGAGAGGGATGAGCAAGGGGGAGAGGGATGAGGCAGAGAGAGAGAAGGATGAGGCAGAGAGAGAGAAGGATGAGGCAGAGAGAGAGAAGGATGAGGCAGAGAGGGAGGGATGAGGCAGAGAGGGAGGGATGAGGCAGAGAGGGAGGGATGAGGCAGAGAGGGAGGGATGAGCAAGGGGGAGAGGGATGAGCAAGGGGGAGAGGGATGAGGCAGAAAGAGAGGGATGAGGCAGAGAATGGAATGAGCAAGGGGGAGAGGCATGAGGCAGAGAGAGGGATGAGCAAGGGGGAGAGGGATGAGCAAGGGGGAGAGGGATGAGGCAGAGAGGGAGGGATGAACAAGGGGAAGAGGGATGAGGCAGAGAGAGAGAGGGATGAGGCAGAGAGAGGGATGAGGCAGAGAGAGAGGGATGAGGCAGAGAGAGAGGGATGAGGCAGAGAGAGAGAGGGATGAGGCAGAGAGAGGGATGAGGCAGAGAGAGGGATGAGGCAGAGGGAGGGATGAGGCAGAGAGAGGGATGAGGCAGAGGGAGGGATGAGGCAGAGAGAGAGGGATGAGGCAGAGAGAGGGATGAGGCAGAGAGAGGGATGAGGCAGAGAGAGGGATGAGGCAGAGAGAGAGGGATGAGGCAGAGAAAGAGGGATGAGGCAGAGAGAGAAAGGGATGAGGCAGAGAGAGGGATGAGGCAGAGGGAGGGATGAGGCAGAGGGAGGGATGAGGCAGAGGGAGGGATGAGGCAGAGAGAGGAATGAGGCAGAGGGAGGGATGAGGCAGAGGGAGGGATGAGGCAGAGAGAGGAATGAGGCAGAGGGAGGGATGAGGCAGAGGGAGGGATGAGGCAGAGGGAGGGATGAGGCAGAGAGAGGGATGAGGCAGAGAGAGGGATGAGGCAGAGGGAGGGATGAGGCAGAGAGAGGGATGAGGCAGAGAGAGGGATGAGGCAGAGGAGGGATGAGGCAGAGAGAGGGATGAGGCAGAGGGAGGGATGAGGCAGAGAGAGGGATGAGGCAGAGAGATGAGGCAGAGGGGGGTGAGGCAGAGGGAGGGATGAGGCAGAGAGAGAGGGATGAGGCAAGGGGGAGAGGGATGAGGCAGAGGGAGGGATGAGGCAGAGGGAGGGATGAGGCAGAGAGAGGGATGAGGCAGAGGGAGGGATGAGGCAGAGGGAGGGATGAGGCAGAGGGAGGGATGAGGCAGAGGGAGGGATGAGGCAGAGGGAGAGGGATGAGCAAGGGGGAGAGGGATGAGGCAGAGGGAGGGATGAGGCAGAGGGAGGGATGAGGCAGAGGGAGGGATGAGGCAGAGAGAGGGATGAGGCAGAGAGAGGGATGAGGCAGAGGGAGGGATGAAGCAGAGGGAGGGATGAGGCAGAGAGAGGGATGAGGGGGAGAGGGATGAGGCAGAGGGAGGGATGAGGCAGAGGGAGGGATGAGGCAGAGAGAGGGATGAGGCAGAGAGAGGGATGAGGCAGAGAGAGGGATGAGGCAGAGAGAGGGATGAGGCAGAGGGAGGGAGAGGGAGGGATGAAGGCAGAGGGAGGGATGAGGCAGAGAGAGGGATGAGGCAGAGGGAGGAATGAGGCAGAGGGAGGAATGAGGCAGAGGGAGGGATGAGGCAGAGAGAGGGATGAGGCAGAGAGAGGGATGAGGCAGAGGGAGGGATGAGGCAGAGGGAGGGATGAGGCAGAGGGAGGGATGAGGCAGAGAGAGGGATGAGGCAGAGGGAGGGATGAGGCAGAGGGAGGGATGAGGCAGAGAGAGAGGGATTAGCAAGGGGGAGAGGGATGAGGCCGAGAGAGAGGATAGTGTCATAGTGGACAGAGAGGGAGGAATGAGGCAGAGAGGGGTGCTGACAGAGAGAGGGAGTGGCTGTGAGAGAGAGGACGGCTGTGAGATCCCTAGCCCTGTCTGTATCTAAAGATAGGTCGGTCTGTGTGTCCGTGTATGGTGCCAAGTACCTTATTGATCCGGGAGTTGCTCTCCTCTGCTGCTTCTTCCAGCAGCTCCCTGGCAGATCGTCCTTATCCTCCAGGCATCACTGACTGCTGCTGGGGCACAGAGGAGGCTGAAGGAGACTGTGTGCACACTGTGCAGCGACATCAGATCGGTGTCACTGTCTGGCTGCTTTGAAATCTCCCGCCCACACCCCATTCCAGGCACAGATTGGAGGCACAAGGGGTTGTGGGCGGGCACATGGGAAGGAGGTTAGTCCTGTTACAGATACAGCAGGCGCCGTGCGGGGGATGTGGACTGCGAGCGGGTCAGTGGGCGGCAGAGGTAGGCGGCAATGTGATCATGGCGCTCTCGCTGGAAATCACAATGCTGACTTGTTGACAACCCACTCTGGCACTACTGACACTTTGGCGCCTCCTCCCCTCTGGCGCCTGGGTGCAGCGCACCCTTTGCACCCCGCCTGGGATCGGCCCTGCCCAACCCTATCCAAGTTACCCCAAAAATAAAAACACCGAAAAGAACTTTCTTGTCATTGAGCCAGACTTAAAGTGGATGTAAACCCTATTCATGAAATTTGACCTGGGCACATATATCTGTAGTGTTTATTAATCTCTCTCCAAAGCACTAACTCATGTGTCTTTCTGCTGCTCCATTCCTCTGTTATCAGCATGATAACTTCTGTCAAGTTCTCAGACACAGAAGATAGAAGCAGCTTGAAATTTGTGTCGGGTGCATGTATAGAGATACAATAGCAGAAAGTTGGTCTGTTCAGAGCACAACTCTGCATGTGTTTTCCTTCCTCTGTCTATGTGGAGGGGGGAGTGTGCCTTTCTTCCAATCAGCTGTCATACAGTGTATTCCAAGACTCCAAACCCATTGATGGAGCAGAAAGAAAGATTTCTAACACCAGGACAGCAGATATACAAAAACCTATGTAGGGAGATTTGTTTCATCTCCGTGTATCTATGTGTATTATCTGAGGCTGTTCACTTCACTGGTATATGTGAGGGTTTACATCCACTTTAAAGGGGTTGTAAAGGTTAGTTTTTTATTTTCTAAATAGGTTCCTTTAAGCTAGTGCATGGATTTCTCACTTCCTGTTCTTCCTCAGTAAGCTGTTCTAGCTGACTAAACACCGCGAGGATGGTGGTGGAAAGCTTACTGAGGAGAAACAGGAAGTGAGAAATTCAGACAAAGAAAAAAAAAATTAGAAGGGAAATTGAAGGAAAAGGTAAGTGAACCAACAATGCACTAGCTTAAAGGAACCTATTTAGAAAATAAAAAACAGACCTTTACAACCCCTTTAAGACGGGTATGTATCCCAATCAGCTCTCTCAGTCATTGGCAGAGAGCGCTGATCGGAGTGTTCTCTCAGAAACAACAGCTCCGTGGGGGAGATTGCTGAACTAACCCTGCATGGTTAGTACAGCGGCTTTGACCGAGCTGACAGTTTTTTTTTTCATTCAACCCACGATGTTAGACAGAAAAAAAATCGAATAGTGTGTACCAGCCCTTACTGTGATTGTGTGCCTGGCTGAAGGGCAATTACTGGTAAAAAAAAGAACCCGGGTATATTTTAAACTGCTCCTATGGGAGTAGTATATAATAAATACATGATGAAGCAACAGCAGAAATTAAAGAGCACTATATGTTTTCTAAAAAGAGAACACAGCTGTTTGCTTTGTCTCTGACTGATACTTGAATAGGAGCGATCTGAATGGAGAAGTCAGAAGATGAGGCATGTAAATGTAACCTTGTTATATTGTAAATTTCATCTTGATCTCTTGTAAATAACACATTTTTTAAAAGAGAGGTTAGGGTCAGCCAGGGAAAAGATAGAAAGGAGACCAGGCTTCACCTGTTGCCTGGATAGAAGACTTCATGATATAAATATGCAATAAAAAAAAATGCAAAAAAATTAAGCCCTGATCAAATGAAATAAAATCCAACACATTGTGCATTTTCTTGAAAAGAAATGTGGGAACATGGAATAATATGATTATCAAGAGATCTGACACTACTATGAATTTAATGGCTGCAAATCTATTCTGGTTTAGAAATGCAGATAATATCAAAGCCAGGCAACTAGAATGGGCCAAATTCAGGTAGAGTTAGGCTGGAGTCTCAGTGATACTCCTGCCTAACTCTAACTTTGAGCCGGCGTTTCTGTTTTCTGTAAGCAGAAAACAAGAAATGCCGGGTTGGAGTTCCTATACGAGCGGTGTAATTGTATTTTGCGTCGTATCGGAACTGCAATTTTAAAAATGGCGCTCGGGGCGTTCCCGCTGATTAACGCCGAGAATATGTTAATCAGCGAGAATCGGCAATTCACGATCGTATTCGGGCCCGACGCAGTGACTTTCCGACGTTTCCGTAAGAGATAAGCGGCGTAAAGAAAAACCAGCCTCCTAGTGGAGTATCCTATGTTAAGTATGGCCGTCGTCATCGCGTCGAATTTAAAAAAATTTGCGTCGTTTGCGTAAAACGTCCGTGAATGGGGATTGACGTCATTGACGTTCACTGACAGAATTTGGAGCATGTGCACTGACAGTCGACGCATGCGCAGTACGTTCGCCGCGGGATCGTGCCTAGTTTAAATAATACACGCCCCCTACCCGCCCAATTTGAATTCCGCCGGCTCATTTTCGCTACGCCGCCGCAACTTTAGGAGCAAGTGCTTTGTGAATACAGTACTTGCTCCTAAAGTTTCGGCGGAGTAACGTAAATGAGAAACGTTACTCCAAAAAAAAGATTCGCCCATCTACCTGAATCTGGCCCAATGTCCACAACAAGTTCAGCAATGGCAGAGCATATATTTCACAGGTTCGCTTAAAGTAGCCAAACTCAAGGAAGACAGAAAAATAAACAGGTGAAACGCATGCTGTATGTGGAAATGTTCCTAAGTTGGCCATAAACTGATCAAAATGTAGTCACTTCAGTAGGGACCAGTTACATTTCAATCAATGTGTGGCTGTCCCTGTACTACAGAAATCAATCATTTGATCAGCTTCTGTCGAAGGGATGTACTGGTAAACTTTGGCAAATCAGTAAATGATTGGGGCATTTTGGCAGCGTAATCTAGCAGGTCCTGCTGTAACAATGCCTGGCATTGGTTATTCCTCCATCCATTCCATTTGTGTGCCTGCTAGTTTAACAGAAAAAAAAGAACACCTATGGACATCTTTACCTGCAGGTATTCTCGGCCATGCCTTACCTCTACGTCAGTGGTCATCAACCCTGTCCTCAGGGCCCACCAACAGACCAGGTTTGCAAGATAACTGAAACACATCACAGGTGATGTCATTTACTGCTCAGCGATTGCAGTATTCTAGTCTGCATCTCCCCAAGGTACTACATAAAACCTGGCCTGTTAGTGGGCCCTGAGGACAGTGTTGATGACCACTGCTCTAGGTATATTCAGCCATGTCTTACCTAAAGGTATACTCAACCATTTTTTACCTAAAGGTATACTTAGCCATGTCCTACCTACAGGTATATTCAGCCATGTCTTACCTACAGGTATATTCAGCCATGTCTTACCTAAAGGTATAAGCAGCCATGTCTTACCTAAAGATATACTCAGCCATGTCTTACCTAAAGGTATACGCAGCCATGTCCTACCTACAGGTATATTCAGCCATGTCTTACCTACAGGTATATTCAGCCATGTCTTACCTACAGGTATATTCAGCCATGTCTTACCTAAAGGTATAAGCAGCCATGTCTTACCTAAAGATATACTCAACCATGTCTTACCTAAAGGTATACGCAGCCATGTCCTACCGCCATGTATATTTAGCCATGTCTTACCTTAAGATATATTCAGCCATGTCTTACTTGAAGATATACTCAGCCATGTCTTACCCGAAGGTATACTTTATCATGTCTTACTTGAAGGCATACTCAGCAAAGTCCTACCTATAGGTATATTTAGCCATGTCTTACCTGAAAGTATATTCAGCCACGTCTTACTTGAAGGCAAAATAATGTACGAAAATAATTTTCGTACATTAGTTCCGTCCTTGGTTTTGGGAAAATAGGACAATTGTTTGCCCGATTTTCTTACAGTGTGTACCCACCTCAAAGTGACGCTAAAGGTTCCCTTTTAAAAAAATAAAAAATAACAAACATGTCATACTTAGCTCCACTGTGAAGTTAATTTTGCACAGAGTGGCCCCGATCGTTCTTTTCTGGGGTCCCATGGTGGTTCGCGCGGCTCCTCCCCGCAAGAGCTAACCCCCTCTGGGAAGCTCTCTCCCGAGGGGGTTACCTTGCAGGCATGCTCCCGTGCCATACAATCGGTGTCCATAGCTGCTGTTTTTATGACCCGGCTCCGCCCCCAGCACCGCGTCATTGGATTTGATTGACAGCAGCGGGAGCCAATTGCTGCGCTCCTATCAAGCTATCCAATGAAGAGCCAATCAGCCATGGGGAGAACGATGTTGGGTCGTGCCCTTGGAAGTTTGGAGCTCAGGTAAGTAAACCGGGTGCTTGGGGGGGGGGGGGTACACTGCAAGGTGTATTTTCACCTTAATGCATAGGATGCATTAAGGTGAAAAAACATGAAGGTTTACAACCCTTTTAAGTGTCAGAATGCTAATAAGTACTGATTGTTTTCTAGCACTGCTTCTCCCCCAGTCTGAATTCTGCTGTACAGAGAGGTAAAAGAGGTTGATACCAAGACAAATTCAGATATTTATACTAGTTACATTTAATAATTTAAATGATGAGAAAAACATAACTGCATTGATAAATGTTTTTTCTATTTTATATATATATATATATATATATATATATAAAGTTTAAAATGCAAAGACACATTATGGTCCTTGAATCCGTTAATGATATTGACTACATGTTCAGCGATTCTGATCTTCAATTGTCGCTTTGTGCGACCTATGTAAATTAACCCACATGGGCATTGGAGGGCATACACAACATACTCAGTATTGCATGTGATAAATTCATTTACATAGAATTCCTGTTGGTTTGATGTAGAAGTGAACTTTTCCACTCCTTTTACCGGACGAGAAGCTTCCTTGCAGGCCCGGCACTTCTTACACGCAAAGAAACCATCCTTATCCCAAAAAGTAGCTGGGCGGGATGGAGGATTGAGTACTTTGCAGACTATTCTATCCGCAAAGCTAGAGGCCTTCCGATAAATAAAGCCTGGTTTAGATGGTAATACCGGAGCCAGTGTTTTGTCCATCAACAGAATATGCCAATGTGTATAGAGGATATTCTCAACCTCTTTGTATTGAGAGTGGAAATCTGAGCAAAAATTCCATTTTCGTTTTTCATCTCTTTCTTTACCTCCTGTGATAGCTAGAAAATCTTCCCTCGGAGCTTGCGCTAATTCTGTAATAATTGTGTCCAGGGTCTCATCACGATATCCCTTGTCCACAAATTTATTTTTAATAATCTGGGCTTGTATAAGGAAATCCTCTGGTTCCGAGCAATTCCTTTTTACCCTAGTTAATTGTCCTTTGGGAATATTTTTAAGCCACGTTGGATGGTGGCCACTACAGGTAGGTAGATAACTATTTGAGTCAGTTGGTTTAAAAAAGACTTTTGTACATAGTCTATTCCCCATTCTGAATATATCCACATCTAAAAAGTGAATCTGAGTGGCATTGAATTCACTTGTCAATCTAATACTATCAGTACTCTGATTGAGTTCTTCCAAAAATAGTTGTAGAGTATCTACCATCCCCTCCCAGACAAAAAACAAATCATCAATATATCGTTAGTAAAATAATAGTTGAGGCCGATCTTTAGAGAAAATTATTTTATCCTCCCACTCTCCCATATAGAGGTTCGCGATACTGGGCGCAAATTTAGCGCCCATGGCGACACCAGTACTTTGGGAGTAGTAGACGCCATCAAACCAAAAATAATTGTGATTTAAACAAAAATCTAAGGCGTTACGGATAAAAATTTTCTGATCATGGGGTATATCAGTACGTTTACACAAAGCCCAATTAAGCGCTAAAAGAGCATCGTCATGCTGTATAATAGTATACAGTGATGATACATCTGCTGTAACTAAATAGATGTCATCTTTCCCTGTAAGGTCAATCGTTTGTAGCAATTGAAGCAGACTTTTTGTGTCTTTCAGATATGCCCTTGTCTCAACCACACTTTTCTGTAGAAAGATATCAAGGTATTCACCAAGACGAGAGGTGATCGACCCAATCCCATTAACTATGGGCCTGCCAGGCGGATTAACCTGGTCTTTGTGGATCTTTGGAAGGGTATAGATGGTTGGGGTTCTATTACTGCTCGGAATCAGATATTTTTTCTCACGGCATGTAAGAACACCTCTCTTAAAACCCATCTCAACCAGAACTTTTAGATCCTTCTCATATTGAGAGGAAGGGTCCCTATCCAATTTAGTATAGGTACTTGTATCGCTCAGCATGACATTGAGCTGATCCAAGTAGAAATCTTTATTGAGGATCACCACCCCTCCACCTTTATCCGCAGGTCGGATAATCACATCTTTCCTTTTTTCCAGGGAGGTTATGCCATCCATAATATTTTGTGGATTTACCTTTTTCTTAGGGACAATAGATTCTAGGTCTCGTATAACCAAATTTTTAAAAGTCTCAACCTGATGATTGGCTTTATTCAAGGGGTTAAATAGGGATTTATTACGTAACCCACTATCAATTGCCACTGCGGAATTGCTCATAGTGGTTTGTGAATTCTTATTCAAATAATATTTTTTCATATTTATTTTTCGTATGTACTTATGTACATCGATAAAAACGTTGAATTTATTCACCGGTCTTCTGAGACCACACTTTAGACCTAGATGTAAAATATTTGTTTCCTTATGGTTCAAAATCACATTACTTAAATTGAAAATACCCGTTATTCCGGGGCCCTTCTTCTTTTTCTGGACCTTTCGTCCTCCACGACAGCCTCTGGGTCGTTTCTCCTTTGACTTGATAGGGGAACCTGTTCCCTCTCCCAGTATTGCTGTTCCCTCCAAGTGGGATCCCTCTGGTTTTGGGTTTGGGCGTGTTGAGGCGGTTTGCCTCTCCATTGTGGTTGTCCCCGACCACGTTTCTGACCCCCCCTCCCCCGGCCTAAAAAAGGACGTGGGGTTTGGTGGAAACCTCTTGGGTCATTATATAATGGTTCAAACCTGTTATGTACAGGTATCTTTTTTTGCCTACTTTATGGTGGAGTTGGACACTTATATCCATACTTAGCGCTGTTTTGCATTTTTCTCTTAAATGATTTATTTTGGACTTTGAATGCTTCTCTGTTATTTTATGATACACCATTTTAACAGCTGCTTTTATTTATACACACCTATATATTTCAATTTGGAGATATCTAGTGTGTTTCATATATATTTTTATTTTTATTTTTTCCTTTTTTAAAGTTATTGTCTGTTGGGCGCTGAGGAGTGTATTATAGGCCTTGTAAATACACTGTTTTGCTATCTATTTGTTGTTTTCTTAGCAGCCATGGACGCTTTACAATTTTTGGAAAATAGAAATATTGACATTAGCAATGTATTTTCGTTCAATGAACATAGTACTGCACAAGTGAATTATAATGCTACAATGTCGGCACTAGGTAACGCCCTGGAAAAACAGGTGCGTACCTGGTGGGACATTCTCACTTTAGAACAATATTCTAAAGATCAAATTATCGTTAGAAGTTTACGTTGGGATGTTGTACCTCAGGATGGTCTGGATGACCCGAAGTCACAGGCTGAATGGTACGACTTCTTTAATACCATGGGTTTTAAGTTGCAGGATTTAGTCCTGGAGCGAAAACGTAGGAAAATGACCATACTAGAAACTAAAATTAATGAGCTTAAAATCAAATTAGACCCTATTAAAGAGTCACAACAAATCATAGATTTTAATATCAGAATTAAGAAAAAACTTGAAAAAGTGGATAAAGACACACAGAGGAAAAAAACCAAAAAATATCATCGTGATATGCTAGATTTTCAATCAAAAAATGTATACTTATGGCAACAGGGTACATCACCTTCTAATAGGGAGCCAAATGTGGACAATAGGAGTGAAAATTTGCCAAGTCAGATTCCCAACACCCCTATACCAAATTCTAATGTGGGGAGAAATGACTATCCCTTGTCTCGAGCCCCTAGGGGTCAATCGACACCAGTGAGAGCTGCTGGCCGTGGAGGGGATAGTTATGGCACTAATCGCCATCCTCCATATCCGGATATCCAACATCAGATACCTGTACATAACAGGTTTGAACCATTATATAATGACCCAAGAGGTTTCCACCAAACCCCACGTCCTTTTTTAGGCCGGGGGAGGGGGGGTCAGAAACGTGGTCGGGGACAACCACAATGGAGAGGCAAACCGCCTCAACACGCCCAAACCCAAAACCAGAGGGATCCCACTTGGAGGGAACAGCAATACTGGGAGAGGGAACAGGTTCCCCTATCAAGTCAAAGGAGAAACGACCCAGAGGCTGTCGTGGAGGACGAAAGGTCCAGAAAAAGAAGAAGGGCCCCGGAATAACGGGTATTTTCAATTTAAGTAATGTGATTTTGAACCATAAGGAAACAAATATTTTACATCTAGGTCTAAAGTGTGGTCTCAGAAGACCGGTGAATAAATTCAACGTTTTTATCGATGTACATAAGTACATACGAAAAATAAATATGAAAAAATATTATTTGAATAAGAATTCACAAACCACTATGAGCAATTCCGCAGTGGCAATTGATAGTGGGTTACGTAATAAATCCCTATTTAACCCCTTGAATAAAGCCAATCATCAGGTTGAGACTTTTAAAAATTTGGTTATACGAGACCTAGAATCTATTGTCCCTAAGAAAAAGGTAAATCCACAAAATATTATGGATGGCATAACCTCCCTGGAAAAAAGGAAAGATGTGATTATCCGACCTGCGGATAAAGGTGGAGGGGTGGTGATCCTCAATAAAGATTTCTACTTGGATCAGCTCAATGTCATGCTGAGCGATACAAGTACCTATACTAAATTGGATAGGGACCCTTCCTCTCAATATGAGAAGGATCTAAAAGTTCTGGTTGAGATGGGTTTTAAGAGAGGTGTTCTTACATGCCGTGAGAAAAAATATCTGATTCCGAGCAGTAATAGAACCCCAACCATCTATACCCTTCCAAAGATCCACAAAGACCAGGTTAATCCGCCTGGCAGGCCCATAGTTAATGGGATTGGGTCGATCACCTCTCGTCTTGGTGAATACCTTGATATCTTTCTACAGAAAAGTGTGGTTGAGACAAGGGCATATCTGAAAGACACAAAAAGTCTGCTTCAATTGCTACAAACGATTGACCTTACAGGGAAAGATGACATCTATTTAGTTACAGCAGATGTATCATCACTGTATACTATTATACAGCATGACGATGCTCTTTTAGCGCTTAATTGGGCTTTGTGTAAACGTACTGATATACCCCATGATCAGAAAATTTTTATCCGTAACGCCTTAGATTTTTGTTTAAATCACAATTATTTTTGGTTTGATGGCGTCTACTACTCCCAAAGTACTGGTGTCGCCATGGGCGCTAAATTTGCGCCCAGTATCGCGAACCTCTATATGGGAGAGTGGGAGGATAAAATAATTTTCTCTAAAGATCGGCCTCAACTATTATTTTACAAACGATATATTGATGATTTGTTTTTTGTCTGGGAGGGGATGGTAGATACTCTACAACTATTTTTGGAAGAACTCAATCAGAGTACTGATAGTATTAGATTGACAAGTGAATTCAATGCCACTCAGATTCACTTTTTAGATGTGGATATATTCAGAATGGGGAATAGACTATGTACAAAAGTCTTTTTTAAACCAACTGACTCAAATAGTTATCTACCTACCTGTAGTGGCCACCATCCAACGTGGCTTAAAAATATTCCCAAAGGACAATTAACTAGGGTAAAAAGGAATTGCTCGGAACCAGAGGATTTCCTTATACAAGCCCAGATTATTAAAAATAAATTTGTGGACAAGGGATATCGTGATGAGACCCTGGACACAATTATTACAGAATTAGCGCAAGCTCCGAGGGAAGATTTTCTAGCTATCACAGGAGGTAAAGAAAGAGATGAAAAACGAGAATGGAATTTTTGCTCAGATTTCCACTCTCAATACAAAGAGGTTGAGAATATCCTCTATACACATTGGCATATTCTGTTGATGGACAAAACACTGGCTCCGGTATTACCATCTAAACCAGGCTTTATTTATCGGAAGGCCTCTAGCTTTGCGGATAGAATAGTCTGCAAAGTACTCAATCCTCCATCCCGCCCAGCTACTTTTTGGGATAAGGATGGTTTCTTTGCGTGTAAGAAGTGCCGGGCCTGCAAGGAAGCTTCTCGTCCGGTAAAAGGAGTGGAAAAGTTCACTTCTACATCAAACCAACAGGAATTCTATGTAAATGAATTTATCACATGCAATACTGAGTATGTTGTGTATGCCCTCCAATGCCCATGTGGGTTAATTTACATAGGTCGCACAAAGCGACAATTGAAGATCAGAATCGCTGAACATGTAGTCAATATCATTAACGGATTCAAGGACCATAATGTGTCTTTGCATTTTAAACTTTTTCACAACAAAAACCCTGGGGTTTTAAAATTCTGGGGTATTGACCACCTTAAACCAACATGGAGGGGTTCTAATTTGGTACGTGATCTCTCTAAAAGAGAAACCCAGTGGATTTTTTCTGTAGATACTCTAGCCCCTAGAGGCTTGAACGTAGATCTAGATATAAATTGCTTTATTAGCGACTTTTAGAGTGAATTTATTTATTTTGAATTCATCTATATTGAGGAAGTATCTACTAATAGCACGTTTTTGAGATCTGTATTAAGAATCATTGCTCTGAGTAGGATATTACCGGATCTATAAGAATTACTTTTAAAGTATTGGTCATTTTTTTAAAATAAGCATGTTTTGCATATATGATTGGCACCAATATGCCTGGTAACTGGGGTGTCTAATACAAATATATCTGATATAATGTATATTGCAAAACTGTACATTCTGGAATTTTAAATATTGTTTTTAGGCGTGTTTGTCTAAACTTTTTTAATTTGTAAATTATGTTTGCTTACTTTTTAATATGTTTTGTTTATGGTTATGTTATGGTGTATAGCCTTTATAATTATACAAACGCACATTTATCCAAAAGGATGATTTGTGAGACAGTCTAGCATTGTTTGTGGACTGAGATAGAGTGTCCGGTCTATTAATAAGAAAAAGCGCATTTCTGCTGTGCTTTTTCTTGTGTATGGAAATCTCCCTAAACTCGCCATATTGAAGCCCAAGAGTGAATATAGTGGAAGCACGGAGTACCGTGACGTGCACCGTTAGGAACGCCCCCATGCTTGCATTCCTCCTGATGTGTTGTCGAAAATTCATGATAAGACAATTTCGATTGGCCGTCGAATATCCGTTGTTGATTGGATCACATACGGAATTTCGATTGGCTGCCGAATGTTTGCAAACAACAAGCTTTGATTGGCCGACGTTATTGGACGTGCGTGACTACGCTCACGGCGCCATACGGCGTGTCTACGTTGTCTCTGACGCGCCGCCGTAAAATTTCGATACGACATTTCCGATTGGCCGTCGAATTTTTGCTTTTGATACGGGAATTTCGATTGGCTGCCGAATGTCTGCAAACTATAGGCTCTGATTGGCTGAGATTAGTGGAGCTGTACTATTAAGTCCATGGCGCCGCATGTGCAGCTACACTCTCCGTTGAAGTCATTTACTGACGAAACTAGTCAGAGTGATAGCTGCATGCTACGCCTGGTATGTTATGTTATCCACGCCACACTGCAGGAACCAGGAAGAGTTGATCTGCTGGGAAACCTTTCGGTGATCGCGTTGAGGACGCCTGACCGGTGATGTGATACATACATTGTCCATTGTTAATGTTTTTCTTGTACGTAGGACTTTTTTGGGATACTTGCTGGAAAGGGGCTTTTTAATAAATTGAGTTACACTATATTTGTTTCCTCTGTTTGTTTCAATATCCCACCTTTATGAGGTTAACTCCATGCAAGTGATCCCCATTGGATGGAAATTCGATCAGTGACCGATTATATATGAAGTGCCTGATATTATTGTCTGTTCGGTGAGTTTGAACCCCTGCGGGGACTTTGATTCCTACACGTGGTGGATTAAGAGTGGGCAGGCTGGTGCACGCTTCCTTCCTCTGTATCTGACACTATTTTTGGGATAAACACACAGACTTTGACTATATCAAGATTTTCCATCCTTTTTGCCTACTTTATGGTGGAGTTGGACACTTATATCCATACTTAGCGCTGTTTTGCATTTTTCTCTTAAATGATTTATTTTGGACTTTGAATGCTTCTCTGTTATTTTATGATACACCATTTTAACAGCTGCTTTTATTTATACACACCTATATATTTCAATTTGGAGATATCTAGTGTGTTTCATATATATTTTTATTTTTATTTTTTCCTTTTTTAAAGTTATTGTCTGTTGGGCGCTGAGGAGTGTATTATAGGCCTTGTAAATACACTGTTTTGCTATATATATATATATGCCTAGAGTTTAGCTTACATTTTTCGGAACTGTAAAAGGCGTAGTTCAATGTAATTTTAACATATCTATGATTTTCAAAGCATGAATCATTTTAAACGTAACTGTTTAGTAGTAGCTCCCTTCAAACAGCTACTCATTCCGTGACCTTTTACTAATAGTTATTTCAAATGTGTCTATTTCTACAAATTAGCAAAACACAGAAAGGCTTCAACGGCACAAATGAAAGCATGGAATTTTCCTGGCACTTCCGTTTTTGCTAGATGATTTGCTTATGACTTGATGCTGGCTCATATTACACATATAATTGCTTGCAAGCACACTGCAGGGATAGAGGAGAGGTGGAACATAGAACAGATGGGAGATGCAGGTGGCAGTGGATCATGGAAAGGAGGGCGAAGGTGCTCAACATATAGCAGACGGAGAAAGGGGAGTGGGCATGCACAGCAGATTACCAAGAACACACTGAAGACCTGATCCATCCTGTTACAGCAGATGCCTCTTGAGAACTGTTTAGATTTTACAACAAAATGGATATCATAAAGTGTTAGTACAGTTAACAATAAACAAGTATTAGTCTCGGTTATGTATGTGATCAATCTATAATCACCTGAAGGGTCATAAACCCATATATCAAAACAAATTCACCATATTCAAAAAATAGGGTGTTAAAAGATAGCCCCCAGATATATATATATATATATATATATATATATATATATATATATATATATATATATATATATATATATATATATATATATATATATATATATTTAACCACTTCCCGCCCGGCCAATAGCCGATTTACGGCAGGGAAGTGGTTATGAAATCGTGACTAGACGTTCTCAAACGTCTAGCACGATTTCAATGCCGCGCGCGCCCGTGGGGGCGCGCAGCGCGGCGATCGGTGATGCGGGGTGTCAGTCTGACACCCTGCACCTCCGATCTCGGTAACGAGTCTCCGGCGGAGCCTCGTTACCACGTGATCAGCCGTGTCCAATCACGGCTGATCACGATGTAAACAGGAAGAGCCGCCGACGGCTCTTCCTCACTCGCGTCTGACAGACGCGAGTACAGGAGAGCCGATCAGCGGCTCTCCTGACAGGGGGGGTTCGCGCTGATTGTTTATCAGCGCAGCCCCCCCTCGGATCGCCACACGGACCACCAGGGAAATAAAAAAAATACAAAAGAAAATACAAAAAAAATGACAAAAAAAAAAAAATGACAAAAAAAAAAAATGACAAAAAAAAAAGGGGGGGGCAGTAAAAAAAAATGATGCCAATCAGTGCCCACACATGGGCCACCCCACAGTGCCAATCCATGCCCAGTGCCCACCTACCAGTGCCCACCTGTGCCACCTATCAGTGCCCACCTGTGCCGCCTATCAGTGCCCACCTGTGCCGCCTATCAGTGCCCACCTGTGCCGCCTATGAGTGCCCACCTGTGCCGCCTATCAGTGCCCACCTGTGCCGCCTATGAGTGCCCATCTGTGCTGCCTATGAGTGCCCAGTGCTGCCTATGAGTGCCCATCAGTGCCGCCCATGAGTGCCCATCAGTGCCGCCCATGAGTGCCCATCAGTGCCCAATACCAGCGCCGCCTATCAGTGCCCATCAGTGCTACCTAATCAGTGCCCATCAGAACTACCTCATCGGTGCCCATCAGTGCCACCTCATCGGTGCCCATCAGTGCCACCATATCAGTGCCCATAATTGAAAGAGAAAACATACTCATTTACAAAAAAATTAACAGAAAAAAATAAAAACTTTATTTTTTTTTCAAAATCTTCGCTCTATTTTTAGTTGTTGCACAAAAAAAAAAAACCCGCAGAGGTGATCAAATACCACCAAAAGAAAGCTCTATGTGTGGGGAAAAAAGGACGCCAATTTTGTTTGGGTGCAGTGTAGCATGACCGCGCAATTGTCATTCAAATTGCGACAGTGCTGAAAGCTGAAAATTGGCTTGGGCGGGAAGGTGCGTAAGTGCCTGGTATGGAAGTGGATATACGCCTATGTACTTTACAGTGCTGGTGCTAGTTAAATAGTTAAATTTAAGTGTAGATCAGAGTGTAGTTAAACTCTGATCCAGATTGTTAGTAGCAAAATGCGGTCTCTGTCTCAGCTTGACTGTGCTGTGAGCCCATTCTGCTGTGCTGGGGTGTTCTTCCAGCCCCACTGCTGCAGATGGCAGCAGTGGAGTCAAGGTTTGGGTGCTCTTTACCAGCAGCCAATCACAAGGGTTTGTCCTCGCTGTGCATGCTGGGGAGGCGTATTTACGGGGCAGACCCCATTGGTTCTGGGGCTTCTTCATCCAGTGTGGCACCCACCTTTAGGGTGGCCACATCATGGCGCCCCGGATTTATGGCCTACCTGGCCTAGACGTAAGTGGCACGCGGTGTTCCTGGTTCCGGGGCCATGCTGACCCGGAGCATCTGAACAGCGACGGGGACCCAGTGAGTGACTGGGTTCCCACTTTGAGGATACCAAGCTGTATTGCTGTTCAGTGGGGAGTCGGTCTGAGGAGTGCCATTGAGAGGCTGGAATTCCAAAAGGGCCTGGACAAACCACCAGGGATCGAGGTAGCTGGACACAGAGGGATTGATCACCTGTCAGTTGGTACCTGGGCGACAAGTTGAAGGAGATCCAGACGTAAATCATTTAAGGAGGCATATCTCCAAGAATTCAACCCAGAGAGGGCCTGTGGCAGAGGTATATTCTAAGGCTCATTGAGAGGGGTCTGTGGCAGAGACTTTATCCCAAGTTTAACCACTTGTCCACCGACCACCGTCAAATGACGGCGGGCAGAGGACTCCATTGTTCTGACAGCACGTCATATGACGTGCTGTCTCTTTAAAGCCACGGGCGGGCAAGCGCGTCGCCGCCGGCGCGCGCGCGCACGCGCCGCTCTGCTGGGATCCCGGTGCGAGTGCCTGGCGGCAACGATCGCTGCCGGTCCTACGCGTTTGCCCAGTAACTGAGCGGGGACGTGGAGTTCTGTGTGTAAACACAGAGGTACACGTCCTGTCAGGGAGAGAGGAGACCGATGCTGTGTCCCTTGTACATAGGGACACAATCGGTCACCTCCCCCAGTCACCCCCCCTCCCCCTACAGTTAGAACACTCATAGGACACCCATTTAACCCCTTCCCCGCCCCCTAGTGGTTAACCCCTTCACTGCCAGTCACATTTATACAGTAATCAATGCATATTTACAGCATTGTTCACTGTATAAATGTAAATGGTCCCAAAAATGTCACAAAAGTGTCCGAAGTGCCTGCCATAACGTCGCAGTCCCAATAAAAAAATCGCAGATCGCCGCCATTAATAGTAAAAAAATAAAATAATAAAAATGCCATAAACTATCCTCTATTTTGTAAACGCTATAAATTTTGCGCAAACCAATCGATAAACGCTTATTGCATTTTTTTTACCAAAAATATGTAGCAGAATACGTATCGGCCTAAACTGAGGAAAAAAATATTTTTTTTATATATTTTTGGTAGGGCTGTGCAAATTAACTTTTAATTAATCGATTAATCTTAAATTTTTTTGATCGATCAAAATATTTTTGATCGAATAAAATTATTTTGATTGGTACTCGCCTCTGGGCCTTCAGGGAGTTCCGTCGGAGATCCAGTAACGTCACGGACACCGGGGGGGCTTGCTGTGTCCATCTGAAAGGCTCCTTAGCTGTGCCTTCATATCTGCATGGTGGCGGACCTTACTATCTGCGACACGCAAGGGCTGTTACACTTCCCTCTATCACTTCCTTTTATCAAACTGGGATTCTATAGCCATCCCCTGGGAGTTGTGATAGTTCCCTTCATGGGACAGCTACATGCCGACGGACTGATGTTAACCTCTCCTCATCTGGATTCAGCAGTGGTATCGTTGTACACATTTTTATACCAGTATCATACTTGGCTACATGTTTTTATGACTGCTTTTGGTACCATTTGGTATTACTCGCACCATTTTTACAGTTTATGGAGCTACGTCGATTTTATCTCCCGTGCAATATTTATTTGGTTACCTACTTGAAGAGTATAAAAGTTCTAATGCTACTCCCATCGAGCGCTGCCTTTGTGTGTTTTTTGTATCGTGCTGTTGGCAGCTGCACTGGGAATCAGCCTGCAAGGAGATCAGCTAAAAGTAGTTGGATCTGTGCGTTATAATTAATCGAAATTAGTCGATTAAACGATTAAAATAAAAAACGATTAATTGAACACAAAAATTTTGATCAGTAACAGCCCTAATTTTTGGGGATATTTATTATAGCAAAAAGTAAAAAATATTTCTTTTTTTTCAAAATTTACGCTCTATTTTTGTTTATAGCGCAAAAAATAAAGACCGCAGAGGTGATCAAATACCACCAAAAGAAAGCTCTATTTGTGGGAAAAAAAGGACGCCAATTTTGTTTGGAAGCCACGTCGTACGACCGCGCAATTGTCAGTTAAAGCGACGCAGTGCCGGAAGCCTAAATTTCGTCTGGGCAGGAAGGGGGTCTAGGTGCACAGTAGGCAAGTGGTTAAGTTCACCAAAGAGGGTCTGTGGCAGAGACTGTATCCTACAATTATATATATATATATATATATATACATTTATTAATACAAATCATTAAAATTATCCACACATTAACCACTTGCCGACTGCGCACTGTAGCCCGCCGACCCAGATGTGCTGTCACTGGCTCCAGCACATGCCCATCAGCAGGTGCCATTCAATGATTCATGGCCGAGACCCGCCGATCAGCTAAGCAGAAGACAGGAGAGAGATCTGTGTAGGTAAACAACACAGATCTCTCTACTGACAATGTAGACGAGACGGTTTTTGTCTCCCTGCGAAGAAAATCACATGCCTGAGTACAAGTAGTACACGGTCAACACATAAACACTTGCTAGGTACACAGTTTCCCCCTTGTTTGCCCCAGATGTTAACCCCTTCCTACCCAGTGTCATTAGTACAGTGACAGTGCATGTTATTAGCACTAATCATCACTATATTAGTGTCACTGGAGATGTCAGTTAGTCAGTTTCCACTCAGTAGCAGTTAGTCCTCTGCACTATCACAGTCCCACTATAAGCCTCTGATCACCACCATTACTAATATAAAATAAATAAATAAATAAACATTCCAGTCTATATATCATTGTTTGTAGAGGCTATAAATTGCACGCAAAGCAATTCATTTACATTTCTTTGGATTATTTTTTTTCACCAAAGACGTAGCAGCCTAAATTCATGATTTTTTTTTTTTTTATGTGGGATATGTTGTATAGCAGAAAATAAACATAGTGTTTTTTTTTTTTTTAAATGTTGGTTCTTTCTTTGTTTATAAAAAAAAAAGTAGTGATAAAATACCACCAAAAGAAAGTTCTATTTGTGTGAAAAAAAAATATATAAATTAAATGTGTGTACAGTATTGTATAACCTGGCAATTGGCAGTTAAAGTCATGGTCATGAAAATAAAAATAAATATGTATTAAATCTTGGTCTATGAATCAGAAAATATATAGAAGTGTTTACAAAAAGAGAAAAATCATCAAAACATAAGAGTATATAAGAAAAAAGATGATGGTACATTATTTCACAACTGCCCAGAGGAGAAGGAAAGAAAAAAATGTATAAATAGAAAAATATAAATGTTTAATGTCAAAGTCCATTCTTTGTTAATAAATTAAATGTCAAAGGAAAAAAAATTGAAAAATATAAAGAATATAACACTTACAAAAAATTTACAAACACGTGAACTTGCAACATTCAACCAGGTTGTGGGAGGCTTAAAAGGAGCAACCACAGGAGGGTCAAAAAACTATCCAGCCTTGGTACCACTGGAAATCACTTCTAATCAACATCTAAATATGCCCAAAAGTGCATCATTAGCACTTACACAAACCAAACTACATACATACAAAAACTTTCTCACCTCATATATAGAAATACAGATTAGTATTTAAAGCGGTAGTAAAAATGCATAAAAAAAAAATAAAACACAAGAAAATCAATGTGCTGGTAGTATGCAAGACTTAAAAACAAAGGCCCAGATTCACAGAGCGATTACACCTGCGCAACTGGTGTTGCGCGTGCGTAAGTCTAAATGTGCGCGTGCGTTTAGATGCGCGCGATTCAGAAAACGATTTACGCCAGAAATCTACTTTTTTTTGTCCGGCGTAATTTCGTTAGACAGACGCATCCGTCCGCGCAAAAATGCGCTAGACACACCATTGATTTGCTAGTCAAATATGCTAATGAGGGAGTTGCGGGGATCCACAAAAAAACGCAGTTGCTGCGCAGGCTACGCGATGTGCGCAACAGCAAAATGTCCTGTCTAAAGTTAGAGCACCTAAAACCTGGTCTAAATTTTGAAAAAACGTCTACATCTCACAGAAAGCAACACCGTTACTGAGGAGCAGACCACACACACGTGTTGCACTACAATTTGACTGCCAACATGCCAGGGGCATCGTCGCTCATAGCTGCACTAGTGAATTTAGATGACCAAAGAAGGAGGAGGGCACAGAGGATGGCACGGAGGATGGCACGGGAGAGGGTATACCGCACACGCATAGACCTGTTTGGCATGAGTGATTCTGAGGTGTATCGCATCTTCAGATTCCCCCCTCATGCCATCCTGGAATTAACCACAGCCCTGCAGGAGGACATCGCCAGCCCAACACAACGCTCACATCCAGTGCAGCCACTGGTCAAGGTACTGGCGACACTCCATTTCCTTGCCAGTGGCTCTTTTCAGCGTACAAGTGGAGTGGTGGCTGGGATGTCACAATCCTCCATGAGCAGATGTGTGCACCAGGTTGTCCCAGCAATCCTCACACGCTTGGCCAACCTAATCATCAAACCCAGCACTGAGGACCTGCGGCTGAAGGCAATGACAGATTTCTACAGAATTGCCAGATTCCCACGCACCATCGGGGCCATTGATTGCACACATGTGGCACTCCAGCCCCCCCATGAGACAGAGCACATGTACCGCAATCGGAAGCATTGGCATTCCATCAACGTACAGGTGATAGTTGATGCCCAAGGCCTCATATGGCACGTCCGTGCCAAACACCCCGGATCCACCCATGACAGCTACATCTACAATCAATGCCACATCCGAATGGAATTCTATCAGAACGTGTATGGGAACACCTGGCTGGTTGGTGAGTGACATGGGAGTCAGGCATGGCTATCCCCTCCCGTGATGCACACCTCACAAGTGGCACTTGCATGACTAACATTCTCCTGTCTTTTCCCTTCCAGGTGACTCTGCATATGCACTGGGACCCCATCTCATGACTCCTATCCGGAACCCCCAAACCCCAGGGGAGGAAAGATACAATCAAGCACACATCAAAACCCGAGCAGTGGTGGAGCGCACCTTTGGCCTCCTGAAGTCACGTTTCCGATGCCTGGATAAGTCTGGGGGTACACTGTTGTATTCCCCAAACTTTGTGTGCCATATCATCGTTGCATGTTGCATGCTGCACAATCTCGCAGTGAGGAAGGGCCTGCAGATTGAGCTACGTGATGACCTGACCCCCCAACCAGACAATCAACCCCTAACCGAGGATACCCCGTCTTCTGAGGGAAGAGCAGTCAGGAGGCAGCTCATATTGGGCATCTTTGCACGTTAAACACACACATTAATCATGGCACAATGAGAATGCATGCATGCACACCACTATGGTCCCTAGCACACACACCCCACATCCTCATCAAATTGGATTGGCACCAGTCCACCATGCAGGACTGGTGAGCAGTAACGCCACGTCAAGGCTCCAATTATGTCACTGTACATTCATACACCATTCACACGGACCTGGGAATCACTTCTCCCTGGTCCTGGGGAACCCTTCTCCACCAAAATTGAGGATGACACCCCTTTTCCAGCAGGAATGTCACCCCCACATTCAAACAGCATGCACAACCCAAAATTTTAAAAAAATGTCAGCAAAAAAAAAAATGCAAAAAATGTCAGCCAAAAAAAAAAAAAAAGGCCAAAAATGTCAGCCAAAAAAAAAAAAAAGGCCAAAAATGTCAGCCAAAAAAAAAAAAGGGGGAAAAAAAATTATTGCCCTCTGCGTGAGCCACGCCTGGGGCGCCCCCGGCCACGGCCCCGGCCCCTCAGGGGAGACTCATGGGGGAGGGGCAAACCCGGGGAAGGAGGAGCAGCCCCTGATATCTGCCCACCTGGCGGCCTGCCCTCCAAGGCCACGGCAATTCTGTCCAGGGAAGCACCAAGTGTTGCCGTGTTGGCCTGGATAGCCTGGGTAAGGGCCCTCACATCCTGCCCAACGCCTGCTGCTGTAGTCTGCAGTTCATTTAGGCAGGTTGTGAAAGCCCGGGAGTGGGAGTCCAGGTTACCCAGCGTATCCTTCATGGAGGACAGGCTCTCCTCCACCCGCCCAAAAGTCTGGCAGAGCTGTCCCAGATGGCGGGTCTGGAGGGCCTGGTCCCTTCGCAGACTGGCGGGCAGGAGATTGGGCGCCCCCCTGGTGCTCTGGGATGACATCCTGCCTCCAGCTGATGGTTGTGGGCGGGGAGAAGGGGAGGCCCTTGTGAGGGGAGCCATGTTGGGGGAGGAGGGGGGGGGCACCCCCTTAGGGAGGGCAGGCTTCTGCCAGCCAGAGGGGAAGAGTCCGCACAAACCACTCGTCCAGTGCCTGACTCCTCCTCCTCATGATCGTCCTCCTCCTGATCGTCCTCCTCCTCATGATCGTCCTCCTCCTCATGATCGTCCTCCTCCTCTCGAACCTCCTCCGCGGACTCCGGCCTTGTTGGGGGGGCCTCATTAGGCTGCTGTCCTGGTGTTGGAGCGGTCAGGCCAGATGGCCCTGCACCCTCCTGCACATCTGTGGATGACACAAACCATTCACAGGTTGGAGGATCCACACACTTGCCACATATTCCCTTTCACCCCCTCCCCCACACATGCTACACACCTGATAGAAAAAAAAACCTTACCTGGCACCGCGGGGACCGGACTTGTGTCAAAGCCTGGCAGGCCCTCCACTTCATGCCGGTGAAAGGTCAGGGCCACCACATGCTCTGTCGCTGTAAGCCTAATACGGCATGGTGGGCCCCCTCCTGTGCCCCTGGCATGGGCATGCATTGCGGCCAGTTTTTTTTTCACCAGACGCCGGAGATCATTTATTTTTTTGTCGATCCCAGACCGGGTCCGTGTCTCCCCCTCCCCCGATGAATTCACCTGCTCCGTGATCCTATCCAATATCTCCCTCCTCCTGGCCGGGGTGGTGGTGGCACTCTGCGGGCCGTGGAGAAAACGCCCATACTCGCTAATGGCCCGGGCAATAATTCTTTTTTCCCCCACAGTAAAATTGAGCTTTCTTTTTCTCTCAGTCATACTTCCAAACAAACTCACTACCAGTCACCAAAAATCAGTCACAAATACAAGCACAACCAATCAGGCAAGAACACACACAAAGAGAAAACGAACACCCAAAAATCACACTAGCACTCAGCAAGAAACAGTCACAAAAAAAAATAAAATAAAAAATAAAGCAAGAAAACAAACGAACAAAAATATATCAATCAAACAAACAGTCTCTCAAACACTTATCAAAAAACACTTTCACAAATATACCAACAAGAACTTGATCACACAGAACACTAATCTGACAACTACAAGACACACTGCAACGAACAACAGGAACAAAAGCACTTGGTTAAATGGGAAGGGACACAAAGTGATGTACTTTTGCAATGCAAGTGCGTTTGTGTGTGTCTATTTATGCTGTCTGCGTAGTTCACAACGTTGCCCTAGTCCATTTCCAATTTCACTGATTGCGCCGCTCCCGAGTTGTGAGCATGCGCACAGCGGAGCTGACATGGTCTCGTTCAAGCGCGCATGCGCGAGCCGGCCGGCCCTTCATTTGCATGGGGTCACGGCTCATTTCAATGTAACACGCCCACGTCCCTCCCAATTTGTATTACTCCTCCTTACGCCTCTGGAAAAAACCTTACGCTTGCGCAATTTCCTGCGCAAAAGCTACGTGAATCGGGGGATTACGCGGCTAGATGGCGCAAGTCTAACGTAATGGCGGTGCGCTACGCCGGACCGATAATGCGCCGATGTACGTGAATCTGGGCCAAAGCCTTCCAGCAGTGAACTGCTTCTACCTTCACCCTATTTTCCTTCTGTGTTTGCAGGCTGTGGCCCTTTGAATGGCTGAGGCGCAATATTTTTACTCACACTAATGCACATTTAGGAGATACTCATACTACCAGCAGATAAGCCCTATTAACAATTTTGCTGCAATGTCTGTATGTTGACTAATTGTGCACCCATGTATTCTGGGCTTTGCTTGCCCATCTGCGGGCCCGGGACCAGCGGTTGCCAGGTCGTGCCTCCCCTTCTTGTTTGTAACCCAGAAAGTCATGAATATGATGTCACTTCTGGGTCACTGTGTCATGGATGTGAACGTGTCCCATAGGAAAACATGTAAATGAACTGTAGTGTGTTTCTGCAAAAAGCACCAACAAACAGAGGTGTGAACCCAGGCCTGCGATGTTTAGTAACATAATGGGGTTAAAAAAACAAAAATAAGTACAAAAAGAACAAACAATCGCTACTGTAAGGCCGCATACACACGATCGGTCAAAACCGATGAAAACGGACTGAAGGACCGTTTCATCGGTCCAAACCGATCGTGTGGGGGGCCCCATCGGTCAGTTATCCTTCGGTAAAAAAAAAGAGAACTTGCTATAAAATTTGACCCGATGGACGCCTGACCGATGGGTCAAAACCGATCGTTAGTATGCAAAAGCATCGGTTAAAAGGGCGCGCATGCTCAGGATCAAGTGGACGCATGCTTGGAAGCATTGAACTTCATTTTTTTCAGCACGTCGTTGTGTTAAAACACGTAAACGTCACCACGTTCTAACACGATCGTTTTTTTAACCGATGGTGTGTAGGCACATCAGACCATCAGTCAGCTTTATCGGTTAACCGATGAAAACGGTCCTTAGGACCGTTCTAATCGGATGGACTGATCGTGTGTACGTGGCCTATGGGGTTCATTTTTACAGTAGAGATTTGCTTTTTTGTACTTTTGTTTTAACCCCATTATGTTACTGGCCGATTAATCGATTATGAAAATTGTAATTGATTAATTTCATAATCGATTAGTTGTCAATTAATCAATTAGTTGTTTCGACCCTACAATGTACTCCATTACCAATTCACATGGGGGGGTGGAATCTGGGGGTCCCCTTAGGTAAAGGGGGCTTCCAGATTACGATAAGCCTCCCACCCGCAGACCCCCACAACCACCTGGTAAGGGTTGTGGGGATGAGGCCCTTGTCCCCATCAACATGGGGATAAGGTGCTTTCACAGACCCCCAAAGCACGCTCCCCATGTTGCCTGGTAATAGACTGGGGAGGGCTCTTGTCATTTTTTTCAATGACTTTGTATTGCCGGGATCGACAATTCATGAATAGCCGCGAGTAGTTTTAAATGACCTTTTTCCTTCAGAAATCACATTTTGTGCAGGGAAACATGCACTACTTTACATGCATAATTTAGACACCCCAGGTATGAAATTTATTTCACTTTTATTGTTTCACTTTAAGCATTATTAAAATCACTGCTCCCGAAAAAACTGCGTTTTTTAAAACTTTTTCTTGCATTGATGCATATCCCCTGGGGCAGGACCCAGGTCCCCAAACACTTTTTATGACAATAACTTGCATATTAACCTTTGAAATTAACACTTTTGATCTCTCCCATAGACTTTTAATTGGTGTTCCAAAGCTTTTCGAATTTGCCATGAACACTCCAAATTATTTGCTGTTCGAGTCGAACTCATGCTTGACTCGAACATAAAGCTCATCCCTAATGATTATATGATGTATTACGGAGTGATTGATATTTTTGTTTTGCACACTTTTGAAGTCGTTATTTTTAGATTTTCCTTGTGTCCAGAATATATAAGTTGCGTATCACCCTTTTTTTTGGGTTATACAAAGTTACACTTTGTTCAAGTCTAAAAACACAGCAGTGTCCTGTGCTGCCATCAGGGCCGATCCTAGGCAGGGTGCACAGGGTGCTTTGCACCGAGGCGCCTGCAGAGGTGGGGGCGCCAAAGTGGCAGAGTTCTCCCCTGCCTCATTCTCTCTTTGTTTGTGTCCATTCAGAACTAGTGTTCTGAACATAGGTGTGTGTCTGTCCATAACTGATGTGTCTCTGACCATCTCCTGTACTATGTCTGCAGTCCATGACCATCTAATTTACCATGTCTGCAGTCTCTACCCATCTCCTGTACTGTCTGCAGTCTCTGACCATCTTCTGTACTATGTCTGCAGTCTCTGACCATCTCCTGTACTATGTTTGCAGTCTATGACCATCTCCTGTACTATGTCTGCAGTCTCTGACCATCTCCTGTATCATGTCTGTAGTATGTCTGGGGGCTCTTTCTAACAGACTCTCTAACAGACTCTCTAACAGACTCTCTAACAGAAGCCCTCTCTGTGTCCATCAGAGAGCCCCCCTCCAGGTCCCAATAAAGTACTCTGCTTCTCTTCCTGTATTTTGTTTATTGTTAAGAGATCATGTAAGGATCCCAGGGTAACAAAGACTTTGTGGGGGAGCATCATTGCCATAGAAACATTTGTAAAGGGGATGAGTTAGTAAAATGATCACGCCCATGTGGGGGCCCCAGAAATATTTCTGCACCCAGGCGCCTGTGACCCTAGGATCGGCCCTGGCTGCCATGTCATACAATACGTTACAGAAAAATGAAGCATTGTAGTGTGAATAGGGCACTATTTTGTAGTGACTGGCATAGATCAGATGCAGAAAAATGACAGTCACCATGTGGTCACTGTTAATTGGCCAAATATGTTCCCAATATTATGTGCCATTATCAGTGCTGTCAAAGTGAAAATACGGTCAAGTTTACAGAAAAAAACAAAAACAAACATATCATACTTACCTGCTCTGTGTAATGGTTTTGCACAGAGCAGCCCCAATTCTCCTCTTTTTGGGTCCCTGCTGGCACTCCTGGTCCCTCCCCCCTGCCAAGTGTTCCCCAACAGCTTGCTGTGAGGGATCCTGAGCCACTGCTTTGCATGTCCATCAGACACAAGCTGTCGCTTGGCCTCGCCCCCTTTCTCTTCTCAATGGTTCACTGGCTGCGATTGACAGCTGCAGCAGCCAATGGTTGCTGCTGATGCTGTCTCATCAAGTGACCAGTAAGAGTCCCCAGAGAGCAGAGACTTATATACATATCGCTGAATCGGGGATTGCTGCATGCAGAAGGTTTTTTACCTTCATGCATAGAATGCATGAAGGTAAAGAAACATTGTGGGCCAGATTCTGGTACAATCGGCGGCGGCGTAGCGTAAGCCTTTTACACTATGCCGCCGCAACTTACTGGAGCAAGTGCCGTATTCTCAAAGCACTTGCTCCGTAGTTTGCGGCGGCCTAGTGTAAATGGCCCGGCGTATCCCCGCGTAATTCAAAGGGGGCGGCTTGTGTTTAAATTAAGCGCGCCCTGCGTCGATCGAACTGCGCATGCACTGGCCGGGAAAAAAGCCCAGTGCGGATGCTCCAGCTCACGTCGGAAACCGTAGTTAAAACTGACGTGAAAACGACGTGATCGTCACTTACGCAATGCCCTATTCGCGAACGAATTAGGAAAACGACATAAACTACGGAAAAAAACGACGCTGACCCGACGCCATACTTAACATGGCATAAGATGGAACTTCGTTAGCCTACCCCTCATATAGCAGGGGTAGGTTTACTCTTACGGAACCAACGTAAACGACGACGAGGTGTTCGGGAATCGGCGTATTAGGCTCATTTGCATAGGCAAATGAGAAATCAACGTAAAGGCCACCTAGCGGCCAGCGAAGTAATTACATCTAAGATTCGACGGTGTAAGTGTCTTACACCTGTCGGATCTTCGCCGTATCTATGCGTAAATGATTCTATGAATCAGATGCATAGATACCCGGGGGAAAAAACAGAGATACGACAGTGTTTCCTGCAATACACCGTCATATCTCTTTTGAGAATCTGGCCCTTAGCCTTTTGGACCACTTTAATATATTAGTATCTATGCTTGAGAATAGGCTGTTTTGCATTATTTTCCCATGTTGTTTAAAAGTCCTAGTCAGATACTGAGTTTTTTCTTTCAGACAAGCAAAGGGGAAGGAGACATGGATTGCTGGATTGCTCAGTATCCATGGGAAAAAGTATGCAAGCAAAAATATACAGAAGCAGCGAAGATCGCCAAAGGCAGTAAGAGTTACTTCTACACAACAGAGATTGAATTACAGTACAGAGAAAAAAAATATGGCTTACACAGCATGTAGAATATTAGTGAAGGGAATGTTAAAGTTGGGCCAGTAAGGTTAATTATTCGCATTTTCCAACATCTGCATATGCTGGCAGCATGTTTACTGCCACATGCCTGTCAGAATAGACACACGGTATGCGCTAAAACTATCAACTGATGCCAGCTAATTAATCACAAAAGAAGAGAGCAAAAACCGCCGACTAAAATACTGGCTACATGCCGATCAGCCTAGTAGCACAGTTAAAGAAAAACTACAGGTAAAATATAGAACGTAAAAAAAACTTAAAAACAGTCAAAAAAATGAACACCAATAAATGTATTTATACATAATATAGTTTATGGTCGTTACCCTGTGACCAAGAGAGATGTGGATCACATAAACACGCGACAAGACTTACAACATAAATAGACCTGAAGTGTACCTTGGTGGTCTGGTCAGTATGCCAAGAAAAGGGGGCATACCCAAAGTAAGTAATGGGTAGTTAATTAAAAAAGGATATGTTGAGAAGTGCCCTGAAAAAGGGAAGGGCGGGAGGGTGTCGAATGCGATTGAATGCGCAGACTCACGGACATGAGGTGAGCTGGGAAGAGTCGGCTCAGTGACGTGTAGTACCGCACACTGAACCAACAAATAGCATGTGTGAGTGGGCTGCTTAGATACCCCCCGGGCTCCTCCCATAAACTCAGGCCACCATACTGGCCTTCTTATTTATTGTCATTTCAAATGCAACTGCGATTTTGATATCTCGTTTGATACAGTATTAGCCTCCCGGTTTTGATATCTGTTTTAATAATCAGCCTCTGCATTCAAACAGGGAGAGTGGGGACAACAGTCTAAGTCACATATAATGCGAAGCAAAGGTTAGCCCATAGGACTTTAAATGAGTTGAGCAAAGAGGTCATAACTAGTGTTGCTCACGAATATTCGCATTGCGAATATTCGTTACGATTATTGCATATTCGAGTATTCGCGAATAAATCGAATATCGCGGTGAATATTCGCTTTTGCGAATATTCGTATTTTTTCACATTTATTTTTAAAACAGATCACATCCTAGTGATCTCCACCGACGTCTAAAAGCATTGCTGGTATTATTAGAGACCCTGGGCTGAGTAGCTGAGGCGATCCTTTTATGTTGCCGAATATTCGCAATGCGAATTTTCGTATTACGAATATTCGCAAATGCGTTCTCTGCCCTTCTGTGTTTTGTGTATACAAAAAAAAAAAAAAATTAGCTTTAGTTTAGTCATATAAGTTTGTGTAAATAGAGTTAGTGTTTAGTGCCTATTAGTTTAGTAATCCAGGAAATGATCTCCGTTTTCGCGTGTTGACGAGAATTTCGCAATCAATTTCGCATTCGCACTAGCGAAATTTCGCAAAAAAATTTTTTTGATAAAATATCACGAATATTCGATATTAACGAATATTCGCGAATACGTTCTCTGCCCTTCTGTGTTTTGTGTATAAAAAAAAAAAATTAGCTTTAGTTTAGTCATATAAGTTTGTGTAAGTAGAGTTAGTGTTTAGTGCCTATTAGTTTAGTAATCCAGGAAATGATCTCCGTTTTCGTGTGTTGACGAGAAATTCGCAATCAATTTCGCATTAGAAATTTCGCATTTTTTGATAAAATATCACGAATATTCGATATTAACGAATATTCGCAAATATTCTTCTATATATTCGCGACATATCGTGAAATCGAATATGGCGTATTCCGCTCATCACTAGTCATAACAAGTGAGTGGAATGAATTAATTAGAATTTATTGAAATTCCAAAAACATAATCATAAAGGAGCATAAAAACATCATGAAGCATACAGCTTATAACCATAAACGTGTTCAATACAATATTAGAGGTACATGATATTTACATCTTTTGTATTCAATGCGTTTTGCGAGCCTCGATTCCTCAGGAGTTGATGTATGTACAAGATATCTTAAAAATAGTAAATATCAATAAGATATAACATTCAATGATGGTTGGGGTTAGAGAAGAAGCATGTGACCTCTATGAGGTACTCCATACTCACATTATGGTCGATTAGTCAAAGGGTCTGATCCCAAATGCTATCTCCTGATAGACCGGCGTACTTTTAAATTTCCTGCGACGTATCATTAGTTTGAATCCTCAAACCATGATACGACGGCTTCGGGCTTCGATCCGACAGGCTTACGTCTTCGTACGCTGTCGATCTACGCTGAAATCCTTTTCCGCCCGCTGGGAGGAGTTTGCGTTGTTTTCCGCGTCGGGTATGCAAATTAGCTTTTTCCGGCGATCCACGAAGTTATGATCGGCCATTGCATTCTCTAACGTCGTCGCTAGTCGGCTTTTTCCGGCGTTAAATTAAACCTGCTATTATCCGGTCTATAGTTAGACTGCCCATGTTAAGTATGGCCGTCGTTCCCGCGTCAAATTTAAATATATATTTTTTAAATGTATGTAAATTACGCAAAAAAAAAATGACGTTACGACGTAAATTCGCGCAATGCACAGTGGGAAATTTCAGAACGGAGCATGCGCAGTTCGATCGCCGCGGGGACGCGCCTAATTTAAATGCTTCATGCCCCCTAATAGCGTATTTCGATTCCGCCGAGAGAGATACACTACGCTGCCGTATCTTGCGGGCCGAAATCTTCCTGGATTCGACTTAGAGCCAGGTAAAATACGGCGGCGTAGTATATCTCTACTCTATACTCTACGCCGATACTCTACACCGATGTAATTGTATGTGAATCTGGCCCTATGGCTCTGAAATTAAGCTTCTAGCTTAAAGGAGTTTGAAGGATTATTTCAATGTAAAAGAAGGGCCTTTGTACACAAGGAAGTAAAATATCAACTCCCATTATTTCAGACGTACCTGATCAGAAGCTCCATGCAACTCAATAAGACAAAATTGTGTTTATTTACATCCACCTACCTAAATTCAGATCTGGAAAAAAACATTTTTTTTACAGACCTAAACATGATGGATCGTAAGTTGATAAATAATACCCTTCCACTATACGTAGACATGTATGCCGATAGGGGTTGCACTGCAATGATTGAGAGGGTAGGGTCTAAGTGGTTGGTGGAACCTACAACTGCTTTTTAAGCGTTGTACACACAGTCTGATGGTTGGACGACAACGTATGATTTTTGTCAAAAATTTGTGTGCAGGATTTTGTCTAGCATACTAACTATCTGCAAATTGTCGTTTGACAAACACAAACATAGTGACGTATAAAGAGGAAGTTCATTTCTCAAGCATCACCCTTTTGGCCCCGTCTGCTAATTTCGTGTTAGTAGAAGTTTGGTGAGTGTCGATTTGCTATTTTCAGATTGTACAAAACAAATGCCTTTTAAAATACATTTGGCATAACTACATTTGGCATTGTTTTTTGTTTAAGTTGCTGTTTGTGTATATGAAAATGTTCAATAAAAGATTTTTAAAAAGAAAAAAAAACATTATAGATCAGAGGCAGCCAGATGTAAATGGACACAAGTCCATTTACTGTATTTGCTGGCGTATAAGACTACCTTTTACACTTAAAAAAACTGGCCAAAAAGAAGGGGTCGTCTTATACGCCGGGTCAGCTGTTCAAATGCCTGCTGGATGTGCAGTAATACTGTATGTAGCTTTTGCTACATTCAGTATATACCACTTAGCCAATCCCAGTGAGCGATGTATTCAAATGATTAACTACCTCTGCCAATCTGAGCATGCTACATATAATAGCCTGGTCGGATTGGCTTTGAGAATCATAGAGGCGTAGGCTGATGTTACAGCCTCTGCCAAACCAAGCAGGCTTTGTATTCATTAATAGAATACATCGCTCGCTGTGATTGGCTCAAGCTCCAGCAAGAATGAAGAAGAATATGGCTCCAGAAGGAAGAAATATGAAGCGTTGGAAGCTTTGGGAGGGGGGTCGTCTTATACGGTGAGAACAGGCAAAAAATCTTTAAAAAACTGTAAAAACTGGGGGGTCGTCTTATACGCCCAGTCATCTTATACGCCGGCAAATACGGTACATGTGGCCGCCCATAGAGTTTTTTAGCACCTGTTACATTTCACTGTCAAAATGCAGACAAAAACTGAATGCGCAGGGATGTCACAAAACTGACATATGTCCAGATCAGCTTTGGTTAAGCAGGGAATCTGCTCATAGATCTCAAGCTGAACGCAAAACGCACTCCCATCACTTTTAGAGGTATATTTGTTACCAAGTAAATATGAAGAGTAATGTTTGCTAGCTATGTATATGCGGTCCTTATGCCTGGTACACATGGGCTGAAAATCGGAGGAAAAACAGTCAGTTTGGCAGGAACCTGGCTGCCAGCGCTGATCACTGTGTTCTGGTGGGGGGCTGTCCCCCTGTCTACTACTACTACTAATTGCCCATTGAGAGACATTTCCTATATTGTCTGGTGGAAAGAATTTAGTGCAAACCAGAGAAACTTTTGTGTCTTCACCAGGCTGATAAGCTTTAGGACTCATGTACAGTAACATATAAGACCTTATAGCACAGCCTATGAAGGGTGACTGGGAATGGAGAGAAGGAGAGGCCTCTCGCCTTGGGGGTGGCTGGGCTACCGTAGTACTGTCCTCATCAGTGGCATAGGGTTACTTTCAAGGACCCAACCTGTAACTACATAACTGCAAGACCTTTCCGGACAGTGCATAGTCTATTTCCCTTGAGTAAATCAACCCTAAAATATGCAGGACAACTGATATGTAAATGATCAAAAACAATCTTTGTTAACCATGAAGCTTAGCATTTTAAAACCCCCTGCCTCTCCATCAGCTGTGGGGTAGGTGCAGAACGAGCAGAAGGGTGAGACTTAAGAAATTTGGAGATTCCTGGAGATATCATCGGATGTGCCTTACATGAATTACACCTGACTGAGGATCCATTCTTTGCCCATTTGACATACTACCAATGGTCTGTATGTCCACCGAATCCGGTAAGAGTGTTTAATTCTTCTGACAACTTTGGAATGTATGTTTGATCCTCTGTTTCCCTCCATTGGATTGTCAGCTTCCATCGGGACTACCCGCACCAGACTTTTTCTTAGTATTGTAGTATCAATACTACCTGGACTTACCTGGAACTTCCTTAGCCCTTAAGAGGCCTTATTTTCCCCTTACACGGTCCCTGCTTGGATTGCTTTTTGATGTGCATTTATCACATTTTATCACCATATGTTTATGTTTTATTATATAGCATATATCACCATTTATATTTTGGTGTAGAGATACACTCCCTCCTTTGTGTCGTCTGAGTGTTTCTTTTTAGCGCCACATTTTTTATTTTTTATATTGTATACAAGTTATCTTTTATTATTAAAAAAGATTTGCCCTATAGTAAGCCTTTATAATTCATTAAAATTTACTTAGACAGATACTTTGGGCCAGATTCACGTACATCGGCGCATTTTTGGACCGGCGTAGTGCAACTCCTTTAAGTTAGACCGGCTTAATTTCGAGGCGCAAGTACCGTATCCTCGTAGTATTTTCGTCCAAATTTGCACCAGTGCAATGTAAATTCCGAGGCGTAAGGCGGTATAATTCAAAGTGGGAAGGACGTGGGCGTGTTCCATTGAAATGAGCCGTGACCCCATGCAAATGAAGGGCCGGCCAGACTGGGCATGTGCACATGAAGCAGACTATGGTCAGCACCTCTCTGAGCATGCTCACGGCGCAATCAGTTAGATAGGAACTAGGCCCGTCAGACTTAGTGAGCTATGCACAGTGCTTAAATAGACCAAGAGAAATGCCCTTCCATTGCAAAAGTACATCCAATTTTTTTCCCTTCCTACAGCAAGGTGCTTCTTTTCTGTTGTTTGTTAGTGTTTGTTGGTTTGTGACGTGTCTTTGAGATTTTTGGAGAGTGATTTGGAGAGTGTTTTTTGCTGAGTTTTTTTTTTTTTTTTTTCTTGCTGTGTTTTTTTTTATTTTGCTGTTTTATTTTTTTATTTTGCTGGCCATTTTTTTTATTCCTGGGTATTTTTTTTTTTTTTTTTTTTCTGTTTGTGAATGATTTTTGAATGTGGGAGTGACATTCCTGCCACCACTCCACTTGTACGCTGAAAAGAGCCACTGGCAAGGAAATGGAGTGTTGCCAGGACCTTGCCCAGTGGCTGCACTGCATGTGAGCGGTGTGTTGGGCTGGTGATGTCCTCCTGCAGGGTTGTGGTTAATTCCAGGATGGCATGAGGGGTGAATCTGAAGATGCGATACACCTCAGAATCACTCATGCCAAAGATGTCTATGCGTGTGCGGTATATCCTCTCCCGTGCCCTCCTCCTTCTGTGCTCATCTAAAGTCAGTAGTATAGCTATGAGCAAGGATGCCCCTGGCATGTTAGCAGGGCCGCCATCAGGAATTATGGGGCCCCTTACACAGCTTCAGGCATGGGCCCCCTGGAGCAGAGAACTGGGGGGGGTGCTGCCGCCTGAAATTGAGAAGCGGGGGGGGGGGGGGCTGCTGCGAATTGAGAAGCGGGGGGGCCTTTACAAAAAAAAGAAGAAATAAAGAAAAATAGATATAAAAAAGGGGGGTAGCCATCCAGGGACCTCGGGGACCCCTGGGCCCCTTACAGGTGTAATGCCTGTACCCCCCTGATGGCAGCTCTGCATGTTGGCATATAGATTGTTGTCCTGCAAGTGTGGGTGCTCAGCTCGTCCCTAACGGTGTTGCTTTAGCTGACATGTAGACGGATTGTCTAATTTTAAACCTGCTTTTATATGGTCTAATTTTAGACTTTCCGTGCAGCTGATAAGCACATCGTGTAGACTGCACCGCACAAACTTACTTTTGTGGATTGGCGTATCTCCCTCATTTGCATATTTGCATAGGAAATCAATGGTGTGGACGGAGGAAATGTGCACCTAGGATGTGCAGGCGTAGGCAAGTTAGGCCGGTCGGGAGTAGCCAATTTTGGTGCGTATCTTGTTCTGTGGGTACGGTGCAAAAAATATTCCGGAGCAAATTTAGACTTAGACGGCACATCTCGAGATACTCCGGCGTAAGTGCTTTGTGAATCTGGCCCTTTGTCTTCAAAAATCTCAATGAACTCTCAAGAAAAGTTATTTAGGCTCAACATTTTTCAAAACTATTACTTTAGTAAGTAATACCTTTCAAATATTTTTTTTTCTCATCCATGAACCCTTTTCCAGGTTTCTGAAAGATTTTAATACAAAAATGTTCTCAGGTTCACAGAAGTGAAAATTGTCATGGCGTCTCTGGCTGTGTAACCTGTTCTGCATTCCTTTACATGTCACACTTTCCAGAGAAAGATCTGTTACTGCCAGACTTAGATACCATGCTTTGCTTCCCCATTCATTGTACAATTTGGTAACAATCTAATTTATAGTTTTTCAATTTTTTAACCTTTTTTACAATTTCTTACACATATTTTGTTGTATATCTGCCAAAAAATCATGTACATTACATTATAATATGAAGTTTCTTGACTATAGTAATTTCCCTGAGAAAATTCCTCCAACCAACCAAAGTCTCTACTTTTATCAGAAATACCCAATTACAAAAACTTTTAACATTTTTTTTTTTAGACTGAACAAAACTTTCATGTTTTATTATTTTTCCTGGGTAACTAAGTAAATAAGAACAATCTACTACCTTTTTAATTTATTAACCAAATCCAAGTTTGGAATCTTTTGTAAAAATTGCTCAATCTTTAACTTATTATTTTCTGCAAGCAAATCTGTAGGATTTTTGTTAAACACTAAATATCATGTTGTTTTCCATTATCAGAATTTTATACAGTTCTTTACACAATCTTAATCAATATTTTTTTCTTAAAACTTTGTTCTGCCATTTGTTTGTGCTTTGAATGACCACATGTAATAACACATTATCTGTTGTTTAGTGCTAAATATTCATAAACATTTACATGCAGCATTAAACTTAGTTTCCTCATTAAAGAACTTCTTTACACTCTGACATTAATTAATTAATTACCCTGTGGAATATATCACAGTGATTATGGGAATCAGGGACTCCCGTTGGATTCAGATGCTAAGTAATGACTCTCCATACTTACCTTTCTTGTTCAGAGCACTCTGTGGCCTATATCCCCAGTCATCACCTGTATTCCAGTCCACAGATTCCCAGTGGTCACAATCACTGCTTATGTCACTTATGTTACCCTGCCAGTCTATGGATGGAAGGAGACTATAGTACAGTAATCAAATATAAAGGTAGCTACATGTGTGTCTGATGAATTATACCAGAATTGTGTTACACCATCTACTTGTTTGATAGCCACCTCTTGTGTGTTTACAGTTGCTATAAGAAAAAAGATATATAGTTTCATTCTGATACGGGTGGTGCGCGGTCCATCATATCTTGTCTCCGGAGAGTGTTTTCAGAGGAACTTTCCAACCATCACCCAGTCACCAGGAAGTATGCAGTAAATACCTAAATCTAAATCAGGATCTGGAATGGAAGAAAATACTCGTACATGGATATTAGTTAATTATTTTGCAACAGCGGTCACAGAATTTCTCAAAGTATCAGACTGTAATTGCAACTGTTGTGGGTAAGAACAACCTAATCTAGGGGCTGTTCACAACAAGATTTCAAAAGGGGATAAAGAATGCTCCTCCTTGGGGCCACTTTCCCACTACTCTGAGGGTGGTAAGGTGTGTGAAACGCTAATGTGGCACCTAGGGCCTTGATCACTCTCTATCACCTCAGGTACCCCATATCTGAAACTGGAGCAATCAACATAAAAGGTGGGTTAAGGCATTGGAAGCGGGGCATCCAGAACAGAGGGTAGATAAGTGGTTTCTACCTTCATGAGTTCTAAGCAATCATGTTCATTGTGCCGGATCTCAGATACCCCAGGTGGGCACATCCACCAGACCTGTGTCTCCTGTCCTCCAAACGCACCCGCAGCCTGCAGATTCACCATAACCAGCCCTTAAACCCTCAATCACGAGACAATCCACACAGGTGTTGAGGGTTAAACATGCAGAGGTTAAACTGTTTATTAAATCCAAAACATACAATTTTACACACAGTTATGGACACTCCCCTTAGCCTTGTCTAATAGGGGAGGGGGGACAAGAAACAACCAATGGGAACTGAACATGTGTACATTGAAAAAGGCTACAGATAAACATAATGATATTATGGTAAGCAGGCAGCCTCTCAATACACATCCCCTGCAGAGAGATGTCTCCAGTCCAGACCATTGTCTATGTGACATAAACCAACACTATTAGGCAGAGCAACAAGGGGTGGGGGGTGGGGAGAAGGGCTGTAGCATTACATTACATTATCTCAATGCCAGCTTGTCTTCAGGTCTCCAGTATTTTCTGGGCCATAATCTGTGGGTAACAGGCCTGCCCCCAGTCCCTTCCAAAACGCACAGTGACAGTGGGTTCTATCACATTCATCTAGGGTAGGAGCAGGTAGGTCTGTGCCATTCTCTTCTTCCTGTTTTGTCCAGAGACATGGCATGATACACCCCTTGGACGAAAGGAAGTAAAGTAGCAGGGTTGGTTGGGTTACAGAATCCAGCATGGGCAATGGCCGGTGGGCAGTAAAAGCTGCTATCTGCGTTCAATACTGGGCAGAGGGGGTAGTTCAATATTGGGCACAGGGGGTTGGGGCAGGATGGGGCAGGCTGGAGTAAGGTCTGTCTGCAAGGGGAGGGACTTCCAACACAGAACAGCATTCAGGCAGAGCCCATGCCTCTGCAATAGCAGTGGTGTTGCTCAGCATACACACAGCACTGTAAACCTTGGTCAGATCACCACCTGGTACAACAGTCAGTGTTTTTTAATAGATCATACCAACAGTGAAAGCAGTAGGGCACTAGTCCATAAACTGAACGTTAGGCTTGGTCTTGATGGTGGCAATAGCTGCATTAACATCCTTGGGCACCACATCATCACAGTATAACAGGCAGTAAGCATATATTTATCATGTTGTGGGTCACATTTCACCATCTGGTCAGCTAGCTTAAAGCAAGCATTAGTCAGCCAAGTGAACTGCTCATGTGAGGATTTCTCAGCTGAGATGGTTGGGGCATAATGGGCAAGAGGGAGTGGCATGAGGAAAGTGTATACAAAGGTAGGGTTGGTCTGGAACTCAGTGAGAACTACAGTCAGGGCTCCATAGATGACACATTCTGATAAGGGATGAGCCAAACACCCCTCCATTCGGTTTGCACCAGAACCTTCGAACGGACCGACTGTTCACACGAACATTTAGAACCCCATTGACGTCTATGGGACTCGAACATTCGAATTCAAAAGTGCTCATAAAGCCTAATATGCAAGTTATTGTTGTAAAACGTCTTAGAGAACCCGGGTCTTACCCCAGGGAACATGTATCAATGGAAAAAACGTTTTAAAAACGGTTGTTTTTTCTGGAGCAGTGATATTAATGATGCTTAAATGAAAAAAAAAATATTGTACCTGCTGGCTGTCTATAGTATGCCTGTGAAAACGTCTTTGAGAACCCAGGTATTGCCCCAGGGAACATGTATCAATGGAATTTTTTTTTTTTAATAAACGGTCGTTTTTTTCTGGAGCAGTGATTTTAATTATGCTTAAATTAAAAAAAAAAATAATAATTCCTTTAAATATTGTACCTGCTGGGTGTTTATAGTATGCCTGTGAAGTGGCACGTGTTTAGAACTGTCCCTGCACAAAATTAGATTACTATAAGAAAAAAGTAATTTAAAACTGCTTGCGGCTTTAATGTCATTTCTGGTCCCTGCAATATGGATGAAAATCATTGAGAAATATAGCACAGACACAGACAGTACACACACCACGTAGCTTTAGGTGCAAACTGCAGAGGACACTGGCAGTAAACACCAAGTAGCTTTGGTGCAAACTACAGAGCACACGTGCAGTACACACCAAGTAGCTTTAGGTGCAAACTACAGAGCACACAGGCAGTACACACCAAGTAGCTTTAGGTACAAACTACAGAGCACACGGGCAGTACACACCAAGTAGCTTTAGGTGCAAACTACAGAGCACACGGGCAGTACACACCAAGTAGCTTTAGGTGCAAACTACAGAGGACACGGTCAATACACCACGTCAGAATACTGCAGCTAGCACAATCAACTGCCTGCCAGTAAATTAGAACTGATCTAGCTAAACTATACAGTGTATAAATATATATGTACCTGGGATGTATATATATCCTCTACACACTGTAACTTTAACTGACTAGCTTGCCTGCTCTATCTACCTAGAAAAAAAGACACTCTCTCTTTCTCTCTCTTAGACAGATTACTAACCACCGCCGCTGTCTCCGTCAGCTCCAACCGAAAAGGGAGGAACTTTATTGAAATCACAGCTTTTATATGACATAAGCAATCATCTTCATATATGGGTGCATCTGATATACTGTATCATCCACATATGGTTTTCTCTTGTGACGTCTGTTTCTTGACCACGAGGCAAACACAGCTCATCTTATGGGGGCCATTTTATCTTTTGGTCGATAGGAGGGGTAAAAGTTGGTTAGGAGTGCAGTAGAAAGGAGGGAGTTTGAAGACATCTGCCTTACATTTTTACTCTGGGAGGATTTAACTATATAATGACTTTTATTCAAGGAAAATAATACTGTCTTGTCACAGAATACTGAAATATGCATATAAAGTACAGACCAAAAGTTTGGACACACCTTCTCATTCCAAGAGTTTTCTTTATTTTCAAGACTATGAAAATTGTAGATTCACACCGAAGGCATCAAAACTATGAATTAACACATGTGGAATTATATACATAACAAAAAAGTGTGAAACAACTGAAAATATGTCATATTCTAGGTTCTTCAAAGTAGCCACCTTTTGCTTTGATTACTGCAGTGTACACTCTTGGCATTCTCTTGATGAGCTTCAAGAGGTAGTCACCTGAAATGGTCTTCCAACAGTCTTGAAGGAGTTCCCAGAGATGCTTAGCACTTGTTGGCCCTTTTGCCTTCACTCTGCGGTCCAGCTCACCCCAAACCATCTCGATTGGGTTCAGGTCCGGTGACTGTGTAGGCCAGGTCATCTGGCACAGCACCCCATCACTCTCCTTCTTGGTCAAATAGCCCTTACACAGCCTGGAGATGTGTTTGGGGTCATTGTCCTGTTGAAAAATAAATGATGGTCCAACTAAACGCAAACCGGATGGAATAGCATGCCGCTGCAAGATGCTGTGGTATCCATGCTGGTTCAGTATGCCTTCATACTGTGTCATTTGCGTCGTAAGTTACGGCAGCGTAGTGTAAATGGGCCGGTGTAAGCCCGCGTAATTCAAAGTAGGTGGAAGGTGGGCGTGATCCATGTAAATGAATCGTGACCCCACGTAATTGACGCTCTTTACGAACGACACATGCACCATCCATGGACGTATCCCAGTGCGCATGCTTGAAATCACGTCGCAAATACTCAATGCTTTCGTGAATGTAACTTACGCACAGACCTATTCGCGAACGACTTACCCAAACGACGTAAACTATGTAAAATTCGACACTGTCCCGACGTCCATACTTAATATTGGCTACGCCTCCTATAGCAGGGGTAGCTTTACGCCGAAAAAAGCCTTACGTAAACGACGCAAATAGATACGCCAGGCGCAACTACGTTTCTGAATCGGCGTATCTACCTAATTTGCATATTTGACGCGTAAATCTACGGAAGCGCCACCTAGCGGCCAGCGTAAATATGCAACTAAGATACGACGGCGTAAGAGACTTACGCCACTCGTATCTTCGCAAAATTCCGGCGTATCTTGCTTTCTGAATACAGAAAAAAGATACGCCGGCGCATCCTAGAACTTTTGCGGCGTATCAACAGATACGCCGACGTAACTTCTTTCTGAATCTGGCCCATTATAATCATTTTATCAACTCCATCACAGGAGCACAACATAAAGGAGGTACTAGTGAGGCTGTAGACAGTGGGGGGGGGGCACCAAAATGCATCTTCGCCTGTGTAGACATGAATCCTTGCATCGCCCCTGGCTTCATGCCAGACACAACACACAGCACTCCTCTTCTGGGACAGCAACTGAGAGTTCCAAGCAGCTCCTGTGGGGGTAGCACTACACAAATGCATTTTCCTTATGCAAAGTAACTTACAACATTGTTGCACTGTGGTGTATATTTGACTGTAAATAAATCCTGCAGATAAGTACTGTACATCATCCAACATGAGCCCCCTCACTCTCAGCACTGGCTCCTGTGCAGCTTTTCACAAACAAAATGGTACATGTATTTACCTATAAGTATTTTTAGCATACATAGGCAAAAACAGAAAACACATTTTCATTGTGGGACCCGCAGAGGACAGGATTTTCCTCCACCAAGGGGCTTTGCAGAAGCTATACAAACTCTGGAGTCTAAGGTTGCATGTAACAGTGGTGTCCACTGTCCATATTGTTTCAAAAAGAAAATTGTAAATAGCCTGTGTAAATTATGGCACCTTATCAACTTTAGCAGTGTTCTTGTGTACTTTTTTTCTCAATGAATGGGTGCAGGAACTCCCCCTTTCTGAGTCACCTCTTTTCTCTGTCCCTTCCCTACCCCTGAGCACCATTCCTTGGTTCCACCCCCTACCCACCTTCTAGTACTGCCCTTTTAGAGAATACAGAACCAAGAATCATTTGTGGTGCTAAGTAATTTGTATGGAATTTGGTAATGATAACAAGAAAATAAGTAAAACTAGATCCCCTGCACCTAGTAACATTAGAGCCCCTGCCAGCAACAATTGATCCCTCCCAAAAACAATGGACTACTCTCACACAAACCCCTCAAGCAAAAATAGACCCCCCAAGCAGCAACAGATCTCCCCACAGCCAGGATCAATAGACTCTCTGACAGCCAGCAACAATAGACCCCTCCCTCAACAGTAGATCTTTCCCAGTAATATAAGACCCACCCCCAACAACAATAGGCAAAAAGAAAAAATCTGCTCTAATTAATAAGTGATAATGTGTTGTGCTGAAGTCTGCACAAAGTGTACAGAAAAAATCAGGGTCAGTGAACCTCAATAAACTGTCAAAACATTGTAGTAAAATTGTAAACAAGTCAATCCTGGTGTATATGGTGAAAATAGTCTGACCAATCAAAAAAGTCATCTGCAATCCACCGTGAAGTCCATATAACATAACAAAAATACAGTCAACTTTAAATAATCTCCAAAGTGCACGTAAATCCACAGCATCGAGAAGGAGTGATGATAGAAAATGCCTCCACCACAGTAACACACTGCCGCTTACCAAAAAGGCATGATCTCTTAGTTATAGGAGATCACAAGATGCATATAGTGATAACATCCACAGGGGTCTCTTCACAAAAGAGCATTTACTGTATTAGGTGCCTTGTACGGTATACCGATGCAGGATATGCCATAAAAAAGGGAGGAAACTCACATAGCATAAAATCCTTAAAGTTTTAATAGGTCATAAAAGATGCGCACTTACATCAGTATGGAAAAATGTAGGCATAAAAACATCAACAGTCGAGCTGGCCGGCTCCTCGAACATGCAGCCCGTATCTTCCGGGTCTGATCGTGTGACGTGGTGAGGTCAGAACGTCGCTTTCCAACGTTTTGTCTCAATGGGGACCACGTCCCCTCCCCATTGAGACAATTATAGAATGTGTACTGATGCAGCCCTTGTCTAGAAAACATACCACACATCTAACTGAAACAGGGGGAGGGGCATGGAACCGATTTAGAATTACAATATGTTTGCATTTGGGGGCTCCTACCTCTTCCAAGTGCAGGAATTGGCAAAATGGGATATTTGTGGCCTGTTCTGTGTTAACCTGCACCTGGGGAGTGGAAGTGAACAATTTCTAGTGATGGGGACTTGTCTATGTACCTGCGTCTCATATTAAAGTTCTACAGGTACATAGATGATATCTTCATCGTCCGGACTGGCACGGAACAGTATTGCTATAATTTATAGGCAAGGTAAATGTGAATGACTACAATTTGTCATTCAATATAAAATGTGATAAGAAAAACTGCTTTTTTTGTTATTACCATTACCACATACTGTATATTGTCAAGGATAAAAACAATATAGGAACACCTCTATATAAAGCATATTACATGCCTCAAGTGCTCAATCTAACTTTCTGATTAAATCTATTCCAGCCAATATTTGAGCCGATAATGATAATGCAGAATGTAAATTAGAAACAGCTAAATTGTACACAATCTGGATAGATACGTTATAGTAATAAAGAAAGTCTGAAAACAGCTTTTCAGAATGCAAAATATAAATCTAAGGATGAAGTTGTTTGCATACAGGTAAAAACAGGAAATTCAGGCATTAGGAAGATTACCAATAATAATCAGCCATACAAATTGATTAGACAGATTAGGTTGCAACATTGCCATTTTTTTATTTTCTAAATAGATTCCTTTAAAGGGGTAGTTCCCCCAAAAACCTTTTTTTAACATTGATTGAGGCTCGTTCGGTCAAGGGGAATCGGGTGTTTTTTTTTTAGAATCGATGCAGTACTTACCATTTTAGAGATGCATCGTCTCCGACGCTTCCAGGTATGGTCTTCGGCGAAGGGCGTTCCTATTTGATTGACAGGCTCCGACGGTCGCATACATCGCGTCATGATTTTCCGAAAGTAGCCGAACGACCGTGCACAGGCGCAGTATAGAGCCGCACCGGCGCTTGGCTTCTTTCGGCTACTCGTGACGCGATGTATGCGACTGTCGGAAGCCTGTCGGAAGCCTGTCAATCAAATAGGAATGCCCAGACCAGACGATCATACCCGGAAGCGACGGAGACGATGCATTTCTAAAACGGTAAGTACTGCTTCGTTTCTAATAAAAAAACACCCGATTCCCCTTGACATAACGAGCCTCAATCGATGTTAAAAAAAGGTTTTTGGGGGAATTACCCCTTTAAGCTAGTGCATTGTTGTTTCACTTACCTTTTTTTCGTTTCCCTTCTAAATGTTTTTTCTCTTTGTCTGAATTTCTCACTTCCTGTTTCTCCTCAGTAAGCTTGCCCCCATCATCCGAGACGTTCTGGCTGGGGGTTAGTCAGCATGCTCACCCCCTCCCTTGGGACTACATCCCTGCCGGGAGATGCTGTGTTCATAGAAGTTGTACTACCAGTGTCGGTGCGTCCATAGTGGGTGCAGGAGTGCCGCCCCCTCTCTCCTGCACCGTCACTCAGCAATAAATAGATTCATGCACTGCATGAATCTATGTATTGTTACCACTGCTGCCTACTATTCAGGTGGTCAGCCCCCTGTTGAGCGCCACCTATCTGAATAACAGCGGTGGGTGTGTTTTGGAAGTGTCTATCAGAGCCATCGGCATTTTACGGGGCAAACTGGCTGCGTTTGATGGCACAGTTTCGACAATTGATGGCACAGGGGCTGCGTTTGATGGCACAGTGGCGACAATTGATGGCACAATGGCTGCATATGATGGCACAGTAGCTGCATTTGATGGCACAGTGGCAACAATTAATGGCACAGTGGCTGCGTTTGATGGCACAGTGGCAACAATTGATGGCACAGTGGCTGCGTTTGATGGCACACTGGCTACGTTTGATGGCACAGTAGCTGCGTTTGATGACCTATATAATCAAAAGCCTGGGAACTTTCAAGGAAGGAAGGAAGTAGATGTGAAAGGGTGAGGATGTGTGTGAAGAAGGCAGTGCAGGACTCAGAAGACCCAGGCCAAATTGGTCAGAGAGAAGGAAAGAGGGACAGGAGATCTCTGGAATCGCTGACAGGCAGTACAATCACACAAGGTGGACTGTAGTACTGCCATCGACATCGCTTCTTCTGCAGAGGGACAAAAAGAACAAGGGGACCCCTCGACAGAAAGACCTCTATTTGCGCTACTAGGGCTAGAGACCGGGTGAGAGGATTCCATAACCAAGACCATCACAGGTTTCAAGTGGCTCTGTTGGTTTCAATTGTTCCAGCTTAGTACACCTTGCATCACAGTTTACCGCATTGAGACACAGACTTCTTAGCCCATTCAGTACTGCAGCCTATCGCTTGAGTGTCTCCTATTATTCTGTATGTGCAGGTCTCTTTCTATAGCACATGTTTCCTTGCAGATAGGAATACATGTATTATATCATATAAAGCCTCTTCCAGCTGTAAAGGAACTTGCTTCACCGGACTAGTTCACCAGAGGGTTCAAATTCTGATAATGTCTGCTTCCGCCCCTTTTTCAACTTTAGAAATTCTTGCATTCCTCTTCTGTGTTACCCAGTTTCTCATCACCATTTCCTATTGCTGTACCATCCCCAAGAAATCTTGCTCCTATATAAAAGGACCTCAACCCTGATGTGCACCAACTCGGGCCCCATCAAGCATGCTCAAGGATTTGTTTCTACATTTTGAAGTGATATTAAAGGGGACATTATTATTTGTAAATTCATCTGTAAAGTTAAACCCTGTTCCCAGCCATTGAGAGCCCAGAAGTGAGTTAGCCCAATTTCTTCATAGCCTATTTGAGTTCATTTTGGGAAAAATATTTTAGTGCTGGAATTAACGTTTAAACTCTGGTACAGTAGGTCACTTGGGTTTACTTAAAAATTTCAATAAAAAACACAGAACAAGAAAAACAAATCAGCTGCCTTTGCTCCACCCAATTGGCTAAATATAATCAATATAGATATTTACCCTGATATGCATATCGAATATATAGTATCATGGATATTGGTAAAGGTGGTCACTGGATAAAGACCCAAAATATTTAATAAGGAGGATCTGCAATATAAACACCAAGAGAAAATATATCAATTCACTTTCCATAGAATCATCCCTTGGAGTGTATTTCAGTTCATAAAAGATGCACATACACTCATAGTTTCCAATTCCAGATGGCTCCAATTGATTTAAATGGCAATTATCTTGTAGACCTGCTTCTGTAAACAATCATATAGCATTCACATTTGCTCAGCTGTGCAAATCCAGAAAGCATATAGGCTACAACACTCTTATATGTATCCTCAAGTGGGGGTATAGCTCATGAATCCTGAAGTCCTTTGTAAAGCTGATTCATATCCATGTTGTGTAGAGGAGGTGATTTCGGAAAACAGGATTAAGTACTGCTAAATGAAAATCAAAGCTAGTTCAAAATATGGATAGACTCCAGTCACCTTCCTCTCACAAGCAAATTTGTAAAGCATGCAAGCATAAATTCCAAGTTCGGAGGCAGTTGATGATCTGTAATGCCTCGTACACACGATCAGTTTTCCCAGCGGTCAAAAGTCTGCTGGTAAAACCGAGAACCAGCTCAGTTGCTTTTCCCCGTGTACACACAACTGTTTTTTTCTGGGTAAACCGGCCGTGTGTATGCTCCCTCGCAGTGTTCCCCATAGGAAAAGTGCCGAGCAAAAAAACGCTGAAAGTCGCGGCGGGAAAAAAGAGAACAAGTTCTCATTTTTTTTGCTTGCAATTTTCCTGTTGGGAAAACTGCTATGGAGCATACACATGGCCAATTTTCCAGACCAAATGCAAACATTGCAGTTTTCCCGCCGGGAAAACCGATCGTGTGTACGTGACATAACACTGTATAACATGCAAACATTTACTCCTGGTCCAGAGGAGGTTAGAAAAAGTAATTGAGTTCTATAGACATATCTTTCCACAAATGTGCATTATGTTCAGCACATAGATCAATATTATTTAGTCTTTAGCAAGTATTTCAAAGTCCCATGCTTCCGAATATAGTTATAAATCAGCATTTTAAGTGCTTTGTGACTCAAAAGCTGCGTGGCCATCTGCCTATTGCAGTCAATGAGCAAGATAATTCTCATAAGTTAGTCAAAAATACTTATCATGTAACTTCAAGTAACTTCATTCTGTGTGTTCCGCCTTTGGATAAAGGCCAATGGATAGGAGTAGGCAGCTGTGTAAAGTACGCCTGACCAGCTGCTTCAGATGCTTATTTCTTTTGTGATTGCACTACTTACACCCTGATCTCAATACAGAGTATTTGTTCATCTTAAACTATGATTATGTTTGTGTTACAAAGCAAGGGGTTCTCCTGGTCAAGGTTTTACGATGGTGTCAGCAGGGGCTATGCTCCCAGATCAGGCTCAAAATTGACAGGGAACCCAAAATATGCAGTGGCTCTTAAGGGGATAGCTTTACATTAATATGCCAAAAGAGGTTGAGATTTTGATAGGTTATTGTTGCAATCTGAATGCTGCTGTCACTATGTTGGTGTGTGCATCATGTGACCAATGATATGCAAAGTGTATGCTCTCTATGGCCTCATTCACACGGGCACCATCAGTTTAGCCACGTTAAAAACGTATCAGTTCTTATCTGTTGCTTTGTCCGTTTTCATCCGTCTTCCATTATGTTATTCTCCGTTTTTATCTGTCTTCCGTTTTGTTAACATATTTTAATTTACCGTTAACATTTACAGCAGTTTCTATGGCTTTGATGACATAACCCAGAAAGCATTGCTCCTCCCATGCTGCATTGCAGTTTTCAGTGAGTGACTTTTACTTGCTGTGTCCTTCCTTTGTCGTTGTCCTTGTGTGTGCTATCTGCATTGTGCAATAGATTCCAAGAATTTTTGGGACAGCGTGATATTATTTGTCATATTTGAATATATGTGGAGAAAGGAAAGCAATAAAAACAGATTGTGCCTAGGAGCTGCTCCTGGGAGACATCGGTTGCTGTGGTTCTCCTTGGGGATGTACTTCCAATTGTCCAACTACTGCCTGGGTCATAGGTTGAGTTCACATATAAACAAAAACAAAATTATTTATTCAAAACGGATCTTAACTAATTGGACGTTGACGGATCTCGACGTAGCCTTGTACTTTAAAAAAAAATCTGTTAAAATCGGAAGCGGAAGTTAACGGATGGTCATCCATTTTCCCATAGGAATGCATTGTTGTCCATTGATGGATGGAAGAAAAATGGATAGACATTCTGATCCTGTGAAAGCAGCCTATCTTTCTCCTTAGGCCTCGTACACACGAGGGGATATGTCCGCTGAAAACGGTCCGATGGACCGTTTCAGCAGACATCTCCGCTCGTGTGTATGGGCTAGCGGACAGATTTCTCCACCCGACAGATTTCAAAGCATGCTTTGAAATCTATCCGGTGGGAATCTGTCCGCCCGACATGTCTGCTGGTTAGTACACTTACCAGCAGACATGTCGTCCCCCACCGCCGCCGCGCCGCCGCCGAATGTATTCGGCGCATGCGCGGAAGTGTTTTACTTCCTGGTGCGGTGACGTAGCAGTGACGTGGCGGCGTCAACGTCACCGCCGCGTCACCGCGCCATCGGATCAAACTCCCGATCGGACATATCCGATGGAAATGGTCCGCGGACCGTTTTCATCGGATAAGTCCGATGGTGTGTACGAGGCCTTAGACTAATGGTGGCTGAGTGAACTAAGTCAACAGAGAGTTTGTAGTTCCTTCCTCAGTGTGTTCCCTCCCTTCTCAGTCACTGCAACCGGCACACTGACAGTCCTATGGTTTAGGAATTTTGTAGTAGAGGTGGGCAGAGCCTAGTGGGGAACCGAGAGATTAGCACCCCATCAGATCTGCCTGGCTGCTGATTGACAGTGCGAAGTGGACTGACCCAAAGCTAAGATTCAATCTAGTATTGTTATGGTAACAAAGTTGTGTGTGTGGCAGCAATGTTGCTCGAAATTCACCGATGACAGTTTATAACACAGGGGGGCCTAGCGGCAGCAGTGGTCTCCTTTTACACCCCCAGGAAGCCCTCTGGTACAATACACAACTGTTAAAGGGTAACTCCGCTTTTGTGGGGGGGGGGGACAGCAAATACAGAAAAAATAATATAGTGTGTACAATTGCGACACAAGTCATATTGTAATGGAACGTCATTAAAAATGACCTTTCCTTTTCAATCTGCAGCTCTGTCATTTTCTGTGAAATGCAATGCAATATGGCTACCTGGAGGTGTTCTTTACATAGAATGTATACAGAACACCGTGGCTGGCAATTTAATTGGTTTGCTGTGCAGGAGGTGGGGCGGGGCTTATGGCCACATCACCATCATGATTGGCTGTCACAGCGGTCACATGTTAGGAAATGTCCCAATCGCAAATAGCGTAACATCTTTAACAATTTAAAAAACTAATTGGGCTAACTTTACTGTTGTCCTTATTTTTTTATTAAAAAAAAGTGTATTTATTCCAAAGTAATTGCGCTTGTACAGTAAGACCGCTGCACAAATACGGTGTGACATTAAGTATAGCAAAGACCCGCCATTTTATTCTTTAGGGTGTCGGAAAAAATATATATATACTTTTTGAGGGTTCTAAGTAATTTTCTAGAAAAAAAATAATGATTTTAACTTGCAAACAACGGGCCAGATTCACGTAGGAGCGCATATCTTTGTGCGGGCGTAACGTATCCTATTTACGTTACGCCTCCGCAACTTTTACAGGCAAGTGCTGTATTCACAAAGCACTTGCTCCGTAAGTTGCGTCGGCGTAGCGTAAATGGGCCGGCGTATCCGTGCGCAATTCAAATTAGCAGGTAGGGGGCGTGTTGTATTGAAATGAACGGTGACCCGGCGTAAATGACGCACCGAACGAACTGCGCATGCGCCGGCTGTGGACATATCCCAGTGCGCATGCTCCAAAAAACAGCGTAAAATGTAAAAATTTCAGCACGGTTCCGACGTCCATACTTAACATTGGCTGCGCCATCTTTTTGTTGGAATAACTTTACACCTGAAAAAGGCCTTATGTAAATGGCGTATCTTACTGTGACGGCCGGGCATACATTCGTATCTAGCGTTCGTACGGCGTATCTAGCTAATTTACATATTCGATACGTAAATCGACGGAAGCGCCACCTAGCGGCCAGCGTAAATATGCAGCTAAGATACAACGGCGTAATACAATTACGTCGCTCATATCTTAACTCAATCCCGGCATATCTTGTTTTCTGAATACAGAAAAAAGATACGCCGGCGCATTTTAGAAGTTACGTGGCGTATCTCGAGATACACCGTCGTAACTCTTGATGAATCTGGCCCAACAAGTTTAAAAAATAGGCCTGGTATTAAGTGGTTAATGCGGCTTGTGAATTTGGGGCCTGTGGTGGTAGTTGGAGCAAATGCTTGCCTAATTTAGGCAGTTAGGTATTTATAAGGAAAACAGTTTCCAGAAAAAGTGATTGTAGCCCAAGAGTGCCCGTGGTCAGCGGATGACAGCCCCACAGAAGGATATGACTATGATGGCCTGGGATTGTTGTATTGGAGGATGTCCAGTGATCCAGACTTCGGGGATGATCGGGAGTGGCGCTTGGAGGACATAATAGAGCACAGAGAGGGAAAATTGAATATCTCGGAAGGGCACTGGTTACAGGAAGATTTGGAGTTTCTGGCCATTCAAGAATGGGAGCTGGAAATCGCCTACAGACAGCTGCTAGACTCGGCTCAGCAGCAGGGTGGGGCTCCCGTTGCCTGCGACTATGAGGAAATTTCAGATGACAACTGTGAAATCCTGGCTGATGAATCGCCAATGGAAAATATGGAGATTGCCATCCCTAAAGCCGAAGCGGATGGTGTGGAGTTCCAGGGAGCCGGGGCGGTTGGCCCCTCTCTCCAGCAACAAGCTGAGGTTGTAAAGCTTTTACTCCCAGCTGAATCACTGGCAGCGGGGAAGGATGCTGCTGACTGCTGCACACCGCTGCAGCTTGAGCTGACATTGGGGGATGGGACTGTGGTCTCCCCTCACAGCGACCCAGCGGAAGAGCTGGCCACAGAGCAGAGTGTCATGGGCCTCTGCTCCCCACTAACAGAAGAGGGGGTCCCTGTGGTAGTGGATGGGACTGTGGTCTCCACCCACAGCAACCCAGCGGAAGAGCTGGCAACAGAGCAGAGTGCCCCAGGCACGGAAAAGGGGGTTCCTGGGGTAGTGGATGGGACTTCAGTCTCCACTGACACAACCCCAGAAAATGGTGCGGCACTGGGAAAGGAGGATGTCGGCTTTCCTTTGCAAGCCCTGGGGGATTTTCACCTACCACCAGTGGATGGGACTTCAGTCTCCACTGGTATACCCCAGGAATGGGGGGCAGTTGGCCCAGATCCCCAACAGCATGATGGACTGAGCCCAGCCACCCTGTCTTCCCTCCAGCGGCTGAAAGGACTCCAGGGAGAAGGGCCAGTCCAGGCCTCTCCCCAGCAGCAGGCGTGTTCTCTGAGAGAGGCAGAGGTTGGCAGGGTGAGTAATGCTCAGTTTGGAGCCATTTATTTGGGGTACAGTATGGATACCAGCATTGGAGGACTGGGTTTACTGACTGACTTCGGAGTCAACCCGTTTGGGGTTCCCTCCTGTGTCCGTCTCCCACTGAAAGGGGAGAGATGTAACGGAATGACCCGTGACAACCAGAGACTTTGGAAGGATGAGAGATACTCCTGTGCCAGCAGCACTAATAACTCCTGGGTCTAAGTCCACCCTGTGCCCCTTTGGGCGTAGGGTGGCTAATAGAATCATAATTCATGTATTACATGAGATGGGACATTAATAATAATTCATGTTTGCAGGATGTCTTAAGATAGCACAAGTTGTTGGCTCTTCAATGTGTGGACACGCTCTTTTGAAAGGTGTTAATTGCATCGGCTCCTGACAGACCTTTTCATTGTGTGATAAAACTGTTTGAAACCAGAAAGAACGCAGATTGTGTCTCGTCCTTATTCTGGGAAATGCAATGGGTCGTGTCTGCCAGATTGTGGAGTGTCGGAAGCTGTCGTGGGTGGATGGAAGGTCGTAAACGGTGGTGACCGTTACAGTGATGTTAAGGCTTTACTGAATTCCCATGATTGTATGTACATTCTGTTGGGTTGGTGGTTAATGCTATCAATTTGCAATATTTAATTTATATATAACTAATGTAAATCATGACAAAATTAAAAAGGGGATTTTAACATTGTGTTTTAAAATAAAATCTTACATTTTAGAACCTTAAAATGCTTATCCTCTGGTTGGCTTTTTTTCCATACATCACACACAAGTCTAACGGGCCTAAATATAATGAAGCAGCAAAGGTATCTAGGAACATTTTATCATTAATAATGCTGCAATCATATATACAGTATAATGGTCATAGAAGTACCGTACACTACATTTATAAATAGGTCAGTTATTATTTGAAATAAAAAGAACAATTATGAAAATGCAATGGAAAGGCATTAAACTGTTTTGCAGCACAAAGTACAATGCTGATTTGCAATGATCCAAAGTAGCCAGTTCAGTTCACTGGAGTCGGCTTATTCAAAGATGAATACTCACTGGCTGATGTTACTTACTGACTTTTGAACATTGCTCTTTGCAATATTAAATGAGCCTGTAATCATATCAGTTAAATTCCCTGCAGACGATTGCATTCCAGTCAAAATGGAAAATTCTAGTTGAAAGTAAATGCGCCATTATAAAGCGATGTATTCGTTCAAAAAACACTTTTTGACATTCCAACAAAAAAGTTTAAAACATAATTTTTTTTTTAAAGATAAGAAGTCTAATGCTTTGTAATCAGCACATTGCCCTGTAAGGCCGCGTACACGCGAACGGTCCAACCCCATGAGAATGGTCCGACAGACCGCTTTCATCGGGTGACCGCTGAAGTGGCCTGATGGTCTGATGTACACACCATGAGTTCAAAAAAGGATCGTGTCAGAACGCGGTGACTTAAAACACAACGACGTGCTGAAAAAACGAAGTTCAATGCTTCCAAGCATGCGTCGACTTGATTCTGAGCATGCGCGGGTTTTTGAACCAATGTTTTTGCGTACTAACGATCAGTTTGGACCGATGGTCAGGCGTCCATCAGTCCGATTTTAAAGCCAGTTTTAAAACTTTGGTCCGAAGGACGACAGACCGATGGGCCGTACACACGGTCGATTTGGACCGATGAAACTGGACTTCAGTCCATTTTCATCAGTTTAGACCGATCGTGTGTACGTGGCCTTACATGTACAAAAAAAATCCAGTGTAGTGTTTGAGACTTAATTTACAGTGGGCCTTTATCATATTTACTTGTTTTAAACTTTTATTTTTTATTTTTACATTTCTTCAGTTTCTTTCTGTTTTTTTGCCTAGACAAATGATGCCATACATCCCAGGAGTCTTCATAACAGGTTTTCTCAGCTAAGAACGCTCTCCTGCATGCATGCTTGAGCTAAAGGCAGATGGATTTCAGGAGGTAAAAGTTACATAAGTAATTTTCCCTTACTCAAGATGGCCACGGCCAGAAATGCTAGGGGTTGTTTTTCAAAGTGATTTTTCAACAAAATAAAGCATGGTGACATGGATGGATAGGGTGTTTTCTTTAAATTTATAAAAAATATATACATTTTGATAATTAAAGTGTTTTTGGTTTGTGGTGCTCAGATGCAGTGCAGATCCGCTTTAATCAGTGATTTTTTTTTTTAGTTCATCTCAGTAGCATTGTTAGCTTAATAACTGGTTGCATTTTTTGCCTGGGTGTGGTCTTTCACAGGAGTCTGAAACAAATACTTGTAAGAAAGTCTTGAAATAGTAGGTACCAGTTTGCTGGTCTAAGGCCCCTTACACACAATCGAATCTATCTGCTGGAAACGGTCTGACAGACCGTCCCAGCAGACAGATCGCCTGCTTTAAAATCTGTCTGCTGGGAACCCGTCGGACCGATATGTCTGCTGGTTAGTACGCTAACCAGCAGACATATCTGCCCGCACATGCGTCGAATGGATTCGACGCATGCGCGGAAGTGATTTACTTCCTGGTGCGGTGACCAATCCGACCGATTTGAACAGATTAATTTGCTCGTGTGTACAAGGCCTCAGTCAGAGAGATCTATTCAGCTTTACTCCAGGTGACACCACTGACCCAGAACTATTATACAGTGGCTATAGAAAAGAATCACCCCCTTTAAAATAATCACATTGTGTTGCTTTGCAGCCTGAAATGAAGACAGACATGGTTTTTGTAGCTGTACTTACTAGTGCAACTTATAACATCCAAGTGAAAGATATAACTTCAACATTTAAAAAAATATATAAAAATCGAAAACAGAATCACTGAGTTGGAAAGAGTTAACTGACAATTGCGCAGTAGTGCGACGTGGCTCCCAAACAAAATTGACGTCCTTTTTTCCCACAAATAGAGCTTTCTTTTGGTGTTTTTTTGATCACCTCTGCGATTTTTTTTTTTTTTTTTTTTGCTACAAACAAAAAAAGAGCGACAATTTGGAAAAAATAAAATATTTTTAACTTTTTAACTTTTTGCTATAATAAATATCCCCAAAATAAATATATATATATATGTGATATATAAAAAAAAAAATCCACAGTTTAGACGGATATGTTTTCTTCTACATATTATTGGCAAAAAAATAGCAATAAGCATTTATTGATTGGTTTGCGCAAAAGTTATAGCTTCTTCAAAATAGGGGACTGTTTTATGGCATTTTTATTAATAATTTTTTTTTTACTAGTTATGGCGGCGATCAGCAATTTTTACCGTGACTGGGACATTATGGCGGACACATCGGATACTTTTGACACCATGTTGTGACCATTGTCATTTTTACAGCGATCAGTGCTATAAAAATGCACTGATTACTGTCAAAAATTACACTGGCAGTGAAGGGGTTAACCACTAGGTGGCGCTGCAGGGGTTAAGCGTTCCCTAGGGAGTGATTCTTAACAGTTAGGCGGCGTGGCTACACGTGACACGTCACTGATGACCATTTACTGATCACAGGGGAACAGTCATCAGTGACAGTGTCACTAGGCAGAATAGGGGAATGCCTTGTTTACAAAGACATTCCTCTGTTTTGCCCTTGCCGACCGCAATCGTGGGCCTCCCAGGAACATCGAGTTCCTGGGACCCGCGGCCGCTGAGCGGCAGGTTTAAAGGAATCTTCCAGTACGCCAATCTGCCTGCCCGTGCCATTCTGTCGAAGTAAATAGTCGTGCGATGATCGGCAAGTGGTTAATGGTGACCATTTGTGGACTGCAGTATTCAAGTCATTTCATGGGGTTTAAGTCTGGGCTCTGACTAAGCCATGCAAGGACATTCACCTTTTTCTCCTTCAACCTCTGTGTGGTCCTTTTTGCTGTGTACTTTGGGTCATTGTCATTTTGGAAGGTGAACATTCTTTCCATTGACAACTTTCTGGCAGAGGGCAGCAGATTTTCCTCATGAATTTGATGGTATTTTGACTCGTCCATTTTTCCTTTTAGTCCTCTTCCCCTCTCTTGTTGGACTTGTTTGTGATTGCTCTTTTAATACTGCATTTATAATTGCATTTTTAATTTACCTGTTCTTGCGCTGCACCTTACCTTATGCATTTTACTTGGATTATGTGATGATCTTTTTGTGCTAGCTGCATTTGATTTTAGGTTATTTAGGAATCAGAACAACAGCTTCCATCTGAAGTTTCTAACATGTAATGAATATTTATGACAAATTTCTTCTTTTTTTTTTTGTTTTCAAAAAAGTTTTATTTGGAAGACATGTAATAAAACAGTTCAGTACAATGCATTGGGATAGAAATAACAGAGAGAGTGTAAAATAATGGCCAAACATAAAAGAGGGTTGGGAGCATGGATACAATGAGGGTACATAGAGAGATAGTGGGGATATACATAGCCAAGAATATGGAAGCAGTGGTTATATTTGAGGCAAGTAGGGGTGAGAGACACACTGTTGGATAAGGATATAAGTGGGAACAAGCTATCGGCAATTCTTAGTATATTAGAAAGATAGTGGGTGCAGGGGAAGTTTAGGGTATCAAAGACCAAAAAATCCATTTACTAGTAAAGAGATGCATAGTGTCAAACAGAGTGTGGTGGATTCTTTCAGAGAGTCTAATAGATTCCATTCTGGAAATAACCTGGGGCCATGGTAGGTCCTGTGATTTCCAGTTGCAGGCAATCATCTATTGTATAGCACTGATTAGAGAATGGATCAGTCTATTACATGGGGGTGGAACCTCGGGGACCGTGGCATAAAGTAAACATATAGATGGGGTGAGGGAGATTTTTTTGTTGAGAGTGCTTTCCTAGTCTGTTTATAAGTGCAAGCCAAATAGGATCTAAGTGTTTGCAATCCCAGAAAATGTGGAAGTAGTTACCAACCTCTGGGCAACCTCTGAAGGAGCTCGGGGAGGTATTGGGATAGAAGGAGTGAATTTTAGCGGGGGTCATATACCACCTGGTAAATATTTTTAGGGGGGTTTCTCTGAAGGCCGCAGCACGGTTACTCTTACGGAGATTATCAGTCATATCGGCCCATTGGTCAAGAGTAAAAGTGGAGTTAAGTTCTGATTCCCAGCGCAACATTGGGGCTGATTTTTCTGGCTGGAGAGAGGTAATTAGGTTATTATAGAAACAAGAGATTAAACCTTTGTCTCTGGGGCAGGTTGTGCAGATATGTTCAAATAGTGTACTAGGAGGGGAAATTTGTGTGGAAAAGTATAGTGAGAAGAAGTCTCTGATTTGTATGTATTGGTGGAAACTGGAGGGTGGAAGGTTAAATTTGAGTTGCAGGGAAGCGAAGGTGAGAAATTTTGAGTTGAAAGTGAAGGATTTCAACGTGGTGAGATCTCTGGAATTCCAGACATCAAAAGGGGTCTTGTCTGGAAATGCGAGGGGAAATCTGGGGTCTCCGAGAAACGAAGCAAGGGGAGGGGATGGGGAGGAGAGATTGTGTTTAAGTTTAATTTTTTTCCAAATTTGCAGCATTTGGGCAATTATTGTGTTTTTCTTGGAGAGAGCATGGTGTGGTATTATGTTTAACCACAAAATGCCCCTAATGTTCAGGGGCAATATCGAAGATGTCTCAAACCTGAGCCATGGGATGTCTGGGTCTGCGGAGAGCCATTGAGCTAAATGTGCTAGTTTAGCAGCTAGGAAGTAGAACCATGGGTCTGGTAGCTGCTTCTTGGTTTCTTACCATTCCAGATAAATTTGTTGATTTCCCTCTGCAGGGCTTCTAGGCGAGTTTTGGGGACATTAATGGGTAATGCTCTGAAGAAGTACAAGATCTTAGGAAGGATGGTCATTTTAAAAGCGCATATTCTGCCCAGGTAAGAAATATGATAGGCAGACCATATATTAAGCAATGCACTAATGTGCGAGAACAAGGGGAGATAGTTGGTTTTGTATAGCAGATTATGCGAGACTGTGATGTGAACTCCAAGATACTTAAGTGACGTGGAGGACCAAATAAAGTTAAAGTTTTGCTTCATGAGGGAGATGAGATCAGGGGAGCAGTTAATGGGTAGAATGGAACATTTATTTGTGCTAATTGATAGGCCAGAGAGGTGTTAAGGTGTTAAGTTCTGATAAAAGATTGGGAATAGAGGTATGGGGGTCTGTTAAGAATAAGAGAGCGTTGTCTGCATATAGACTAAGCTTAAATTGGTGGGAGTCTTTGTGGTAGCCGTGTATGTTAACGTTTTGTCTGATGGCATGTGCAAGGGGCTCTATGGCAAGAGCAAAAAGGAGGGGAGAAAGAGGGCAGCCCTGTCTAGTACCCCTGCTAAGGGGGAAGAAGTCCGAGTTACTGCCAGGTATTCTGATTCTGGTCTTAGGAAGGTGGTAAAGGGCGTTAAAGCCATGAATAAATCTTTCTGAGATGCCAAATTTAGGGAGGAGATGGTTTAGATACGACCAGTTGACACTGTCGAATGCCTTGTGGATATCTAGGCTAAGTAGACATAAGGGTCGTGAGTGTAGGTTTGCGTCTTGTACTAAGTTAGTGACTAATCTAATATTATCAGCAATCTGCCTACCCGGTATAAAGCCAGTTTGGTCAACATGGATAACGGAGGTGATCACCGAGGACAATCTGTCTGCAAGTAATCTACCAAAGAGTTTTAGGTCATTGTTAAGAACTGATATAGGGCGGTAGTTTTGTGGTACAGAATGGTCTTTTTGGGGTTTGGGTATCAGGGAAAGATTTGCCAGCAGCATTTCCTCAGGAAATTGACCGCCTAGTAGAATATAATTAAATAGCTTGGTGAGACTTGGTACTAGAAGGGGGGCAAATTTTTTGTAGTAAGCTGCTGTAAAGCCATCGGGACCGGGGGCGGTTGAAGTTTTAATAGATTTAATGATATCTAAGATCTCGGCCTCTGTGCATGGCTCATTCAGTGAGGAGATCTGAGAGTCATTTAATTTAGGGAGATGAAGGGAGTTGAGCCAATCTAAGGATGAGGGTTTGGGGTAAGTTTGAGGGCCAGATAGGAGATTTTTGTAGAAGGAGGTGAACACCTGAAGAACGTCTTGAGGGTGGGTGACCAAGTTGCCCTTTGCGTTCTTCAATTTGTAGACGTGGGGGGGGTTTGGTATCATGATTTAATTTGCGTGCAAACATTGTAGAGGCCGAATTTCCTTGCAACAGGAACTTGGCTTTAGAGAACCTGAGTGATTTTTCTGTATCCTCCGATAGCAGTGTGTTTAAGGCTTGTCTTTTAGTGTGGATAAGGTCGGTCAGTGCCGGTGAGGGGGAGGAATGCAATTTATTGTATAGGACGCTCAACTCTCTAGTAAGGCATTTTATGTCAGTAAGTTTAGCTTTGTGTTTTGCTGTGGCAATATTTATTATGTGTCCTCTCAGGACCGCTTTGTGGGCCGCCCAAATAGAGGTGGTAAGCACCTCTCCGGGGACATTATCATGAAAGTAGTTTTCGATATGGGATGTAATTTGTTGGAGGGTGGGGGGGTCGGAGAGAAGGGATTCATTAAGGCGCCATTTGAATGTAGTGGATGCTAGCCCAATGTGGGAGGTTTCAAATTCTACCATGTTATGGTCAGACCAGGGGCAAGGATGGATGTTGCTTTAGATGAGTTGGCCAGGAGTATGGGAGTGCAGAACACATAGTCCAGCCTAGCGAAACAATCATGAGGATAGGAATAATGTGTGTAGGCCCTAATGCCAACATTATGTGCTCTCCATGTGTCAATCAATTGGGACTTGTTGATATGGCGGTTTATGGTTTTGGTGAAGGCTTTATATGAGAGGGTTGGTCTGCTTCTGTCTAGTGAAGGGTGAGTGGTTAGATTAAAGTCACCACCAATGATCATATGTGGGGAGTTATAGAGATCGAGAGTATCAATTTTTTTTGTAAAGAATGAGGTTTGAGCTTCGTTAGGAGCATATAAAGAAGCTATTGTTACTTTGCGTCTATTGATACAACCTTTCATAATAATAAATCTACTGTCAGTGTCTTTAAAGACAGTTTGTAGTTCAAAAATCACTGTATTTCTAATGAAAATAGCTACACCGCGTGAGTTATTGGAAAAGGTGGTGTAGTGGAATTGACTGAAAGTTTTATCAAAGTACTGGGGGTGGTTGGCCGTAGAAAAATGGGTTTCCTGCATTAGAATGATGTCTGCACCGAGTCTCTTATAATGTCTAAAAGCTTTCTTACGCTTATTAGGGGAATTAAAACCCTGCACATTGTGAGAAAAGACTCTAAGACCCATTACTTTGTAGGGGGGGAGCGCTGAGTGAGAGGGGAGAATAGAGAGCCTGTACAACACAAAAAGCTAACATGAGAACATCATTACAGTAGCAAGGCAACCCATTCAATAGTATCATATCAGGGGTACAGTATACAAAGTAAAAATGCATTGTGTGCGGTATAAGATTCAGTAGGAACCGGACTGAACAAAGAGAAAGAAAAAAAAAGGTTTCCAAAAAATTAACATTACAATTAACTGCCACTAGGGCGAAAAAGCTGGCTACTAAACAAAGCCAGAAGGGGGGCCAGGGGACAGGAGGTCCAAAGGTCCAGTCAAAAACAAGAGTGGACTAACAAGTCCAATTTCTACCAGCAGGGCCAGCAAGCACACCCAAGGGTTGGGCAAGCCAGCAGGCCGCACAGGGAGAATGGGGGACAATCTAGCGACGGCGGACGAGCCAGGCGTGTAGAGTGTGAAAACTAATCTGGCATGGCCGTGTGGAATCATGAGCAATCAGATAAAACGACACAAAACATAACATCTGGAGGGGGGTATAAGCAGGATACAAGGGGGGTGGGTGTGAAGGACATTGTTACAGAGCCCTAAAGGCCCCGGGATAAGGGTAGTAGAGGGAGGGTGGGGAAAGGGGGGTGGGGGGGCGGGGGAAGGGGGGTCCCCAGCAATGTAGGGGGCAAACCTGTGATACAAAGTACTTCGTAAGGAAGTCCAGGAGAGTTGGGACATGGGTCAGGGGACCCCAGAGTCCAGGTATTAAGACAGTTCATGCCTCTCCGGGCAGACACTCAATTTCTGGTTGTGATGGTGTTGGGCATCTGGGGTGGGCCATAAGATGAAGGAATCCGGACACGGTCTCCAAATCGTAGAAACATCTGAAAAATAGAAGAAGAAAAAAAGGGGGGGGGGAAAGGGGGGGTGGTGGAAATGGGGGGGGGGCAAAAATGTCTTGCAAGCAGGGTTCAAAAAATTGTAGAATAGAAACATATGAGGAACATTCAGACAGTCAGAGTTGGTTATGCAGCATGGTCTTGAATAGGATGGTGAATCCATCTTCTCTGTTCCCTCTGATTGCGTCTGGAAGATGGAGTAGTCCAGATTGGGGAGGATCTCGGGGTCACAGGGAAGCGCTGCGGGGGCTCTTGATCTAACAGGCCCAGCTTAATCAGCAGATCCTTTCCTTCCAAAACATTGTACACGGTGTATGTGGAACCATTGTGCATTATTGACAGTTTGAAAGGGAAGCCCCATCTGTATTTGATTCTAGCTGATTGAATGATGTTAGTGACCTCTTTCATCCTGCGTCTGCGATCTAGTGTTGCTGGGGAAATGTCAGGGTAGATCTGCAGTTTAACCCCATTAAGCCTGATATTCGGGGTATTCCTGGAAGCTCTCATAATCTCTTCCTTGGTGATAAAGTCTTTTAAGCACATGATCACATCTCTGGGAGGTTTATCTGGGGTTGGTTTGGGGCGCAATGCCCTATGCATTCTGTCGCAGGCAAATGCAGATGATGGTTTCTCAGGTAGAAGATTATGGAATAATTTTGTGACTGCTTGGTTGAGATCTGTGATCGATTCTGGGATACCACGTATTCTAATATTATTGCGTCTGTTTCTATTGTCCAAATCTTCTATATGTGCCTGCATGAAAGAGAAACTGTCTGCCAGTGTTTCATAGTCCTTTCTCAAGTCATTATGTGCAAGGGCTAGTTCATCATGTTTAGTTTCCAGGACGTCTGTGCGGCCTCCTATGCTGGCAATTTCCTGGGACAGGGCACTGGTGGATTTATGTAACTCCTGCTCTATTTTACCCACAAGTTTTTCATAGATAGCAGACAGGCTTGCATCTAAATCAGCCTTGGAGAGAGGCTGAGTGTACTCACTGTTGGCTGGTTGTAGAACAGGAGCCTGTGGGGAGCTGCTGGAGGCCGCATGGTGGCCGGCGCCATTTTGGGACATCTTCCTCTCCAGCTCCAGAAGGAAGTTAGTGGACAAATTTCTTTTAAAAGAACTTATCTTGAAATGAAACACCTTAGGATAAGGTGTAATGGAAGAAGTTATACCTTGCCCGACACAAGTGTAATTTAGTGCTTCCTATGTAATGACTTTAAAAACAGATTGAATGTCAGCGTTTCAGAGGTAGTATGCGACACGTGAGTTGGAGAATTTCTGCTTCCATCAGACACTAACCACACAGAAGTTTTGTTTTATTTTTATTTTTTTGACAGTCCATTGACAACAACAGCTTCAAGAAAAAACATGATGATGACAGTGACGTCTTCAAGTTAAAGGGTCAGCCCAATACAAGACAAGTCATTGACAGCATCTGGTGCAATAGGTTAAAGTGTCAATCTCGCAAAGATGCGAAGTGACCTGTTGCAGTGATGTGTTTCATTGATTGCTTCAATCTGTCATGTTTCTGCCTAAACTGTCCTAGCATCTCCTGACTTGTAGGTTTAACAGAATACTAAATTAAGGTATTTCCACTTCAAAAGCTTCACAAAATCAGTTTCCCATCAAAGGGATTTCAAATTATTGATTGGGAAGACGTGAAGAAAAAGAAATCTGTTGTGTTCACTAATGAAAAGTAAAAGAAGCTGATAAGCAACTATCTATACAGCCAGATGATTTAAAGCAGTTAGATATTAAAGTATTAAAGGGATGGGAGGAGTTATAAAGGGCAGATATACAAAGGGGTTGCAACCAGTGGCGTCACTAGGGTTGGTGTCACCTGGTGCGGTATAACATGGTGTCACCCCCTCCAATAATTTTTTCAACCCTAATAACACTGCATATATTGGCAACAGTAGTGCCGTTAATAACTTTCAATCAACTAGCAAATTTGAATAACAAAATCATATGAAAATAATAGAATTCAAAGCTTAAACTGTTAAAGAACTGTATTTATTATAACTGTGCGATCAAACGCTAGCCACTGTGCTATCAATTGGTACCACTGTGCCCAGCAATTGTCACCACTATGCCATGCCATAAAACGCAGCCACTGTGCTATGCCAAGCGCAGCCACTGTGCCATCAATTGTCACCACTATTCCATGCCATCAAATGTAGCCACTGTGCCATCAATTGTCACCATAGTGCCATGCCATCAAACGCAGCCACTGTGCCATCAATTGTCGACACTGTGCTCATTGTCATCATTGTGCATCAATTGTCACTACTGTGCTTATCAATGGTCACCACTGTGCCATGCCAAACACAGCCACTATGCCATCAATTGTTACCACTGTGCCCAGCAATTGTCACCACTGTGCCTATCAATTGTCATCACTGTGCCATGCCATCAAACGCAGCCACTGTGCCATCAATTGTCGCCACTGTGCCCAGAAATTGTCGCCACTGTGCGCATCAATTGTCACCACTGTGTGCAGCAATTGTCGCCACTGTGCCTATCAATTGTTGCCACTGTGCCATGCCATCAAACGCAGCCACTGTGCCATAAATTGTCGCCACTGTGCCCAGAAATTGTCGCTACTGTTTCCAGCAATTGTCGCCACTATGCCCAGCAATTGTCGCCACTGCTCCCTGTAAAATGTTGCCGTCCTGTCATTTTCATGGAATGAGGACAGAGGGACGCAGTGGGATGAGCACAGAGGGACAGGGTGGGATGAGCACAGGGGGACAGGGTGGGATGAGGACAGGGGGGCAGGATGGGATGAGGACTGGGGGGCAGGGTGGGATGAGGACAGGGTGGGATGAGCACAGGGGGACAAGGTGGGATGAGGACATGGTGGGATGAGGACAGGGGGACAGGTGGGATGAGCACAGGGGGACAGGGTGGGATGAACACAGGGGGACATGGTGGGATGAGCACAGGGGGCAGGGTGGGATGAGAACAGGGGGACATGGTGGGATGAGCACAGGGGGACATGGTGGGATGAGCACAGGGGGGCAGGGTGGGATGAGGAGAGGGGGACATGGTGGAATGAGCACAGGGGGGCAGGGTGAGATGAGGACAGGGTGGGATGAGCACAGGGGGACAGGGTGGGATGAGCACAGCATCTTTTAATTTGGGGGGGGAGAGGGTGGTATGGGAGATATGTGCAGGGGAGTGATCTGAGAGGGAAGAAGATATGTGCTAGTGGGGGGGGATCGGACCCCCCACTAGCACATATCTTCTTCCCTCTCAAATCACTCCCCTGCACATATCTTCCATACCATCCTCTCCTCTCCCATCACTTCATTCGTTCACCACTTCACCCCCCCCTCCCTCCTGGTTACTGTGTCCTCTCTCTCCCACATACCGTAAACAGCAGCACGGCTCTCTGTTGTGTCTCTCCTCGGCTCCTCCTCCTTTCTGTGTACACAGGAACATTGAGCCAAGAGGGGGGAGGAGCCGAAGACTGTGTAATGCAGTCAGTGGAGAGAGAGGGACGGCTCACAGCTCCACAGTAAAGTTGGATGGCGCTGCGGGACCCCGGGCGGCAGATGTCCCGGGTGACCGCTCCACTTTGCGGGGGGTGGCGAAAAAGCACTCCCCCCGCCACCGAGAACCCCCCCTCCTCCCGCACGGAGAGCCGCACAGTTGAATCCTTCAGTTCTGAAACGTGCAGTTGCACTGAACTCAACTCCAGGATTCAGCTATGCTGCTCTCCGTGCGGGAGGAGGGGGGTTTGTGGATGGGGGTGCATGATGTCAGCAACAAAATATATATTTTTTTTTAATCGGGATGGTGTCACCCCTCTAAGGGTGTCACCCGGGTGCGGTCCGCACCCCCCGCACCCCCCTAGCAACGCATCTGGTTGCAACTACAAAGAAAAAAGTTATGATATTGGGGAACTGTCACAACCCCTACTTTGTATTTGTTCGGGTCCCTGTAAAAGAAGATCTCTGAGAAAAAAAAATAAGGCTAGACCTAAATGCATAGTTTAAGTTATTATGTTGGACAGGGTGATCTGATATTTACTATCTAAGTGCAAACTACAAGCGCAAAGTGCATTTAAAATTGCACTGAAAGGGCACTTAAAAATTTGCTGTAGATCCGAGGGGGACATGTAAGGAAAATAAAAAACAGCATTTTATCTTGCACATGATTGAATAAAAAAATCTGCAGAGCTTCCCCTCATTTCAGATCTACCCCTCAGATTTACAGCGACTGCACTTCCAAGTGCCCTTTCAGAGCAATTTCAAGTGCACTTTGCACTTGTAGTTTGCACTTGTAGTGCAAAGTGTATTTACCTTCATAAATAACCCCCCCCAAGTATATAGGTTCTACAAAAGTATTGACTCAGGGCTAAATGTACGCCACACTGTTCAGATATTTATTTATTTGTAAAAAAAAAAAAAATGATTTTACTTCCACTTCACAATTATGTGCCACTTTGTGTTGGTCTATCACATAAAATCCCAATACAATACATTTACGTATTTGGTTGTAACATGACAAAATGTGGAACATTTCAAGGGGTATAAATACTTTTCCAAGCACTGTAGGGCTTATTTTCCACGCCCTGACCCCAACTTGGGGCCTGTTTTTCTTACACTGACATCTATAGTGAGACAAACATTTTTCACATTGTCATAAATGATGGGGCATATTTGAAATTTTCCTTCCATGGTCTCCCAAGTGCTTGACCAAATCTCCCAGGTTTTTGGAGTCAAGAACTGAAACCAGGATTCCTGCAGTGTTGGTTGTTGGAATCACCTGCACAACACTCCCAGAAAAGTTCTGGTGAGGAAGGAAACAGATGAATGTGATAATATGTGACCAGGTAAGTAATCTGGGGCTGGGATATTATTTTGCTCCTACTAACTGACAGCACTGATTGGGGCTCTTTTTATTCCTCTGATGTCAACTACTGGAGCTCATTTTATTCCACTGACACCAATAATTGGGTCTTATTTTACTACCGCTGACAACAACTGGTGGTTATTTTTCTAACAACTCATCTATGTAATCTTTTATTAAACTCTACAGTATATTCCTAACTATAGAAGTTAAACTAACAAGTATGTAGTTACTGGGTAATAACTCTTATCCCATTTTAAATATAGACACCACATTGGCCCTATGACAATCCAGTGGTACTATACCAATCATCAAAGAGCTTTATTTTAGGACACGTGGATGTATGCCAGGCCTGGACCAGGACAAAAAAAAGGCATTTTAGAGCAGCCCAGTGCAATCTCCCTAGTTTAGATACCCTGCACTGTAATCTTCCCAGTGTAATCCACCCAGTTTAATAGTGTAACCCCCCCCCCCAGAGGCGGCTCTTTAATTAGGCAAAATAGGCGATTGCCTTAGACCTTGCCCACAGAAAGGGCCTAATTTGCTTTCAGGTGCTGTGTTGCTGTCTGGGACTGGGACTCGAAAGCAGCGGGATGAGCGGGCGGCGGGCGCGCTGCACATAGACGCAGACTGAGTGAGCTAAGCCACCGCTGCGATCCACAGGCACACAGACTTCAACTTGGCAGTCTGGTGCCTGTGCTCTGCAGAGACTACAACTCCCAGATTGCACTGCAGGGCAGAGAGCTAGAGGAAGATAGAACGTCACCGTCACGTGTTGCTTGCGAGTCCTGCTGCCTTCAGTAGTGGAGAAGGAGGACCAAGTCACCGAGGTGAGGAACACGTGGTCTATAATCCCCCATACCATAATCCCCCGTGTACATTAAGTAAAAAATAATAATAATAATATAAGTGTATGTGGTGTCCCAGTACAGGTATTTGCTGTAGGCCCTGTCAGATTGAGACCCTCGGCTTGTGGGGCCTCCTCTGCAGGGACTCAGCTAGTTATGATGTGATTTATACTGTTATAGTTTATAATACATTTATTAGGTGCGTATAGCTTTAAGAGGTTTAGTCTGCCATTTTATGTTTAGTCAGAGTGTATGAGAGTTAGTAGGACTAAGTGCTAGACAAGACCTTATGGTGTTGTATTATACTTTAACTTGTAACAAACTTTAAATGTAAGTTCCAAGGGCAATACAGATAAGTCTCTATGATCCACAGCTCTCAGCCAATGGGCTTCAGTCTCCCTCAGCTCTCAAGCCAATGGGCTTCAGTCTCCCTCAGCTCTCATCCAATGGGATTCAGTCTCCCTCAGCTCTCAACCAATGGGCTTCAGTCTCCTCACATTGATATAAGGGGGGGAGTTCCTGTTTAGGGCAGACTAGCGCTACACACAGTTTCTGGCAGGTCAGAGCAGATTTCAGTCAGAGCAGATTTCAGTCAGAGGAGAATCAGTGCAGGCCAGAGACCTCCCGTTCAGGAGAAAGTACAGCAAATCTCGGAGTACCCGTAAATACTATAGAATCAGTACTTCAGCGCAATTATCGGATCAATCCTTCATTCCGACGAAAAGCCTCAAGTCTACCGACACTTCAGTAAGTGCATCTATTCTTCAGCCTAGTCAAGCATAGGCTCAGTGTTACTAATCCGGCCGCAAAAGCCGAAGATATATGATAAGCCAAGCCCAAGCATTATCAGCTGTGTGGTCCTCTAGAGACTGTCTGTGGAACCTTTGCGACACTTTGTGTGAACGCTGTGAAGATTTTGACATCTGTCTTCATGCCAGTAAAGCCTTCGTTATATTGACCCCTGTTGTGGACTGTGTTATTACCACCCTAGATAGCGGGGAAACAGAGGCCCCCGGAGCTGTAGTTTCCTGGGGTATACCAAGACTACAGTGGCGTCACGTGACAGAGAGGGTTAATACCATCCGACCCTCACTAAGGGTTAATACCACCAGACCCTGGGCTCCTAGCCCCAAGAACTAAGTAGCTAACCATTAAGCGTATGTGCGTGGCCGTGGGGCTCCCCCTCCCCGGTCATCACATGTAAACCAGCTAGCCCCTATGAGGTGAATTAGCGGAGCTCTGGGACTCCAGATATATCTGTCTTTGCCTACTACCTCCTCTCCCTCCCCAAACAGCTGAGCTGAGAAGATACAGCAGAGGTCTTGGAAGGCCCAGGGGATGGAGGAAGAGGTGGGAGCCGCTAGGCCCCTCCTAATGTGGAGCCCAGGGCTTTCCAGCCCTGCCTGGTGTGCCACTCCAGCCTGATCTAATGTCTGCTGCTCCACCATAGCCTGCCTCCTGTGGTCCTAAAGCCTGCTGCCCAGCCTGTCACAGCTGATCCAGTGCCCTCAACCTAGCCAGCATCTGGTACCAGGGTTAAGCTCTCATTAGCTCTTGGGTCTGATATTTATGAGTCTCCATGTTTGTTTCATGTCTGGCATGAGTTAACTGATAACTACACTTTCTATGACAGCTCCAGTAGTAGAGTTCTTCTGGAAAAGGGCAGAATTACATTTGAAATTTGTCCTGACCTAGACATAATCTCTGCAAGTTGTTAAAATGCAAAGAAGTTTCTAGCAATTAGACTAGTAACGTATATGTGGGATGTCCAGTGGTGAAGAGAAACCCTGGAATATGGCTACCTATATGGGTTAAGGACTCCAGTGTTAGGCCTTCAGATGGCACATGGGATCTCAGAATCGGGATCTTTGCTGCCTTATGGATCTGCAAATTCCAAGTGTTGCGCCTTCTACAGGATATGACCTGCGGAGCACTCATCCAGTTCCCTGGTGGCAGGGCACCCAGCTTGTTTGCAGACACTGGTGGCAGGGCACCTAGCTAGTTCTAAGATCCTGGCAGTTAGGTATCCTGCAGGCTGAAGGACTATTGTTTAATGAAATTGTAAAAGTCTTCAGATAATGCTGATTGGGGATCTTCTCCTTTTTGGATTTATGCAGTGCAAAAGACACAGACTATTATGTTCAAGGCCAAGTGGAGCATTCAGAGGCCAATCATTAAGAGGGGGAGGGAAAGACTGCCAGGACCTAGATCACTTGCTGGTCACACTGTAGTTCCAGAGCTGAAGGGGGCAATTCAAGTAGCCACCAGTGGGCATCTCCCAGCAGATGGCAGATGCCAGTTATTAGGCTTCAGCTGATGCTGACTGCTGGGAAGGTTTAAACCCTGAACTTTATTTCAAGGCTTCAGTTATTTGCAATATACTGTACCTTCTCAATGATTATCCTGATCTCGGTCTTATCCTGTACTTTGCATCTAGTACTGTATATATATTTTTTGTTATCTTTATTGCTAACAAAAGGTGGGCAAAAAGCTTTGTCATAGGCCTCTCCTTTGTTTGAGCATCTACCGTATTTATTGCGGTATAACGAGCTCCCGCGTATACTGCGCACCCCTAAAGTGACCCCCAATCCTGTGGAAAAAAAGTTATTTTTGTACTTACAGTTTTGGTGTCTTGCGCGGCGTCCATCAGCGGCCTCGTCGGGTCCGGCGTCCTTCTGCGGCTTCGGGTGTCCTATTCGGCGGGTCCGGTGTCCTCTTCGGCGGGTCCGGTGTCCTCTTCAGCGGGTCCGGTGTCCTCTTCGGCGGGTCCGGCGTCCTCTTCGGTGGGTCCGGCGTCCTTGCGTCCTCCCCTCTCGTTTCCCGCGCCGAGTTTTGAATACTGCGCCAGCATATACCCAGCGCAGTACACTCGGGCAGGCTCGGCAACTGTCGCGCTCACGTCCTGTACGTCCAGGGCAAAAAAGTGTGCAAAAAAGTGCGCGATATACGCCGATAAATACGGTAATTACTGTCTCCATTGGCCAAGCTACTCTACCACTTACCTTCCTGTATAGGGATGAGCTTTATGTTTGACTAAGCCCAGGTTCACACTGGGCTGCGGGAGTGAAGCCATGCAAGTTCAGCTGAACTCGCATGATTTCACTCCCGCCCGATTTCGGCTGCGATTTAACCACTTAAGCCCCGGACCAATATGCTGCTAAATGCCCAGAGGCATTTTTACAATTCGGCACTGCGTCGCTTTAACAGACAATTATGTGGTCGTTGCGTTCTTTTCTTCCCACAGATAGAGCTTTCTTTTTATGGTATTTGATTGCCTCTGCGATTTTTATTTTTTGCGCTATAAACAAAAATAGAGCGACATTTTTGAAAAAAAAACAATATTTTTTACTTTTTGTTATAAGAAAAATCGAATTAACTAAATTTTAGTCAAACATTTATGCCAAAATGTATTCAGCCACATGTCTTTAGTAAAAAAAAAAAAAAAATAGCAATAAAAAAAAAAATAGCAATAAAAAAAAAATAGCTACCTAGCGGCAACAGTGACGCTCATACAGCGATCAGAAAAATGATCGCTTAGTGACACTGGCAATAGGGGGTGAAAGGGTTAACTAGGGCTGTGATCAAGGGGTTAAAACTTTATTAGGGGGGGTACGGGGCTACCCCGGACCTAACACTAACTGCCTGTCACAGTAACTGTCACACTGACACTAAATGCAGTGATCAGTAAATATATGATCACTGCAATCAGTGACAGTGTGACAGGGGGTGGGGGGGGGGTGATCGGAAGGGGTTAATGTGCCTATGTGTGTGGTGTCAGTGTAGTGTTGGTGCGACTTACTATGTGATGTCTTCTCTCCTTTTAGGGGATTGAAAATACTGCGGAGAGGTGAGCTGACATCACTTTCTCTGCCTGTGTTTACATTACATAGGCAGAGGAAGTGCACTGCAGGGAGGACGCGGATTGGCTGGGAGCGATCCGGAGGGGGCGGACAAAAACGAACAGCCGCCCCCTCATCCCGGATCGCTCCTGAAGCCACAGGGACCGCGCAAGTACCGGGGGGGTCCGATCGGACCCCGACCCACGTCTAGGCAGGGACGTACAGGTACACCAATGTGCCTGTCCGTGCTTTTCTGCCAACGTAAATGTACATGCGGCGGTCCCCAAGCAGTTAAGAGACATCTGTGCAGGTTTCTGCACAGATGTCAATGTAAATGAAATCGCAAAAAGTAGTACAGAGACTACTTTTTGAAATCGGTGCATTGCCGCAGATGCAGCGTCGCGCCGATTAGGACAGTGCCGTTTCCGGCAATTTGCGGCAAAATCCGCCATTTTGACATGCGATTTGACATGCCAAATCACATGTCAAAGCGCACCAGTGTAAACCAGGCCTCAAACAATGTTCGCGGGGTGTTCGCACCAAATTCGAAAACCACGGAACACAGTTAATTAAAGTGTTAATTTAAAGGTTAATATGCAAGTTATTGTCATAAAAAATGTTTGTGGACCTGGGTCCACGGGACATGTATCAATGCAAAAAAAGATTTAAAAACTGCAGTTTTTTCGGGAGCAGTGATTTTATTAATGCTTAAAGTGAAACAATAAAAGTGAAATATTCCTTTAAATTTCATATCTGGGGAGTGTCTATTATATTCCTGTAAAGTAGCGCATGTTTCCCGTGTTTAGAACTGTCCCTGTACCAAATGTAATTTCTAAACGAAAAAAAGTAATTTAAAACTACTCGTGGCTATTCATGAATTGTCGGGTCCCAGCAATACAGATAAAAGACATTGAAAAAAACAGCAGGTGTTCCCCCCCAGTCTATTACCAGGCCCTTTGGGTCTGGTATGAATATTAAGGGGAAACCCAAACCAAAAAAAGTGCGGGGGTCCTCCCCAAATTCCATATAAGGCCCTTTAGGGCTTGTATGGATATTAAGGGGAACCCTGCTCCTGAACCGTACCAGGCCACATGCCCTCAACATGGAGAGGATGTCACCATGTTGATGGGGACAAGGGCCTCATCCCCACAACCCTTGCTTGGTGGTTGTGGGGGTCTGTGGGTAGGGGGCTTATCGAAATCTGGAAGCCCCGTTTAACATAAGAAAAAAGAGGGTTCCCCTGGGTGGACTTTTAAGGCACTAATAGTATTCCAAAATATACAGGATATTGAGAGTAAAAAAACTGTTTTATTCACAATTGTACATATTTATCAAAAAAATGAAATATTGAATTAAAATATACAGTTCAAATGATTGTCACCATATAAGTAAATACATAAAGAACCTTCTTTACCACTGACGCGTTTCGGGGTAACCTTCTTTGGGGGTGTGTAGAGAAGGACAATTAGTTCATGTATTATAAAGGATGATGAATATTTAATTGGATATGATTTTTTAAAAGAATTGAAAATTTAAACGGCACGCTGGGTTCAATCAATGAGGTTGCCATTCAAACAAGAAATGGGTATTAGGATATACAATTAATGCAAGTTTGAGACGAACATTTATAAGAAACAGGTGTTCACCCCGTTAGGGAGAAATTATTCCAAAGATCGAGAAGACGTTAGATCAGCCAGAAGAGATGTACTGGGACTGGGGTGGAGGTCCCTGATTATATGAGATGCGCAACAGACCTAATAATGTCTGCTGTCAAACAGTACACTGTATTATTGACAGGATCAAACTCACAGCTTGACAATCCAGCAAAGAATGCTTTAACAAAGGGGAACTCCAGATCCCGGCTCCCCATATGTGAATTGGTAACGCCTACCATTTCACGAAGAAAGTGTAAAAAAATTGTAAAAAACACAAAGACACAGCTGGACGTCCTCCCCATGTTAAGAGCATGTGGCCTGGTACGGTTCAGGGGGGGGGCGCTCTCTCATCCCTCCTCTTTTCCTGCCAGGTTGCGTGCTCGCATAAGGGTCTGGTATATATTTTTGGGGGAACCCCACGCCATTTTTTATTTTATTTTGGTGCGGGGTTCCCCTTAAAATCCATACCAGACCTGAAGGGCCTGATATGAAATTTGGGCCCCCCCCCCCCACGTTTTTTTTTATGACTTTGATCTGGCCCGACAATTTATGAATAGCCGCGAGTAGTTTTAAATTACTTTTTTTCCTTAAGAAATGTGCAGTGACAGTTCTAAACACGGGAAACATGCGCTACTTTACAGGCATACTATACACAAGGTATGAAATTATAAGGAGTATTTTACTTTTATTGTTTCACTTTAAGCATTATTAAAATCACAGCTCCCGAAAAAACTGTTGTTTTTAAATCTTTTTTTGCATTGATACATGTCCCATGGGGCAGGACCCAGGTCCCCGAACACTTTTTATGACAACAACTTGCATATTAACCACTTCAGCCTCGGGCCATATTGCTGGTCAATGACTGGGCCACTTTTTGCGATTCGGCACTGCGTCGCTTTAACTGACAATTGCGCGGTCGTGCGACGTGGCTCCCAAACAAAATTGGTGTCCTTTTTTTCCCACAAAGAGAGCTTTCTTTTGGTGGTATTTGATCTCCTCTGCAGTTTCTATTTTTTGCGCGATAAACAAAAAAAGAGTGACAATTTTGAAAAAAATAATAATATTTTTTACTTTTTGCTGTAATAAATATCCCCAAAAATATATAAAAAAACTATTTTTTTTCCTCAGTTTAGGCCGATACGTATTCTTCTACATATTTTTCGTTAACAAAAAAATCACAATAAGCGTTTATTGATTGGTTTGTGCAAAAGTTATAGCGTCTACAAAATGGGCATAGTTTTATGGCATTTTTATTAATATTTTTCTTTTACTAGCAATGACAGTGATCAGCGATTTTAATCGGTACTGCGACCTTATGCGGACACATCGGACACTTTTGTGGTGATTGCGCCCGCCAGGCAAACGCGTCAGGACCGGGAGCGAGCGGGCTGATTCGCGAAATGACGTAATATTACGTGATCTCACGCAGCCGAGCCGGCCTGGTAAAACTGCAGTGGCTGGTCGGCAAGCGGTTAACCTTTAAAGTTAGCACTTTTGATTTTTCATGTTCATGTCCCATAGACTTTCACAGTGTTCGGCTATTCCTGTATAACCTTTTATGAAGCTACTGGGGGGACAGCGGAAAAATAATTCTGTAGCATGTCACTTGAGTGATAGGCCTTTTGGATATCTACACAATCAATGCTTTTAGAGTTATATAACATGTCCTAATTATATTAACTTTTTATATAATCTTAAAGGAAGATTTTTACTGAAATGAATGTTCTGGTGAGAGGGTATTTTAAGTGCCTTGTATGTACGGGCTTCAGTTTATATGAGGATAGTGCATCAAGCTTTACAAAACATTTGCAAATGTTTCACAAAGCACTTCCTTTGATGAAGCTTTTAAAGTTTCAGTTTGAGGATTTTAAACACAGAGTTCTCAATGGGGGCTATATTAGTCTACAGATGGCTTTTTCATATCTTCCAATTCTCTGAGGTGAACATAAGGGACACATGCCTTTTTTTGGCTTTTGGAATTTACAAATGCATGTTTAGAAATTGGATGAAAAGTTTAGCACTGTAAAACACTTTTTGATAAATGTCCTTTTTTTATACAACTATATAGATCAGACCACAATGAGGGACAAATGAAGAGGAAAAGGGGAGAGGGGGACTTTGTTTTTGCCAATGAGGGACAGTCCCTCATAATCATGAACAGTTGTGAGCTATGTACTATATTAGCAAACGTATGTAGGCATAGGACATACCCCCTGCTCTGTATACCTTAACCAGTTCCGGATTGCCCACCACAAATATGCGCCAGGTCGACCTGGCAGAGAAAAGGCCAGGACTTTTTTTCTGGGGGAACTTGGGGGAACTCAGTTCCACCACCTTTGGCTCAGACCCTTTGGTGCCCGCTCACCACAATCACTTGTGAACACAGAAGTCTGGTTTCTGTGTTTACAAGTGACTGCTTTGTAACCCCCTGAACTCTGCACACTGTATGTAATGCAATTCTGGCATTTAATGCCCCTTTAAGACCCTTCTACTGTTTGTGAAATCTGAACGGGTCGTGGTTGAGTTCCTGCACCTATTTTCTGAGAAAAAAAGCTCTGGAAAAGGCTATATGCTCAGAGCTCCAGCTCCTTCTACAGGCCTGTAGAAGGAGCTGGAACTCCAATCATACAGCCTATTCTCTTCCCATTTTCTACCTGCCTAGTCTGGCCATATCCATTCCGGTGACGTTATTTCAAGCCACCTTCCACGCTCCTTGTGGTTCCTGTTTCCTGGTGGCCACAAGACGCACAAAAGACCCTCCATCCATCCACACAGCCTGGAAAAATGACAGGGAACCTGGAAGGAAGCTAAAGGTTTCTACACCTCCTTCTCAGCTGTTTTTCTATAAGCCTGAAAACTACTTTTATCCTGTAAGTTTTCCTAATCCTTCCGCTAATAAAGCACGTTTTAATCTCTACACTTAGGTAGCTCTTCCCTTTTTCTCCCCCTTCTTGTCTTTTACAGAGCTGGCATATGCCTTTTAGACACACACACACACACATATATATATATATATATATATATATATATATTAGGGATGCACCGATATATATCGGCGGCCGATACATATCGCCCGAAAATAGCATTTTCTGGTCCCTGCTGAAACACAGTAAAATTGCCGATGATGAAGCTGTCGGCCAGACCTGTACATAGAGCGAACAGCGGCAGTGGCACTGTACAAATTGTGTGCCGACTGCCGATCGTGCACCACCGGAGTCCTCCTAGCTCCTATTTCCTGATTTTTGGACTCCCCCATGGGGGAGTCTCTTGGTGTAGTCCAGCGGCGTGAGCCGCGTGACGTCATGGCTGGAGGCGAGGGAGGACTCGGAGAGCTGGGCAGGGAGCTGTGTCGGAGATGCCTGTGACACAGTCAGACTAATCACACTGCCTGCCTAGGAGGAACCTAGCAGTGTACTCTGCTAAAAAAGTAAGCACTAACAGCACAGAACCTGTAAGAAATGAAGTTTGAACCTTGTTCATGTTAAATGGCTGGATTCGGGGGGGCGGGGGCGGGGTTAGTGGTTAACTAACTGAGGTGACCAGCACTTTCTTAATGAAAAAATGGCAGATAAAAAAAAATTTATCTGCCATTTTTTCACAGTGGCACAGCGAGGCTGCAATTGATATTGTTTTTAATAGTCAGAGAAGGCAAGCATGGCTCAATAACACACAAACGTTTTTTTTTTTTTTTTTTACTTTTGTGTGTTATTGAGCCATGCTTGCTTATCTGACTACCAAAAAAAAACATTAATTGCAGCCTCACTGTGACATCACATACAGCCACTGTGCCATCACACGTCACCACTGTGCCCATCAAACGCAGCCACTGTGCCCATCAAACGCAGCCATTGTGTCCATCAAACGCAGCCACTATGCCATCACATGTCGCCACTGTGTCCATTAAAGGCAGCCACTGTGCCATCAAACGCAGCCACTGTAACCATCAATTATTATTGCCACAGCCACTGTGCCCATCAAACACAGCCACTGTGCCCATCAAACGCAGCCACTGTGCCCATCAAACGCAGCCACTGTGCCATCGCATGCAGCCACTGTGCCCATCAAACGCAGCCACTGTGCCACCACATGCAGCCACTGCCAACACATGCAGCCACTGTGCCCATCAAACGCAGCCACTGTGCCATCACATGCAGCCACTATGCCACTGCCAACACACACAGTCACTGTGCCCATCAAACGCAGCCACTGTGCCATCACATGCAGCCACTGTGCCATCACATGCAGCCACTGTGCCCATCATACGCAGCCACTGTGCCCATCAAACGCAGCCACTGTTCCATCACATGCAGCCACTGTGCCATCAAATGCAGCCACTGTGCCAACACACGTCGCCACTGTGCCCATCAAACGCAGCCACTGTGACATCAAACGCATACTGTATCAATCAATTATTATTGCCACTGCCAGTTTGCCCCATCAATTGCTGCCATTGTGCCCATCAAGTGCCGCCAGCTTGCCCATCAATTGCCGCTAGTGTGTCCATCAATCTGCCACAGCTGCCTACCCTGACTGCAAGCACCTAATGCCCAGGCATGTCCAGATTCTAGGGATTTTTTTTAGGGTTTACTGAACTCCACTTTTGATATTAGTTCTACAGTTGATGCTTCAATTTTTTTCCAGATTTCACTCTGTCTTGCTGTTATGCCTGCGCTACCCAGGAAAGGTCGATCATGTCAGTGGTGTGGAAATATTTCACAATTGCAGTCTGCAATATTTGTTCAGCAGAAATTTCAAGAGGAGGTGCAGTGGCAAGGCACTTTTCCACAACAGGATTGATATATCATCTGAAAACATGTCATCCAAATCAGCATGCAGAATACAGCCAAACAACAAAACTTAAAACCCCAACTAGCACAACACCATTTATTTCCACCCTCTATTGCCACAGCATTTGAAAGAGTTAGGCCGCGTACACACGTCCGAGAACCTCGTCGGGCTAAACTCATCGTTCTGCCCGACGAGGTTCCCGATGAGCGGTCGAAAAAGCTTGTCGAGCCAAAGTCCTCATTGAACAACGAGGAAAAAAAGAGCGTGCTCTCTTTTTTGGCTCGACGAGCATCCCGACGGGACGCTCGTCGGAAGTGTACACATGACCGAGAACCTCGGCAGAATCTCTCTGGATTCTGCCGAGAAGCTCGAATTTTGCCAACGATAGTGCCAAAGCACAAGACATTACAGAAAAACCTATGGAATTTCTTGCCTTAGATGATCAGCCATTTTCTGTTGCAGGCTTATTTAACATATTGAGCCACGTTACACACTGCCAAGCAGACGTTATTTTGCTGAAACCTGTCTACCGAAAATGTTTCACCGTGTTGCAAAACACATTCATGAGCTGATGTCCACAGACATCCCAGCTATAAGTTTTACCACAGACATTTGGAGCGCAGACGTGAGTCCAACTAGCCTGCTTAGTTTAACAGCGCAGTGGATAGACACCGATTTTAATCTGAAAAATATCTTGCTTCACGCACAAAAGGTTGTTGGGTCACACACTGCAGCAGCAATATCAGAAACATTAGATACCATGCTTGAAACTTGGCACATTGAAAAGACAAAAATTCATCTGATTGTTCAGGATAATGCACAGAACATGGCAAAAGCAATGGAGACTAGTGGACTCCAGAGTATACAATGCATGGCACACACGCTGCAGTTAGCTGTGAATGAGGGAGTGCTGAGTCAGCGCAGCATATCAGAAATACCAGCAACAGGGAGGAAAATTGTAGGTCACTTTAAGCATTCAGTAATCGCTTATTCCAGATTACAAGCTGTGCAAGTACAGTTTGGAATGCCACCCAAACGACTGCAGCAAGATGTAGCCATGCGCTGGAACAGCACATACTACATATTGGAAAGTCTAATTGAACAAAAGAGAGTCTTAGCTGCATACATGCCAGATCACGAACTGCCAGTAACATTGACTTCACATCAGTTGATGCTAATGGAAAATATTGTTTCTATTCTTGCCCCATTTGAACAGTTAACCAAGAAAATAAGTTCAAGTATTTCAACTGTTGCTGAAGTTATTCCTTTGATTGCAGCACTGAAGCGTCTGCTAGCAAGAGAGGCGCAAACTGATGATGGTGTAAAAACAGCTAAAAAAACCTTATTGCAGGCTGTTAACACACGATTTGAAGACATTGAGTGCAACAGTCTGTACTGCATCGCAACAGTACTAGATTCCAGATTTAAAGATCACTATTTTGACGTGGAGAAAAGCAGTGTGCGATGGGAATGATATAGGCACAGTTGGAGGTGATGTAAACATCTGGTAAGGCAGAGCCGACATGCAGCACAGAGGTGCCAGGGAAACGGTCTCGTACAAGTGACAAGAAGCACACTCCCTCACTTTCTGACATGGTTGATGAAATCCTACAGGAAAGTACCCCAATCCACAGCAGTCCTACATCATGTGCAGCTACGCAACAGCTGGAGGTTTATCTATCCGAACAACATATTTCCAGAAGTAGCAATCCCCTTGACTACTGGCACATGAACAAGAACCGATTTCCATTCCTTGCACTGATGGCACGCAGATATTTATCTGCCCCAAGCACCAGCACAGAGAGTGAGAGACTGTTCAGTGCAGCATCCCACATTCTTGATGAGAAGAGAAACCGACTCTCTTGAACAACTTTTGTTCTTGAAAAAAAATATGTCACTTTTACTGAAGTAAAAAAAAAAAACGCATTCCAATTTGCTTAAAATTATGTAGCCATGTTACTTTAGGCTACATGTGGTGTTTACACTTTCATGTTGATTTCAGTTCTTTTATTACTATTTTGCACTATAATGTTTTCTTAAACTAGTTTCTAACTTAATGAGACAGCTGTCTAATTTTTCAAACACAATGAAACCACTTTTTTTTTTGGCTTGTACTTACCAGCCACTGGTCTTTTCCCAAACAAGGAGAGAGGCGCCTCTGGGTGTAGTATTTTAAAAAACAAATTTAATTACAAAGCCAAAGATAAGAAAACAACTCACATTTTGGTGGTGATATACAGGCATATCAAGAATTCTCCAGAAGGGAGGGGTGGCTGTCATCTGGTGCGCTCGTTCTTCCACTTTGTGTCCACTGGTGTAGCGCTGTGTGGTGGGGAGTCAGTCCTGTTTCCCTTGATGTTGTAAGTGGGTGCAATGGATGAGACAATCCTCAGAGAGCACAGCGGCGTGCAGCAGGAACAGCGGGCGATGGATGGTGACGTCACCAGGCAAGCGACGCGTTTCCGAATGCTAAGGCAGAGAATGACACGACTGCCGCATTCCTTTCTCAAGCTGATGACGGTGAAGCGGGGAGCTAGTTTTTTAATAGTAACAAGGCAGGTGGAGGGAGGAAACCAATGATTGGTTACGGCCAGAGAGGTGGGAGGGGATTTGCGGGAGAGCACGTCCACAGAATGGATTGATAACACATCAATAGTGTAATAGTTGGCACAAACGAAAATACAAGACAACAAAAAAACAAACAAAAAAACAAAAAAACGAGGATAATATGGAATCATGGACTTGGGGCTAGAAATTTAGAAGTATTGGAATGGTCATGATGAACTTAATTATAAAATAAGTGAAATGAAAGAAAATGAATAATAAATGATAAAAAGTAATAATTAATGATAAATGAAAAATAGTAAGTAATAATGAATAATTAATACAAAAATATATATATGATAATAAAAAATAAATAAAATAATGGAGGATGGTAAATGATAAAGATGAGAAAAGATATATACACACATATATATACATATACACATATACATGCGTACATACACATATACATACATATATAATAACTAAAGTAGGGATGGAAATAAAAAATAATAATATAAGTAAAAGTAGGAAAAATAATAATAATAATAATAATAATGAAAAAATAATAAAAATGATAATGAAAAAATAATAATAATAATAAAAAAGTAATAATAAAAAAAAATAATAATAATAATAATGAAAATAAAATAGAAAAAGAAATAGAAATAATAATAAAAAAGAAAATAGGGAAATAGAGAAATAAGGAAATATGGAATGAATCATGATTACATAAGTAAACTCAATTGTGAACTATGAGAATTGTGTATTATATTAAGGAGTATAGGGGAATGATATTAGTCATATATGAAGATGAATATAAAAGGAGATTAAACTAAATGAATGGGGTATTACATATTGAAGAACATGAGATGAAATTATGTGTATCTGACTAGCAGTAATGGGCTTATAAAAATGTTATATTCATGATATTATTTATAATAAATGGAGGGTGAAGTATAGGGGGCTGGGGAAGAGGGGGAAAAAGGGGGGGGGGGAGAAGGAAGAGATAAAGGGAAAGAAATTGGGTGTTTTATAGAATGGTGGAAATCTCAATGCTCTCATTGATGCCTCCAGGCGAGAGGGTATCCAAAACGTAAATTCAGTATGTTTCACGAGCGCATCGTTTTTTGTATCGTTCGGCTGGGACAAGTGATTTATTGATCTGTTCTATGACCCAAACCTTTAGTCCTGCGGTGGACTGTTGGTGTGACTTAGTGAAATGTCTTGGAACACTGTGGGGGTCGGTGCCGCCCTCTACATTTCTTCTGTGCTCTCCAAATCTTTCTCTTAAAGGACGCATGGTTCGTCCTATATAGAGGAGGCCACAGGGGCAACTCAGACCATATATGACAAATTCCGAGGAGCAATTATAAAATTCTTTTAGTGGGTATGTTTTGCCCTTAGTATGAAAATTCTTCTGTCCGTGTTGGACGAAGTTGCAGGTTTTACAGCGAGCCTTTCGGCATTGATACATGCCTATTAATGGTATGAGAATAGGTATAGATGATGTTGTGGTGGTAGATTTAAGTTTGCTTTGGGCAATTTTGTTTTTGAGATTTGGGGCTCTCCTGTAGGTGATATTGGGACGAGCCGGTAAGGTGGATTTTAGATGGGGATCCTGAAGGAGAATATTCCAGTGTTTTACTAGTATCTTTTCCATTCTTCTGTGTTTGTGGTGAAAAGTGGTCATAAACCTGACTGGATGTTCATCCAAGGTTCTTTTTGGTTTAGAAGGTTTTCCGTTTAGGTAGCATTTAAAAGCTTCATCGATTAGGGTTTCTGGGTACTCTTTTTCGGTGAACTTACTTCTGAGATGTTGACTTAGTGTTATGTAATCCGAGTCTTTGGTACAGTTCTGTCTAAGACGACAAAATTGGCTGTTGGGGATATTGTTTTTCCATCTAGGTAGATGGCAGCTTTTGTAATGTAGATACGAATTTCCGGCAGTGGGTTTTGTATAGTTTTTAGCCCAAATAGATCACTCGTCATGTCCAAGTTCTAGGTCGAGAAAAGTCATAGTAGTAGGATCAGATACCGATGTGAATGAAAGACCGTATTGGTTTCTATTGCAGTGGTTTAAAAAGGGGGGGGATGGACTCTGGGGTACCATCCCAGATGATGATAATATCATCAATGTAACGGCCGAAAAAAATAATATTAGCAGAAAACGGGTTATTGTGATAAATGTGGTTATTCTCCCAAAAACCCATGGCTAGATTTGCATATGAGGGGGCAAAGTTAGCCCCCATCGCGGTACCCTGTATTTGAAGATAAATATCTTCATTAAAAGTAAAATAATTGTGTGTTAGACAAAAATGTGTGGCTTTGATGATGAAGGAGGCTTGACGAGCATTGATGAGAGGTTCATTTTGCAAAAAATGTTCTATTGCCATCAGTCCAAAAGAATGTGGAATCGATGTATACAATGAACAAACATCTAAAGAAAGCCATGTGTAGCTTGGTTCCCGTCATCAGCTTGAGAAAGGAATGTGGCAGTCGTGTCATTCTCTGCCTTAGCATTCGGAAACGCGTCGCTTGCCTGGTGACGTCACCATCCATCGCCCGCTGTTCCTGCTGCACGCCGCTGTGCTCTCTGAGGATTGTCTCATCCATTGCACCCACTTACAACATCAAGGGAAACAGGACTGACTCCCCACCACACAGCGCTACACCAGTGGACACAAAGTGGATGAACGAGCGCACCAGATGACAGCCACCCCTCCCTTCTGGAGAATTCTTGATATGCCTGTATATCACCACCAAAATGTGAGTGGTTTTCTTATCTTTGGCTTTGTAATTAAATTTGTTTTTTAAAATACTACACCCAGAGGCGCCTCTCTCCTTGTTTGCCCTTCTAGATTTGGAACTTGGTTTCTGTTCCCCACTGATGGCAGCCCTGAGTGTATATCCCCATCAACAAAATAACATTTTATTCCAAAACCCTATTCCAAACAGCCTGAACTGTTTTTATTTTTATTAATTTTTACTTGGACCTTTTGCTGGACCCTGGCTTATATCACGCTGTTGGGATATATATATATATTTTTCTCTGATTTTTTGCGCATAATTTACTTGTTGTACATACCATTGAACCAATTTTTTGCAGCATATCAGGTTCTTTTATATCCGCCCAGCGTGTGTTTTTTAGAAAGATAACACATCTTTAATAAGAATAATTTTATTCACTGATCTTCAGCTCTTTCAACACCCCCCCCTCCCCTTTTGTTAGTTCCATGCCATTTGTTTTGTGTTTGTGTATTTATAGTGGTTTGGTGTTGTGTGTGTGTTTTTCTCCTCTCCCTCCTCTTCCCCCCCCCTATTCTTGCATTATCAAAATGGATATTATCACCACTATTGACACTAATCGCCACTTGATACTAGGAGAAATATACTCTATGCTATCCACCATACAATTTACCAATGAGGCCAAGCTTTCTGGTAAAATAAGGTACAGCCTATGTGGCAAATTCAAGCAACTTGAAAGATTAATCCAAACTGCCAACCGGCAATGGTGGGACCAACTGTTCTTATCCCAATATATAGACACTAAGATATCTCCAAGAGGCCTACGTATAATGAAAGAATGCCCATCCTTTTTAGATAATGAACTCTCAAAAGAATGGGCCAACATCGCTGAATTCTGTACAGCTAAATGGATGGGAATCCTAATCTCCCATAGAAACAACAGGTTTGAGAAATTCAAAAACCAATTATCCATCATTATAAAAGAAATCTCGAACTATCAATTACCCATCCCATCCAGCTGGCTAGAAATCCTTCAATATAATACAAAAAAAGATGAAGACCACCTCATCAGCATAAAAACTGGAAAATTTAAGCGTGATATAGATGACTACAATTCCAACTGTATCTTCACATGGAATAAAAAGAATAGCCATCAAACCACTATGGTTCCGACATGGAAGAAACCGAGCCCATCAGTTGCTCCCACAATCTCAAGTCACCAGTCTATCCCTGCCTTAATGAGTTTACAACTACCGAATAATTTTGCTCTTAAGAGTTTCCCAAAAGAACAAAACTATACCCACAGAACTGTGTCACCTTTTTGGAAAAAACCTCAGATCCCTAAATATAGATCAAGCTTACACAGGACCACCAACTCCGAAAAATATAGAGATAAGGAAAAAGGCTTAATGTTGGCCCTTAGCCAATTCTACAATAGATCTACCAACCATGGAGATACCTTTACCACTTCAAGAGACCATACCCATAGCAGTAGTGATCTTCTGACTAACACCACCGATGGCCATATACCACCAAGCTCCATGGAAACAATTGACCAAGTTTATAGTGACCCCAGTCTCTCAGCCTCTACTCAAGTACCCATCCCCTCTACCTCAGACCTTGGACCATAATCTTTTTTAGTACTGAGTCCTCCTCCGACCACCACGTCAAGAAAAAGAAAACTCACAGACGAGGATGCAGAGGAGGACGAAGAAAACAATTATCCAAACAACCAGCAACACAAAAAAACATTAAAATCTTCAACCTTTCCTCTCACAATCTCACAGCAGCCGACACTTCCCTCCTAAGTCGAGGGCTTAGTTTTGCACCAATCAACAAACCCAATCCCTTCTTACTCTTCAAAGACCTCAACCAATACATACGTAGTCTAACCTTAAAGAGACACTTTCATATCAAACAGGCGAATGATAGTCAAGACATCGCCACCAGCTCCACCCAGCCTACCTCCCGGGTGTCACCTGAATCATCCACCAACCAGTTTGAAGACAGTACAGATCTGGATGAAGACGACCCCCTGAGATTATACACACAATATGCTGTTACATCACCTCCTATTACTCATTCATCACTTAAACCTAAATCAATCTTCTTTCCGGTACACTCTAAGGGCCCTCACATTGAGAGCTTCTATAGAATAGTCTATGCAGACCTTTTGAAAATGTGTAACTCCACCTCAACATCCAACTACAATAATTTATCACCTTCTGAAATAAAGGCTTTAGATCAATTCATTCACGCCGACAATATCATTATAAAATTGGCAGATAAGGGTGGAGGAATTGTACTTTTGGATAAAACAGCGTACCTAAAGGAAGCCTCCAGACTACTTTCAGATGTAACCACATATACCAAACTTCCCACTGATCCCACTAAGGTTTTTGCTAAAGAAGCCGAGATCCTTACACTACAGGCTCTAAAAGAAGAGATCATCACAAAGACAGAAAGTTCCTTCCTGCGAAAAAACTTCTTTCAGATGCCATATTTTTATTATCTTCCCAAAGTACCCAAAAATATACTTAATCCCCATGGAAGACCCATCGTGGCAGCCATGGACAGCGTCACGACAGGATTCAGTTTATACATCGATCAATTCTTACAGCCCATTGTTTTTCAACTAGAATCATACATTCGGGACAGTACCCATTTACTTGATCTTCTGTCTCCCTACCAGTGGGAACCAAGCTACACATGGCTTTCTTTAGATGTTTGTTCATTGTATACATCGATTCCACATTCTTTTGGACTGATGGCAATAGAACATTTTTTGCAAAATGAACCTCTCATCAATGCTCGTCAAGCCTCCTTCATCATCAAAGCCACACATTTTTGTCTAACACACAATTATTTTACTTTTAATGAAGATATTTATCTTCAAATACAGGGTACCGCGATGGGGGCTAACTTTGCCCCCTCATATGCAAATCTAGCCATGGGTTTTTGGGAGAATAACCACATTTATCACAATAACCCGTTTTCTGCTAATATTATTTTTTTCGGCCGTTACATTGATGATATTATCATCATCTGGGATGGTACCCCAGAGTCCATCCCCCCCTTTTTAAACCACTGCAATAGAAACCAATACGGTCTTTCATTCACATCGGTATCTGATCCTACTACTATGACTTTTCTCGACCTAGAACTTGGACATGACGAGTGTTCTATTTGGGCTAAAAACTATACAAAACCCACTGCCGGAAATTCGTATCTACATTACAAAAGCTGCCATCTACCTAGATGGAAAAACAATATCCCCAACAGCCAATTTTGTCGTCTTAGACAGAACTGTACCAAAGACTCGGATTACATAACACTAAGTCAACATCTCAGAAATAAGTTCACCGAAAAAGAGTACCCAGAAACCCTAATCGATGAAGCTTTTAAATGCTACCTAAACGGAAAACCTTCTAAACCAAAAAGAACCTTGGATGAACATCCAGTCAGGTTTATGACCACTTTTCACCACAAACACAGAAGAATGGAAAAGATACTAGTAAAACACTGGAATATTCTCCTTCAGGATCCCCATCTAAAATCCATCTTACCGGCTCGTCCCAATATCACCTACAGGAGAGCCCCAAATCTCAAAAACAAAATTGCCCAAAGCAAACTTAAATCTACCACCACAACATCATCTATACCTATTCTCATACCATTAATAGGCATGTATCAATGCCGAAAGGCTCGCTGTAAAACCTGCAACTTCGTCCAACACGGACAGAAGAATTTTCATACTAAGGGCAAAACAAACCCACTAAAAGAATTTTATAATTGCTCCTCGGAATTTGTCATATATGGTCTGAGTTGCCCCTGTGGCCTCCTCTATATAGGACGAACCATACGTCCTTTAAGAGAAAGATTTGGAGAGCACAGAAGAAATGTAGAGGGCGGCACCGACCCCCACAGTGTTCCAAGACATTTCACTAAGTCACACCAACAGTCCACCGCAGGACTAAAGGTTTGGGTCATAGAACAGATCAATAAATCACTTGTCCCAGCCGAACGATACAAAAAACTATGCGCTCGTGAAACATACTGGATTTACGTTTTGGATACCCTCTCGCCTGGAGGCATCAATGAGAGCATTGAGATTTCCACCATTCTATAAAACACCCAATTTCTTTCCCTTTATCTCTTCCTTCCCCCCCCCCCCCTTTTTCCCCCTCTTCCCAAGCCCCCTATACTTCACCCTCCATTTATTATAAATAATATCACGAATATAACATTTTTATAAGCCCATTACTGCTAGTCAGATACACATAATTTCATCTCATGTTCTTCAATATGTAATACCCCATTCATTTAGTTTAATCTCCTTTTATATTCATCTTCATATATGACTAATATCATTCCCCTATACTCCTTAATATAATACACAATTCTCATAGTTCACAATTGAGTTTACTTATGTAATCATGATTCATTCCATATTTCCTTATTTCTCTATTTCCCTATTTTCTTTTTCATTATTATTTCTATTTCTTTTTCTATTTTATTTTCATTATTATTATTATTATTATTTTTTTATTATTACTTTTTTATTATTATTATTATTTTTTCATTATCATTTTTATTATTTTTTCATTATTATTATTATTATTATTATTTTTCCTACTTTTACTTATATTATTATTTTTTATTTCCATCCCTACTTTAGTTATTATATATGTATGTATATGTGTATGTACGCATGTATATGTGTATATGTATATATATATGTGTGTATATATCTTTTCTCATCTTTATCATTTACCATCCTCCATTATTTTATTTATTTTTTATTATCATATATATATTTTTGTATTAATTATTCATTATTACTTACTATTTTTCATTTATCATTAATTATTACTTTTTATCATTTATTATTCATTTTCTTTCATTTCACTTATTTTTATAATTAAGTTCATCATGACCATTCCAATACTTCTAAATTTCTAGCCCCAAGTCCATGATTCCATATTATCCTCGTTTTTTTGTTTTTTTGTTTGTTTTTTTGTTGTCTTGTATTTTCGTTTGTGCCAACTATTACACTATTGATGTGTTATCAATCCATTCTGTGGACGTGCTCTCCCGCAAATCCCCTCCCACCTCACTGGCCGTAACCAATCATTGGTTTCCTCCCTCCACCTGCCTTGTTACTATTAAAAAACTAGCTCCCCGCTTCACCGTCATCAGCTTGAGAAAGGAATGCGGCAGTCGTGTCATTCTCTGCCTTAGCATTCGGAAACGCGTCGCTTGCCTGGTGACGTCACCATCCATCGCCCGCTGTTCCTGCTGCACGCCGCTGTGCTCTCTGAGGATTGTCTCATCCATTGCACCCACTTACAACATCAAGGGAAACAGGACTGACTCCCCACCACACAGCGCTACACCAGTGGACACAAAGTGGATGAACGAGCGCACCAGATGACAGCCACCCCTCCCTTCTGGAGAATTCTTGATATGCCTGTATATCACCACCAAATTGTGAGTGGTTTTCTTATCTTTGGCTTTGTAATTAAATTTGTTTTTTAAAATACTACACCCAGAGGCGCCTCTCTCCTTGTTTGCCCTTCTAGATTTGGAACTTGGTTTCTGTTCCCCACTGATGGCAGCCCTGAGTGTATATCCCCATCAACAAAATAACATTTTATTCCAAAACCCTATTCCAAACAGCCTGAACTGTTTTTATTTTTATTAATTTTTACTTGGACCTTTTGCTGGACCCTGGCTTATATCACGCTGTTGGGATATATATATATTTTTCTCTGATTTTTTGCGCATAATTTACTTGTTGTACTGGTCTTTTCCCCCACATCTTAGTCACATTCCAAGGAAATAGAAATGAAAAAAGGCAGCACCCCCCTGATACGAGAAGATTACCCTCGGATGGTTCTTCTTATGCACACTTTTGGGATTCCAATTTCCCTAAAATGCGACCAAGATAAAGGTGGACCCAGCGGTTGGTAAATATAAGCAAAAAGAAAAAAGGATTTATTTTTGTTTTAAAAATTAGACAGCTTTCTCATTCAGTTATTAAACCACTGAATAAGGCAATTGTTTCAGCTGGTGTTTAGAAGGGATACATGTCCCTTTAAAGTGGAATAACACAATGGTATTTTTGCCCATTTACACTGAAACAAATTTAAGTCTAGAGCTGCTGTTTGAGTTTATTACTTGATTTGTTGTTACTGTTTTGCAACAATAAGTTTTATATATTAATATATACTATTTGTGTCCAATTTTTAAATAAAAGTTTGGATTTTATTATATTGACTTAGAGATTTTCAATTCTAGTTATTTTAAATCAATGAAGCTAATTAAAATGTCTCATGTAATACACACAATTATTGAAAAAAAAATGAAATAGGGGGAAAACAAAGAAAAGTAATTTTCGGTTTCGGACTGAATTTTTTTTTTTTATTCCGGTTTCGTTTTGGTTCTGAAATTTCCATTTCGGTGCATCCCTTATATATATATATATATAATATATAAATATATACTGTATTTATTGGCATATGACACTCACTTTTTTACCCAGAAAATAGAGGGTAAACTGTCCCTGTGTGTTATACGCAGGGGGCTGTGGGAAGTTTTTTTCCTGAAACTTCACTCTTAAAGTTAGGGTGCGTGTTATACGCCTGTGCGTGTTATATGCCGATAAATACGGTATATATGTATGCATTTACCTTCCCTCCTATCTACGAATGTTCTATGGACTATAAAGTTTATGGGTTTAAGGACTTTCATTTTTTTAACTCTTTAAAACCTGGTTTCAGCTTCCCTATTGCACTAGTACAAATTCTATATTGTTTCTCCCTGGCATCCTTACCCAAAGAGCACACGAAAAAGATGTCTTGTCTGTAGAAAATGCAGATTTAGGGGTGACACCCGCTATTATTGTCCCTCCTGTCCTGACCAGCCTGGCCTCTGCATCAGGGATTGTTTCTGTCACTACCACACACTAGTGGAGTATTAGCATAGGGTACATCCTGGCACAGTCCTAGAACACACTTTCACACAGGGTCTCGGAAGATGTTAGATGGCCTTTGCATTTTGAGAGACCCTAACCTGGAACTTTTACAGTTACAAATAAAAGTGTAATAGAAAAGCCATAAATAGTTTTATTGTTCTTACTGTTTTACTGTATTTTATGCTATATTGTAATGATATATTGTTACTGTGTTTTATCATGTTTGCTTTTCAGGTATGTCATTCTACTGTTTACTGTACTGTTACTGTGTTTAATTGTTAACCATTGTTTGCTTTGCAGGTTCGCCATTCAGCTGCAGCACTGATTTATTCATTTTGACAGCAACAGGTTTTGCGCTCACGATATGCAGCTCCAGTGATGTAGGAGGTGATTTAAAAAAGAGCATATACTCCGAAGCATAGTGGCTAAGGTGGACATGGGGCGGATCGTCCCTATGCTTCGGCATATATTTTTTACTCTTTTTTTGGCACAGATTGAGTTAATGTTTTATTGATACTGTGATTTATTGTTTGCTTTGCAGGTACACCAATTAGCTGCAGCACTGATTTATTTTATTTTTATGGACAGCAACAGGAAAGCATATGGGAAGGAGTGGACATAGGGGCGGATCGCTCCTATGCTTTGGCATATATTTTGCCATATATTTTTATTTACTTTTTTTGGCAGAGATTTCTTCATCCATATCGATTGAAGTAAATGGAAGGATGCGTTAGATACCTTTTTTTTTTTTTTTAGTTCAGTCCATGGGCTAAATGAAAAAAAAGAACGGTGCATGTATGCCCACCATTAGAATTGGGTGGGTGGGTGCAGGGCAGTATTGTAATAGTGGGCATATTAAAAAAAATCTATGTGAATGAAGGAATCTGTTAAGCTCTCTCTTTTCATTTAAATCACAGGCTGCATGAAAAAAAAACATTACAATATACAGTATGCCCAAGCAAGACCAGCGATGTACTGGTGTGGTGGAAATTTGAAGATGTATTTATTATGTATTGTCATAATTGGCACCCAGTCTTGACACTTCCCCAACCCGCTCTAAATAGAGCTGACTGTGGCAGTTATGAGGCTGGTTGACTCTCGTCTGGTAGTAGAAAATGTCTTGAGGTTGGAGTGTGATGGTTGCTGCATAGGCGTATGTCCACCAGCGAGGGGCCCCTCTGTGCATTTAGCACAGACGATCGTTGAGGGGGATGCGTTCATTTCGCAAGCACACTAGTGGCTGTAGACAGATGTACGCTCTTATCTGGGTCATGTCTGATCAGCAGGATTTGGGGTTCGTAGCGTGCATCTGTAAATAGCCTCAATTCCGCCTTAATAAGGGTATAATCTTTATATGCGTTATTCTATGGAATGGCGCAGATTAAGGGTTCTATCAGCGTATAGTATGAGGGCTTGTGAGCGCTTCTGGGGTCAGGGGGGGCACATGCACACCCTGACCGGACATGCCCATAAGACTTTAGCCAGCATTGTATGTATTTCTATTCATTGTATTGTATTCATTGTATTCTATTCTATTCATGTATTCAATGTGACTTCCTGTCGGAGGAAATGTTTTGTTATGGTGTTTGCTGTGTATAGAAGACATCTGGTGATGCCGACTCCCATGGGGGGGGGGGCGAATTACTGGTGATGACTTCCTGTTTTGTGTAAATAAAAGCAGCCATGCTCAGCCCTGGAGGGGGGCATTGATGGCAAGGATGGTAACTTGAGAACAGGCTTGTATGATGTCTCTTGACTTGTATGGATGGGTAGAGAATGATGGTGAGTAAATCTTTTAGCTTAAACATGGCATTATTTCATTTAAGATGGGGAATGTGCTTTCAAGCACAAGGCAAGATGGCGGTGTGCTTTGCACACCCCCAATTGCCACAACAGTTAAATGGCGGGCCAATGGTAGGAGTGGATTGAGCCCCTTTGGGCATCGGTACAGATGGGGGACAGTAGTCTTATGTTTCGATGCGTGGGGGGGCTCTGCTCTACAAAAGGAACAAATTTGCCATCTTTTTGAAATGATGTTCGAAGTTTGATTGAGTAAGATTGTGCGTGCACACGTGAAATCCTGATTGTATATCTATTGTGTGATAGAGTTGTGTGTGTGATGCTGATTCTGTGTATGACCGTGTGTGTGATTGCGTGCGTTTGTGAAAGCGATTGAGTGTGTGTGACCGTGTGTAAGTAATTGTGTGCGTTTGTGAAATTGAGTGGATTTGATCGTATATGTATGTGTGATTTCAGATCGTGTGTATGCCTGAATGCTGTTTGAGTGTAACAGTGTGCAAGTGATTGAATGGTTTGACTAACCAGATTGAAAATGCTTGAGAAAGCTACGTTTTGTGTGATGTATGGAGCAGATAGGTTCTATTGTGTAAGATGGCTTCTCTGGCCATGCGGCTTGGGGGGTGGGGCGGACACTGATTTCTGTGTCAACTGACTTTGCAACTTTTAGAACATAGTTAGATATAACATTTTATGATGTATATGGAACCTGTATATTGTAGATGATTCCTCAGTATAGGTGGGATTATTCAGCCTGCGATATGTGCCGCTGAGTCTTTTTGAATTTTCTGCATGTGTATGACTGAACTGATTGAATTGTTTGGCTGATGAAACATGTGCTTTGGTGGGGGAGGGGCAACTCGTGTTGGATCTCTGTGTTTCTTGAGTGTACAATTTTTAGAGCAAAGTCATGTGTAATATGTTCATGATCTTTGTGAGGAATAGAAATTGATAAATTGTGATTTTTACCTTTGTATGGAACCAAGACACCCATGAGAAAAGTGTTTTGAGTAAGAAATTTCCACCACACTGGTATGTTGCTGGACTTTGAGTGGTTGTACTGGAATGATGCCTGCAGGTTTAGATATCATCTTGGTATTGTTTTTTTCAGCCAGTGGTCAGCTTTCATGTAAAAGCAATCCTAGCGGCTAGATTAGTTGCTAGACTGCTTTCACAAGCAGTAGGAAGGAACGTGTGGTCAGATGCTTGATGTGGTCAGATGCTTTAAGGGCAGAGGAAACATTTAGAGTCTAATAGACCCCAATATTTTCAAAAAAAAGAGTACCTGTCACTACATATTGCTCTCATAGGGGATATTTACATTTAAGTAGTAATTTTCAAACAAAAAAATAACCATTTTCATGCAAACAAAAAGTGTTAGAAATGACTTAGTGGTTCAAGTGGTTAGAAGAGTAGGTGATGTGTAATATAAGCTTCTAATGTTGGGCATAAAATGCCAGGACAGTTCAACCCCCCCTCCCCCCCCCCCAAATAACCAAATTTTGGAAAGTAGACACCCCAAGCTATTTGTTTGGGCTATATCAGGAATATACACTCCAAAATACATTCTGCTGCTTCTCCTGAGTATGGGAATACTGCATGTGTGAGACTTTTTGGGAACCTAGCCATGTACAGGAGCCTGATAACCAATCAACGCCTTCAGGCTTTCTAAAGGCGTAAATTGTTGATTTCACTCCTCACTACCTATCACAGTTTCAGAGGCCCTGAAATGTCAAGATAGCACAACCCCCCCAAATGACCCCATTTTGAAAAGTAGACACCCCAAGCTATTTTCTTAGAGGCATGTTGAGTCCATGGAATATTTTATATTTTGCCACAAGTTTCAAGAAAATTACCAACATTTTTTTTCTACACAAAGTTGTCACTTAAATGATATATTGCTCAAGCATGCCATGGGTATATGTGACATTACACCCCAAAGTACATTCTGCAGCTTCTACCGAGTACGGGGATACCATATGTGTGAGACTTTTACTAATCACCACCTTCAACACTTTCTAAGGGTGTAAATTGTTGATTTCATTAATGCCAAGATAGCAAAAAGTCACCCCAAATGACCCCTTTTCGGAAAGTAGACACCCCAAGGTATTCGCTGAGGGGCATGGTGAGTATTTTGTAGCTCTTATTTGTTTTGTAAAATGAAGAAAGAAAAGTAAAGTGTTTTCTTTTTTCAATTTTTTAAACTCTTTGACAAAAAGTGAGCTCTGCAAAATACTCAACATGCCTCTCAGAAAATAGCTTGGGGGGTCTACTTTCCAAAATGGGGTCATTTGGGGGGGGATGCTATCTTAACATTTCAGGGCCTCCGAGACTGTGATAGGTAGTGAGGAGTGAAATCAACAATTTACACCCTTAGAAAGCCTGAAGGCGGTGATTGGGTTTCAGGGTCCTGTATACGGCTAGGCTCCCAAAAAGTCTCACGCATGTGGTATCCCCATACTCGGGAGAAGCAGCAGAATATATTTTGTGGTGTAATTCCACATATACCAATGGCATGTGTGAGCAATATATAATTTAGTGACACCTTTGTGTAAACAAAAAAAAATGTTGGGGTTATTTGGGTGGAAGTGGGGGGATTTGTGCTATCTTGGCATTTCATGGCCTCCGAAACTGTAATAGGTAGTAAGGAGTGAAATCAATAATTTACGTCCTTAGCAAGCCTGATGGAGGTGATTGAGTTTCAGGGTCCTGTATGCGGCTTGGTTCCCAAACAGTCTTACACATGTGGTATCCCCGTATTCAGGGGAAGCAGCAGAATATACTTTGGGGTGCAATTCCACATATACCCATGGAATGCATGAGCAATATATCATTTCAATGACAACTTTGTGTAAAAAAAGATTGGGGGGGCAATTTTCAATCACTTGTGACTAAAAATTAAACATTCAATAGGCTCAACATACCTCTCAGCAAATTTCTAGGGGTGTCTACTTTCTAAAAAAGCAATAATTTGGAGGGGTTTTGTACTGCCCTGCCATTTTAGCACCTCAAGAAATGAGATAGACAGTCATAAACTAAAAGCTGTGTAAATTCCAGTAAATGTACCATAGTTTGTAGTCTCTATAACTTTTGCGCAAACCAATAATTATATTCTTATTGATTTTTTTTTTTACCCAAGATACAGTATGTGACTGAATACATTTTGGCCTAAATGATTAACATTGAGTTTATTGGATTTTTTTTATAACAAAAAGATAAAAAAAATGATTTTTTTTTTCAAAATTTTTGTTGTTTAAACACCACCAAAAAAATCTCTATGGGCCAGATTCAAATAGTATTTACGTTGGCGTATCAAGAGACATGCCATGTAAATACTAAGAATAGCCGGCGTATCTTTTTTTCTTCATTTGTATCTGAATCTGGCCATATATGTGTGAAAAAGAGGACGCAAGTTTTGTTTGTGTACAGCTTTGCATGACTGTGCAATTACAAGTTAAAGTAGCACAGTGCCAAATTGCAAAAAGTGCTTTGGTCATGAAGGGGGTAGAACCTTCCAAGGCTGAAGTGGTTAAAGGAGGAGACACATTTAAATCAGGTTTACACTGGTTAAAGCCTCATGCACATTACATTTTTTATGCTGCTCCTAGGGGCATCTGGCATTGTCTTTTCCTGCATGATAGCCTACATGTCCATGCACACATAGTCTTTCAGAGGAGTTTAGTGGCAGGAAAAAAACAACTGCCACTGGATTTAGGAGCAGCAGAGTTTTGGCAGAAAAAATGTTTGACGCTTCTAAACGCATGTAAGTGCATCTAAACACACATTTACACTAGGCGTGTTTGGTGCTTGAGAATTAATTCATTTCAATGGCCAAAATAAATTATTATTCTGTCCAATACAATTAATTAATGTCCAAGTGCTTGACACCTGTAAACAAACCTTTTTCAAGCATCGGGTGTTTTTTTATACTGAAACGCTGCTGCCACAAGAAAGGTCTTCTAGTTTGCGAAATTTTATTTGTGTATAAGGCCTAAAAATATTTATTTTCATTAAGGAAATTTACTAGGGAGCTAGTAAATTTTAGAGCAGCCTTTCTCAAACTTTTTATCCCCGAGGAACCCTTAAAATAATTTTTAGCTCTTACTAAAACCAATTCATCGGCAGTCGATGGGAAAAAAAGGCTCCTTACACTGGTTATCAGTAGAAATAATGAAACCCTTATGCCTCGTACACACCATCGTTTTTTTACAACAAGAAAATTGCCATTTTTTATATTGGTTGAGAAAACCGGTCGTGTATGCACCCTAGCAGTTTTCTCAACGAAAAAACTGCCTGCAAAAAAAATGAAACCAGCTCTCTTTTTTCTCTTCGTGTTTCACGTCAGTCTTTTTTTCGTCGCAAAAAACGGTTGCATGTATGCTTGGATGGGACTTCAGTCTCCACTGGCACAACCTCAGAAAATGGTACAGGACTGGGACAGGAGGATGTCGGTTTTGCTTTGCAAGCACCGGGGGGTTTTCACCTGGCACCAGTGGATGGGACTGCAGACTCCACTGGTATACCCCAGGAAGGGGGGGCAGTTGGCCCAGACCCCCAACAAACAGCATGATGGACTGAGCCCAGCCACCCTACCTTCTCTCCAGCGGCTGAAAGGACTCCAGGGAGAAGGGCCAGTCCAGGCCTCTCCCCAGCGGCAGGCGTGTTTTCTGAGAGAGGCAGAGGTTGGCGGGGTGAGTAATGCTCAGTTTGGAGCAATTTATTTGTGGTTCGGTATGGATACCAGCATTGGAGGACTGGAACTACTGACGGACTTCGGAGTCAACCCGTTTGGGGTTCTCTCCTGTGTCCGTCTCCCACCGAAAGGGGAGAGATGTAACGGAATGAACCATGACAATAGGAGACTTTGGAAGGATGAGAGATACGTCTGTGCCAGGGACACTAATAACTCCTGGGTCGAAGTCCACCCTGTGCTCTTGTAGGCGTAGGGTGGCTAACAGGATCATACTTCATGTATTACATGAAATGGGACATTATTAATAAATTCATATTGCAGGACTGGAATCTTACAAGGAGTCCATTTGGACTTGAGACCAGGTTAAAGGAACACTAAAGGTTCGTTTTTTTATTAGATCAATTGATTGCTGTAGGGTAGAGCATTTAAACATCACTTACCTCGTTTTTCTTTTTGACCTCCAAAATACAGTAATCCAGGTTTGAAAATGCCATTTCCTGTCTCTCCTCTTCTTGCTTTCCACCAGCATCTGAGCCGTTTTGCATGGTGGAAAGCAGACATGCTCACCCCCTCCCTATGACTACAGCCCTGCGTGAAGATGCTCTCTTATCCCTCACAGACATGGAGGCTAAGCCTAATGGGAACTGTAGTTCCCATTAGGTCGTGATGTAGCAAGAATGAATGTTCACCGCAAACCAGGAAGTCCGTGAGAATAACGATTCAGGAGTGACGGAGGTGAATAAAACAGCTCAATTTCAACAGGTATCAAACTAGTTATAATGCAAAGCATTACTTTTTACTTTATCAGCTACTGTCAGACATTAATTTTATAGGAAAATATTTTTGTCTTTACAACCCCTTTAACAAGACAGTGACTCATCCCTCTGTATAATAGGCTTTTAAAATGCTAAGTGGCCCAGCTTGTGAAAGACATTTCATTGTATAAAGGTGTTAATTCAGGTCTGCAGCTATACCTTTCAATTGTCTGATAACACGGTGTAAAGCCTATTGATGCCCAGGTGTCAGAGTACGTCTGTCTAGATATGTGGTTTGAGGTCAAGGCATTGTGTAAATGTCTTTTAGAATGTGATTGAGGTTCCTTATATGTGTGTGAAGATTATCTGTGATTGTGTATTATTCAAAAGGAATTGAAGTCTATTGATGATGCGGTGCCCCAATGTCTAGCTACTGAATAGATAATTAGCCTCAGTGTGTAAATAAGGGGGTGGAGATTGCATTGTCCTGGGATTACCTGTAACATCTTGTACTGTATAAAAAGCTGAGAAGAAACCAATAAAGTGTTCATACATTTGGAAACCAGAAGATAGAGCAGTCAGTCTCATTTTTTGGGGAATTGATATGGATCGTGTATGTAGGATTGTCGGAGTGTGTCAGATAAGCTTGTCGTGGGTGGATGGAAGGTCGTAAACGGTGGTGACCGTTACAGGATCTACTCTCACTAATCTATTCACCTCCTTAAAATTGCCCTTGGCACACCAGGCAAGACTGCGAATATATTGGGAGTCCCACGTATAGCTACGAGATCCCAATAACATGCAGTTAGTATCTCTAGGAAGACATGTAATGTTATTGTTACCCCTTCTTTTGGATGCAGGTTTCTGGAGTAAACACACCTCACGATAAAATGCAGTTGAATCAAACAAAAAGCTTTATTTGTTTTATATATATATATATATATATATATATATATATATATATTAATGAAAGAACAAGCAATGAGATATACACACAATTTGTCTATGTATCTGTCTACACAAAGAGCCAGCAAGAGTCAGCAAAACAGAAAGAGAAACATATAACAAGCTAATTCTACAGTTAACTTTAAATGACCTATGCTCGCGAGCTCCCCTGGTGGGTGAACTATTAAAGTGCAGCTGCTGACCGATCTCCGGTAGGCCTAGCCTGCTAGAGTCCAGAAATCCTTCAGAGGCAAAGTCTAATTGTAGGATCGCTGATGCACTTTTAAGAATATTTGTAATCCATAGGGGTATTGAAACTCAGTCTAAGGGGTGATCAACACAGACGGGACGTACCGATCCTCCAGTCAGCATCAATCAGTATAGCCAGCGCGACGTTCAGATCCTCCTCAGTAAAACAACAAAACACTGTGTACTTGCTAAGATGTGAGGGATCTGAAGATAGAGGGAGTATTAAGTGTGGAAACTTGGGCAAGTGCCCTCTCACCCGAACAGGCCTGGTCCACCTGCGCCTCTCATAAAGTTAAGATGCTTCGCAGCATCCTGCAACACCAGGCCTCCGATATCCTGTCTTCAGCAGCTCTGGTCAGCAATCGATCCACCCGTCTGATCTCCTGGAACTGGGATGGACACCCTTGGGCTTGTCCCTTGCCGATGGATATAGGCCCAGGCTTCAGGCCTATCAACGGGGCTGTGACGCTCTCCACAGCTACGCAGAGGAAGACGTGCAGGTCCCGAGAGAGCAAGTCCTTATCCCGCCCTTCCTTTAAGTACCCTCCCCTATAAGTCTGTGTGGAGGTGTCATGTGCCCAACAGAGGGCAAGGCATCTTGGGAAGTGTAGTCTTTCTCTACAAATTGTCAATGGAGTCCGTGTCTCCTAATTCTTCCAATCCCACAATGCACTGTTCCAACAGATATAAACCTATGTACAGCATAACTTGAACGATGATGGGGATTCAGTTCTGCATTGCTATTAATAATAGTCTATGATGACAGGACCCCGCTACACACTCCCCCCACTCAAATTCTTTGGTCCCCAAAGAGGACAATAGTATGTATCCTGATACATGCTTTTCAAATACAAGCAGAGGAAAGGTTGTTAACTCATGCAAGGCAATAAACACTGTGCATTACTTCTAACATTACTTAAAGCCAGGCAACTCATCTTCTGACATAAAGTCAACAGAGCAGTCTCCCACCAACTGTCAAGTAGAGGCAGACTACTCTGTCCACTGTTTACTAGCACGGAGGTGTGTTGCTCCGATGTGCCAGGGGGTGAGCCGGGGTTGTTCTCCACCAAGTTTGCAATGAGAGGATCATGTACAGCATTGGATCTCTTTGAAGTAATGATAGCTTCTTCTGAACATTCCCCCAATTGGCTATATGTCAGTCTCTTTGGGGGGTGTATAACCCTTCTTTCCTGCTGCTCCTTAGGAGTGTCAGATTCAGTCAGTGCAGAGTTAACTTCATTGTCCTCTGAATCAGACACAACAGACTCCAAGGGTTCTGAATGACTTAATTCACTATCAGGCAGGCTTGAGGCCGCCATGAACTCTTCAGTGGATGAGGGGGCAACATCCTTTTCCAACTCTTCAACAAGCAAATTTTGGGGCACAAACTCAGGAGCCTCTGGCCGAGGTGGTCCACTGTTCATCACTTCAGATGAGGGCAGGAACGAAGTGCCAAGTTCTGGTTGTTGAGGGGACCATAACCACTCTGACCCTATCCATTCATCTGAGGACTCTTCATCTGCTATATCTGGTTGAGTCGTCTGAGACATAGTGACCGGCCCAGATCACCTAAAGGTCAAAGGCGACTCCTGAGGAGCCGATGTAGGAGGTATATGAACAGCTTTAGTGGGGGGCAACAGGTGATTTTGGTGCCAAGTCTTTAGAGGGCTCACACTCCCTTCCGGTCTGATCTGGTACACGGGAAGACCGGGTAGTTGTTTACATACAATGTATGGCTGAGACTTCCAACGGTCCGCTAGCTTATGTTTTCCTTGGATTCCCAAATTTCTCAGTGGTACTCGGTCTCACGGCTGTAAGTCTTGGATCCTGACCTTTAGGTCAAAGTTTCTTTTATTCCTTTGCTCCCATTTATCTGAACTGGCGTGGGCCTTCTCATAACCAGTTTTTAAACTCCTTCTCAGTCGATCTACATAACCCTTGTGGGAAGCTGCAGATGTATGATCCAGGGATATCCCAAATGCTAAGTCAACTGGTAATCGAGCTTCCCTTCCAAAAATCAAGCGGTAAGGTGAATATCCAGTTGCATCGTTCATAGTGCAATTATAGGCATGTACAATGGTGGCCACATGCTGGCTCCAGTGTTGCTTCTGCTCTGAGCTCAGAGTCCCCAACATGTTCAGAAGAGTTCTGTTGAAGCGTTCGGGTGGTGCATCCCCTCGAGGATGGTAAGGAGTGGTACGGGTCTTTCCTATATCCAACAGATCCAACAGTCTTTTTATTAATTTTCCTTTAAAGTCTCTTTCTTGATTGCTTGAGCGTACCTAGTGAAATGGTCAGTTACCACTAGGGCATTTCCTACTCCACTTAAGTCGGGCTCCATACAGAGAAAATCGATGCACACTAACTCCAAGGGGCCTCGACTTTGAAGGTGGCCGAATGGGGCAGCTTGACAGGACAAGGTCTTCCATTGGATGCATCGGATCCAAGAATGACAATATCCCTGAAATTCAGCTCTCATACCGGGCCAGTAGAACCTGTCTCTGACCAACTGGAAAGTCCTTTTGGGGCCCAGATGACCATGTTGATCATGGAGTGCAGCCAGGACCGTCTCTTTGTGTTTGTTTGGTAAGAACATCTGCCATTTGTCTTTCGGACCATCAGATGGGCCCCTTCGGTAGACCACCCCTTGATGGAGCTGCAACCTGTTCCACACTTTATGTACCAGCCGTGCTTCTTTCAGAGAACTAGTAAGACGTATACTAGGGTCATGGTCTTTCAGGGCCTGTAAGATCAAACTCCCAAGGGGATCCTCCTCCTGGTCTGTCCTCAAATCTTTTTTTGACAATTTAAGCAGGCCTTCGTTTCTGACTTTAGTCATGTTATAGTAGTACTCAGGCACTCCCACTGACGAAACTCCTATCTCTTCAGCTCTGGGACCCCCTTTCGTCTGTAATTCTGTTCCTTGGCACAGAGCACGTACTCCATCAGAGGTTATTTGAGTCCATTCTCTCTCTGGATCCATCGACCCATGGGGCCTTCTGGATAAAGCGTCTGCATTTCGATTCCCCACTCCTGGTCCATACTTCAGGCTGAATTTGAATCCTGAGAGGGCAGACAATCATCGATGACCTGTGGCATCTAACTTGGCTGTGGTTAGCAGATAAGTGAGTGGGTTGTCAGTTTTTACCACAAACTCAGCCCCATATAGGTAGTCTTTGAGTTTATCTACGACCGCCCACTTCAATGCCAAAAATTCAAGCTTGTGGGTATAATAATTATTTTCAGAAGAGGTGAGACTCCTGCTCACATAAGCAACCGGACGGAGAAAGCCATCATGTTCTTGGTATAGGACCCCTCCTAGTCCTTCTCTACTGGCATCCACATGCAACTCATAAGGTTTGGAGGTATCTGCGTAAGCCAACACAGGGGAAGTGGTCAGGTTCTTTTTGAGCTGAATGAAAGCCTCCTCACATTTGGGATTCTATTGGTCACAAATTGACTTTTTGGATTTCCGAGGTCCCACGTTTGCCTTCATTGGCTTCTCTGACCCGAGAACATCATCTCCATCTCCCGTCTTTAGCAATTCATTTAGAGGCCTAGCAATCTTTGCAAACCCTTCCACAAGCCTCCTGTAATAGGAACAAAACCCCAGGAATGACTGTAGCTCCGTCCCATTGGTTGGTCTAGGCCAGGAGGTGACTGCTTCCAGTTTCTCTAGGTCGGTTGATATCACCTCTGCAGAGACAATGTGGCCAAGGTAATCAACCGAGGGCTGGTAGAATTGACATTTTTCTCTGGAAAGCTTAAGGCCTTTATCATGAAGCCTTTTTAGTACCTTCTCCAGTCTCTGTTCGTGTCCTTCCAGAGTTCTTCCAAACACAATAAAGTCATCCAGATACACCAACACTTCGATCAAGTTCATGTCTCCTACTGTCTTTTCCATCAATCTCTGGAAAGTGGCGGGGGCCCCTGACAACCCCTGTGGCATACGGTTGAATTCAAAGAAACCCACTGGGGTAATAAAGGCTGTCTTCTCCCTATCTTCGGGATGCATGGGGATTTTGTAATAACCACTCTTCAGATCCATCACACTGAACCATTTTTCCCCTGACAGGCTCTGCAGCACATCTTTAATCCGAGGCGTGGTGTATTGGTCAGGTATGGTTCGCTTGTTAAGGGTTCTGTAATTAATGCATAACCTCAATGAGCCATTCTTCTTTCTCACCATCACTATTGGGGAAGCATAAGGACTCCTGGATTCTCTGATGGTTCCTGTCCGTTTTAATTCTGCCAGCTGCTCTCTGAGGTCTTCTAAATCCGTCAGAGGGACTCTCCTGACTCGCTCCCTGAAGGGTTTATCCTTTAGCCGAATCCTGTGGGTGGAAGTCTTTGCACATCCAACATCAAATTTAGTTTTCGAGAATATCTTCTGCCACCCGTCGAGCTGAGCTTTTGCTCTCTCTTCCCACTCTGGCGGGAGGTTAGTGCCGTCGGTTTGGTGACCCTTCTTCAAATCTTCAATCTTCCTACTCCCTTCTAGGTCAGAGGGGGCAACTGGGGTGGCTTGGTGTACTCGGCCCAGTAACACTCTGGCTGGCTCCTCCACAGGGCTGGCAGTGGCATTCCTAATGCTGACAGACACTCTTCCACGATTCCTCTCCAACACCTTTAATGGAATCACCTCTCCAACACCTTTAATGGAATCACTAACCGGGTCGGGTTCAAAGACAAGAAATGGGCCTGGTTGGGACCAGGTGAGCTTCACCGAGGCTTTCAAACAGGTCACTTCTCCTGGTTGCAGGGTCTTTGCAGTCCTGCCCAGTCACCAGATTTTCCCCACTCCTTCTTCCGGGGCTTTCTTCTCCATCACCAGCTGGTGGTAGACCCTCCTCAGCATTGGGTGGACCCTTTGCGCTGAAGCCTATGTTACCTTTGTTTAGGAGTCAAATGTCTTCTGACTAGGGTCGTGTTCGTCCCTAAGATGAGGGCGCTCTTGTGAGCCCCTGGTGGCCGAGGGCAGACTATCGCCAAAGTGTCATAGGTCTCAGCTGCTCCGGCTATCGAAGGATCAAAGGTCAACCATATTGGTAGATACCCATTATAGGGGAAACTCTGAGTTCCAATGCCCCATATTTCTAACTCTTCCAGCTTCTGTAAAGGCAAGTGTGAAAGGTATTGGTCATAAAAGTCTCTATACAGAAGAGTCACTTGGGCTCCGGTGTCCAGGAGGGCTTTGGTATAAATCCCTTCCACTTGGTTGGGGACTAACAGGAAGGCCCCACTAAATTTTCAGGGAGCTTCCGAGGTACAGTTTTCCCTCTTTTTCCTGCAGTCTGTACTTTTACTCCCCCCTTGTGGGAATTCTTCCTGGTTTCTGCCCATTCACGTAGAGGAGGGGTATAAGGTGGTCTTTGAGGAGGTTTTCCTCCCTTTTTCTGCCTTTCTGTTTCCTGTTTCATCTTGGAGTTGTCTACAGTAGGCGGGCACCCGGCTGACTCCTTCACCGGGGCCCTCTGAAGTTTTCTGCCGGCTTGTACATTTATTGACTAGCCTTTGCTGGGCTGGGGTGAACCTCTCTTGTATGTCCTACCCCTCCGCAGTTGGAGCAAGGCATAAACCTCCTTTGTTTCCTTTGATGGCCCATAGGGGGATTCCTCTGATGCCGTGTACACATGGTCGTTTTTTGTCTTGTAAAAAACTTAGTTTTTTCTCATGAAAAAAAACACCTTTTTTCAGACTTCATTAAAAAAAACGACGTTGCCTACACACCATCGTTTTCTGAAAATGCTCTTGCAAAGCGCAGTTACGTAAGACACTTTCGACGGCACTCTGTTCCATTGAAGCTCCCATCTCATAACTTGCTTCTGAGCATGCGCGGGTTTAAAAACGTCATTTTAAACGTTGTTTTGCCCACACACGATCATTTTTTATGACACAAAAAATGACATTCAGAAAAACAACATAAAAAATGTAAGCATGTTTATATTTTTTTTTGGTCGTTTTTTTGAAGACATAAAACAACGTTTTGCCCACACATGATCATTTTAAATGACGTTTTTTAAAACTTTGTTTTTTTTAATCACAAAAAACGACCGTGTGTATGCGGTATTACTCTTCCCTTCTGGTTTGGTAAAGGGGAAAACCCGCTTGACTGGTCAAGGCAGCCACCATCTCTGTCAGCTGGGACACTTGCATCCTTAAAAGCTCGACTTGAGTATCCTGGTCCTCTGTGGCCACTACACAAACTCGAGCTGTGGTCTCTCACAGTTAGTATCTATTCTTTTGGTCCAGTAGGACTTCCTCCTGTCGGGTGATCCGAATCAGATCAGGGTATTTAAGCACCCCGTTTCCTTGTTGGAGTCGTAGCTGAAAAGCGATGGGATCCATGGGTTGAGCTCCACTTATAACATGTTAAATCCTAGTTTCATTCAATGCCCTTGGGTCTATTCTCTTCTTCAGGAGGATCTGATGCAGGATCTTATCTAGACAGCTGACAAATTCGGATAACTTTTCCCCTTTCTTCTGAAAACAGTGCTCTAACTGATAGTGGAGTTCACTGGTGTTCTCAGTTCTCCCAAACACATTCTGCAAGACATCTAAATAATCCTGTGCAGTACAATCATCTTTGCCGAGCTTGAGGTTATGTATGGCCTCTAACGCTGGTCCTCTGAGACTCTCCATAATCCTTTGTTTTTTATCCTGCTCAGGAACTCTCCATTCTTCTAGAGCAGGGGTGCCCAACCAGTGGCCCGGGGGCCACATGTGGCCCGCAGAGCCCTCTGATGTGGCCCTCGACCTCCTACTCTGAGACAGCAGGTTGGTAAGCCCAGATCACGGGTTGCTAAACTGCCATCCCAGAGCAGCAGTTTTGTGAATGAAGCTGCTGGTAGGGGAAACAAGCACTGAGCCATATACTTCTGTTATTACCTGCGGGTTTGTTGCACTTTCAGAAAGTGTTCCACACCTGCAGGATATAATAGAAGTTTACAGCAAAGTGCAGCTAACCGGCAGAAAATCAACAGGTGCGCTGTAACCGCGGTTTGGGGCAATCACAGTGCATCAGTGTGAAAGCAGCCATAGGCCCCTTTCACATGATCGTTCAGACCCAATCGGACTTAATATTCACCTCTATGGAGCAGCAGATGTAAACAGACTTATGTCCGTTTACACCCTCCTACCTAAAAAAATAGAAAGGCATCTGCCCCCTTCCGTCTGGGCGAATTGGATTGGGCCAGAGGGCCTATAGAGTAGAGTGGATTTATCATGCTCCCGCTCCGCTCATTGTGGCCCGCGACCATTTACCAGTTCGCTTAAGTGGCCCTCTCTCTTCAAAAGGTTGGGCACCCATGTTCTAGAGCTTGAGTGGCATGATCGAGCCATTCTTCAAATCCATCCTCCGAAGGTGGTACTGGATGACTATAAAAGGTGTGGTATCTCGTGCCAATAAAAATTAATGTGACAACAACATATAATTATAGTGAATAAGCAGCTCCCCTAAGATAGAGACCTCATCAAAGGTCTGAACTGAACAGTAATGGTATAAGGAGGGGGCGCTAAAAATGAATAATAAGAGAATAAACAATAAAGTGAAATCTAATAAATGGTCCGTCTGAACCAACAATAGCAGACTTAGTGAGCAGCAACACACTGAAAATAGTGAAATGGAAACAGATTGTACAAAAAAAAAAAAAGATGAATAAATAAATAAACTCAAGTCCATTCAAAGAGTGTTAGATAAAGTCCAATCAAGGCTAATCTTTCTCAGATGCAAATTGTTGAAAATTCATTGTAAAAGGTGTCCACCTCCACCAAGAAGATCCCCCAAATGTGCACTAATGGATGGCTCCTTACCGCACGGTGTTGACCTGATTGTTTAGAAAAAGTCAAATACAGCAGTTGGTCACTAAACCAGTTAAATGATTCAGCTGCGCAGCTCTATGTTTCCCGGAATCAAACACTCGCATGAAGGAGGGAGAGGGGAAACCACCATAGTGAAGTACAGTTTATTTAAAATATGTCACAGATAAAACAGCATAGCCAAATGGCCTCTTACTTTAGTAGTGCCTAGGACCCGGCACTGAGGCTAGTCAGCATGGCAGGATGGGCTATGATGAGTGTTCCTCGCTGGGGAACTGGGGTGAAGTTAAAGCCGGATACGTGTTCCTCGCTAGGGAGCTGGCGTGCGTTCCAGGTCAGGGGACCAGCGGGACCGGAAGTGCCTGTATACGTAAAAACAACGCACTTCCGGTCCCGCTGGTCTCCTGACCTGGAACGCACGCCAGCTCCCTAGCGAGGAACACGTATCCGGATCTTCTTGGTGGAGGTGGACACCTTTTACAATGAATTTTCAACAATTTGCATCTGAGAAAGATTAGCCTTGATTGGACTTTATCTAAGGCCGCGTACACACGAGGGGATATGTCCGCTGAAAACGGTCCGATGGACCGTTTCAGCAGACATCTCCGCTCGTGTGTATGGGCTAGCGGACAGATTTCTCCACCCGACAGATTTCAAAGCATGCTTTGAAATCTATCCGGTGGGAATCTGTCCGCCCGACATGTCTGCTGGTTAGTACACTTACCAGCAGACATGTCGGCTCCCACCACCGCCGCGCCGCTGCCGAATGGATTCGGCGCATGCGCGGAAGTGTTTTACTTCCTGGTGCGGTGACGTTGCGGTGACGCGGCGGCGTCAACGTCACCGCCGCGTCACCGCCACGTCACCGCGCCTTCCGGCGGCGGGGAATTTGATCCGATGGTGTGTACACGCCATCGGATCAAACTCCCGATCGGACATATCCGATGGAAATGGTCCGCGGACCGTTTTCATCGGATATGTCCGATCGTGTGTACGCCGCCTAACACTCTTTGAATGGACTTGAGTTTATTTATTTATTCATCTTTTTTTTTTTTTTTTTTTGTACGATCTGTTTCCATTTCACTATTTTCAGTGTGTTGCTGCTCACTAAGTCTGCTATTGTTGGTTCAGACGGACCATTTATTAGATTTTACTTTATTGTTTATTCTCTTATTATTCATTATTAGCGCCCCCTCCATATACCGGTACTGGATGACTCCCTGAAAAGGTCTGAGCTTCCTGTATCTGGTTACCAGGTAATCCGTGGGATCTTTCTTGCACTGGGCCACGATTTCCTCCAAGGCGGCACATAATTCCGGACTGATAGCTTTGAGTGAGGTGGAGTTGGAAACATCTCCCTTTTGATTTGTGACCTTCTTGGGGTCCACTGTGTCGGAAGAGGTTGGACCGTCTTGTTCTTCCGAAGGGTGTGTCAGAATAAGTTCCACACCATCAGATGTCTTCAAACTGGGTTTCTTGAAGCAGTCTGGAAGTTCTTTTTTCTATTCACACAGGGCATATGTGTGTGGGCTGGTATTTTCTACCTGCATGTCCATTATCCATAGCTTCTCATCTTTGGAAAAAGTCTTCAGAATTGGGAGCAATTTCTCTGCCGTCCAGGCTTCCCCCTTTATCTCGACCACTAGGCCTTTCTCTAGGACAACATTCTCTTCCTTACACCACTTGGCTGCGGCAACAGCATCCATGATCGGTTCTGGCAAGGGTGGGACTCGGTATGAGGGAGATTATTATTGTTGAGAAGTAGAAATCCCAGACGAGCCCCCACGTGTAGCTCTACCCCCGAAGGAGCCGTTGGTTTGTTTTGGGATCGGCGTGTTACCCCTAGACAGCATGTCTAGGGGTAAGATAAAAGTAGATGATGTGAGCAGTAATAGAATGTCCAAACAGAAAGATGTCGTTTTCTGTGCTTTTATTCTTGGCCCAACATGGCCAACAGTCAACTTCAGGTGGATAGAGGAAAATGGTGAAAGAAGAAGGAAGTTGCAGACACAGGCCTTAACTCTTTATAGAAGCAGTCCTGCTTCAAACAGTACCTTTTGATTCGTCGCCACTCCAGCCGGTATAGTGCACCCGGACAGTCTCTCTCACAGAGCTGGCAGCCGAAGTGTCGCTCGGACCCCTGAGAAGGAAAACAAACCTCTGCCACAGGCTTGGATCAATGGAAATAGGAGAGGTACCTCTGCCACAGGCCCTTGCCTGAAACGCGACTCGACGGAGCAATTCCTTCTCAGTAAAGCATTTGTCTGAAGTGTCTTTAGATAGTTCTCGACTATTAGGTCACCGAATGACAGGTTGCCATATAACAAACTCCCAGTGTCCGGTCACCTTGATGCCCGATGGTTCGTCTGGGCCTTATTGGATCGCCTGCCTCCGGGGCTCCCCTCAGACTGACTCCCCACCGAACAGCACAATTCGCCTGGGATCTTCTCATAGAAGTGAGGACCCAGTAAGTCACTGGGGCCTCTCTGTAGCTTTAGTTGTTTCAGGCCATGAGGGCCCAGAGTCAGGAACTCCGCATAGCACGTGCGCCCGGCCTGGTAGGCCATAAGGCTGGGGCCCGTGATGTGCGCACACCCTAAAGGTGGGTGCCGCACCCAGGTCCAACCTCAAACTCCCGACGCCAGGATGGCACCCTAAAAAAGTACCCTCCCCCCGCATGCCTCACGAGGGAAAACCTCCTCTGATTGGCTGCTGGCAAGAAGGCGTTCTCGCTGGTCTCCACTGCCGCCACCTGTCGCTCCAAGATGGTAAGGTATCTTTGGAACACAGAATGAAACAACAGCACAGCACTAAACTAACGTAAATCATATAGATGAGAGCTGTGTAACTCTCTCATCCCCCCTAAATTTGAACAGCGTCCATACTTGAAAGTACAGGGGCGCTACATAAATATACTTTAAAAAAAATTGCCGGACTCCTGTTGCTCCCTCACACATACCCAAACGCAAGCACAGGGTGTACAGATGTATGTAAACTGCAGTCACATGATGTCACACACATAATGGAGTTTTCTCAAATTTAAAAGTCAAACTCCTGTAAGGAAGGAGCAGGGATGTGGTTTGCTGATACTGTGTGTGTCTTTGGATGCTTACAGACCATCTCAGGAGCACACGCGCATGGGTGTCCCCTTGGTACATGGCTTACTGAGGGGGCACTCGTATGAAAAAATATGGGGGGGAGATAAGTGGCCGCTCTATGCAAAATTGCCTTTTTTTAAAAACAAGGTTTAGTGTCACTTTAAGCTTCACATCTATGCATTTTTTCAGAGCTGATGAGATTTCCATTTATATGGAAATACATCAAAACATAGGCTAACATGTGTTGGGATGTATTTTGTATTGAATGTCAATGTACATCATAATGCATCAATGCATGTTAACACGTGTCATGATGTGCTGACATGTGCCATGATATGCGTTTTAATGCTTCTCAATTGTGTTCAGTGGATAATGCAAAAATCAAACATGCAAAGGTGTGAATACAGCCTGGAAGCCTTTAACAGTTCATGTCAAACATTCATTACAAGCACAAGTATGCTAATGATTTTCTATGGACAGAGACTGAAAGCATGCTCTGCTATTGTCAGGTTTGAAAACAAGATAAATAACACAGTTATATATAACAATATGTAGCGCTACCCCCAGAGAAGCACAAAAAAAAGAAAAACACACTTTAAAGGATGCCACTATAATCCCAATAGGAAAGAAAATGGTCTCACATATTAATAAAATATTGAATAAATGTATTAAATCACATTAAAAACCTATTCCTAAAAAGAGCTAGACATGTCTTTTTGGTACAATGTCCCATATGCATGTATGGGGAGGCTGAATATTGAAAATCGCATAAATGGCCCACTGTAGTCCAAGAAGATACCTTCTGACTGGAGGCCAAACTACTGGAATCACAGTACCAGCGCCAATGGATCGCAACGCGTTTGGCCCGTAGCTCCTATAAGGTTCCTATTGGTAGTATGGGGTACATTGTAAGAATTATTATGTCCATGTACTTGCTCTATATATAATCATAATGAATTATTACATACTATCAGAAACCATTATCTAAACAATAAATGAATTGTACAGATTACAAGAAACAGAAGAATTGATTGCGGGGGAAGATCCCTTCCTCTATCTCCTCCCCCAGCAGCTAATGTTCAGGCACTCTAATGGATGAGACCTGGGGGTGGGGCTGGCTACGGTGCTGCTGGTGAACATGTGAGGCTGCAGACTCTGAATAGTTGGGAGGTAAATTAGTTCTGTGGCAGTTGAGTGCTGAATTGTTAGATGCAGTATAGAGGAGGTGAGGGCATTATGGAGGAGGTGAGTGCAGGATAGAGGATGTGGGTGCATTATGGAGGGTGCAGGTGCAGTAAGGAGGATGTGCGTGCACTATGGAGGATGCAGGTGCAGTATAGAGGAGGTGGGCACAGTATAGAGAAGGTGGGTGCAGTACGGAGGAGGTAGGCTCAGTATGGAGTAGGTGTGTGCAGTATGGAGGAGGTGGGTTCAGTATAGAGGATGTAGGAGCAGTATGGAAGATGTAGGTACAGTATGGAGGAGGTGGGTGCAGTATGGAGGAGGTGGGTGCAGTACAGAGGAGGCAGTGATCGGTAATAATGTGCAGTAATCGCTAGCAACCAGTCCATGAAGAGTAGTGATCTGCGATAATCTCTAGCAACCAATCAGTTAGCAGTAATGATATGCAGTAACCTCTTGCAATCAATCAATGAGTGGTAATGATATGCCATATCATTTGTCAACTATTTACAATTGCTGTCTGATCAACTGATGCCTGATATGCTGCAGTAAACGGGTTTGTAGTCTTGTTGCTTATTACTGTATGTCTCAGAGCAGGTGAAAAGCAAAATTGCATGGGGAGTGGAGCCCAAGAAAATGTTTGGTCAGAATCCAGTCAATATTAAAGACAGTTCTGCCTAACACAGTACTCTTCAGAATGAATCCTAGGTGAAATCCCACTTCTTTAGCATCAGAGGTTCTTAGTAACAGACCACCCTCCCCCATCTTTAGCATAGCTGGGACGTTGATTAACTTCTTGACAAGTGTCAGCTGGGCTGCCTGGGAGGGCCACAGCTTTCCAGGCTGGGAACTCCTCCTGGACAAGACCAGGCAGCTCCTGCAGGTTTCAGATTATTTATGCTCACTCCCAACCACTATCTGGGCACCCTGCCAGGGATTGGCTGAAACCACATAAATATTCAGCTGCTTATTTGCTTCATCCAGCCCACTACATTCTGGAATCTTCCAGAACACAGGAGGGAGCAATCAAAATTGCAGTCAGTGAAACTCAGAAAAGCACAAAGCAAACACACACTGCTCCACTGACTACAGAGGGAGGCGCTCAAAAAAAAATACATTTACCTGGCAGCCCAGCACCTACCTAGGAGGGTGCTACAAGTATAAAAATATATATAACACAGTTAGACATTTAAATAATCAGGGATAACTGCTAAGTACTATCATATCTTTGCAGAATAAAGTTATTCCACAGAAGGGCTCTGTGTGAACAGATAACATTTACAGCAGGGCACAAGATATTTCTGCTTTACAAAGTAAATTACTGAAAGTTGTGAATTCCAGGAATATATTAATTAGCCACAAACATAAAAGGTTCCATGCTGGATAACCTATGTTCTGACACAAAAGTTTTACTTTAAAATCCTGCGATATTCCTGTGGTGTGTGAATTGAGGGCTGGTTGAGCCTCCAGGCACAGTGGAAGTGAAATTTATTTTATTTCCATGCAGGGAAGAACATCGCTCTCATTTAAAACCCATTTAGGATCAGCGGGGGAGGAAGTGAGAAAGACAGAGGCAAACACTGCTCTGTAATGAAAAGATGCAGTGTGTTTATTTCCACTTCATCAGCTGTATTAAGCCGCAGACTATTCCTCCCACCAAAGGGTAACAGAAAATGCAGGATGGCTAGTCCTTCCCCTTTCTGGGTTTTTCTGATATAAATAATACAGCAAGGGATGCAACCGTACAGGGTGACTAAATGGACAGATACAAGTCCCTCTATTTCCTGTAATCTGTCGCTGAGTGAATCAGAAATTCTCCAAAACAAGACTTGGAGTCTGTCCCACTCTTGCAGGGTAACACAGTGCTACACAGAAGAGAGCAATGAGACTCAGAGCTTCTTTCTAGTGACAGAGTGACACAAGGCTGTGTCTGTTCCATGGACTGGATCATCTATGTTTTCTTTACACAGCAACACAAACAGAAAGGGTCACAGGGGGCCAAAGTCTGCCCTCATCGCCAAAGGCCGAAGACTAAAATAAGAGCCAATTGTTTAAAAAAAAAAATGAGAAAATTGAAAAGCAGGACAAGAAGGAGTTAGTGTTGGTAGGAACGATAAAGGATAGAATGCATGTATTAAAGACGGGGAGAGAGAAACAGATTTCAACTAAAGACGTAAGAATTGCGGATTAATCCTTTTTGGCAATAAAGATTATTAAAAAGCCAACAGGACAGAAATAAGGGGGGTGGCTGATAAGAGCATGCCTGCTATAGGGAATTGAATCTACACATAAAGATTAGGACAACTTCACAGCCTCAAAACCATTTTCCTATCCTGACATGTCCCCTTACAAAGAGAGCGTATGATAATGGTGGCAAATTTGTTTATCCGATCAATGTATAATTCGAACAAAATGATTGAACCTGTAAACAAACAGCCATTAACTTCCTTGTCATCGATTGGATTCGATCAAACTAAGTCAATCAGCCAGGGCAGAGAAGTATCAATTGACTGGTAGCACTGAGACGCTTTGTCCATGAATACAACAGTTTTCCAATTGATCAGATCATGAGATTAAACAGATAGCTAAAATACAACCAAGGTATTAATCCATACGATTAAAATTCACTTCCCTGTGCGTGTGTATGTGTAAATAGATAGTGCAGCAATGATGATAAGTCCATATATCAAAATAGACCAATGTGTGATATCTTCAGTGCTGCCAGATATGGTAAACATGCAGGTCACTTCCGTGAGTAAACCTCCACCAATGGAAAAAATGGGCGCTCACCTCCCAGTGTAAACCCTTAAATATAGAGAGTTACACACACTTTCCCTTATCGACTCATCCTGCCCGAGTGTCTTGTTTCATATAAAGTCCGACTGTCCCTTCACTGCCCCTATTGCCATTTTCTTTTTCAAGTATTTAGGGATGGAGACATGTGTACTGTTTAGTCATGGTCTCATATAAAGTCCCAACAATCTTTTTCTTCATTTCACTTTCCGTTATAGGATATATTGATGTAACAGTGCTCAGCCAAGAAAACTACAGATCCTGATAGATACCTCCTGATAAGCAGAACTGCTGTCCAAAATATGGGATAAAGGAAACCAAATGCCTGTTGTTCAAGCATGTATACAAGTCAGTGATGGCCGCGTGTGACGTCATGTGACTTCCATCCATCCGTACGCGTTACGTTCCAGTGGGCGGGACTTCGTCAGCCCTGTGTGTGGCATATCAGTTGTAAGGGTTGTCAACTATAGATCGATTATTTATTATGGAAAGGATCAATCAAAAAGGAAAACAATTACTTCTAATTATGAATAATGAGGGATAAGAATTGTTTATTGGATTGTAAACTTCTTTATTGTTGAAAAGGTCAATGTACGGTATTTCAGAATGGTACACTGCTTACACAAAACGAACTAACGCTCCATCTATCTAACATCCCCCTATTTGGATGAGTCTACAACTACGTCATTTTCTCCGCTCCTTAAATCTGCAATATCTACCTAACTAACCCCATTTGAACACCTACTGTATGCTCTGTAACCTCACCACAAAAACATGTAATCTCCACAACACACAGCTTGCTATTGCACAACATACCTTCTAACGAAGGGAAAGCCTGTAAAACTTAGGGAGGAGATCTAATGGGAATGTCTTTATAGCAATGTCCACAAGGGCTTATTTAATGTTACAACACAGGAAAACAATTATAAAATTCTATTGAGGTAGTATCAAACACCAGCCCTACTCCAAAATTTTAATTCTTCTCTCTCTAGCCTTTGTTGGCTCTGCCAGAAAGACGTGGGCTCACTCCTCCATATTTGGTGGGACTGCCCACTAATCCAAACTTTCTGTAAAGAGGTTTACAAGTATCACCGTTGACAACTTATACTTGGATTTCACTCCAGCACAATCACACCTCTATCCCCTACAAATCACACTTCAAATCTCTATTAATGCACATGGCCAATGCTGCCAAACTCTGCATACCAGTTCACTGGAGTTGAACCCATACCTCTCTTCCCTATCTGAGTGGTTAACCTGTGTATCGCTACCCCCGAAGGGGCTGTTGAGAATAGATGGGATGGCATGTTACCTCATGGCTCTTGTAGAATGTCTAGGGTGAACGATGCATACAGCAACAGAAAAGGAATGTCCGCAAAGGAGTCTTTTTATATGTGCTCTTTATTACCCAGCCGGGTAAAAACAGTAAAACTTGTGGTGATAGAAAAGTTGGAGTGAAAGGTGAAATAGCAGATTCAGGCGTACAATAGGGAAAACAGTCCTGCTTCCGACAACACTTAGATTTCTTCGCCACTCCAGCCGGAGTGGGTATAGTTTACCTGGACAGGCCTCTCACACCGACCTGGCAGCCAGAATATCACTCGGAACTTAGGAAGATGTCCCTGCCACAGACTCTCCTAGAAAAAACAGCATACTGGCGCTGACGCCAGTATGCTGGATCACATGGGAGAGCTTATATTTAGGGTGAACCACCTCTTTAAAACGACGTTGTCTACACACGATAGTGAAAAAAAATGGTCTAGCAAAGCGCGGTGAAGTACAACACGTACGACGGCACTATAAAGGGGAAGTTCCATGCGGATGACGCCACCCTTGGGGCTCCTTTTGCTGTTTTCGTGTTAGTAAACGACGATTCACGCTTTTCTGTCTGTTACAGCATGATGAATGTGCTTACTCCATTAGGAACGGTAGTTTTACCAGAACGAGCGCTCCCGTCTCATAACATGCTTCTGAGCATGCGCAGGTTTTTCACGTCGGTAAAGCCCACACACGATCATTTTTTACAACCCGAAAAACGGCATAGTTTAAAACGTTGTGAAAAAATAGAGCATGTTCTAATTTTTTTTTTTTTTTCGTTTTTCAGAACCCGAAAAATGCTCTGAAGCCCACACACTAAATGACATTTTAAAAAACAACTTTTACAACCCGGAAAATGATCGTGTGTACGCAGTATTAGACTTTTGCTGTAAATTGTACACTGAATACAATATATTACTATTGTACTTACAGATAGGTTTGTTTACTCTGTAATTAATACATGGCTGATTTCTTTACAGAATAACTCTGTCAATAAATAGTTTTTGTGGAAAAAATAATTATTTGACTGATACAGTTTCAGAGTATGATTCTGCTAAAATATATGGAAATCTTACAATGAGAGACAATGGCCCGGATTCATGTAGCACTTACGCCGACGTATCTCGATATACGCCGCGTGAGTGTAAATATGCGCCGTCATATCTATGCGCCGTACCCATAGAACTAAGATACGCCAAAAAACTGACTTTATCCGACCAACGTAACTTGCCTACGCCGGCATATAGTGGGCGCATAGTTACGCTGAACGCATTTGGTACTCCCATTGATTTGTGATGCAAATATGCAAATGAGGGAGATTCACACACGTACTTGCGCCCGGCGCATGTTTTAAGCGATTTTCGTGAGGGTTACGTCCGGCGTAATGTTATACCTCATATAGGAGGCACAACTCACGCAAAGGTATGGACCAGGGAACAGCCGTCGTATTTTACGTTGTTTACGTAGTACTATGTGAATAGGGCTGGGCATAGGTTACGTTCACATCGTAGGCAGTTATTCGACGTATTGTAGGCAGTTATTTCACCGTGGTTGTACGCATGCGCACGGGGATACGTCCAAGTTACGATGCATGTGCCGTTCATTTTAAGTACTTGGATGACGTTCAGCCCATCACTTGCATGGGGTCACGCTTCATTACCATGCATTACGCCCACTTCCAGCCCACTTCCACCTACTTTGACTTACGTCGGCTTACGCCGACGAATATACGATATTCCTCCGCAACGTTGGGCGCATTTTGTTTGTGAATTTCATACTTGCCTCTCAACGTTGCGCCTGCGTAGCGTAAAGAAAATACGCTACGGTTGCATAAAGATTCACCGATGGCTGTGAATCCGGGCCAATGTTGACAAAAGGTTGATGCAGATATCTTCAACACGATTCCATGGACAAATATACTAAATGGCCGCTTACCAGATCTGTCGGATCCCCATGGGGATCAATAAGGCTCTGCACAGGGATGTCCTTAACTGGCTCAGTACCTTCCCTCCTGGTCCGTTCCTCCGCTGCAATCCAAAGAAAAAACTTTTGTCTCCTGTAGATTTCTCAGGGAGTAGGATCAGTCTCAGGGGATGGTATGAAAACATGTGGGTAGAGAGGAAAAAAGGCGTTTCATGGTGCAGTACTTTGATAAAAACTTTCACTTTATTCCACTCAATGGAAAAGTAACTGACATCTGAGAAGCTTCATGAGTTACAGAGTATTAACTAGGAAGCATAAAATTCAAACCATCTTCGGCTCAGGCCGATCAGCTGGGGGCGTGGTGACATCAGCAGCTATTGCTCTACCCGACGCGTTTCTCCCTATTGGGCTTAGACTGGAAAGGAGACAAAAGTTTTTTCTTTGGATTGCCAGCGGAGGAACGGACCAGGAGGGAAGGTACTGAGCCATTTGAGGACATCCCTGTGCAGAGCCTTATTGATCCCCGTGGGGATCCGACAGATCTGGTAAGTGGCCATTTATTATATTTGTCCGTGGAATCGTGTTGAAGATATCTGCATCAACCTTGTCATTAGTTAGAGGACTAAGTCCAGTTCAAATCCTTTGCATCGTCGGTGTGATATCCTAAGGACTTTTTTTCCTCTCTCTTTTTGTTTTTATGTTTATTCCGCTTTTTGAAACAAGGACACTTTCACAATATATTTATTGTCACAGTTTGGTTGCGCGCAAACTTTTTCTTCTACACATACAATAACAGGGGAGCTAGCACTTTTGTAATACCCGGGCGCGGTAGCCACACCAAATGGCAAAGCCACAAACTGGAAGTGGCGATGTTCTACCGCGAACCTTAAGAATCTTTGGTGCACGGGATGGATAGGCCCATGTAAATATGCGTCCTTGATGTCTATCGACGCCATGAATTCTCCACCTTGTAGGGTGGCGACCACTGATCGAATAGTTTCTATTCGGAAATGGCGAATGTTCAGAAACTGATTTAGAGATCTTAGATCCAAGATGGGTCTGACATCTCCATTTGGTTTTGGAATAACAAAGAGGTTTGAATAAAAACTTGAACCTTTGCTCCTTTAGGGGTACCTCTGTGATCACCACTTGAGACAGCAAGTGATCCAATCCTTTGAAGAAGGATGCTCTTTTTAGTGGATCTTTGGAGAGCCTTGAGATTCGAAACTGAGAAGAAGGGAACTCTCGAAATTCCAGTTTGTATCCTAGGGATACTGTTTATACTACCCATCTGTCTGCCATGCCACTGGATTTCTGTCTGCCATGCTGCTGAAAACTACTGAAGTCCTGTCCCCCCCCATTCGGCCGAGCAGGGGCGCCCCTTCATGAAGAGGCTTTGGGGTTTTGCTTGTTAGCCTTTGAATCACACTGCTTCTTGCTTTTATGAGCTTGGTCTTCCTTTGCCTTTGTGGCTGGCTGAAAAGGCTGTTGCCACTGGCTGGAGCTAGATCTACCAGGAGCCAGGGAGAGAGAAGCCCCTTCAAACAAGGATGCTTGTTTGTTCTTCTTCTCTGGTAGAAGGGTAGTTTTACTCGCTCGATATCTTTTGGATATACTTCTCCAAATCATCCCCAAAAAGGTGTTCGCCATGGAAGGGGAAGCTGGCCAAAAGATTTTTGCATGGGGCCTCTGCTGACCAATGCCTTAGCCAAAAAATTATGTGCATAAGCACCAGCTGCAGCATGAGACAGGATGCCTGTTGGATAGAATCTCTAATGGCATCCACTGTAAAACATAAGGCCCTGGGCATATTCTCCCAAAATGTTATCTGTTCTGAAGTCAGATCTTTCATCCCCTGTTTCACCTGGTCCTTTAAGACCTGACACATACCTACAGCAGGTTGGGTTAATGCGCCTGCCAGGAGGAAGGATGATTTTAGTAAAGATTCCAACCTTTTTTCAGCAGAATATTTAAATACCTGGGCATTGTCCACCGGACAAGTTAGGCTTTTGTTTACACCCAGAAATCGCTCGATTCACAGAAGGCAGACTCCACTTCTTGGTAAACTTCTCCTCCATAGCATAAAGCACTACAAACTTCCTAGGAGGAGAAAAATGCTTATCTGGGTGTTTCCAATCTGCATAAATAAAATTCTCCAATAAAGGATGAATCGGAAAGGCACAAGCAGCCTGTGGGGATTTTAACGAGCCCAGAGAGGAGACCGGTGATTCAGTTAACTCAGGGTAATCTGAAAGTGGAGCGCACCGCTTCAGCGTAATATTGCACCTGTAACTTTAGAACCTGCGAGGCAGAAAAAGTTTCCTCTAATAGCTCGGATCCCTCCGAGTCCTCATCCCCTGATGAGGCCTCATCCTTCTCAGATCTTTCTGCAAGGAGATCTAACACAACAGGAGGAGATCTGCTTCGCTTTTTGTCCTTTTCTGAGGATTTTGTGATTAACGCAATGATTCTCTCTTCTAAACTGTTGCCAAAGTGTCTTCAGTGACATATGCAGGCTCCGACACCACAGGAGAGAGCAACTCCTGATAGAGGTAATGGCTCATCCTGTATAAACACGTCAGGTATTAAAGGAAAGGAAGGTACCGAGCAGGCGTGGCTAGAGCCTCCTGTCTTTGGTGGCAATGCTTTTTTGCTTCTCCCAGAGCCTCTTCTTTGGGAAGATATAATGCTAAGCAAAGCCAAGGTACCAACAAATGCATATACTACTGTGCTAGTTTAGCCATCTACAATTAAGTATACAACTAATAACATACAGTTTCATGCCAGAGTGGGTATCTTATCTTTTGGGGAGTGCTCAGCCAACCACATGGAGATCTTACGTGCCCTTTAAACGCGGCTGTGTCCCTTGCAGGGAAGCTGCAGACACGTGAGGTTTCTCCTTTCTGGAAAGTGCTGGACCCCAGTCCTCCCAAGAGAGACATTACAGGAGACACCTTGTCCATGAGGTTACCATCCAGTTTTGGCGTAATAAAAATAAGCGTCTGGGATGGACCTACAGTGTAGCTCTCTACCCTCATAGGGTCTCTTTGGCAGAGCTTCCTTCAGCACATCTTACTCGCGTCCAACACCTTAGACACTGGCAAAAAAACTAAGGTACTTCCCTGATGGGTGGAGTTATATGGAGGGGAACTGTCTTTGATTGGTTGTGCCAGTGTGCAATCACCTCTGGTGACCATACAATCCACTGTGTAATGATTAACCACTTAAGACCCGGACAAAATTGGCGTCCTTTTTTCCCCACAAATAGAGCTTTCTTTTGGTGGTATTTGATCACCTCTGCGGTTTTTATTTTTTGCGCTATAAACAAAAATAGAGCGTCCTGGAGCTTCGGACTGGGTCACGGGCGCGCGCCCGCGACCCACGGCTGGGTACTAAAATCAACGTACTGTATATATACGTTGATGTGCCCAGCCGTGCAGTAGGCGGTCCTTAAGTGGTTAAGAGGCTCTGTGTCCCGTGGTGTACGATAAAGAAAAACCTTCAGCCGTTAAAACCACTTTAAAACAGTAACCAGCTGTCCTTCTCAGGAAATAGCTGGCTGCAAATCAAAACTGACTGACACATAGACAGAAAACGTTGGTGGCCTATACAGTCTGTATGCTTGCTCTATGTCAGTGATTTAAAATAAATAAGTCATAATGTCTACTTATCTGCGGATGTGACACTTTCTACCCCTATACCAACTACATACCAATAAATAAAGCCGGAGACTGCCACGCAACTAGCATTTTCAGAAGGAGGTCAGCAGTGGCAGCCTACATATTTTTCTCTAGGCACAGGTCTCCTTTAACCACTTACGGACTGCCCGTCACAGGCATACATTGTTACTTTGAAGAGGAATACCATTGTTATGGTAGCGACTAGCTACCATAACTCCAGTACCCTCTTCAAGAGTGGGAGGTCCGCTTTCAGACAAAAGTAGTCTCTGTGGCAGATTCGCCGCCGCAGAGAGGCCGTCGTTCTCCGGTTCCCTCTAATGCTTACCCGAGCCGTCAGCAGTGGCGGTCCTGTCCCTGGCTGGGTATGGAGACAAGTGAGAGGAAGACCACCCATCCATCTCCATATAATTGCAGGGAGAAGCGATGTCAAAACGTCATTTCCACCCATAGCTCTTAAAGGGACAATTTTTTTAACTACTTTAGCCCGGAAGATTTGGCTGCCCAACGTCCGGGCCATTTTTTGTGATTCGGCACTGCGTCACTTTAACTGACAATTGTGCAGTCGTGCGACCTTGCACCCAAACAAAATGTACATCTTTTTGTGCCACAAATAGCTTTCTTTTGGTGGTATTTGATCATCTCTGCGGTTTTTATTTTTTGCGCTATAATCAAAAAAAGATCAACATTTAAAAAAAAAATACAATGGCCCGGATTCACAAAGCACTTGCGCAGGCGTAAATCAAGTTACGCCGATGTAAGTGCAAATGTGCGCCGCCGTATCTGTGCGCCTGAGTCACAAACCAATATACACCTAAAAACTGGCCACCCTACGCCGACGTATCTTACTTACCCCGGCGTAACGTGGGCGCATTTTTCTTCTGGACGCATTTTGCTGCTCCCATTGATTAGCCATTTAAATATGCAAATGAGGGAAATACGCCGATTCACAAACGTACGTGCGCCCGACGCAGGCTTACGCAACGTGCGTACATTTTCCGTCCAAAGTAAAGTTATTCCCCATAAAGGAGGTGTAAGTCAGCACCAGACATGCAAAGGTCTGCACCAGGGAACTCAAGCCTACGTATTTTACGCAGGACATGGGTCTGGCTGGGCGTAGGTTATGTTAACGGCGTACACAGTGATCCAGCGTATCTTAGGCAGTTGTTCCGACGTGGTTGTGAGCATGCGCATGGGGATACGTCCACGTCTCAACGCATGTGCAGTTCGTTTTAAGTACTTGTCTGGCGCCCGGCCCATCATTTGCATGGGGTCACACTTCATTAGTATTGATCACGCCCACTTTCAGCCCACTTCCACTGCGCCTTCGAAATGTACGCTACGCCGGCGCAGAGTTGGGAGCAATAGCTTGCTTAATTCAGTGCATGCCTCTCAGCGCTGCGCCGGTGTAGCGTACTATGTGTGCGCTACGCCGGCGTAAATATGCGCCCATCTCTGTGAATCCGGGCCAATATTTTTAAAATTTCGCTATAATAAATATCCCCAAAAATATATATAAAAAAATTGTTTTCCTCAGTTTAAGCCGATATGTATTTTTCTACATATTTTTGGTAAAAAAAATCACAATAAAAGTATATTGATTGGTTTGTGCAAAAGTTATAGGCCCGGATTCACAGCCAACGGCGCATCTTTGTGCGGGCGTAGCGTATCTTCTTTACGCTACGCCGGCGCAACGTTGAGAGGCAAGCATGTTATTCACAAAGAATATGCGCTCAACATTGTGCCGGCGTAGCGTATAGTTGTCGGCGTAAGCCGACGTAAGTCAAAGTAGGTGGAAGTGGGAGTGATATATTAAAGTTAAGCGTGATCCCATGCAAATGATGGGCTGAGCTTCAAAAAACGGACTGGGCATGCGTCATCTCTTGGATGCATCCCAGTGCACATGCTCACAGTCACGTCAAAATAGCTGCCTAAGATACGTCAATACACTGCCTACGGCGAGAACGTAACCTACGCACAGCCCTATTCACATAGTACTACGTTAACAACGTAAAATACGACGGCTGTTCCCTGGTCCATACCATTGAGTGGGTTGCGCCTCCTATATGAGGAATAACTTAACGCCGGACGTAACCCTTACACAAATCGCTTAAAACATGCGCCGGACGTAAGTACGTTCGTGAATTGGCGTATCTTACTCATTTGCATATTTAACATGGGTACATTGAATGTGTCCAGCGTAACTATGTGCCCACGATACGCCGGCGTAGGCAAGTTACGTCGGGTGGCTGAAGCCTTGTTTTTCGACGTATCTAGCTTTGTGAATCGGCGCAGAGATGCGAAGGCCTACATTTGTACTTACGACGGCGTATCTTTAGATACGTCAGCGTAAGTTCGACATGAATCCGGGCCATAGCGTCTACAAAATAGGGGATAGATTTATGGCATTTTTTTTATTATTTTTTCTTACTAGTAATGTCGGCGATCTGCGATCCTTTTCATGACTGCGACATTATGGCGGACACATCAGACTCTTTTGACGCTATTTTGGGACCATTGTCATTTATACAGCGATCAATACTATAAAAATGCACTGATTACTGTGTAAATGACACTGGCAGGGAAGGGGTTAAACACTGGGGGGCGATGAAGGAGTTAAGTGTGTCCTGGGGAGTGATTCTAACTGTGGGGGAGGGCTGGACTAAAAGTGACTTGACAGCGATCACTACTCCCGATGACAGGGAACAGTAGATCTCTGTGCTGTCACTAGGCAGAACAGGGAAATGCCATGTTTACATTGTAGAAAGTGTAGAAAAACTGGGCTAATTACAAATAAAAAACAACAATCGTAATAGAACAATAATAATGAATAAAAGCAGCAATTCTCCTGTACAATATAAAACTCAGTATAGCATATATAAATAGAATGTAAAATTGTGCTAGATTAAAAGTTCATATGTTAAAAAGTTCACCAGTGCTTGAAACTATGGGCTTATTCACAAAAATCCATCCACCATCTTCAACGTGCAAGTTCCACCACCAGATGATATAATTATCTCCTTACCAGAACCACATGATCCCCGTTACAGAGGATCAAAGAGTGTCTATAATAAAACCACAGCCTAGGTCTTTCCGCAAGAATATGCGTACATCTATCTCCAGGGTGCCTCTTGTTCGCTCGCATGAGTGTATGGATTTTTTTTTATAAAAGATAAAAAAGCTCCATATAGTGTAAAACCATAAACCTTTTTATTCGTATCATAAAATATTGGACTTGTAGCACAAGGGCAGATCCAGAGTCTAGTCTCGGGAGGGGCACTGCCAGAAAACCGTCTCTTTCTGATGGTGGCACAGCTGATCGGGTGATAAGCAGGGCCGGACTGGGAATAAAAACCAGCCCTGGAAAAAAATTCATACCAGCCCCATAGCGTTTTTATACCGGCCCAACAGCACAACGTCATTATTTTCTTGTTCATGAAAGGGAAAACCATGCATTTTAAAGCACATTTGAAGAGTGCATTATATAGAGAGAAGACAGATATGACAGCACTAGTTAATAGTGCTAAAAGTGGTCAATCATCAAGGGGGACCCCAGGAACTCTGTGAACGTGGGGGGTGACTCTGTTGGTCAGAGACCACCTTCCACAGAAAGAATACACTAAAGGGGGGGTTTACTAATATAGGGAGAAACCTTTATATCAGTGCCCCATTACATTGTTGTATTCACTTCCCCTTTACATCAGTGACACCCCCCCCCCCTCACACTGGCCTAGTGGTGCTGTCACTGACCTCCTCTCAGGTGCACCATGCAGGGCTTAGTCAGTCGGCTTCAGTTTGGTGGCTCTGGTTTTATTCTTTAGTCTGCTCTCCACATCCACACACCTCTGACTTCTCCCATGAAGCCCATTCTGGCAGCTCTCCCTCTCTTGACTCCTCTCCAGACTCCCTCAGAGACTGCAGACATGATATAACACAAGAGATGGTCAGAGACTGCAGACATGATATAAGACAAGAGATGGTTACAGGTTGTGGACATGGTACAAGAGATGGTCAGAGACTGCAGACATGGTACAAGAGATGGTCAGAGACTGCAGACATGGTAAAGTGATGGTCAGAGACTGCAGACGTGGTACAAGAGATGGTCAGAAGCTGAAGACATGGTACAAGAGACAATCAGAGACTGAAGACATGGTACAAGAGATCAATGCAGCCTCATTAGTGCCCATCATTGCAGCCTCACTGTACATACAGGGAGTGCAGAATTATTAGGCAAGTTGTATTTTTGAGGATTAATTTTATTATTGAACAACAACCATGTTCTCAATGAACCCAAAAAACTCATTAATATCAAAGCTGAATATTTTTGGAAGTCGTTTTTAGTTGGTTTTTAGTTTTAGCTATTTTAGGGGGATATCTGTGTGTGCAGGTGACTATTACTGTGCATAATTATTAGGCAACTTAACAAAAAAGAAATATATACCCATTTCAATTATTTATTTTTACCAGTGAAACCAATATAACATCTCAACATTCACAAATATACATTTCTGACATTCAAAAACAAAACAAAAACAAATCAGTGACCAATATAGCCACCTTTCTTTGCAAGGACACTCATGCAGCCTGCCATCCATGGATTCTGTCAGTGTTTTGATCTGTTCACCATCAACATTGCGTGCAGCAGCAACCACAGCCTCCCAGACACTGTTCAGAGAGATGTACTGTTTTCCCTCCTTGTAAATCTCACATTTGATGATGGACCACAGGTTCTCAATGGGGTTCAGATCAGGTGAACAAGGAGGCCATGTCATTAGTTTTTCTTCTTTTATACCCTTTCTTGCCAGCCACGCTGTGGAGTACTTGGACGCGTGTGATGGAGCATTGTTCTGCATGAAAGTCATGTTTTTCTTGAAGGATGCAGACTTCTTCCTATACCACTGCTTGAAGAAGGTGTCTTCCAGAAACTGGCAGTAGGACTGGGAGTTGAGCTTGACTCCATCCTCAACCCGAAAAGGCCCCACAAGCTCATCTTTGATGATACCAGCCCAAACCAGTACTCCACCTCCACCTTGCTGGCGTCTGAGTCGGACTGGAGCTCTCTGCCCTTTACCAATCCAGCCACGGCCCATCCATCTGGCCCATCAAGACTCGCTCTCATTTCATCAGTCCATAAAACCTTAGAAAAATCAGTCTTGAGATATTTCTTGGCCCAGTCTTGACGTTTCAGCTTGTGTGTCTTGTTCAGTGGTGGTCGTCTTTCAGCCTTTCTTACCTTGGCCATGTCTCTGAGTATTGCACACCTTGTGCTTTTGGGCAATCCAGTGATGTTGCAGCTCTGAAATATGGCCAAACTGGTGGCAAGTGGCATCTTGGCAGCTGCACGCTTGACGTTTCTCAGTTCATGGGCAGTTATTTTGCACCTTGGTTTTTCCACACGCTTCTTGCGACCCTGTTGACTATTTTGAATGAAACGCTTGATTGTTCGATGATCACGCTTCAGAAGCTTTGCAATTTTAAGAGTGTTGCATCCCTCTGCAAGATATCGCACTATTTTTGACTTTTCTGAGCCTGTCAAGTCCTTCTTTTGACCCATTTTGCAAAGGAAAGGAAGTTGCCTAATAATTATGCACACCTGATATAGGGTGTTGATGTCATTAGACCACACCCCTTCTCAGTACAGAGATGCACATCACCTAATATGCTTAATTGGTAGTAGGCTTTCGAGCCTATACAGCTTGGAGTAAGACAACATGCATAAAGAGGATGATGTGGTCAAAATACTAAATTGCCTAATAATTCTGCACTCCCTGTATGAATGCAGGCCCACTGTATATATGAATGCAGCCCCACTTCTGTAAATGAATGCAGCCCCACTTTTGTATATAAATGCAGCCCTACTGTATATATACATTTAGTCCCACTTTTGTATATAAATGCATCCCCACTTTTGTATATAAATGCTTCCCACTTTTGTATATGAATGCAGCCCCACTTTTGTATATGAATGCAACCCCACTTGTGTATATGAATGCAGTCTCACTTTTGTATATAAATGCAGTCCTACTGTATAGATAAATTCAGTCCCACTTTTGTATATAAATGCAGTCCCACTTTTGTATATAAATGCATTCCCACTTGTGTCTATGAATGCAGTCCCAATTTTGTATATAAATGAAGTCCCACTTTTGTATATAAATGCAGTCCCACTAGTGTATATAAACGCAGACACAATTTTGTCTATGAATGCAGACCCACTTTTGTATATGAATGCAGTCCCATTTTTGTATATGAATGCAGACCCACTTTTGTATATAAAAAATCCCCACTTTTGTATATGAATACAGCCCCACTTTTGTATATTAATGCAGTCCCACTTTTGTATATACAGTGCCTTGCAAAAGTTTCAGCCCCCTTGAACTTTGCGACCTTTTGCCACATTTCAGGCTTCAAACATATAGATATAAAACTGTATTTTTTTGTGAAGAATCAACAACAAGTGGGACACAATCATGAAGTGGAACGAAATTTATTGGATATTTCAAACTTTTTTAACACATAAAAAAACTGAAAAATTGGGCGTGCAAAATGATTCAGCCCCTCTTAAATTAATGTCTGACAGTAGCTGATAAAGTAAAAAGTAATGTTTTGCATTATAACTAGTTTGATACCTGTTGAAATCGAGCTGTTTTATTCATCTCCGTCACTCCTGAATCGTTATTCTCACTGACTTCCTGGTTTGCGGTGCGCATTCATTCTTGCTACATCACGGCCTAATGGGAACTACAGTTCCCATTAGGCTTAGCCTCCATGCCTGTGAGGCATAAGAGAGCATCTTCACGCAGGGCTGTAGTCATAGGGAGGGGGCGAGCACATTCTGCTTTCCACCATGCAAAACAGCTCAGGTGCTGGTGGAAAGCAAGAAGAGGAGAGACAGGAAATGGAATTTTCAAACCTGGATTACTGTATTTTGGAGGTCAAAAGGAAAAACAAGGTAAGTGATATTTAAATGCTCTAGCTTACAGCAATCAATTGATCTAATAAAAAACGAACCTTTAGTGTTCCTTTAATACTTTGTAGCGCCACCGTTTGCTGCGTTTACAGCTGTAAGTTGCTTGGGGTATGTCTCTATCAGTTTTACACATCCAGAGACTGAATTTTTTGCCCATTCCTCCTTGCAAAACAGCTCAAGCTCAGTGAGGTTGGATGGAAAGCGTTTGTGAACAGCAGTTTTCAGTTCTTTCCACAGATTCTTGATTGGATTTAGGTCTGGACTTTGACTTGGCCATTCTAACACCTGGATATGTTTATTTGTGAACCATTCCATTGTAGATTTTGCTTTATGTTTTGGATCATTGTCTTGTTGGAAGACAAATCTCCGTCCCAGTCTCAGGTCTTTTGCAGACTCCATCAGGTTTTCTTCCAGAATGGTCCTGTATTTGGCTCCATCCATCTTCCCATCAATTTTAACCATTTTCCCTGCCCTTGCTGAAGAAAAGCAGGCCCAAACCATGATGCTACCACCACCATGTTTGACAGTGGCGATGGTGTGTTCAGGGTGATGAGCTGTGTTGCTTTTACGCCAAACATAACATTTTGCATTGTTGCCAAAAAGTTCGATTTTGGTTTCATCTAAACAGAGCACCTTCTTCCACATGTTTGGTGTGTCTCCCAGGTGGCTTGTGGCAAACTTTAGCCACTTAAGACCCGGACCAAAATGCAGGTAAAGGACCTTGCCCCTTTTTGCGATTCGGCACTGCGTCGCTTTAACTGACAATTGCGCGGTCGTGCGGCGTGGTTTTCCAAACAAAATTGGCGTCCTTTTTTCCCCACAAATAGAGCTTTCTTTTGGTGTTATTTGATCACCTCTGCGGTTTTTATTTTTTGCGCTATAAACAAAAATAGAGCGACAATTTAAAAAAAAATGCAATATTTTTTACTTTTTGCTATAATAAAAATCCCCCAAAAATATATAAAAAAACATTTTTTTTCCTCAGTTTAGGCCGATACGTATTCTTCTACGTATTTTTCGTAAAAAAAATCGCAATAAGCGTTTATCGGTTGGTTTTCGCAAAATTTATAGCGTTTACAAAATAAGGAATAGTTTTATTGCATTTTTATTAATTATTTTTTTTTTACTACTAATAGCGGCGATCAGCGATTTTTTTCGTGACTGCGACAATATGGCGGACACTTTGGACAATTTTGACACATTTTTGGGACAATTGTCATTTTCACAGTAAAAAATGCATTTAAATTTGCATTGTTTACTGTGGAAATGACAGTTGCAGTTTGGGAGTTAACCACAGGTGGCGCTGTAGGGGATGTGTGCCTATGTGGTTTGTTTACTACTGTAGGGGGGTGTGGCTGTAGGTGTGACGTCATCGATCGCGTCCCCCTATTACAGGGATGACGCGATCGATGCTACAGCCACAAAGAAGCACGGGGAAGCCGTGTGTACACACGGCTCTCCCCGTTCTTCCGCTCCAGGGACGGATCGCCGCACTGCAGCGGCGATCGGGTCCGCGAATCCCGCGGTCCCGGTCCCGGAGCTTCGGACCGGGTCGCGGGAGCGCGCCCGCGGGCGCGCGCCCGCGACCCACGGCTGGGTACTAAAATCAACGTATATATACGTTGATGTGCCCAGCCGTGCCATTCTGCCGACGTAAATGTGCAGTAGGCGGTCCTTAAGTGGTTAAACAACACTTTTTATGGATATCTTTAAGAAATGGCTTTCTTCTTGCCACTCTTCCGTAAAGGCCAGATTTGTGCAGTATACGACTGATTGTTGTCCAATGGACAGAGTCTCCCACCTCAGCTGTAGATCTCTGCAGTTCATCCAGAGTGATCATGGGCCTCTTGGCTGCATCTCTGATCAGTCTTCTCCTTGTATGAGCTGAAAGTTTAGAGGGACGGCCAGGTTTTCGTAGATTTGCAGTGGTCTGATACTCCTTCCATTTCAATATTATCGCTTGCACAGTGCTCCTTGGGATATTTAAAGCTTGGAAAATCTTTTGGTATCCAAATTCGGCTTTAAACTTCTCCACAACAGTATCTCGGAACTGTCTGGTGTGTTCCTTGTTCTTCATGATGCTCTCTGTGCTTTAAACGGACCTCTGAGTCTATCACAGTGCAGGTGCATGTATACGGAGACTTGATTATCATCATTAGTCATTTAGGTCAACATTGGATCATTCAGGGATCCTCACTGAACTTCTGGAGAGAGTTTGCTGCACTGAAAGTAAAGGGGCTGAATAATTTTGCACGCCCAATTTTTCAGTTATTTATTTGTTAACAAAGTTTGAAATATCCAATACATTTTGTTTCACTTCATGATTGTGTCCCACTTGTTGTTGATTCTTGTTATATCTTTATGTTTGAAGCCTGAAATGTGGCAAAAGGTCACAAAGTTCAAGGGGGCTGAATACTTTCGCAAGGCACTGTAAATACAGTCCGACTTTTGTATATGAATGCAGACGCACTTTTGTATATGAATGCACCCCCACATTTGTCTATGAATGCAGGCCCACTTCTGTATATTAATGCAGCCCCACGTTTGTCTATGAATGCAGCCCCACTTTTGTATATTAATGCAGCCCCAATTTTGTCTATGAATGCAGTCCCACTTTTGTCTATGAATGCAGTCCCACTTTTGTCTATGAATGAATTCCCCACTTTTGTCTATGAATGCAGTCCCACTTTTGTCTATGAATGCAGCCACACTGTGCATGGCACTCACCATGGCATTGCCTCGATCACACACAGCAGGTATCTCCTCTCCTGATGTGTGTCATGGAACAAACAGGAGCTGTAGGTCTGTGTTCGGCAAGGCAGTGTGCTCTAGCAAGGTCCCCCCTAGACGGGCTTGTGTGATAGACAAAACACTGATTCAATCAGTGTTCCATCTCCATCTACTATCACACAAGCAGGTCTAGCACAGGCAGTACAGCCGAACACAGATCCAGCTCTCACACACAGCCAGAAATGCCCTATTCTATACAGCTCAAAGCAGCCTCAGGACAGGCAGCCTACCGGCCCTGTTGATGAGGGAGAGTGAGAGACTTGGCAGCGGTAGCTGCAAGCACCGCAAAGCAGTTTTAAAAAAAATGATAAAAAAAAAAGATAAAAAAAAAATGTTTAAAAGCCAATGTGACATGATTGCCTCGGGGGGGGGGGGCAATTTCCCTGTTGCCCCCCCCTGTATCCGCCGTTGTTGTAGCATCTGTATTGTTAGAAAGCCTTAAGTCTGGTGTGCTGGCCGACACACATCCAGACAAGCCTGTCCTTCCGAGACATGAATGAAAACACAAAGTGACGTTAGCGCATCGCTCCTCCAAGGGATTTGGTAAGGAGATAATTATATCATCTGGTGGTGGAACTTGCACGTTGAAGATGGTGGATGGATTGTTGTGAATAAGCCCATAGTTTCAAGCACTGGTGGACTTTTTAACATATGAACTTTTGACCTTGTTTACATGACACGATCGTGGGACACCGGGGGACTTAGAGTCCACGGGTACCACGGTCACGGAGAACACGCACGCACCCACAATGCTGCGATTTTAAGGGGATGTACAGGTACATCCCTTTGCACAGCCGTGCCATTCTGCCGACGTATATCGTTTTTTATTGTTATTGCATTTTAGTCTGAATATGAGATCTGAGTTCTTTTTGACCCCAGATCTCATATTTAAGAGGACCTGTCATGTTTTTATTTTTTTTCTATTACAAGGGATTTTTACATTCCTTTTAATTGAAATAAAAGCGACCCCAAGTTTTTTTTTTTTTAAAGTGTAAAAAATAAATAAATAAAGTAAAATAAATAAAAAACATTTTTTTTTAAAGCTCACTGTTCCGACGAGCTCGCACACAGAATCGAACGCATACATGAGTAGAACCCGCATATGAATACAGAGCGCAAACCACACTTGTGAGGTATCGCCGCAATCGTTATAGAGCGAAAGCAATAATTCTAGCCCTAGAACTCCTTTCTCCTCTGCAGTGCCACCAACAACCCCTGTCTCCATTCCCCACCCTCTGCAGTGCAAACATCCCCTTCTGCAGTGCCACCAACACCCCCTGCCTCCAATCACCCCCTGCTTCCAATCTCCCCCTGCCTCCAATCTCTCTCATCGCCATGCAAAGTTCCAAGCCAAACTGATTTCGGCTATTTTTAATGGCACATTTCCATAACCACGGACATTTACGAACGGGGGAAAAGGGTGCCTGTTTTTACGGAAGGTGGGCAACACTGCTAGGTATTCTAAGTCATTTTCTATCAAAAAAACATTATTAACTTGTAAACACCAAATCTCAGAAAGAGGCTTGGTCCTTATGTGGTTAAGGATGAAGTAACTTGCAGCTTTGCTCTACTTTTTCATTAGACGCTTTGACACATTAGTACAATGAACATTATCACTTCATAACTTGATAAAAAAAAAAACATTTACATAGCAATGATCACATCGAAAGAACACAATAATCCTGGTCCCGAAAGAGTAAGGGATGGTGAGTCAAATGATAGGATGGGGATTAAGCAAGGTAAAGAAAACAGAAGCATATGTGAGAATTATGTGAAACGAGGGGGATGGTATAATAAACATAAAGGATTAATGACACGACTGATGGATATTCATCATTTAAAGAGGATAAGGGTCAAAATGATCAGATAATGAAAGGAAGAAGAGAGGAGAAGAATGGACAATATATAGGGTTAACTATTTCAATGCTGTAGGGTCCTTCCTGCACACAACACTTAATACAATAAGACACCAGTATGTGGGTCACCATCTGCTCCCCACTCAACCTTCTTGCAAAAGCTGGGTAACCCGCAGGGTGAGAAAACTGTCCCAGGAATGCCTGTAAATAGAATCTTCCAGCTCTGTCCTCAGTGTTAGCTTACTGCATTCTCAGGAGAAAGGTTGATGTTAAAAAGGACAACTGGGAATAAAATATAGTGATTTTGGCCAACATAAAAATTGTATGTTCACACAGAGCAGGTAACAATACAGTAATGATAGGAGGTTGCTGATGGCGAGAAGATATTATGTATACAAGTGGGACACAATAGAGAGTTACAGTGATATTAAAGCAGAACTCCAGGAATCTTTTTTTTCCCCATGCAGGGGGGCTGTGCTTGCACTGCAGTGGTTACCTGCTCGTTTTGTCTAGTGGTGAACACAGAGCTTATACTCACCTGATCCTTCAATTAACGAGAAAATTATGCTCTACCACGTCCAGCGATGGACTGTTCCAGCTGTCCTCACATTCAGAGCCAGTCTATAGACATGATGAAGTCAGGAACAGTGCACCGCTCAAGACCGCTAGACATGAGGAGCGGCAGGGACTGATTGCGCTTCCGCTGGTAGGATCAGTGGATTAGGTGAGTGTGTTGGCTCTCCTTTCCCCTAAGCAGAAAACACATAGTTAACCCATGCAGTGCTGGCACAGACCCACTGCATGGGGGGGGGGGGCACATTGTTCCTGAAGCTTTTCTTTAAAGTGGATGTAAACCCTCCATATACCCAGTGAAGTGAACAGCCTCAGATGATACACAGAGATGAACCAAATCTCCCTACATAGGTTTTATATGTATATCTGCTGTCTTCACATTTATATACTGTTTAGAATGTTCAGATCGTGTTAGGAGATTTTCTCTTCCTGGTTAACAGTGTGATGTCTGGGCATACAGCCAAGATGGCTAACATTGCTGATTGGAGGAAAGGCACACACCCCCTCTCATCTCCCGGAGCTGTTTTGTAATAGGAGCTGCTCTCTGCTTATCTATTTTAGTAACCTCCTTTAAACAAAAGTTTCAGGCTGCTTTTGTTTAAAAAGTAAAAAAAAGCTGTCAGGAGTTCTCAGGTTGATAACAGAGGAACTGTTCAGAAGAGAGACTTAACTCATTGAAAAGAGATAACAAAATACTGCAGATATATGTGCTCAAATCAAATTTCATGAATCAGGTTTACATCCACTTTAAACCTTTCCATTTTCTTTTTTAATATGTTTTGCAACTGATTTAATCATCTAGCATCTTTATCTTTTAATCCTTGCCCATGTTTCAGTTTAAGCTGGTGCCATGACTGCTTCCCCCAGGTTTCTTGCTTTAGGGTGGCTCCTTTCTCTTGCAGCATCTTGTGGAGCCACCCTTGCATGCAGGGACTAGAGTTATGTCCCCTATGCTGTGGAAAGAACAAGGAGAAGAAGACTTCTCCAGGCAGAATCAGGTGCAAGGTAGATCACAGGTGAAGACCTTGGCTCACCACCGTGGAAGACGAATAAAACAAGAAATTGGTTGCCCACTGGAATTTCAACTTATCTTGATGTCATCTTTATTGTCAAAAGGGTCAGACAAATACAGGCAATGGTAGGCGCATTTCACAAGCGATAACACCGCGTCTACCATTGCTTGTATTTATCTGACCCTTTTGACAATAAAGATGACATCAAGATAAGTTGGAGTTCCATTGTGTGACCAATTTCTTGTTTTATTCCCCTATGCTGTGTGCATCAATAGAAACACACAGCCATGTAGCCTAGGATGATAAAACATTCCCCTGTTCCTTCCTCCTCCAAGCTAACAAACTGGCTCCAGAATGCGCTGTCCATTATGTTAACTCTTTCCAGTGAAGAACAGAAGTTCGGAGAAGCAGAGATGAGAGAACAGGAGCCAGCAGCACTGAAAGTTAGAAACTGAAAGTGCTGGGGTAACAAATTGTTTATTTTATTATGATCAATGTGTTAAACTGAAAAATGCTGAGGGCTTAAAGGGTAAGGTCAACTTTTAAATAAAAAGTAAAAAAAAGTGAATCAACTCCAAATATATCCATCCACTGGGCCCTACTTCACATAGTGGATGTGATGCCCCGTGCTGCTGGTAAAGCAGCCTCTACCTCGCAATATACAACCTCAGCATGAGGACCCATCATAATGCTTGCAAAAGCAAATGATCAGGGCCGAACTGGCCTACCGGGACATCGGGAGATTTCCCGGTAGGCTGCCTGTCCTGTGGCCGGTTTCAGTTGCGGCTGCAGTGCTCTCTGTCTTCTCTCTCCTGCTCCTGTGTATCATCATGGAGCTGGCTGGCTGGGTCTGTGTTCGGTGGTGACTAGCTCATGTGATAGTAGATAGAATCAGGGTTCAGCCTATCACACGAACCGGTCGTCACTGCCAAACACAGACCCAGTCAGGCCAGCCTATGTGCCTGAATAGGAGGATTGGATTCGGCAGGGTGGCTGCATATAGAGGAATTGAGCTGTCTATATTCCTACATACAGCCGCTGAATGCTTGCAGGAGGGAGAGGGTCTCCCCCTCTCCCTCCTGCAAGCATTTAGCGGCTGTATGTAGGAATATAGACAGCTCAACTCCTCTATATGCAGCCACCCTGACGAATGCAATCCTCCTATTCAGGCACATCAAGCATTCAGCGGCTGTATGTAGGAATATAGAAAGCTAATTTCCTCTATATGCAACCACCCTGCTTCTCCTCCTATCCAGTTTTCTTTGAATCTCCCACCAGTGTTCTCCTCCACCACTTTCTCCAGCCCCCCCCCCCCACAGTTCTCTCTACTCCTGTTCTTTCTGCCCCCCTGCTCTCCAGCTCTCCCAATCCTTCTCCAGCCACCATCCCAGTGCTCTCCACTCCCCCCAGTGCCCTCCATCCCTGTTCTCCCCCCCAGTGCTCTCATGCCCTGTTCTTCCCCCCAGTGCTCTCCACCCCTGTTCTCCCCCCAAAGTGCTCTCCACCCCTGTTCTTCCCCTCCCCAGTGCTCTCCACCCCTGTTCCCCCCAGTGCTCTCCACCCCTGCCCCCCCAGTGCTCTCCACCCCTGTTCTTCACCCTCAGTGCACTCCACCCATCCTCCTCCAGTGCTCTCCACCCCTGTTCTCCCCCCAGTGCTCTCCACCCCTGTTCTCCCCCCAGTGCTCCCCACCCCTGTTCTTTCTGGCCCCCCAGTGCTCTCAAGCTCCACCCATCGCTCTCCAGGCCCCCAATGCTCTCCACCCCTGTTCTTTTTGGCTCCCCCTTCAGTGCTTTCAAGCTCCCCCCAGCACTCTCCACTCTCCACCCCTGTACTCTCCACTCCCCCCTGCATTTTGCCCCCACCCATGTGCTCTCCAACCCCGCCAGTGCTCTCTGCCCCCCCCCCATAGTGTGCTCCAGCCCCCCGTACTTTTCACCCATTTTTTCAGGCCCCCACTAGTGCTCTTAAGCTCCCCCCATTGCTCTCCACTCCCCCCTGCTCTTTGTACCTCCCAGTGCTCTCCACCCCCCGTGCTCCCCACCCCTGTTCTTTCTGCCTCCCCAGTGCTCTCAAGATCCCCCCAGTGCTCTTTACCCCCACACTCTTAGCCCCCTTAGTGCTCTCCAGCCCCCCTCAAAGTCTCCGTGCTTTTCACCCCTGTTCTTTATGGCTCCCCCCAGTGCTCTCAAGCCCTAGGGAGGCGGGACTGTGTTACAGCGTCACCGCCGAACACAGACCCAGCCAGGCCAGCCAGCTCAGTGATGATACACAGGAGATGCCTGCCGTACAGCCCGCCCTATGTGCCTGAATAGGAGGAATTAGGCTGTCTATATTCCTACATACAACCGCTGAATGCTTGCAGGAGGGGGAGAAATGTGCTTTAAATGTATGGTTTTCCTTTCATGAACAAGAAATGTGCCACCAAATGTGCTTTAAAATGTATGGTTTTCCGTTTCATTAACAAAAAAATAATGACTCTATGCTGTTACGCTGGTATAATAATGCTGTGGGGCTGGTATGAAATTTTTTCCAGGGCTGGTTTTTATTCCCAGTCCGGCCCTGCAAGTGATCATTGGTCCACACGACCACACAGCCATGCTGATCAATAAGAAAAAAGTTTCTAGGACACCTTACTAGAAGAAGATACACTTCTCATTGGCCAGCATGGTCACGTGACTGCACCTACCATTGTTAACTGCTTGCCTACCCACTGCAGAACATTCAGACTGGGTTCGCACTATTGCCGCATAGGGCTCACAGCAGGGGTCCGGTGCATCCCTCTTCACCATTTTTAGATCCAATTTTAGACCGCTGAAATCGGACCTAAAACAGACCAAAAGACGCACAGGACTTCGCACTAAGTCACTGATCACCGCCATTACTAGTATATATTAAAAAAAAAAACGTATCTATTCAATAGTTTGTAGACACTATAACTTTCACACAAACCAATCAATATACACCTTTTTTTTACTAAAGACATGTAGCAGAATACATTTAACCAAAATTAATGAAGATATTTGAATTTTTAAGGTTTTTAGTGGATAGGATTCATAACAGAAAGTCTAAAATATTTATATATTTTTTACATTTAAATTTTTATTTTTCAACATTTTGGGTATTTTTTTTATTTATATCGCAATTTTTTTTTATTAATAACACCTAGAAATGCAGAACCATGTAACAAGACATTATGGAAAGGTAAGGTAAAGCAGCAATAGGTGTAGTATTTATACAGAACTGGTACAGACCGCATATGTGCGCTGCTGGACATATTCAGGGCTGCAGCTGTGTAATGAAAGGAAACATATTAAAATGTTTCATTGCCAGCCCTCAAAAGCCCCTAACAGTTCATACTTTTCAGACTATAGGTATAATTAATGTGTTTCTTTAAAGCTGTAATTACACTGGCAATTTGAGTACAATTTTCTGTCACGCAGGCTATCAGCTTCAAATGGTCAGCTATTGCTGTGATCAGTCACAAAAAGCCTTCTATCTATGCACTTCTATTGCAACAGCTAAAGGTTGCCGGTTGCTGTGATTGTTCCAGACAATGGTGGCATTATGTGAAAATTGTGCATACTTGAAGAGAAACTGTCACCTATAAACATTTCTGATGGTCAGAATCTCCACTCTTGAACTGTTACAATAGGGCAGCCCTGGGTTTATATAGTACAAAGTGCAAAGCAATAAAAGACCCAAAATGGAGGTTCGATCGAAATTGCCCCAAACTAACCTGGTAGATACTTTATGATCACTTTCGATAAAATTGTCATGGTTTGCGACACGTTCTTTAATGAACTATATTGAAGCTGTCATTTTATTGCTTTGTTTCAACTTCTAAATCGACTGAATTCTTGTACAGAATTGGTGGGTGGTATATTGCTTAGTTCCTGATGATTACTCCCAATGGTACAGCATGTGCAATTCCCACTGGATGGAAAATTGACTGAAAATTGCTACGTGTATAGCCAGCTTTACCTCTCAGGGCCAAATAGATTTTTGATTATTTACTTGTATTTTTCCTCTACAGAAACGGCAGGCCGAGTGCTTTAAAGAAAGAAAGTTACCGCTCCAGGTGGATTGTGTTAGGATGGTCAGTATGGTCTCAGGAGATCAAGGGTGCTGGCAATGCACAAGGCAACAAATGGAAAAAGAAATATGGACAGCCGCACTCCAAAAAAATGTGATGGTTGTCTTTATTTAAAAAAAGAAAATGCACTACAAGTCACAGCACACTACACAGGAGTAAAACAGCTGATGCGTTTTGCACTATAAATTAGTGCTTAATCATAGCTAATGATTAAGCAATAATTTATAGTGCAAAACGTGTCAGCTGTTCTCCTGTGTAGTGTGCTGTGACTTGTAGTGCATTTTTCTTTTTTTAAATAAAGACAACCATCGAAGTTTTTGTAGTGCGGCTGTCTATATTTTCTTTTTCCGAGTGCTTTAAAACATATTACCACTTTTACATCTAACTTGGGATAACATCTACTTTATATTTGTTGCATGTTACCGTTCACACAGCAAAACTTAAAAATATTAAAAAAATTGTTGCTAACAGAATGGCCCGTGACACCCAGAGACGTTGGAAGGATGAGAGATACTCTTGTGCCAGCAGCACCAAAAACTCTTGGGTCGAAATCCACCCTGTGCCCTTTTGGGTATAGGGTGGCTAATAGTGAATCATAATTCATATTACATGAGATGGGACATTAATAATACTTCATATTGCAGGACTGAGATATCACAAGGAGTCATGATGACATGACCAGGTCAGCCAGTGAGTCATACCTTTTGTATAATAGGCTATTGAAATATCCTAAGGTGTTGGCTATTCAATGTAAAGACACCCACTCTCACTGCCATTGTGTAACAAAGCTGTATAGATAACTTATTCAAGTAGATGTCTGTGTTATTATTAAAGGTTAATTGAACACTATTGAAGATGCGGGGCCGACCGGTCTACATGGTTAGCTTACCTGAATGCCTTTTAGAGTGTGATTGAAGCCCCCCATGGTGTGAAGGGGGGTGGAGATTACATTGTCCTGTGATTAACTGCATTATGTTGTACTGGATATAAGCAAGCTAAGAACCAATAAAGTTATTCATACATTTTGGAAACTAGAGAACGGAGCGCAGTCTCGTTTATTCTGGGAAATGGAATGGATCATGTCTGCCTGGTTGTTGGTGTGTCGGATAAGCTTGTCGTGGATGGATGGAAAGTTGTAAGCGGTGGTAACCGTTACACTTACCTTTTTAGTTGCTCTTTTCTGGAAACTCCAGCACTAAAAAATAATTCTGGCTTCCAGTTCCGGCGCCGCATGAAGTAGCTGACCTCCACATCAGCTCCTGCAGCACGACCTAAAATCGGCTTGAAAATCGGCCTGAGAAGCCATCCAAGTCTCCCTCCACCCCTGGGCACCCCACACAGCACCCATGGACCGTTTTGTGGAAGAATCGGGCGCCCGCACGCTCACGGCCCAGACGGCTCAGCCGCCGCCAGCACACCCGTAAATCGAGGCCCCGGTCTCGGCCTACGTCGCTCTGCAATCATCCGCGCTGCTGGCGGACATGGAGGTAATTGGTGACAACTCCCCCCCCTTCTCCACACAGCAGGTAGGAGATAGCTCCACCGATCGGATAGCCCAAGCTGTGGCCGCACTACTGACCCCTATGAAAAACGCCGGGATGGCCCAGCTGGGGGAACATGGCACAAGGCTAAATGAACTTGAGCATCGCCTCTCCAATGCTGAAGAGGAGCTGTATCAGGCCCAGTCCACGGAACATGCCCAGGACAAGACAAACCAATACGTCCTACAGAAATTAGATGATTTGGAAAATAGGGCCAGGAGAAGTAATCTGCGTTTCGTGGGAGTACCGAAGTCGTTACAGGGATCAGCCCTATCAGACTTTTGTGCCCGGCGTGTCCCAGAAGCCCTAGGCCTTTCGGGCCATTTCATGGTGGAAAGAGCTCACCGCATGGGGGCCTTCAACTCGGAGCGAAAGTCACCGCGTCCGGTCATAGCCAAATACCTCAGCTACGCAGACAAGTCCCTTATTCTGCAATCATTCAGACAATCCCGGCAACTTCAAATTGATGGTGTTAAAGTTTTGATTTTTGCTAACCACTCCATCGAAGTGTCAAAAAAGAGAAAAGCCTTCCAACAGGTCTGCACGGAACTTTTCAAACAACAAATTAAATTTTCCTTGGCCTTCCTGGCAATTCTCCGCCTCAAAGCACCAAATGGCGACCAACTGACCTTCCAGGACCCTGCGGAAGGAGAAACTTTCATAAGGTCACGCTTTGTAAACCCGCACCCCCAGACACCTTCTAAAGCCCCACTCAACCGTTCCATGGACCAAAGGAGCCCTCGTAAGGCCGCGTACACACGGCAGAGAACCTCGACGGGCAGAACACATCGTTCCGCCCGTCGAGGTTCTCTGCCGGCCGTCGAAATCGGCGACCCGCCCGTCGGGAATGGCAACCAGCCATTCATCCAGGCGGGCCGTCGAGCAAATAGAGAGCGTGCTCTCTATTTCTGCTCGACGGGATTCCCGACGGGATGCTCGCCGAGAGCGTACACACGGCCGAGGTCCTCGCTGGAATGCAGCTTCCAGCGAGGTTCTCGCTGGTTTTCAGCGAGAACCTCAGTCGTGTGTACGCCGCCTCAGGATTCCCCTAAGCAATTCAGGGCCTCAGCATTGGACTCCGTCAGTCTCATCACAAACTGATCTGCCAGTATTGTCCTTCTCCTCTTTCTCCCTCTACCCGCGTCCCCCCCATACGGGACCACACGGTGCCCTGACAGATTCTATTCAGAGCCCGCTGTATTGCAGTCTCCTACTACCTTCATGGTCTCCTCACAACTATGGACGCCTGCCACACTGCAACAGGTCCAGGTAGAATTGTTCGCCATTATGGGCCTCTGATTTTTGATTTCTGAATGAATGAATGAATGAAGACTTGTATAGTGCAGCACATGCAAACTAAATCGCCTCTGGGCGCTTGTTGTTCCTGTCTCCTTTGGTATCAAAAGAGATGAGTCTTAATCTTTCTCCTGAATGAATGAATGAATGAAAAACTTATATAGCGCGGCACATGCGAACTAAATCGCCTCTGGGCGCTTGTTGTTCCTGTCTCCTTTGGAATCAAAAGAGATGAGTCTTGATCTTTCTCCTGAATGCTAGGTGGTTCTCCTCCAACCGAATGCTGGTTGGTAAAGCGTTCCATAGTCTGGGACCTTGGACCGCGAATCTTCTATCTCCTTTGGACTTGTAGCTGGCTTTCGGTATCTGGAGTAGATTTTGGTTGGTGGATCGCAAGATGCGATTGGGATTATGAACTTTTATTTTATCGCACAGATATCGGGGAGCATTCCCATGGATACATCTATGCGTTAGACAGAGTGCTTTAAAAGCAATTCTGTCTTTCACTGGCAACCAGTGAAGGGCTCTCAGTGAAGATGAGATGGATTCCCAGGGTTTTTTCCCAGTCACAAGTCTGGCGGCCGTATTTTGAACGACTTGCAGACGAGCGATTTGGTACTTCGGGAGTCCGAGGTAAAGGGCATTTGCATAGTCCAGTCTGGAGTTAACAATTGTTCCCACCACGACTGCTACGTCTTCTTTAGGAATGAAAGGAATAAGTCTGCGTAGTAGGCGCAGCAGATGGTGAGATCCGCTGACTACTGACCCTATTTGCGTGTCCATTGTCATGTGGGAGTCGAAGATGACACCAAGACTTTTGACTTTGGCGCTAGGGGTGATGATTTTGCCCAGAATGGGCGGGGGTGTCCACGTTGTTTCTGGTTGGTTCCTACGCTTGGCGTGAAACAGGAGAAGTTCTGTTTTCGCTCCATTGAGTTTAAGATAACTCTTGGTCATCCAGTCCTCTATCAAAGAGAGACATGTCTCTAGATTGAGGTGGTGATCCTTTTTATTGCAAATGCGGAAATACAGTTGCGTGTCATCTGCATATGAGTGATAGAGCAGTTTTTGACTGCTGATGATTTCAAAAAGAGGACGAAGACAGATGTTGAATAACACAGGCGACAGAGGGGATCCTTGAGGGACTCCGCATGATACTGTGCGTTTTCCAGAGGTGAAAGGTCCTAACTTCACTATTTGCGAACGGTTTTCCAAGAAAGAGGAGAACCAAGATAAATCGCCTTCTGCGACTCTGGCTACTTCAGCTAGCCGAGTCAATAGAAGCTTGTGGTCTACTGTGTCGAAAGCTGCGCTTAGGTCCAACAGAACCAGGAGACAAGATTCTCCTTCGTCTGCGGCCTCGAGAGCGTCGTCCCATATCTTGAGCAATGCGGTTTCTGTCCCGTGTCCGGGCCGGAAACCCGATTGATATGGATCAAGTAGGTTATGGGTATCTAGATGCTGTTGCAGCTGTTGTACCACTACTTTCTCCATGACCTTAGAAAGAGGTCCTGAATGCTAATTGGTTCTCCTCCAACCGAATGCTGGTTGGTAAAGCGTTTCATAGTCTGGGATCCTTGGACAGCAAATCTTATATCTCCTTTGGACCTATAGTTGGCTTTCGGTATCTGTAGTAGATCTTGATTGGTGGATCGCAGAACGCGATTGGGGTTATTAGCTTTTATTTTTTCGCATAAATAATGGGGAGCATTCCCACGAATACATCTATGCGTTAGACAGAGTGCTTTAAAAATAATTCTGTCTTTTACTGGTAACCAGTGAAGGGATCTCAGTGAAGGTGAGATTGATTCCCAAGGTTTTTTCCCAGTCACAAGTCTAACGGCCGTATTTTGAACGACTTGTAGATGAGCGATTTGGTACTTGGGAAGTCCAAGGTAAAGGGCATTTGCATAGTCCAATCTTGAGTTTACAATTGCTCCCACCACGCCCGCTATGTCTTCTTTGGGAATAAAAGGAATAAGTCTGCGCAGCAGATGGTGAGATCCGCTGACTACTGACCCTATTTGTGCGTCCATTGTCATGTAGGAGTCGAAAATGACCCCGAGACTTTTGACTTTGACTTCTAATTTCTCTATGCATGCATATGCACCTACCTGATGTTATTGTTATATTGTTTTACGTATCTGAGCTTAGTTACTCTACTACTTTTTCTGCTATAAATCCCTGCATGCTATGTCTCTCTGTTGTGTCCCCCCCTGGGTTTATACCATTTTGCTCCCTTGATCAGAGTACTGCGCCTCCTGGTCTCATTGTACGCCGCTATCTTACATTTCCCCTTTTACACGCTCTCTGACCGCATGCCGCTTGACACCTTGTACTTGGCTTCGGGCTCTCGGGCCACAGGTTGTCATGGTCGTGACATGGGGGCTGGCTCGTACAGTGACTCCATGTGGAAAAAAGTGAAGTACATGCAATTGTTTGTGTTTTTTCTTTCTGTTGCTTTTGTTCCAGGTTTCCCCCTTGCCACCCCTCCTGCCCCTCACCCCCTCCCCTCACCATGCACCAGTCTGCACCCACCCTATACCCTACGACCACTCCGGGACGATGGCGGCTACCCACCCCTTGCTTTGGCGACCCCCCATAACTTTGAAATACGCGGTCCCCTATTTAAAAATACTGCTCAAACCCCTTACGCAGACCCCTAACATGAAAATAATATCCTGGAATGTGAAGGGTCTCAGATCACCTAATAAGAGAATGAAGGTCCTAAGACATCTAAAGAGGCTCAAAGCAGACATTGCACTGCTGAAGGAGACCCACCTGTCAGCGTCTGACTTCCCACGCATGCAAAAGCTTTGGGTAGGCATGGTCCTAGGTTCAGTGGTCGTAGGCCGCAAGGCAGGCGTTATCCTGCTGATCCACAAAAACCTTCCCTGGTCAATCCTCGCAGTTAACTCAGACACCCAAGGTAGACTTCTCTCAGCACATGTAAAATTAGGCTCCAAGGAACTAGTTATCTCTAATGTGTATGCCCCTAACAGCCCCAGTAAATCCTTCTACAGTGAACTCTCTGCATGGCTTCTTCAAAACACCCACCTCCCCCACTTGGTTGGGGGTGACTTCAATGACACCTCTCCAAAACACTCTAAACCCTCTCCAGACCTTGGCCACCCCTCACTTTTCGCGTCCACTATGGACTCCCTTCACCTCCGTGACCTCTGGCGCTTAACGCACCCTGCAGACAGGGAGTTTACTTTCTACTCCAACCCCCATGCCGTCTTCACCAGAATAGATTACCTTTTTGGCTCGGACGACCTAATCCCCATGATATCAGCCACCGATATCCTTGATATTGCTATCTCTGACCATGCCCCAATCTCAATCTCATTCGACAATCTTGACCTTCCCCCCCACCCCAAGATTTGGCGCTTTCCCTCTTACCTCCACAACCACGCTGATTTCCAACAATTCATGGAGAAAGCTTGGCTGGAATACTCCGAGGCTAACGCCTCCCATGCGGACGACCCAAACCTCTTCTGGGACGCCGGCAAGGCATTCCTTAGGGGTCAGATCATCTTGTATGCTACCACCTTCAAAAGGAACACCTTATCCCAGTACAAAGTGGCTAGCTTCTGTCTACACCAGGCACAAAGGGCTCTTCATGCCTCTGACTCTCCAAAACACAGGGACGAATGGCACGCTGCCAAGAGATCATTCGATACCTGGGCAGACACTCTATAATCAGTCAAGAAAGCAAACTTAGATGCCACCCTCCACAAGTTTGGAAACAAATTGGGCAAGTTACTTGCCAGACTTTGTAAAGGCTCCTTCAGACCCACCCATATCACGTCCCTGAGGGACCCTAGCGGTAACATTAGCACTACCCCCCCATCAATCAACGCGGCGATGTCTCACTACTACTCGGCCCTATACGCCCCTGACCCAATTGATAAACAGACGGCAAGCGCCTTCCTAGAAAACTTAGACATCCCCAAACTCACCCCCTCCCAATTGGAAGCCCTTAACGCCCCCATCTCTCTCACTGAGATCTCCGACACCATCTGCTCACTTGCCCCCTCTAAGGCCCTGGGACCCGATGGCTTCACAAGTGAATTCTATAAGACCCTACAAAATTTACTGGAACCCACCCTCCTCAAAGTATACTGCGGCGTATGGTCCGGCGGCCCATATCTCCCCTCGGGAAACCAGGCCATCATAAAGCTACTGTCCAAAAAGGGGAAAGACCCCCTAGAACCTGGATCATATAGACCTATTTCCTTACTGAACCTGGACGTTAAAATCCTGTCCAAAATCGTTGCCAATAGGATCTCGGACATTATCCCTTCTCTCATCCATTCAGCACAATCGGGTTTTGTAAAAGGCAAAACGGCGACCCTGAACATTCGGAAAGTCATGCTAGCCTTAGAACACGCTAAACAACACCCCACAGGTGATTTTGCCATCATGACACTAGATGCCGAGAAAGCCTTCGATAATGTTAGCTTCGAATGGCTCTCTCTATCCATGGCAAAAATGGGCTTCTCCGGCCCCTTCTGCCACCTTATCAACGCCATGTACATTTCGCCTTCGGGAAAACTAGTAGCTGCGGGTCTCCTCTTGGGGGAATTCCGCCTCCACAAGGGGACTCGGTAGGGCTGCCCTCTCTCCCCGCTCCTTTTTAACATAGCCTTAGAACCCCTATCCAGACACCTTACCCAAGTTGCCCCCCTTCATGGAATACGAGCTGCGCTCTTCTCTCTTTGCGGACAACGTTCTCATCCTTTCAGCCAACCCCTCCGCCAACATGATCACCGTCAAGAACATCTTCGACACATTCCGCGCCTGCACGGGTCTCCGTATTAATTATGGCAAGAGCGAAATTCTCCCCCTAGGCTCGCTACATCCATCTTCTCTGTCGCTACGTCTCATATCACATACCTCGGCATCAAAATCAGCAAATTGCCCTCCTCCCTGTACCATTTTAATTACCCTCCTCTAATTTCAAAAATTTCTCAGAAACTGGAAAACTGGTTGGACCTACCCCTTTCGCTTCTGGATGCCACCTGGTAAAAATGGTTAGCTTTGCCAGATTTCTATACCCGATGCAGACTATCCCTCTGCTCCTTCGTCATAAGGACGTTAAAAACCTTGAATCGGCTGTTTCCAAATTTATCTGGCATGGCAAGAGACCCTGCATAGCCCTAAAAAAGCTGTTTCTCCCCAGACGCGAAGGTGGTGTTAGTCTTCCGAACATTAGAATGTATAATTTAGCATGTTCAATAAGAATTGGTTTAGAGTGGGTATCTCAATCCTCACGATGTTCAAACTATCTCCTCGAATCTGCTATGGCTCACCTTTTCTCCCTGGCGGCCCTCCTCCACTGTAAATGAAAGTCAATCTCCCCCGTGCTCCAGCATAACTTACTACTCAGGGACACAGTCATCGCCTGGAGGGAAAGCAGAAAAAGCCTCGGACTCTTCCCTTTCATGTCAAGGCATCTACCGATCCACGGCAACCCCAGTTTCCCCCCGAGCCTGGACCACAGGCCCTTCAAAGTATGGCAGGAAAAGGGACTTACACATTTTGTCTCTCTATGCGATGCTGTAACCGGTCGCCCACGCCCCTTTTCTGCTGTTGCCAACCTCTTCGCTCTACCCCAATCCCACGTTTTTCACTTTTGGCAATGTGTCCATTATCTACGTGCCACCTGCAATGAATACTGCAAACGCTTCACGCCAAACTTTACTGATCAACTACTCTTGGAGGGCACATACAAAATCTCAGACATCTACAAACCCTTGCTCCGTGAAACCTCCCCCTCCCTGGCATCCTCATCAGCAGCCAACTGGGGTAAAGACTTTCCGGATGGAGACCTGATACACAAACTACTACAAGGCTTTAACAAGGTGCAAAGACTGATTCCAAACGAAATTTGGAGGGAGACCCAGTTGAAGGTTCTACACCAGGCTCACATCCCCTTCCTTCGATCCACTCAGGATCCAAGCAGCGCTAAGTGCCCCCTATGCCATCATCCCAGACCCTCCCTGACCCACCGTTTCTGGGCCTGCTCTTTAATTTCAACGTTTTGGGACCAAGTGTTGGCCTACATATTTGAAATCACCTTACTGAAGCTACCCAAGGACCCTTTCCTCCTCATCTTCGGCTACTGGGATCCTCTGTTGCTCCAGCGGCCCATCCACCCCCATCTCTACGATTTCCTCACATGCCTCCAAAGATTGGCCTTTACTCTGTCTACTCGTAGCACGACGAGCCATTTTGAGAAACTAGACCTCCCCGCATCCCCCCTCTATTTCCCAAATTAAACGGGACATCCTTCACCTCCTCTATAAAGAACGAGCCACCACGGACTTCCAGAAGGACACTGCTAAAGCTTGTTTCCTTTCCATCTGGCAACCCTTTATGCTCGTAAACCTGTCCCAACAAGACTTGGAAACCTTCGATCACTAATCCTTCTCGTTCACAAAATCCACGCCACCATCAACCTCAGGAGAGGATGTCTCCCCAGCTACCCCCTCTTCTGCCCCTGATTGACTTTTTTTTTTACTTTGGTCGCCTCCATGTCGCCCCTCTCTCTTCTTTTTCTTTTCCTTTTTTGTACAAAATTGACTACAATCTCTCGGTGCACCCCCCCCCCCCCTCCTCCCTTCCCCTCCAAGTTTGACTGTATTCCCCCATATGCATGCTGATCGTTACTTGTGTACTCTACATTAAGATAGATCTCCCTGCCCTCAAAGCCCCCCCCCCTGTTCTCTGGATTTATTTGAATCCTACTAGTTCATTTCAATAAGGGTGGGACAACCAATACCCCCTCTGTTTCATTGGGATGATTCCAGCACCCATCAACGCTTATCGCCAAATGTGGATATTTGCTGTGTCTTTTGTTAATTTTGTTTATGGCGTTGGCGCCTTGTACAATTTATTTCATTCCTCGCCTCGCTGTTTTATTTTGTTATCTTTTGAAAAATTTCAATGAAGATTTTTTGAAAAAAAAAAATAATAATAATTCTAAGGGGTCTGGGGAGCTGAGTTTGCCATAATTAATCCTGAGCGTGCTAGCTAGAATAGTAAAACAAACACAAAGTTCTTTGAGCGCTAGGAGCTGTCAGCCATATTTATGGGTATACATGCCCGGGAAGATGTAGAATCGACTATAACCCTGCGCAGCAGCCAACCACTGGAATATGGATAACAAGAGACAAAAACAAAAAAAGCAGCGCTCTATGAGTTAAAGCATAGATACTTATAAACCATTGGCTAAGTAAAAAGCTAGTTTATAAAGGCTTTGAAAAAGCGCATGAATTCGAAACATGTAGGCCACAGCAACCCAGAGCTTGCTACAGACAAGACAGACAGGCTCTACAGACGGGCTACACTGTTTCCCTTTGTTTCCAGCACGGCCCAGACCTCATCAAGTGCGCCGCAGCTCCAGTCAGTTTGTTCAGCTCTCCCGGTTCCATCTCCCAGTGATGGATATCACACCACATCCTCGTGGCTCAGCTTCAGCATCTTGCAGCTCACTGCAAGTGTCCTCCGCCATTGCGTTTTTTATCCTGGACACCAGCGGAACCTGACCGCTAGCTTGAGGTAGAGCGCTGTGATACAACCACCCTCCCCCCCATTCACCGGGTTTCCATCGTTATCTACATGGTTTATTACATCTCTTTCAATGCTCTGCCAACTGGATGATGTTGACCCTTCCCTTCCGGGATGTCATAGTGGTACCGTTCATTTAACACATTTAAAACATTTTTATACTAGTATCTATACTGGCTATATGCTCCTATGTTTTTGCAACCTTCGTAAGTTTTTATATTTGACAGTTGTTAATTTCTGCTAGAGAAGAAGAGAGCACACTGCGCATGCACGCCGTTTAAACAGGCTGCAGCAGCCACTAGGGCAGAGGCGTATCTAGTAAAAATGGCGCCTATGGCAAGCACTGAAACTGCGCCTGTGTCAAAACATTTTAAGTGTACGGGGTCGTCTTTTCACTGCATGAGACGCACACAGATATTCAGCACATTCACGGGCAGGCAGACCAATTCAAATCAATTAGGATGCAGCAGCTGCATGAACACAGCTCCTTCAGGCCTAACAACTCCTATTTGGTGACCGCAGCCACTCCCCGGAGCTCCCCATCACCGTCTTCCCTCCCATGCACGGGGAGAAGTTTAAAAATCTCTACTTTTAAATTCAGTGAAGAACTTTAATACTGGCTTCCCTGCTCATGAGCGCCCCCTTTATATGGCACCCATGGCACTTGCCATGGCTGCCATACCCTAGATACACCAATGCACTAGGGGACCACTAGGGTGTGCGCGATTGTAGCATCCAGCCCATCCTGCAAAGAGAGGCCACCCATGGCTGCATGTGTAATGACAAGCAGGAGTGGCTTTTAAAAATGAGGAGCTAATAGTAGGTACTTTTTAAGGAATCTGGAACTGCATAGTGTACTGTATTTATTGGCGTATAACACTCACTTTTTTACCCTGAAAATAGAGGGTAAACTGTGCCTGCGTGTTATACGCAGGGGGCTGTGGAAATTCTTTTTCTTGAAATTTCCTTCTTAAAGTAAGGGTGCGTGTTATACACCTGTGCGTGTTATATGCCGATAAATACGGGTATTTTTTTTTCTTTTGTTGTAAACGTTGCTAAATATGAACTAGTATAAAATAATAGACGAGGTGTAGAAAAATACATATTTGCATTTGAGTGAATGTCCTATTATTGGAAGTGACAAAAACGACATGTTTGAATCACTGAGTTATTTACACAACTTCTTTACCATGACAATTGTTAATTTCAGCAATCGGCATGTTTTGCAGGCTCAGAGATGAAAATAACGATCATTACAGCTTAGTGAATTGAGCCTAATGCGGATTATGGAGGAAAAGTTACAGCAGGTTCAAGAGCTGGGTGATCATTATGAGAACCAGCAAACTTCTAATTTTCTGCTGTAAAAGATGAAGGTTTAGTCCATTTACATTCTTTACATACTTGATGACCAGGAAATGGCAGCTTCCTTTATACGGGGAGGATGTACACCCCTGCCAACCTTGTGTGATGAATTGGTTTCTCTATTTCTACTGTGAGGGCTATCATTGTGCGGAATCCTGACTCTGATCCTGTATGTACTCTGTGTGGACACTTTTGTATGAGAAATTTTTACGTTCATTCTGCTCTGCACTGATCACCTTTTAACTTGTTTGTAACAGCAGAGGTTACAGAGAAGACATCTAAAAATTCTGCAAAGAATAATTTCTAAATTGCACACTATTTTTCTTTTAAAAGGCTCCCTATTATTTAACTGCTTTGAGCCTACAATCTGTTTGTTAAAACATAATTAAACCAAAAACGCAATTGTTAGGAGGAGGTAGGTACTGATTTTTATCAAAAGACACATGCAAACTATTTTCTGCCAAAAAATATCTTCCCCTACCATTAGCATATTTTTATTTTTGCTGTACACCGTGTGGCGCATGTGCTGTGTACACCCTTGGCTCATGATGATGGAAATGGGCCAGGTGCATGTGCAGGAGTTACAGTATCAGTGGCTGGCAAATGACCAAAGAGGATCAACACGGAACCCAGAAGTACTGATGGCTGTGATCAGAGGCTGCACTGCATAGTGCTAGAGAAGCGCACACTTGTACGGTAAGTGTGCCATAATGTGCATATATGCTTTGCAAATGCCCACACAGCTGTTTAATAAAACATTGATTGATGCCCTGTGCTGAGGATATTTAAAGTGATTGTAAAGGCAAAGGGCCAGATTCTCATAGAATTCCGGCGGCGTAGCGTAAGCCATTTACACTACGCCGCCGCATCGTACTAGAGCAAGTGCTTTAATCTCAAAGCACTTGCTCCGTAGTTTTCGCCTGCGTTGCGTAAATCGCCCAGCGTAAACCCGTGCAATTCAAATGGGGCGGCTTGTATTTAAATTAAGCGCGCCCCCGCGTCGAACGAACTGCGCATGCGCCGGCCGGGGAAAAAGCCCAGTGCGCATGCTCCAAAGGACGTCACATTTTCTCAATGTAAACGACGTAATCGCAGCGTACGCCAGCCCCATTGAGAATCGACGTACGCAAACGACGTAAACGACGCACAACACGACGCGGTCCCGAGGCCATACTTAACATGGCATCCGATGGCACCCGACGGCATCCGACGGTACTTTGTAAGGTTACTCCACATCGAAGCTGGGGTAACCTTACGCGGACGAAAACGACATACGTGACGACGGGGCGGCGTAAAAGCGATCGGGAATCGGCGTACTACCTCATTTGCATATGTAAATGAGAAAACAACGTAAAGGCCACCTAGTGGCCGGAGTTGTCATTACAACTACGATCCGCAAGTGTAATGGTTTTACACTTGTCGGATGTAGAAGCGTATCTATGCAAAAGTGATACTAAGAATCACTCGCATAGATACGAGCCAAAAAAATCGGCGATACGACGGGGTATCTGAGATACTCCGTCGTAAAGCCGCTGAGAATCTGGCCCATTTTTGTTTTGTTTTTTTACAGTTTTTCTCTATTGGTTTGGCTCATTTCTTGAAACAGAAATGACATTCTCAAAACAACATGGACAAATCTCCAAACCACTTTGCAATTGTTCATAACTGAATGGCATTTCTCATTCATTTCATCAAATTGCAAATGTCTTAGGACTTATGTCTTAATGTCTTAATGTCTCAGTACATTTCTCAAATTATTTAGTACAAGTAACCTACATTTAGCACAATTTCCAATTGAATAGATCTTGTTGATCCAAACTGATTGTCATTTCTCAGTCTAAATGGTCGTTCTCTCCAAAACGTGTCAGCGTCATTTCATTGTTTAAGTCATCACATGCACAATAGTCTGTTCAATTGTCAAAATTATTCAGGAACACAATACCATGAATACCATATATGAATCTCTTGGAACATTTGATAAAATCATTACAGCAATTGACAGTCAGGTAAAACTAGAACTTGAACGAAGAAGGAGTTGGTCTCAGATGACCAATCAAACAGTATGTTTAGTTACCTGACAGGTACTGTCCATTACTGTATTGTGAATGCTGCCAAACATGTATATATAGAGATTGACCATGCAGGACCAGTACAATGTCTGAACATGGAGGCACCTGGCCAAGTAGATGAACACGGGCAACTGCCTGCCCAAGGAAGAGGAAGAGGAAGAAGAGGAGGAGTAAGGGTGCGTGATGGTGGAATAGGGGGAAGAAGCTGAGGATCACGAAGACACCATGCTGTCCCTAATGAAATTTGGGCGACAATTATAGACCATGTCATCAACCATGCCCTCACAATCAATGTATAGGACAGGACACTGTGCATAGAGCAACAAATATGTTTATTTACTCATTTGCGTATTCATTTAGTGTGTGTGTGTGTGTGTGTGTGTGTGTGATAGGCCTACAGTATTACAGTATCTTACTTCAGTGGGATGTTACGTATGATACTAACCATGACAAGAAAAATATTGTAGAAAATAAACTATGGAATAGTATGGAATAGTTTATTTTCTACAATATTGATAATACAGTTTACAGTAGTATTCCAGTATTACAGTAAAAACTGCAGCTTACTGTATGATGCAATTATCATTATAATCCTTATTTTGAAGAATATAACCTACAATACAGTAAGTAAAAGGGTCAAAGAGCTGCAATTACAGTAGTGCCTCCCATGGAAATCTATCTAATAATGTTACTGTAACATTTCAGTAATTTCATAATTTTTCCCCTCCCCTTTCTGTCAAATACCCCCTGTAGTACCTCTGCATAGGGTACATGTACCCAAGGTTTGGATCCACTGGAATACTGGCCAGTAGTATATTGAACTTGTGCAGAACATAGAACATTCCTATGTAGCTGTCTGTAACTGTATTGTATGGGGATGAGGCTGGCTTCAACCTGGCCAAGGGCCAAAGACGTGGCCGTAATTTTATTGGCCGCTGGGCCATGGTGGATGTCCCAGGCCAGCGAGGGGGCAATATAACTATGTGTGCTGCCATTTCTGAGAATGGTGTGGCCACTCACATGCCCAGTCTTGGCCCATACAAAACACAGAAGCTCCTCATCTTCTTGGACCACTTTCATTTGGATTTGATCCCAGAAAATGAGAGAGGTCTCATAGGGCCTCATCTACCACAATATATAATTGTATGGGACAATGTGAATTTCCACCGTGGCCCGCTTATCAGGGCCTGGTTCACTGCTCATCCAAGGATGGATATTGTGTTCCTACCACCTTACTCTCCTTTCCTTAATCCTATTGAGGAGTTTTTCTGCGCTTAGAGGTGGAGAGTGTATGAGCATCAGGCTCAAGATCAGAGGTCCCCGTTCCATGCAATAGACGCTGCCTGTGAGAATATTACAGGAGATCAGTGTAGGCGATGGTTGCGACATCTCCCTTGTTTCTTCCCTCAATGCATCGCAAGGGAGGATATACGCTGCAATGTTGATGGGAATCTGTGGCCAGACAGTCAGCAGCGTGTGGATGGACAGGAGGGTGAGGACAGTACCCAGGAGAGGGAGGGTGAGGACAGCGACCAGTGAAGAGATGTTAGGGCTCTTTCACATGGGTGGCCTGTTCAGGTCCAACTGCCAGTTTTTTAGGCGGACCTGAATGGGCACTCTGTGCTCCTCTATGGAGCTGCGGATGTCAGGGGTGACATGCCCACTGACATCCGACCCGCTCCGGTTCCGCCAAAGTGTGACGTAGGAAAAACCTACTTTTCCATCCGTCTGGCGGATTGGATTGGGTGAACACGGACAGACGGTCCATGTTCATCCGATCCCCCCATAGGAGAGAGCGGATAGCTGGCAGGGCAGTCCCTGTACAGTGTGCGAGGACCTCCCTGTCATCCGCCGGCTTAGCGGGGATCAATGGAGCGATCCCCGCTGAGCAAGTGGAGGTTCACGGGGCGGATCATTACTGATCTGCCCCGTGTGAAAGGGGCCTTACAGTAGTTGTGAAACTCGAGCTTTATTTACAGCATTGTAGGCTAAATTTACAGTAAGGCCTCTTTCACACGGTGTGGACCATTTTCCGGTCCGCTCCGTGTGTGTCCATCGGCTCAGCGGGGGGTCCCGCTCAGCTGTCGGCGGACAGGGCGGTCCCCGCACACTGTGCAGGGACCGCCCTGTCTCTCCTCCGCTATCCCCTATGGGGAATCGGATGAAAACGGACCGTCTGTCCGTTTGCATCCGATCCGATCCACCGGACGGAAGAAAAATAGGGTTTTCTTCCGTCCGCAAAACGGATCCAGACGGACGCGGATCTTAGGCGGACGTTAGCGGATGCATCATCCGCTAACGGATCCGCTCCCATAGGGCCCCATTCTAAGTCCGTTTACGGACTTAGAAAAAGCGGACCGTTCGTTCCGCACGTGTGAAAGGGCCCTAATTGTCCTTGTTTTTTGTTTGTGTGTTTATATTTCCATACATTATGCTGTGTACGTTTTCTTTTTAGTCTCATGTATGGAAGTTACTTTGTGTGTGAATGATAATAGTTACAATACTGTAAAGTAATTTTTCCTTTGCAGTATGAGTGCAATGTGTGATGTCAAACCTTGGAGGCTACTCTTACCCTAAAAACTTTTCTTATTTTTTAGTTTTATACACAATTGTATTCAGTTAGCTAGACAAAAACTGTACAGTAACCATTGGCAATGAAGGACTGGGCTAAGACTGAAAGGTGGACATGAGGGATATTTCAATGGTCCTCTGCCATAGAGATAAAACATCTAAACATTTTGACTTGCAGTGCTTATACAATGCCAAAGGGATGATGCATTTTTGGGGCACTGACTAGTTGAATGAAAAAGAAATTTAGTTTTGACACATGAGTGAAGTGTTTTGGGAAAGATATGAACTTTTGAAGGTGAACCATGGTGTTGTGCCGAACCATCCAGGTTATTTTGGCAAAAGCACCAAAAGAGCTGAGAATGTCTGGTCTGTTTTTTTAAGAAATGAGCCAAAGCAATTGAGAAGAATCTTTGCCATTTTGGAGGCACTGACTCTTTATATGGGAAAGGAATATGGTTTTGAAGCAAGAGTGAACAGTTTTGGGAAAGATATGAGCTTTTGCACGTGAGTAATAGTGTTGTGCTGAACTGTAAGACTGTTTTGCCAAATGATCTTAGAGTTTTGAGAATGTCATTTCGGTTTAAAGAAATGAGCCAAACCAATAGAGAAAAACTGTAAAATAACAAACCCACTCTATGCAGTGGTTTGCATAGCAGCTTCATTCCTCTTCTTCTCAGGTCCCCTGCTGGCTCTCCTGGTCCCTCCTCTTGGCCGAGTGCCCCCATAGTAAGCGGCTTGCTATGGGAGCACTCATGCATGCTTATGCCCTGCAGCTGGCTCTGTGTGTCCATAAGATACGTAGGGCACAACTCAACCCCAACCCCCCACCCCCTCTTCTTCCTCACCATGATTGACAAAAGTAGTCTGTTGCTGTGTCTGAGCCAATGAGGAGGGAGAGAGCTAAAAGAGCCTCTGCTCTCACGCACCTCCCTGAATCAAGATCCAGCTCTAATCATGCTCTTCGAAAAACGAAAAAAAAAAGAAACACCGGAATCCATGTGACCGGTGCTCAGCATGTAGAGTAGGGGCCAGGCGCATTGATTAGGGGGTGGCCTGTATGGATGGGCTACCACTGCCGTAATGCATAGAATGCATTAAAGTAAAAACGTTTTGCCTTTCGAAATTAGACTGGTTTCTGATCATGTGATGTCATGGCAACCCTGAAATAGAGATCACATGCAGGCTGGAGGCTTCATTAATAAAAATGAAAGGCTCCAGCCAGCATATGAACACAGACACCTTCTGGGGAGAAACCAAGAAGCACTCACTACTGATCACAGTAACATAGGTACCAACACTAGAACTGGTGAGTCTTCAGGCTGGGTTTACACCTATGGAAATTTGCATGACAGGAGATTGGTCCGCTCCGTGTGAATCCATGTGACCGGTGCTCAGCATGTAGAGTAGGGGCCAGGCGCATTGATTAGGGGGTGGCCTGTATGGATGGGCTACCACTGCCGTAATGCATAGAATGCATTAAAGTAAAAACGTTTTGCCTTTCGAAATTAGACTGGTTTCTGATCATGTGATGTCATGGCAACCCTGAAATAGAGATCACATGCAGGCTGGAGGCTTCATTAATAAAAATGAAAGGCTCCAGCCAGCATATGAACACAGACACCTTCTGGGGAGAAACCAAGAAGCACTCACTACTGATCACAGTAACATAGGTACCAACACTAGAACTGGTGAGTCTTCAGGCTGGGTTTACACCTATGGAAATTTGCATGACAGGAGATTGTGACCGACTCTCAATGGAGCCGATTCACACATCTCCAGGGTGGCCGCAGAGGAAATTTCACGCAAATTTCAGGAGTCCTCTTTTTTGCTCAGTTTCAGGTCTGAATTCAGGCCTGATTCATCCCTCAAAAGAAGAACAGGAACGCACCAGACCCCGCTGCAAGCAGCATCCGTATTAGGTATGAACCCAGCCTCAACCTTTTTGCTTTTTGGATGTGATTATTTTCTTTGTATTTCAGCTGGCATAACTTAGAATCCATGGTTTATACCTGTTGTTTCTCTTAAACTACTTTATCAGGAGAATACCTTTTTGAAGTGCCAGCTGTAATTAAGATGCAAGAAGGATTTATTTTTCAAATGTGTTAGTGTTGTGGAAGAACAATCCATCTCTTTTTTTTAGGTTTTGGATATTTAAATGTTTTGTTACCTCTAAAAGTAGATCTAAATCCTGGTTGTATGGTGTTTAGTGTGCTAAAGCACTATATTAAACTGGTATTTTTTTAAGTAGGCATTTTGTACTCACAATATAAGTAGGCTTATAAGTAGGTCCCATGTGGAATAGCAAAAAGGGAATCAGTTTTTCTGAAACAAGTGTAAAGATTGGGGTGAATATACTCAAGTGGTGCATGGATTTTCAAGAAGTTGTGCCAGTCCAGATCGGCATGGCAGCCCACTTGTATTTAAAGGAACAGAAAAACCATGGAGGCATCACACAACTCTGAAGACGTCACTGTGAGGGCCAAAAAAAATCCTAACCAACCCGGGCAAAGATGGAGCGCCAGTGTAATCTTTCATAAACAATACTGAGGGATAGATAAAAAATGACACTCAGTGAGGAAAATTAGGGCTTTCTCAATATCCAGGGCAAAATGGACAAGAATATGAATTCCCACTTATCATCCATGCCTCCACATCGACCGAAACTGAGCATTTGAGATATTGTGAAAGCCCTCTTTTTCCACACTGGGTCACGCTTATATCTATGTGAAAAATTGCTCTGGTGCTCCATTTCTGCTCCGGTTGGTTAGTCCATTTTTGGGGGTTCGCCCCTGTAATGTTTTGAGAATTGTGACTCCATATTCAGTACAATTGTGTTGTCAACTAAATTTTAAATACCGTATTTATCGGCGTATTCCGCGCACTTTTTTCCCCTTAAAATAAGGGGACAATCGCGGGTGCGCGATATACGCCGATACCCGCTTCCCGCGCACAGTTTGAAGCCTCCACCGACATATACCGAGGGCAGTACACTCGGGTACATTCGGCCAGGCTCGGCTTTGCTCGTAGTCACACTCTGTGACGTTTATGCGTGAGAAGCCGAGTGTGGCTGAGCGTGCCCGAGTGTATATGTCGGCGGAGGCTTCAAACCGAGCGCGGGAAGCAGGGATTCAACACGGAAACAGCACGGGAGAAGCCGGGAGGACACCACTGAGGCCGCAGATGGACGCCAGACTGGACAAGGCCGCTGATGGACACCGGACAAGACACCAAACTGTAAGTAATAAAATGTTTTTTTTACAGGAATTTCGGGTCTACTTTAGGGGTGTGCGCTATACGCCGGAGCGTGCAATACCCCGATAAATAAGTTAACAATATATTTGAATTATCACGCAACTCCTGATGAAGCTTTAATGTGCAACATGTTGAGAACAATAAAAAAAAATTACCAAATTACCAGTATTGACATTTTTTGTATTTATATATACACACACACATGTATGTTCCACAGTGATATATGTCTTCTGGTTCTTGAAAGAATCTCTCTTTGGGTGTGACAATATAATTTTTCAAAATCATGTGCAGTGTTTTTATACTCTACCATTGTTATAAATGATGTACTGTACTTATATGTACTAATAAAGATGGTTTTATTCAAATATCTTGCGTAAATAATTAATTGTGGGGACACACCTATAAAACCCGGATATTCTCCTTATGCTTCACACAGTAACTGCAGTATGAGCTGGAGTTTGGTTTCAATTTGTATCTAAATCTGCCAGTCCATCTAACACTACCCCCCCAGATTGACAATGCTGCTGTTCAAAGGCACCCATGTGCTCCTTTATCTCCTTATGACTAAGCACTAGTTGAGTGTGAAACGTGTCGGCTGTCCTGTTTCTGTGGTTGCGGTGACTGTACATGTTCCTGTTTTTACATTAAAGATAACTTTTTCATTTGAAATTCTTCTGGAGTGCGGCAGTCCATTTTCTTCCTCTTCATTGCCACCCTAATATAGGTGGTATGTTACTGGCCAGATCATTAGGTGAAAATAGAGGGGAAAAAAGCCTGAAAACACAATGAGATTTTTGGACAAATGATCGCCCGTTCTTTTTTGCATTTTTTTGCATTTTGAAAATTAAGAGGTTACTAAACATTCTCGTACACCAAAAAAATAATTTGGCAGTGATGTAATGTATTGTATTGTATTTTTGGATGAAAATTGTATTGAATAAACGTAAATCGTACTATCTGGTATCGTATGATAAAAAAAATTGTGTCTGTCTCTTCAGAAAATTTCAGACAAAAGCTGTGTACTAACGATCCAATTATTGTACGATCACTTCAAAAGCAAATTTTTTTTGGTATGATTTTCTAATCGTGTGTATGGCCCCCCCAGCCCCCCCCCTTTACTTACCTGACCCCCAAATTTCTGTGGGAGCGTCCCCATCGTCGCTCTCTCCATGGGTTCCCTGCTCTTGATTGGATAGATTTATAGCAGCGCGGCCATTGGCTCCCGCTGATGTCAATCAAATCCAATGACGCAGGCTTGGGGGCAGGGCCGAGTCATACATTCGGCAACTATGGCCGCCGAATGAATGACTCGGGAGTACGCCCACAAGGTAACCACCTAGGGAGAGCACTTCCCAGAGGGGGTTATCTAATGCATGGAGGAGCCGCAAGATTTGCTGTGGGACCCCAGAAAAGGTAAATCGGAGCCACTGTTCTTTTTGCACAGTGGAGGTAAGTATAACATGCTTGTTATTTTTAAAAAGGGAACCTTTAGTGTCACTTTAAGGATTAGTAACAAGTGGAAAAGGTTGGGACTTTATATGAGATGCGATTATAGCAATATGTGATTTTAGCAATATGCAATTAATTATAAACATGGAAAAAAATATATATAACCATCTGACCAGGCCTTGTCAACCAAGTTGTCAACCAAAAAGCACTAAACCAAATTAATCTGTCTAACTGATGTAAGTAAAAACAGAGGTTTAGTTGCAAGCATTTGCAAATACCTGGGAAGCTGCAGCGCCAACTCCACGGCACTCTGCATGGCTGCAGTCCTATCTATAAATTTAAGTTCTCCTGAAAGGGAGCCCAGGTGTGCTAATCAACAGGCAGAGGACAGGTGATGTCCTAAAACCCGCCCCTACCTATAGTTGGTATGGCAAACGAGAGCACTGGAAAAACAGAAGAAAAAACGTAGGAGTGGAACAAGGACTGCCCGACAAACCCAACCTTTTCCACTTGTTATCCATTTACAGGAATGGTATGGTAAAATCTCTTTCCTGGTGCCTCCATGGCAGCATACCAATGGTCATGGCTCCGCCCCCGATCGACCCACAGGACCAATTAACTCTCTAATAAAAGGGCGTTGCTCCCCCAGTTAGGCATTCTTTTTTCTGTCCTCATCCCCGCAGGATCACGCACCAGTCCTACCTCACCGTCATATGGTGTGACCATTGCAGGTTCATGCTCTCCTGCAGGATGGGGTCCTATCGCTTGGGCTGCTAAAGGTGCCAGATAAGTATAGGAGCCCTTTTTTCTGTGGATCTTTTTATGGCACACATACCTCCAGGAGCATTACTTCTCCTCGTTAGGTGATTTGGGCTGGCTGTCCTGGACATGTTTGTATGGGAAGCATTACTTCTCCTCGTTAGGTGATTTGGGCTGGCTGTCCTGGACATGTTTGTATGGGAAGCATTACTTCTCCTCCTTAGGTGATTTGGGCTGGCTGTCCTGGACATGTTTGTATGGGAAGCATTACCTTATCTGTGTGTTTATCTTAGCCTGGGGGGGTCTCAGATGCCTGGTCGGACACAGCCTAGCACCTCTATGGCTATAACCTTTGCATCGCCGCTTTAGGGGGGAGAGGCTCCCCAGCTGATTCCCCGAGTGACAGGCTTCCTCCGTAGCTACGGGCGCTTCGCGCGCGTCACACAGCTCAGTATCGTCATCTCGGGGGGCGGAGCTCTGTAGGCGCGGCTGCGCATGCGCAGTAGATGTCCGGCGGCCATCTTGGTACCCCCAGTGTTCCTAAGCAGCCTATGGCTCTTGGTGGAGGACAGGCTGTCAGTGAGGAAGCATTATTTGCACTCCTCTCCACCCAACACCTGCACTGTCTCATCATGGATCCCTGCCAAGGTAAAGAGACAGAAGGGGAAGCCTATGTAATAATAATGATTTCAATGTTATTTTTGGATAGTAATTCTTTATTTTCTTGTAAAAAAAAAAAAAAAAAATGTTTTTTGAATGCTATCTTTGAAGATGTATATTAATGGATATGATTGATTTTATTCTTTAATGCAAAAATATATATATATATATATATATAATCAGAGCTGGGAATGGAAGTGCATACCCTTTCCCTTATGTTTCTTTCCTCCATCTATATCTTTAAGTGTTCTTATTGGATTCCTTATAGTAATTACAATTATTCTGCCCATAAATTGTCCTGGACATAGCCATGCCGCTTTAAAAAGATCCTCAACATTCCATTAGGTAGGGCTGCAACTGACAGGTAAGTAAAAAAAAAAAAAAAAAAAGAGCACGTCGACGGGCTTACAGAAATAGCCTCTTATGGTTTTGTCTCCTCAGCCTGCAACGAGACTCATCCCGCAGATCCTCCTGGGAAGGAGGCCACAGAGGCTCTGGTCACTCTCACGCTACAGGTCACAATTCAGTGGCCATCAGAGTTCTTCCCGGCACACCTCCTCCTAGCCAGGGAAGGATGATTGTTGGGTATGTGGCAGGAAAACCCTTCCAAGAAAGCTAGCCCCTGGGCAATGCTTTTTGGGAGGCCATAGTGGAGAGACAAGACCCGATTAAAGAATCAATCAGAAAACTGGCCTATTCATCAGGTGTCCCCCCCCACCCCCCGCTGATCACGGGGCAACACGGAACATCCACCCCACAGCCAGGGGGGATGCACATCAGAGGAAGAATAGTGGAGCCTTTTGAAATCGCAGTTAAGGACGCAATTCAATGGGGGAAGGATTCTGAACCTCATCCAAGACTAAAAAATATTTTCCTCATTTAACAAGGAAAGTCTCAAATTTCCCCTTAATGGAAGAAATCAAAGGAGTTGCCCTTGGGGAATAGCAAAAGGTACACAAGAGGCAAATCGCCTTTATCTGTTTTCAGAGGCTGTACCCCTTTGGCCAAGTCAGATGCCAAAATTGGCGACTCTGTTCCATCCATGGAGGCCTCAGTCATGCAACTAAGCCAAGAGTACGACTCTCCTTTTGGAAGATGCGGTCTCCTTTAGGGATATCTTGGATAGGAAGGTCGGCAGCAGATCCGTCCTCAAAGCAGTCTTGGGGTCGTACCCCATACGACGGGAAGGCGTGGTTTGGCAAGAAAATGCACTCCGCGATCACCAGAGTCACAGGTGGAAGGAGCGGCCTGATTTCTCGGGACGGGGGCAGAAGGAAGAGATTCGCCCCTAGACCAGCCGTCCAGCAGAGAGGAAGATTTTACCACCATAATGAGTACAGGAAAACTGGAAAGGTTCGCAAGCCTTTTTTTTCCCTTAGGCTGGGAAAGTCCAAACCCGCGACATCACCAGGGGAGAATCAGAAGTTTTTTGTTTTTTTTTTTACTCCCCTACCACCCAGACCAGGCCAGTGGGAGAAAGACTCAAGTCCATCGCACAGGTTTGGATGGAAAACTGCAGAGATCAATGGGTAGTAGCCACCATTTCTTCCGCTCCCCATCCTGTTCCTTCCAAAGTACCATGATCCTGGCCTCCAAAGAGAAGAGAAGTAGACCCTGGGCTGAGTAGTGCTTCCTAGAAACAAAGTGGGAAAGAATGGAAGGAGTTAGGGGGAAAATGCCCATATAAACAGATTGTCAAATCTGTATACCCTGAACAAGCTAAGGGTCAACCCGCTCCTACATTCTGTAGCCTCTGCAGGGGCCAGCAAATAATCAGCCCATTCTCTTGGGCAAGTCTAATGGGAATGGTTTAACAAATATCAGCCAGCTGCTGCACCCGCAGGGCTCGGAGGAGAGTGACAGGGTCTGCATCCCTATAGACATGCTTTTCCTTTTGGGAGTATCTTGCAAAAAAATTAAATTTTTGTAGAAGTGGCTGCTAAAAAGTCTGACTTGTATCTTAGGGCAGACTTCTGGGAGCACTTCATGATGAAGTCGCTGAATACGGTTATTCTATCAGTCCAGCCAGGGGACTGGATGTTCTCTATAGACCTTCGAGATGCGTACCTCCACATTTCCATCCACAGCCAGTTCCAGCACCTTTTTTTTTTTTCTTCTTTCTTTCCCTTTTGGGGGAGTTCAGAGTGGGCAGTCTACATCGGCAAGTCCAGGGCCTCCCTTTTGGGGATCTCATCAGCACCCAGAGCCTTTACCAAGGTCTTGGGAGCCATCCTGGCCCCCCTCCGGGAAAGGGGGATAGGGGTACTGTACTATCTGGACGATATTTTGATTCTGTCGCAGCACAAGATCACCTTAGAGGAACACATGCAATTAGTGCTGAGCACTTTGTCCAGGTTCGACTGGCTCCTCAATTTAGCAAAAACCAGCTAACACCAACACAGATGGTGACTTACTTGGGGCCTATTCGACTCTTCAAAAAGAAAAGGAAACGGTTTTCTTTTCCACCCGAGAAAGTTCCGATATTTGTCCGGAAAGCGAAGAGAGCAGTGGGACCCCACAGCATGTCGGCAACAGACTGTCTAGGCCTCATAGGCCCCCTCTCGTCATACATCCCAATGTTAAATGGGCCAGATGGCATCCACGGGATTCCCAGTTAGGTTCCCGGGCTCAATGGGGAAGGGAACACCTCAAGCAGAGGATAACCATTGCCTTTTCAATGAAGTACCAGCCTCGGGGGGTGGAAAGGGCCTTCCAATCTTCTAAGGTCGTGGCCTCTTGGGCCTACCTCCGGGACCGTCCTTACATCAGATGCCAGTCGTTTGGGAAGCTCACGTCCAAAACAAACTAGTTTGAAGGAGGTGACTGTTCAGTGCGGAAGGGATAATATCCAATATCCTGGAGCTAAGGGCCGCTTGGAGGGCATTCCCTTACCTAGCCCCTCTGCTCAATAAAAAAAAAAAAAGAACAGAGCAGCAGTGGCCTTCGTACAGAGCCAAGGGGACACACACAGGTAGTCACTTTTCAAAAAAGTGACCCCGATAATTCCCTCGGCGGAGAAGAATCTATGCGATCTTTGGGCATCCTAGCTTCCAGGGCCCAAGAATTCAGTTAGCCATTCGCATTCTCAAGATCCTTTGCAAACAACAACGAATGGTCACTAGACCAGGAGGTCTTCGATAGAATATGCCAACAGTGGGGGACTCCTCAAATAGATCTCTTTTCTTCTCCCCTCAACGCGAAGTCCCCACTGTTCTTCCCGGGGTGGCCTTTGCAGGAGCAGATGCCTTAGCCCAGCCATGGGCATTCCAGCTGGAATATGCCTCTCCTCCAACTCCCTTAATCCTGAGATTTCTCCAGTGATAGACGAGAGAAGATGTCACCATACTGATAATCATCTTACATTGGCCGTAGAGGCCATGGTTTCCGCTCCTAATTAGTCTGTCACTATGCAGCCCACTTCCTCTGCCGCACAAAAGCAGCCTGTTGTCCCAGGGAGGCTTCCTTCACCCACAGTCAGAAATCTTGTATTTGAGGGCTTGGAAATTGAGCGGAGAAGGCTGGGCGACTTGGGGAGTTCGCACAAAGTCATTCAAACTCCCCTACTAGCAAGGAAGTCATCCACGAATGCCACCTATTACAGGTTGGGAAACAAACCAATTCATTCCACTAGTTCCCGGGTCCAGAATGTTCTCCCTTTTCTACAGTCAGGTCTAGACCTAGGGTTAGGTCACAGCACACTAAAGGTCCAGGCTTTCCGCCATCTCCGCACTATCAGACTCGCGATGGGCACAGAACCCTCGGGTGGATAGATTACTAAAAGCGGTTCTAGGACTACGTCCTCCTAGGAAAACTCTGTATCCCAAATGGGATCTAACAATAGTGCTAGGAGTTCTAGCACCCCCCCCCCCCCTCGCTCCTACGGAGGAATGCTCATTAGAAGATATTACCTGGAAGACGGCCTTTTTAATTACCATCAACACGGGGTGCAGGGTATCGGAAATCCAAGTTCCAGGAGCTCAGGAACCCTACATTACCTTCTTCCCGGTCAGGGTGGTTTTGCAACCTATTCGCCAGTTCATTCCCAAGGTGCCTTCAGCTTTTTTTCAACCAGGAATGTGCCCTTCTGACCTTTGGGCAAGATCGAGTCTCCTTGAGCTTACGCAACCTAAGATGTAGCCAGATCTTTGAAACATCATTTAAGTCTAGCTCTCGAATTCCGAAAAGACCAACGGCTCCTTTTTATTCCGTAAGGCGTGAAGAAGGGGAAAGCAGCCTCCAAGACAACAGTGACGAGTTGGCTGGTGGAACTAATCCAAAAGACATATCGGATAGGGGTCTTCCAATTCCCAAAGCAGTAAACGCTCACTCAACGCGAGGGATCGTTTCCTCTTGGGCAGCTTTATATCGGGTTTTCCCGGAGACGAGTTGCAGGGCGGCAAGCTGATCTTCCTTCAACACCTGTATGGCACACTATTGCCTAAATCCGGCAGTCCTTACCTTCCCAAGGCTTTGGGAGAGGGGCGCTAGATGCTCTCCACTCTGTGTCCCGTTATAGACATTGTTAGGCAGTACCCTCCCTGTAAGCGAGTTATTGACCATTGGTATGCTGCCATGGAGGCACCAGGAAAATGGAAAATTGAATACCTACCTTTCTGTAATTTTCCTTTCCTGGTGCCTACCCATGGCAGCATACACCCTCCCTTTAGTTGACATTACGCTGTGGGGGGCTGAGGTCTAGTTACAAAGAATGCCTAACTGGGGGAGCAACGCCCTTTTATTAGAGAGTTAATTGGTCCTGTGGGTCGATCGGGGGCGGAGCCATGACCATTGGTATGCTGCCATGGGTAGGCACCAGGAAAGGAAAATTACAGAAAGGTAGGTATTCAATTTTCCATTATATGCCTCATATAAAGTCCCACCCCCCTTTTTTGAACACTTTAAGGATTAGTAAACTGCAATTTTAGTTTTGGGTTTAATACTACTTCAAATCTACTGTACCTTTTATGTTACTGTCCACCCTGTAAAATGTTATGTTTTAAAACAATAAAATGGAAGAGTTGTATGGATGCCAACAAAAGTTTAATAATTATATTTACTTAGTATGGAAAACAGTTTTTAATTAAAATGAGCATTTATGTAGTATGCCTTTTTGTTGATGCTGATAATTGATGCTGATAATTGAAGTTGAAATTTGCCAGTACCCAGGGGCGTAACTAGAAATCACAGGGCCCCATAGCAAAATGTTGTATGCCCCCCCCCCCCCACAGCCACCCTAGTGTCAATGCAGTGTGACCTGTGCCCCATACAGCGTGACCTGTGCCCCCTGCAGCTTGACCTGTGCCCCATGCAGCTTGACCTGTGCCCCATGCAGCGTGACCTGTCCCCCATGCAGCGTGACCTGTCCCCCATGCAGCGTGACCTGTGCCCCATGCAGCGTGACCTGTGCCCCATACAGCGTGACCTGTGCCTAACACAGCACGACCTGTGCCCAATGCAGTGTGACCTGTGCCCAATGCAGCATGACCTGTGCCTAACACAGCATGACCTGTATCCAATACAGTGTGACCTGTGCCCAATTCAGCGTGACCTTTGCCCCATACAGTGTGACCTGTGCCCAATGCAGCATGACCTGTGCTTAACACAGCATGACCTGTGCCTAATACAGCCTGGCCTGCCTGTGCCCCATACAGTGTGACCTGTGCCCAATACAGAATTGCCTGTGCCCAATACAGCCTGGCCTGCCTGTGCCCAATACAGCCTCACCTGTGCATAGGAACAGGCAAGCCGGCCAGATCAGTGGAGAGCGGGATTGTCTGCTGTAATAGCTTTCATTTGAATTTCCCGTCTTCCCGAGGCTCATTGTCACATAGCCCCACCTCTTGGCCCGACGCAGTGGCGGAACTTTCAGTGTCGCTGCAGTCGCCGTCGCGACTGGGCCCTGCCGTTCTGCCGCTGTGGGGGGCCCTAATTGCCGGGTGCCTTCATTGCGGTTCAATACAGTCATATAATGTGGATTTCAGTGGAGGAGTCTGAGCCGCGGTAGCGCTGGCTCCAGCCGCAGGACCACCTCCATCTTCTGTCCACTGGTTGCTAGAGCCACTTGGCGTGTAGCAACCAGTGACATCACGGCTGCAGTGCCCCCCCCCTCCGTGTTCAGAGCTGAAAGCGCGGAGGATTTCACTTCCTCCTCCGACCTCCACGCTACTGCTCTGCCTCCTGGGGTCCAACACAGCTGAGCTCCGAGGCTGCCTCTTGACATACCAGAGAGGCACAGGTTCACAACATCTGAGAGGGAGAGCAGCAGCTGAAAACAACAACAGAGAGTGGGGGCCCGGGGAGCAGCAAGAGGCTGGCTGGAAGGAACAGCGCGAGAGAGAAGAGCTGACCTGAGCAGCAGTGACATCCTCCCAGAGCCTGCACACCTTCCCCCAACGTCTGCTCCAGCTGTGCCTGTCATTAAGAAGAAACATAGGCTGACCGAGGACAGAGGACAAGGATGGGCTGGAGGTAGGTGCATCACACACACCTACCCACACACAGGGGCTGGGACAGGGGGTACAGGAAGGACTGCAGGCCAGCCTCTTTCTCTCTCCCTCCCACCCCCTCTTTCTCATCCACCCCACCCCTCTCTCTCTCTCTCTCTCTCTCTCTCTCTCTCTCTCCCTCTCTCCCTATCCCCCCTCCCTCCTCTCTCTCTCTCTCTCTCTCCCACCTCCCTCCCCTCTCTCTCTCTCTCTCTCACCCCCCCTCCTCTCTCTCTCTCTCTCTCCCCCTCTCTCTCTCTCTCCCTCTCTCCCCCTCCCTCCCTCTCCCTCCCCCTCTCTCTCCCTCTCTACTACCCCTCTCTCTCTCTCTCTCCCACCTCTCTCTCTCTCTACCACCCCTCTCTCTACCACCCCTCTCTCTCTCTCTCTCTCTACCACCCCTCTCTCTCTCTCTCTCTCTCTCTCTACCACCCCCTCTCTCTCTCTCTCTACCACCCCTCTCTCTCTCTCTCTCTACCACCCCTCTCTCTCTCTCTCTCTCTCTACCACCTCTCTCTTTCTCCCACCGCTCTCTCTCCCACCGCTCTCTCTCTCTCTTTCTCTCTCTTTAGAACCTCTCTCTCTCTACCACCTCTCTCTCTTTCTTTACCACCTCTCTCTCTTTCTTTCTCTACCACCTCTCTCTCTCTCTACCACCCCTCTCTCTCTCTACCACCCCTCTCTCTCTCTACCACCTCTCTCTCTCTCTCTCTACCACCTCACGCTTGATCTCTCTCTCTCTCTCTCTTTCTCTACCACCTCTCTCTCTCTTTCACTCAGTGTCAGTGTTAGATGTTGAGAGAGCAGGACGCTCTCAAACGAGTCACTCTCTCAGGGATAGCACAGCCAGGCAGGGTCCCCCACTGTGCGGCTCCAGGCCTCACAGACAGGCAGGGCTTCCACCTCCCTGTCATTGCTGCCGCTACCGTGATCCACTTGCCTCTGAGTACCCCTGCTCGCTGATCCAGGCTTCCCCTGGATCCTTCTCACACCAGGTAAGAGCCTTACTGGGACCATGGACGGCCGTCCTTTTTAGGACAAGCCGCCGCAAACACCCATGCCCCACGGCTCTCCCCTGCTCCTTTCCCCCCTCCTCCGTTGCCCCCCCACCACCGGCCCGCCGCCAGCCCCCGACCACCTAGAAGGATTAGGGCTTCAGCAACTAGTATGTGGGCCCACACATGCTTCAGGTCACACGCTCGATCTTATTTTCAGACAAGATCTGGAAATAAAAATCTTGGAAAATGAACCATTGCCATGGACAGATCACCATGCAATTAAATTCATTATTTCCGAATTCCCCCCCTTAACAAAAACATCAAATCCAGTGACAACACACTGGACCAGATGTCAGAAGAAGCTCCACTCGGAACTCTTCAAAGCCACGTTAGGGGAAAAAATAAAAACAATTCAGCAGCACCAAACGGCGGAAGAAACACTGGAGGCCATAAACACAGCACTATTGCAGTCAGCTGACTTGATAGCGCCGAAACGAAAGACCCAGATCCGGAAAAATAACTCCAGCTGGTTCAACAACCAGCTGGCATTACTGAAGCAAGAGCGCAGAAGGGCAGAAGCTGCCTGGAAAAGAAGCTCTTCAGATGAGAACCTCTCGATCTACAAGGCAATAACCAGAAAATACTACAAGCAAATCTTCGAGGCCAAGAAAAACTATTTTTCTGAGGCTATCAACGGTGCCCTAAACTGCCCCCGCGAACTCTTCAAGCTGGTCACTCAGACCATGAATCCAAGATGTCTTGGATACACAAGAATTTTGCGATGGGTTATCGGATTGCTTCATTAACAAAATTGAGGCAATCCGGCAAAGCATTCAGCAAAACAATTTCTCTCCTAGCCCCCCCCCCCGTAGTTATTTACACAACACCTGCAGTAATTCACCACAGTTAGGTGAGTTCACGCTGGAACCCATCTCCATTCAGACCACAAAAAATATCATCGGCACTCTGCACAACAGCACTGCGCCAAATGATATTATCCCCACCAAACTGCTGAAAGAATGCGCCAACATCCTGGCACCTCCTGTCACGCAGCTTATCAACCAATCCTTCAGGGCGGGCATAATGCCCTCCCAGCTGAAGGAGGGCATTATTCAGCCCATCTTGAAGAAAGCCACCCTGGATCCTAAGGACCCACTTCACTGGCGCCCCATAACAGGCCTAAATGTTCTCTCCAAGGTAATGGAGAAAGTAGTGGTACAGCAGCTGCAACAGCATCTAGATAACCACAACTTACTCGATCCATTTCAATCAGGATTCTGTCCCGGTCACGGGACGGAAACAGCATTGCTTAAGATATGGGACCTGTCTCTCTTTGATAGAGGACTGGATGACAAAGAGTTATCTCAAACTCAACGGAGCGAAAACAGAACTCCTTCTGTTTCACGCCAAGCGTAGGAATCAACCGGCAACAACTTGGATCCCCCCGCCCATTCTGGGCAAAATCATCACCCCTAGCGCCAAAGTCAAAAGTCTTGGGGTCATCTTTGACTCCTACATGACAATGGACGCAACAATAGGGTTAGTAGTCAGCGGATCTCACCATCTGCTGCGCCTACTGCGCAGACTCACTCCTTTTATTCCCAAGGAAGACATAGCGGTCGTGGTGGGAGCGATTGTAAACTCCAGACTGGACTATGCAAATGCCCTTTACCTCGGACTCCCCAAGTACCAAATCGCTCGTCTTCAAGTCGTTCAAAATACGGCCGCCAGACTTGTGACTGGGAAAAAACCCTGGGAATCCATCTCACCTTCACTGAGATCCCTTCACTGGTTACCAGTTAAAGACAGAATCACCTTTAAAGCACTCTGTCTAACGCATAGATGTATCCATGGGAATGCTCCCCATTATCTATGCGAAAAAATAAAAGCTCACAATCCCAATCGTATTCTACGATCCATCAATCAAAATCGGCTTCAGATACCGAAAGCCAGATACAAGTCCAAAGGAGACAGGAGATTCGCTGTCCAAGGTCCCAGACTATGGAACGCCTTACCAGCCAGCATTCGGTTGGAGGAAAACCACTTAGTCTTCAGGCGTAAGATCAAGACTCATCTCTTTTGATCTCAAAGGAGACAGGAACAACAAGCGCCCAGAGGCGATTTACTTCGCATGTGCTGCGCTATATGGGCCAGATTCAGCAAGACTTGCGCTGGAGTAATTCGATATGCGCCGCGTAACTGTGAATATGCGCCGTCGTTTCTATGTGGCCGTACCCACCAAACTAGATGCGCCCGAAAACGGGCCATTTCCGATCGGCTTAACTTTCCGGCGCCAGAGTCCCGTCAGCGCATAATTTCGTTTGGCGCATCAGTCGCGCCTATTGATTTCCCCTGCAAATATGCAAATGAGGGAGATTTCCCGATTCGCAAACGGATTAGCACCATACGCTGGCTACATGCGCCGCGCGTATCTCGTCCATCCGGCGCAAAGTTATTTCTACAAAAGGCTGCTTTATCTTTACTCCAGACGGTCACAGGTCAGCAGGAGAGCAGCTACAGCAGCGTTACCGACGATAAGAGCTAGCTGAACAACCACACTTGCAAGGACAACACCTCTGTGTGCCAACATGCCAGGGTCAATCGTGGTCCTAGCACTACTGATGGGTCCCCCGGAACGAAGGAGGCGGGCACGTGAGAGGATATATCGCACGCGCATGAACCTCTTTGGCATGGGGGATGAGGAGGTGTATCGCCTCCTCAGATTCAGCCCAGATGCAATACTTGAACTAACCACAACCCTGCAGGATGACATCACCAGCAAGACACACCGCTCACAAGCAGTGCAGCCACTGGTGAAGGTCCTGGCAACACTTCATTTCCTTGCCAGTGGATCATTCCAGCGTACAAGTGGAGTGGTGGCTGGGATGTCACAATCCTCCATAAGCAGATGTGTGCACCAGGTTGTCCCTGCAATCCTCAGACGCATGTCCAACCAGTTCATCAGACCCACCACTGAGGAGCTGCGGCTGAAGGCAATGACAGATTTCTACAACATTGGCAGATTCCCACACACTGTGGGGGCCATTGATTGCACACATGTGGCCCTTTAGCCCCCCAGTGCCACATAGCACATATACCGCAATCGGAAGCATTGGCATTCCATCAACGTACAGGTGATAGCCGATGCCCAACGCCTCATATGGCACGTCCGTGCCAAACACCCAGGGTCCAGCCATGACAGCTTCATATACAATCAGAGCCCCATCCCAGCAGAATTCGAACAGAACATGTATGGGGACAGCTGGCTGGTTGGTGAGTGACATGGGAGTCAGGCATGACTATCCCCTTCCGTGATGCACATAAAAAGTGGTACATGCATGACTAACATCCTCCTGTCTTTTACCTTACAGGTGACTCTGCATATGCACTGGGACCCCATCTCATGACTCCTTTCCGGAACCCCCAAACCAGAGGAGAGAGAAAATACAATGAAGCACACATCAAAACCCGTGCAGTGGTGGAGCAAACATTTGGGCTCCTGAAGTCCCGTTTCCGCTGCCTGGATAAGTCTGGGGGGACCCTATTGTATTCCCCTACCTTTGTGTGTCAGATCATCGGTGCATGTTGCATTCTGAACAACTTTGCTATGAGAAAAGGCCTGCAGATTGACATACGTGATGACCTGACCCCCGACCCACACAGTCCCCACCTGCCAGAGGAGACCCAGTCTGCTGATGGAAGAGCAGTCAGGAGGGTCCTTGCCGCAGGCATCTTTGGACACTAAACCAAAACATTAATCACACAGACAATGCACGCGTGTACACCACTGATGTCCCTAGATCACACACACCACATCCACATCGCATTGGATTAGCCCAAGTCCAGCATGTAGGACTTGGGAGCAGCAACGCCAGCGTCAAGGCCCCAATGATGTCACTGTCCATTCATATACCTTTCACACGTCATTCATACAGCCGTGGGGTTAACTTCACCACCACGGCCGAGGGTGACACCCCTTACTGGCAGGAGTGCCACCCCCTCACATTCACACACCATTCACACTGCAACGTGTGCAGTATCAATAAAGTAAAAATCTCATATCCTGAGTAAAAATCAAAATAAAATAAAAAGCTCATATCCTGAGTAAAAATCAAAATAAAATAAAAAGCTCATATCCTGAGTAAAAATCAGACAAAAAATAAATAAAAAATCATCGGGGATGCCGGGGGCTCCTTCTTGCCGAACCTCTCTGGCTCCTCAGCTGCCTGGATGGAGTGGGTGGGGGTGGGGGGGCATCTGGAGGTGGCTGATCCCCGGGTGGGCCACTCCTGGCAGGTGTGGCCTGCATGCCCTCCAAGGCCATGGCTATCCGGCCGAGGTAATTGTTTGTCTGGCCCTGCATCCTCAGCTGCTGGGCCTGCATCCTGAGCTGCCGGGTCACTTGGTAGTGTTGGGCCCGCCGACTCAGCCTCCCCTGGTCCCGGGTGGCAGCACTGTTTCCATGGATGGCAGCAGTGTTGGCCTGGACGGCTGCAGTGAGGTGCCTAATATCCCCCTGCACCTCCCCCAAACTGGTCACCACTGCAGCGCAGTTGCAACTCACATCCTGCACTGCGTTGCTTATCTGGCCAACGGAGCACAGGCTGTCAGCCACTTTCTCCAAGTGCCCAACTATGTCCCCCATTTGTTGGGTCTGTCTGGCGTGATCCCTCGCCAACTGGCCCTGGACAAGATCCGACACCCCCCTGGTCTTCTGGGTCGCCTTCCTGGGGCCAGAAGATGGTTGTCCCCGGGGGGATGGAGTCGCCCTTGAGGGGCTTCCAAGGATGGGGGAGGGGATGACAGACGGCCCAGGAGAAGGGGAGGAGACCTCCAACACTAAGGAAAAGTCCTGCTCTGCCACAGCAGGATCCTCCACAACCACCTCGGCTGGTGTGGTGTGGCCACTCTCCTCCTCCACCTCTTCACCACCCAGGGGCTCGTGCACAGGATTGCGTGGGGGGGATGGGGTGGACTGGCCGCCGACAGATGATGGCCCAGCTCCGTCATCTGTGGATGACACAAAGCAGACACATGTTGGTGGTCCCACACACTTGGCACATGTACCCTCCCCCCCCCAAATGCAACACATCAAATAGGGGATAAAAAACACTTACCTGTCCTGGAGCCTTCCTCCACGTAGTCATAGCCAGGGACCCCCTCCACCTGCTCCCTCTCCAGGCAGCGAGAGACCACCTCCTCCTCCACGGTCAGGGTGACCGGACATGGGGGACCACCACCTGTGCCCCTCTCATGCCTCCTGATGGTGGCCAGCTTGCCACGGACCTTGCGCCGCAGATCATTGATTTTTTTTTGGATGTCAGCAGCAGTTCGGGTGGAGTACCCCAAAATATTGACCCGGCCAGCAATGGTGTCCAGGATGCCCTGCTTCCTCTCCCGGCTGGTCTTACGGCTTTTTTTGCCATGGGGAAATGATTAAATGTCTCCATAGCGGAGATGATCACTGAGACCTCCTGGGCGTTAAAGTTGAGGTTCCTCCTCTCTCTGGGGGTAGCGGGAGCAGCCATCACAGCACAAAAGTATCTTCCCTGGGGTGGGGGGAAACGGAAATACTTTTGCGCCGGAATGGCGTTTCCGCCTGCGCTTTTAAGCGCCCAACGGAAGGCATTGCGCTGACGTTTCCCGTGAAGTGGTGCCGACGGAAGTTGTGAGCATGCGCACAAGGGGGCGAGTGGAGCCGCACTCACTGCGCATGCTCCATGGATGATGCGCTGAACGTAAGCCTCTGCGCTGGGCTCCGCCCATCATTTACATGTGATCACACCCACTTCCACTTGCGTCGGGTTACGCCAGCGCATTATCGTTACTCTGGCGCAAGTTTACGCGCAACTGCTATGTGAATAACAGTACTTGCGCTGAAAGGGTCGTCAGAGTAACGTAAATGAGAAGCGTTACTCCAGAGCAAAGATGCTCCCATCTACCTGAATCTGGCCCTATAAGTTTTCATTCATTCATTTATTCATTCATTCATTCATTTCTCTACCACCCCTCTCTCTCTCTCTCGCTCTCTTTCTCTACCACCCCTCTCTCTCTCTCTACCACCCCTCTCTCTCTCTCTCTCTACCACCCCTCTCTTTCTCTACCACCCTCTCTCTCTCTATCTCTACCACCCCTCTCTCTCTACCACCCCTCTCTCTCTCGCTCTCTCTACCACCTCGCTCTCTCTCTCTACCACCTCGCTCTCTCTCTCTCTCTCTACCACCTCGCTCTCTCTCTCTACCACCTCGCTCTCTTTCTCTACCACCTCGCTCTCTTTCTCTACCACCTCGCTCTCTTTCTCTACCACCTCTCTCTCTCTCTCTCTACCACCTCTCTCTCTCTCTACCACCTCTCTCTCTCTCTCTACCACCCCTCTCTCTCTCTACCACCTCTCTCTACCACCCCTCTCTCTCTTTCTCTACCACCCCTCTCTCTCTCTCTTTCTCTACCACCTCTCTCTCTCTCTACCACCTCTCTCTCTCTCTCTACCACCTCTCTCTCTCTCTTTCTCTACCACCTCTCTCTCTCTTTCTCTACCACCTCTCTCTCTCTTTCTCTACCACCCATCTCTATCTCTTTCTCTACCACCCCTCTCTCTCTACCACCTCTCTCTCTCTCTACCACCCCTCTCTCTCTCTCTCTCTCTACCACCCCTCTCTCTCTCTCTCTCTCTACCACCCCTCTCTCTACCACCTCTCTCTCTCTCTACCACCTCTCTCTCTCTACCACCTCTCTCTCTCTCTACCACCTCTCTCTCTCTCTCTCTCTCTCTCTCTACCACCTCTCTCTCTCTCTCTCTCTACCACCCCTCTCTCTCTCTCTACCACCTCTCTCTCTCTCTCTACCACCCCTCTCTCTCTCTCTCTCTCTCTCTCTACCACCTCTCTCTCTCTCTCTACCACCTCTCTCTCTCTACCACCCCTCTCTCTCTCTCTCTACCACCCCTCTCTCTCTCTCTCTACCACCTCTCTCTCTCTCTCTCTCTCTTTACCACCTCTCTCTCTCTCTCTACCACCCCTCTCTCTCTACCTCTCTCTCTCTACCACCCTCTCTCTCTCTCTACCACCTCTCTCTACCTCTCTCTCTACCACCCCTCTCTCTCTCTCTCCACCTCTCTCTCTCTCTACCACTCTCTCTCTCTCTTTCTCTACCACCTCTCTCTCTCTCTCTACCACCCCTCTCTCTCTACCACCCCTCTCTCTCTCTCTCTCTCTACCACCCCTCTCTCTCTCTACCACCCTCTCTCTCTCTCTCTACCACCTCTCTCTCTACCACCTCTCTCTCTCTTTCTCTACCACCTCTCTCTCTCTCTCTCTACCACCTCTCTCTCTCTCTACCACCTCTCTCTCTCTCTACCACCTCTCTCTCTCTCTCTCTCTACCACCCCTCTCTCTCTCTCTCTCTCTACCACCCCTCTCTCTCTCTACCTCTCTCTCTACCACCTCTCTCTCTCTCTCTCTACCACCTCTCTCTCTCTCTCTCTACCACCCCTCTCTCTACCACCCCTCTCTCTCTCTCTCTACCACCTCTCTCTCCCACCGCTCTCTCTCTCTCTACCACCTCTCTATCTCTTTCTCTACCACCCCTCTCTCTCTACCACCTCTTTCTCTACCACCTCTCTCTCTTTCTCTACCACCTCTCTCTATCTTTCTCTACCACCTCTTTCTCTACCCTCTCTCTCTCTGTTTCTCTACCACCTCTCTCTCTCTACCACCCCTCTCTCTCTCTCTCTCTCTCTCTCTCTCTCTACCACCTCTATCTCTCTCTCTCTACCACCCCTCTCTCTCTTTCTACCACCCCTCTCTCTCTTTCTACCACCCCTCTCTCTCTTTCTACCACCCCCCCTCTCTCTCCCACCTCTCTCTCTCTTTCTCTACCACCTCTCTCTCTCTCTCTCTCCCACCTCGCGCTCGCTCTCTCTCTCTTTCTCTACCACCTCTCTCTCTCTTTCTCTACCACCCCTCTCTCTCTCTCTCTCGCTCTCTCTTTCTCTACCACCCCTCTCTCTCTTTCTCTACCACCCCTCTCTCTCTTTCTCTCTCACCCCTCTCTCTCTCTCTCTTTCTCTACCACCCCTCTCTCTCTACCACCTATCTCTCTCTCTTTCTCTACCACCCCTCGCTCTCTCTCTTTCTCTACCACCCCCTCTCTCTCTCTCTCTACCACCCCTCTCTCGCTCTCGCTCTCTCTACCACCTTGCTCTCTCTACCACCTCGCTCTCTCTCTCTCCCACTCCTCTCTCTTTCTCTCTACCACCTCTCTCTCTCTCTCTCTACCACCTCTCTCTCTCTCTCTCTACCACCTCTCTCTCTCTCCCACCTCGCGCTCGCTCTCTCTCTACCACCCCTCTCTCTCTCTCTCTACCACCTCTCTCTCTCTCTTTCTCTACCACCCCTCTCTCTCTTTCTCTACCACCCCTCTCTCTCTTTCTCTACCACCCCTCTCTCTCTTTCTCTACCACCCCTCTCTCTCTCTCTCTCTCACCCCTCTCTCGCTCTTTCTCTACCACCCCTCTCTCTCTCTTTCTCTACCACCCCTCTCTCTCTCTCTACCACCCCTCTCTCTACCACCCCTCTCTCTCTCTCTACCACCTTGCTCTCTCTACCACCTTGCTCTCTCTCTCTCTACCACCTCGCTCTCTTTCTCTCTACCACCTCTCTCTCTCTCTACCACCCCTCTCTCTCTCTCTACCACCTCTCTCTCTCTCTCTACCACCTCGCGCTCGCTCTCTCTCTCTCTTTCTCTACCACCTCTCTCTCTTTCTCTACCACCCCTCTCTCTCTCTCTACCACCTCTCTCTCTCTTTCTCTACCACCCCTCTCTCTCTTTCTCTACCACCCCTCTCTCTCTTTCTCTACCACCCCTCTCTCTCTTTCTCTACCACCCCTCTCTCTCTCACCCCTCTCTCTCTCACTCTCTCACCCCTCTCTCGCTCTCTCACCCCTCTCTCGCTCTCTCACCCCTCTCTCGCTCTCTCTTTCTCTACCACCCCTCTCTCGCTCTTTCTCTTTCTCTACCACCCCTCTCTCTCTCTTTCTCTACCACCCCTCTCTCTCTGCCACCCCTCTCTCTCTCTCTCTGCCACCCCTCTCTCTCTACCACCTCTCTCTCTCTCTCTACCACCCCTCTCTCTCTCTCTCTCTACCACCCCCCTCTCTCTCTCCCACCTCTCTCTCTACCACCTCTCTCTCTCTCTCTACCACCCCTCTCTCTCTCTCTCTACCACCCCCATCTCTCTACCACCCCTCTCTCTCTCTCTACCACCTCTCTCTCTCTCCCACCGCTCTCTCTCTCTCTCTACCACCTCTCTATCTCTTTCTCTACCACCCCTCTCTCTCTCTCTTTCTCTACCACCCCTCTCTCTCTACCACCTCTTTCTCTACCACCTCTCTCTCGTTCTCTACCACCTCTCTCTATCTTTCTCTACCACCTCTTTCTCTACCCTCTCTCTCTCTTTCTCTACCACCTCTCTCTCTCTACCACCCCTCTCTCTCTCTCTCTCTCTACCACCTCTATCTCTCTCTTTCTACCACCCCTCTCTCTCTTTCTACCACCCCTCTCTCTCTTTCTACCACCCCCCCTCTCTCTCCCACCTCGCACTCGCTCTCTCTCTTTCTCTACCACCTCTCTCTCTCTCTCCCACCTCGCGCTCGCTCTCTCTCTCTTTCTCTACCACCTCTCTCTCTCTCTCTCTTTCTCTACCACCCCTCTCTCTCTCTCTCTCGCTCTCTCTTTCTCTACCACCCCTCTCTCTCTTTCTCTACCACCCCTCTCTCTCTTTCTCTCTCACCCCTCTCTCTCTCTCACCCCTCTCTCTCTCTTTCTCTACCACCCCTCTCTCTCTACCACCTATCTCTCTCTCTTTCTCTACCACCCCTCGCTCTCTCTCTTTCTCTACCACCCCCTCTCTCTCTCTCTCTACCACCCCTCTCTCGCTCTCGCTCTCTCTACCACCTTGCTCTCTCTACCACCTCGCTCTCTCTCTCTCCCACTCCTCTCTCTTTCTCTCTACCACCTCTCTCTCTCTCTCTCTACCACCTCTCTCTCTCTCCCACCTCACGCTCGCTCTCTCTCTACCACCCCTCTCTCTCTCTCTCTCTACCACCTCTCTCTCTCTTTCTCTACCACCCCTCTCTCTCTTTCTCTACCACCCCTCTCTCTCTTTCTCTACCACCCCTCTCTCTCTCTCTCTCTCTCACCCCTCTCTCGCTCTTTCTCTACCACCCCTCTCTCTCTCTCTACCACCCCTCTCTCTACCACCCCTCTCTCTCTCTCTACCACCTTGCTCTCTCTACCACCTTGCTCTCTCTCTCTCTACCACCTCGCTCTCTCTCTCTACCACCTCGCTCTCTCTCTACCACCCCTCTCTCTTTCTCTCTACCACCTCTCTCTCTCTCTCTACCACCCCTCTCTCTCTCTACCACCTCTCTCTCTCCCACCTCGCGCTCGCTCTCTCTCTTTCTCTACCACCTCTCTCTCTTTCTCTACCACCCCTCTCTCTCTCTCTCTCTACCACCTCTCTCTCTCTTTCTCTACCACCCCCCTCTCTCTTTCTCTACCACCCCTCTCTCTCTCTCTACCACCCCTCTCTCTACCACCCCTCTCTCTCTACCACCTTGCTCTCTCTACCACCTTGCTCTCTCTCTCTCTACCACCTCGCTCTCTCTCTCTCTACCACCTCGCTCTCTCTCTACCACCCCTCTCTCTTTCTCTCTACCACCTCTCTCTCTCTCTACCACCCCTCTCTCTCTCTACCACCTCTCTCTCTCTCCCACCTCGCGCTCGCTCTCTCTCTCTCTTTCTCTACCACCTCTCTCTCTTTCTCTAACACCCCTCTCTCTCTCTCTCTCTACCACCTCTCTCTCTCTTTCTCTACCACCCCTCTCTCTCTTTCTCTACCACCCCTCTCTCTTTCTCTACCACCCCTCTCTCTCTTTCTCTACCACCCCTCTCTCTCTCTCACCCCTCGCTCGCTCTCTCACCCCTCGCTCGCTCTCTCACCCCTCTCTCGCTCTCTCACCCCTCTCTCGCTCTCTCACCCCTCTCTCGCTCTCTCACCCCTCTCTCACCCCTCTCTCGCTCTCTCTTTCTCTACCACCCCTCTCTCGCTCTCTTTCTCTACCACCCCTCTCTCTCTCTCTTTCTCTACCACCCCTCTCTCTCTCTTTCTCTACCACCCCTCTCTCTCTCTTTCTCTACCACCCCTCTCTCTCTCTCTACCACCCCTCTCTCTCTCTCTACCACCCCTCTCTCTCTCTCTCTACCACCTTGCTCTCTCTACCACCTCGCTCTCTCTCTCTACCACCTCGCTCTCTCTACCACCTCGCTCTCTCTACCACCTCGCTCTCTCTCGCTCTCTACCACCTCGCTCTGTCTCGCTCTCTACCACCTCGCGCTCGCTCTCTCTCTACCACCTCGCGCTCTCTCTCTCGCTCGCTCTTTCTATACCACCCCTCTCTCTCTCTCTACCACCTCTCTCTCTTTCTCTACCACCCCTCTCTCTCTACCACCCCTCTCTCTTTCTCTACCACCCCTCTCTCTCTCTCTTTCTCTACCACCCCTCTCTCTCTCTCTCTCTTTCTCTACCACCCCTCTCTCTCTCTTTCTCTACCACCCCTCTCTCTCTCTCTTTCTCTACCACCTCTCTCTCTCTCTCTTTCTCTACCACCTCTCTCTTTCTCTACCACCCCTCTCTCTCTCTACCATCCCTCTCTACCATCCCTCTCTCTCTCTCTCTCTCACGCCAACCAAAAGGCCCCCACATGCATTATTTTATACCATGATGACTAAAGGGGACCCGTCATGGTATACATGTATAGGAGTAAAAATAGTACCTGTCATGGTTCTATACATGTAATACATGACAGGTTCTCTTTATACTACTTTACACATGTCATGTATAAAGGAGTATAAAGAGGACCTGTCATGGCTCTATACATGTATATAGGAGTATAAAGAGGACCTGTTGAGGCTCTATACATGTATATAGGAGTACAAAGAGGACCTGTCATGGCTCTATATGTGTATATAGGAGTATACAGAGGACCTGTCATGGCTCTATACATGTATGTAGAATTATATAGAGGACCTGTCATGGCTCTATACATGTAAAGGAATATAAAGAGGACCTGTCATGGCTCTATACATGTATAAAGAGTACTTTTCATGGCTCTATACATGTATAAAGAGGACCTGTCATGGCTCTATACATGTATAAAGAGTACTTTTCATGGCTCTATACATGTATAAAGAGGACCTGTCATGGCTATATACATGTATATAGGAGTATAAAGAGGACCTGTCATGGCTCTATATGTGCATATATCAATGTACACTAATTGGTTTTTTTTTTTGTTTTTTGGTACCAAAAATATGTAGAAGAATACATATTGGCCTAAACTGATGATTTTTTTTTTTTAACATTTTTGAGATATTTATTATAGCAAAAAGTAAACAATATATATATTTTTTAAATTGTCACTTTTGTTTATAGCGCAAAAAATAAAAACCACAGAGGTGATCAAATATCACCAAAAGAAAGCGCTATTTGTGAGAAAAAAAGGACGTCACTTTTATTTGTGTAGAGTGTCGCATGACCGTGCAATTGTCAGTTACAGCGACAATTGCCGTATTGCACCTTAATGCATCCTATGCACCCCTAATTTTCCAGCTAAAATGTTGGTTTTGGGATATACTCACCGTATAGTCTCACCTACTAGTCATGCCTCGCCTCGCCTCACCTCACCTCACTGTGCCATTACATGCCAGACTGTGCCACTGTTACATGCCAGACGGTGCCACCGTTACATGCCTCACTGTGCCACCGTTACATGCCTCACTGTGCCACCGTTACATGCCTTACTGTGCCACCGTTACATGCCTCACTGTGCCAACGTTACATGCCTCACTGTGCCACCGTTACATGCCTCACTGTGCCATTGATACATGTCTCACTGTGCCATTGATACATGCCTTACTGTGTCACTGCATGTCTCGATCCCTTACCTTATTCCTGACATGCTGAATCTCAGACCGCGGCCTATTCCTTCTGCTGTTCCGTGATAGACGAGAGGGCATCCGTGATAGGCGGAACACTGAACCATTTCATCAGTCCAAACCAATCGTGTGTGGGCCACATCGGTCAGTTATCCTTCGGTCAAAAAAAAGAGAACTTGCTTTAAAATTTGACCGATGGACTCCTGACCGATGGGTCAAAACCGATCGTTAGTAAGCAAAAGCATTGGTTAAAAGGCCGCGCATGCTCAGAATCAAGTCGACGCATGCTTGGAAGCATTGAACTTCGCTTTTTTTAGCACGTCGTTGTGTTAAAACACGACCTAAGACGACCCCCAACTTTTAAGAAAAATTTCAGGGGTTAAAAAGTCGTCTTATACGCCGGAAAATACGGTAAATATCTGAAAAGTGTGGTGTGCATTTGTATTCAGTCCCCCTGAGTCAATACTTTATAGAACCACCTTTTGCTGCAAGTCTTTTTGGGTATGTCTCTAACAGTTTTGCACATCTAGAAAGTGACATTTTTGCCCATTCTTCTTTAACGCCGCGTACACACGTTGTTTTATCTCACGAAACAAAACAACGTTTTTCAAACTTCATTTTAAAAAACGACGTTGCCTACACACCATCGTTTTCTGAAAATGCTCTTGCAAAGCGCGGTTACGTACACCACGTTCTACAGCACTCTGTTCCATTGATGCTCCCGTCTCATAACTTGCTTCTTGAGCATGCACGGGTTTAAAAACGTCGTTTTAAACGTCGTTTTGCCCACACACGATCATTTTTATGACACAAAAAACGACATTCTGAAAAACGACATAAAAAATTTAAGCATGTTCGAATTTTTTTTTGGTTGTTTTTCAGAAGACATAAAACAACATTTGCCCACACACGATCATTTTAAATGATGTTTTTTAAAACGTCGTTTTATTTCATCACAAAAAACGACCGTGTGTACACGGCATAAGAATTGCAAAATAGCTCAAGCTCTGTCAAATTGGATGAAGAGCATCTGTGAACAGCAATTTTTAAGTCGTGCCACGGATTCTCAATTGGATTTAGGGCTGGACTTAACTGGGCTATTCTAAAACATGATAATGCTTTGATCTAAACCATTCCATTGTTGATCTGGCTTTATGTTTGGGGTCGTTGTTCTGCTGGAAGATGAACCTCTGCCCCAGTCTCAAGTCGTTTGCAGACTCTGAGGCTGTGTACACACGATGAGATATGTCCGCTCAAACTTACTGTACACACCATCGGATAAAAATCCCCACCGGCAGACAGCGCGGAGACGTGGCGGTGACGTTGACGCCGCCACGTCACCGCACCAGGAAGAAAAATACTTCCGCGCATGCGTCAAATCCATTCGACGCATGTGCGGGAAGATATATATATATAGATATATACTGTATACATTTTAACCACTTAAGGACCGCCTCCTGCAGATTTACGTCGGCAGAATGGCACGGCTGGGCACATCAACGTATATATACGTTGGTTTTAGTACCCAGCCGTGGGTCGCGGGCGCGCGCCCGCAACCCGGTCCGAAGCTCCAGGACCGGGACCGCGGGATTCGCGGACCCGATCGCCGCTGCAGTGCGGCGATCCGTCCCTGGAGCGGAAGAACGGGGAGAGCCGTGTGTACACACGGCTTCCCCGTGCTTCTCTGTGGCCGGAGCATCGATCGCGTCATCCCTGTAATAGGGGGACGCGATCGATGACGTCACACCTACAGCCACACCCCCCTACAGTAGTAAACACAACACATTAGGTACACATTCCCTACAGCGCCACCTGTGGTTAACTCCCAAACTGCAACTGTCATTTCCACAGTAAACAATGCAATTTAAATGCATTTTTTGCTGTGAAAATGACAATTGTCCCAAAAATGTGTAAAAATTGTCCAAAGTGTCCGCCATATTGTCGCAGTCACGAAAAAAATCGCTGATCGCCGCTATTAGTAGTAAAAAAAAAAAAAATTAATAAAAATGCAATAAAACTATCCCTTATTTTGTAAACGCTATAAATTTTGCGAAAACCAACCGATAAACGCTTATTGCGATTTTTTTTACCAAAAATATGTAGAAGAATACGTATCGGCCTAAACTGAGGAAAAAAAATGTTTTTTTATATATTTTTGGGGGATATTTATTATAGCAAAAAGTAAAAAATATTGCATTTTTTTTTAAATTGTCGCTCTATTTTTGTTTATAGCGCAAAAAATAAAAACCGCAGAGGTGATCAAATACCACCAAAAGAAAGCTCTATTTGTGGGAAAAAAAGGACGCAAATTTTGTTTGGGAGCCACGTCGCACGACCGCGCAATTGTCTGTTAAAGCGACGCAGTGCCGAATCGCAAAAACCCCTTGGGTCATTTGCCAGCGTATTGGTCCGGGTCTTAAGTGGTTAAAGCATGTTTTAAAATTTGTCCGCCGGTCAGACATGTCCGCTAGCCCATACACACGATCGGATTTGTCCGCTGAACTGGTCCGTCGGACCAGTTTGAGTGGACAAATTTGATCGTGTATACGCGGCCTGACAGGTTTTCTTCTAAGATTGTCCTATATTTGGCTCCATCCATCATCCCATCAACTCTGACCAGCTTCCCTGTCCCTGCTAAAGAAAAGCATCCCCACAACATGATGCTGCCACCATGTTTCACGATGGGGATGGTGTGTTTGGGGGGGGAGGTGCAGTGTTAGCTTTCTGCCACACATAGCATTTTGCTTTTAGCCAAAAAAAAGCTAAATTTTGGTGTCATCTGACCAGAGCACCATCTTCCACATGTTTGCTGTGTCTCCCACATGGCTTCTCGCAAACTGCAAATGGGAATTCTTATGGCTTCCTTTCAACAATGACTTTCTTCTTGCCACTCTTCTATAAAGGTCAGATTTGTGGAGTGCACGACTAATAGTTGTCCTGTGGACAAATTTGCCCACCTGAGCTGTGGATCTCTGCAGCTCTTCCAGAGTTACCATGGGCCTTTTCGCTGCTTCTTTGATTAATGCTTTCCTTGCTTGAACTGTCAGTTTAGGTGGACGGCCATGTCTTGGTAGGTTTGCAATTGTGCCATACCCTTTCTATTTTTGGATGATAGATTGAACAGTGTTCCGTCAATGTTCAACGCTTGCGATTTTTTTTATAGCCCAACCCTGCTTTAAACTTCTCCACAACGTTATCCCTGACCAGTCTGGTGTATTCCTTGGCATTTGTGATGCTGGTTGTTCACTAAGGTTCTCTAAACAAACCTCTGAGAGCTTCACAGAACAGTTGTATTTATACTGAGATTAAATTACACACAGGTAGAATCTATTTACTAATTGAGTGACTTCTCAAGCCAATTGGTTCCAATGGGTTTATTTAGTGGTATCAGAATAAAGGATGCTGAATACAAATGCAAATGCACGTCACACAAAACCATTTATCATTTTCCTTTCACTTTACAATTATGTGCCACTTTGTTTTGTTCTGTGACATATAATTCCCCCAATAAAATGCATTTTACGTTTTTGGTTGTAATATGACAAAATTTGGAAAAAGTTAAAAAGGGATGAATACTTTTTCAAGGCACTGTATATAGAAAGTAGGTCTTCTGGTACTGGCTATTTGGGAGAAATATAGTTTCATATATAGGGGTCCGGGATTGTATAATACACATGGCCCTAGATTTGTGAGTGAATTTTTAACTGGTTATTTTTTCAATAGAGTTGGTGTCTTGGGGGAGGTTATTTTGGAGGGAGTTTGGGGGAGTTTGCGGGGTGACCTTTTAATATAGAGATTACTTTGATGGCCATTTTTCCACTGTGATCATCTGGGTCTTCAAGTCTATAGTGATGTCTATTTATACATATTGAATTGATGTTGAATGAAGTACCATGTGTTTATTAGACCATCACCAATTGTTTCTTAGTTTACAGATTCTCATTTCCCATGAGGAAGAAATTATTGTTCGAAACACATTGGCATTTAAAATAATTGTACCCAATATGCTTTGTTCACATTTGTGGCCTCTTTTTATTTTTTTCAATTAGTAATTTTAGTATGTTTCAATGATTTTTTTTTATATATATATATATATTTATGTGTGTAGAAATGTGGAGTGCCTGAAAAGTCCCATCCAAATCTACTATTTTGATATCGAAAGGTATTCCATAGAATACTTATATATAATAATTTATTATTATACAGGTATTTATCCTTTTTTTTCCATTTTAATGTTTTTATTTTTTGGATATACAGTGCTCTGAAAAAGTATTCATACCCCTTGACATTTTCCAATTTTTTTCATGTTATAACCAAAAAATTTAAATATATTTTATTGGGATTTTATGTGATAGGCCAACACAAAGTGGCACATAATTATGAAGTGTAAGGAAAATGATAAATATTTTTCAAACTTTTTTTTACAAATATCTGAAAATTGTGGCATGCAATTGTATTGGCCCCCTCTAAGACCTCTAAAATCTAGTGGAACCAATTGCCTTCAGAAGTCGTCTAATTAGTAAATATAGTCCACCTGTGTTTAATTTAATCTCAGTATAAATACAGCTGTTCGGTGAAGTCCTCAGAGGTTTGTTAGAGAACCTTAGTGAACAGACAGCATCATGAAGGCCAAGGAACACACCAGACAGGTCAGCGATAAAGTTGTGGAAAAGTTTAAAGCAAGGTTATGTTATAAAAAAAAATATCCCAAGCTTTGAACATCTCACAGAGCACTGTTCAATCCATCACCCGAAAATGGAAAGAGTATGACACAGCTGCAAACCTACCAAAACATGGCAAACCACCTAAACTGACAGGGGAGCATTATTCAGAATAGCAACCAAGAGCCCTATGGTTACTCTGGTGGAGCTGCAGAGATCCACAGCTCAGGTGGTAGAATCTGTTCACGGGACAACTATTAGCCATGCACGCTACAAATCTGGCCTTTATGGAAGCGTGGCAAGAAGAAAGTCATTGTTGAAAGAAGTCCCGTTTGCAGTTTCCGTGAAGCCATATGGGGACACAGCAAACATGTGGAGGAATGTGCTCTGGTCAGATGAGACCAAAATTGAACTTTTTGGCCTAAAAGCAAAATGCTGTGTGTGGCGGAAAACTAACATTGCACATCACCCTGAACACACTATTTCCACCGTGAAACATGATGGTGGCAGCATCATGTTGTGGGGATACTTTTATTCAACAGGGACAGTGAAAATGGTCAGAGCTGATGGAAAAATGGATAGAGCCAAATACAGGGCAATCTTAGAAGAAAACCTGTTGGAGTCTGAAAAAGACTTGAGACTGGGCAGAGATTCACTTTCCAGCAGGACAACTACCCTAAACATACAGCCAGAGCTACAATGGAATGGTTTATATCAAAGCATATTCATGTGTTAGAATGGCCCAAGTCTGGACCTAAATCCAATTGAGAATCTCTGGCAAGACTTTGCTGTTACAAATGCTCTCCATCCAATTTGACAGACCTTGAGCTATTTTAACAAGGAAGATTTCCAGCATTATAGCAATTTCTGGGTGCAAATATGAAGCACTGAGCATCTAGGTTATGTTTCCTATATGTATCCAGTTCTATGTATCTAGGTGCATGTATAGCCATTTCTTTATTGTACATCACGGGACACAGAGCAGCCATAGTAATAACTATGTGGGTTATACACCACCTGTAGATGAATGGTCACTGGTACACTTAAAGACAGGAATTCCCCCTCTATATAACCCCTCCCATACAGGGAGTAGCTAAGATTTTTCGCCAGTGTCTAAGGTGTTGGTCACGGTTAATGAAGTGCTAAGAATAAGCTCTGCAAAGAGATCCCTGACAGGATCAAGGGGCTATGCAATTGGATCCATTTAAAGTGCTAAAAGAGCCAAAATGGATGGTACCCGAGCCTTGAGGAAGAAGAACAAGGTTTTGCCTGTAATGCTCCTCTTTGAGGGCTGGACCCTGGGATCCAGCTCCTTGATCAAATATTACAACCAGGTTTCTCTGGCAGGGTGCTATACAGGTCCAAGGCAGAAGTCACTATATACAGGGAGAACCCAGCCCATGAAGGTCCGTCATGACATGGCCCGCCAGGATGGGTTAGGATGGGGTCTGTCTGTGAATTTCCAGCAGTATTCTGAGGTGGGAATGGTAAGTTAAGAAGATCCTAAGCAGCTTATATGGTTCACTTATGGACTTCTTTGTTTGAGTAGACTATGCCTTGCCTATTTCTCGCCACTAGAGGGCGCCCCTGCTCCATCGAGTGGGGGGGGGGGGACTTCCGTGGTTTTCAGGGGCTTGGCAAGAAGAGATCCAAGACAGATGGGTAATCTCTGTGGTAACGCTTGGTTACAAACTAGAGTTTCAGAAGCTCCTACCATGTCGTTTTCTAAGTTCAAACGTCCCCAAAGACCCAGGGAAAAGAAGACCGATTGATGTCTCAGGCTGTAATCATAGAGACCCCCTCGGAAGAGCAGGGCATGGGATTTTATTCAAATCCCTTCACGGTGCCAAAGCCGAACGTGGATGTCAGACCTATTCTAGATCGCAAAGATCTGAATCAGTTCCTAAACATCCACTCCTTTCACATGGAATCAATCCGGTCATTCCTGTCCATCTTGCAAGGAGGAGAATTTCTAGTGTCAATAGACATCAAAGATGCATATTTGCATGTGTCAATTTTTCCAGCTCATCAGAAGTTTCTACGTTTCGTGGTAGAACACCGCCACTTTCAGTTCGTGGCCTTGCTCTTCGGGTTAGCCACCGTGCCCCAGGTGTTTACTAAGGTTCTGGCCCTGCCTTTGGCGAGACTAAGTGCCCAGTAATGGCATACCTGGATGACCTGTTGCTGGTAGATCAGTCAGTGGCACGATCAAACCAGAGTGTGTCCAGTACGATGAAGTATCTGGAACATCTGGGTTGGATTCCCAACCTAGAGGAATCATCCTTGCCACCAGTAAGGAGGCTGGAGTATTTAGGTCTGGTTATAGACACAGCTCACAGAAGGGTGTTTCTGCCTCAGACAAAAGTCAACGCTATAAGAGAGCTGGTCTAGGTGGTCCGGGCAAGGAAGGGTCCTTCCATTCGCCCTTGCAAAAGGTTGCTAGGGTAAATTCATTCTAAGCAGTTCCCTATTCCCAGTTGCATTCAAGACTGTTGCAGAACAGTATTCTGTCTGCTTGGAACAAAAAGTCCCAAGCCTTGGATTACCCAATCTATCTGGCCCAGAGAGTGCGCCAGAATCTCAGTTGGTGGTCGATAAAATGCTTCATGTCGGGCAGCTGGAAGGTTGTAACAATGGATGGCAGTCTTTTGGGCTGGGGTGCAGTCTTGGAAGAGACCACTGTCCAGGGGAGGTGGTCAGAGTCCAAAAGGACCTTGCCCATCAACATCCTAGAGATTTGGGTGGCACGTCTGGCTCTAAGGGCCTGGGCATTCAGGTTGCAAGGTTGTCCCATCAGGATACAATCCGACAATGCCACAGCAGTGGCCTACAGTATATCAATCACCAAGGTGGCACCAGTAGTCGTGCAGCCCAGAGGGAGGTGAATCACATTTTGGCCTGGGCAGAGGAGCATGTACCTTGCCTATCTGCAGTCTTCATTTCAGGGGTCAAGAGTTGGCAGGCAAATTTCCTGAGAAGGTCAACAACTATTTCTGGGAGAATGGTCTCTACATCCTGACATTTTCCTTCCAATACGCCAAAGTTGGGGTACCCGGGACATAGATCTATTGGTGTCCAGGTCAACAAGAAGTTGAACAGCTTTGTATCAAGAACAAGGGATCCATTCGCATATGGGACAGATGCGTTGGTGATACTGTGGGATCAGTTTTCACTGATTTATGCGTTCCCCCAGTTCAGCTGTTACTGCGGCTTCTTCGCAGGATCAGAGGAGGAGGGAAGCCAGTAATTCTAGTAGCCCCAGCATGGCACAGAAGATCCTGGTATGCAGAGATCGTAAGGATGACAGTAGGGGATCCATGGACTGTACCATATCGCCCCGACCTGCTTTCTCAAGGGTCGGTGTTCCATCCTGCTTTACAATCGCTAAATTGAACGGTTTGGCTATTGAAGCCCACATTCTAAAGAATCGGGGGCTTTCAGGTTCAGTAGTAACTACCCCGATTAATGCAAGGAAGCCGGCCTCTAGGACCATTTATTATAGAGTCTGGAGGGCCTATGTTTCCTGGTGTGAACCCAAAAGATGGCATCCCTGGAAGTATGCCATAAGTAGAATTCTTGCTTTCCTACAGTTGTGGGTAGAAATGAAGCTAGCCTTGAGTACGATCAAGGGTCAGATCTAGGCCTTGTCAGTGTTGTTTCAAAGGCCACTTGCTTTGCACTCTTTAGTCCAGGCCTTTATACAAGGTTATACAAGGTGTAACACTTATAACTCCGCCGGTTAGAACACCCTTGTGCCCGTGGGATTTGAATCTAGAAATTGGCGCTCTTAGTTGTGGTGACCTCCGCAAGAAGGGTATCAGAGTTGGCAGCTCTTTCTTGTAAAGAGCCATACTTAGTTGTTCATAAGGATAAATTGGTGTTGCGTCCTCATCTAACCTAAGGTAGTGTCAGGGTTTCATCTGGCACAAGATGTTGCCCTGCCTTCCTTTTTGCCAGAACCGTGTTCTGCAGAAGATTTTTTTTTACACTTTCTCAATGTAGTGAGAGCAATTAAAGCCTATCTGAAAGCAACAGCTTTTATATACGGAAAACTGATGTTTTGTTTGTGCTGCCAGATGGCCCCAGGAAGGGGCAGGCAGCGTCAAAATCAACTATTTCCAAGTGGATTCATCAGGTTATTATTCAGGCTCATGGCTTGAGAAGAAAGGTTCAGCCTTTTCCAATTAAAGCGCACTCTACCAGGGCAGTCAGTGATTCTTGGCCAGTGCATCACCAGGCTTCTATGACTCAGATCTGCAAGGATGCAATTAGGTCATCAGTGCATACATTCACAAAATTCTATCAAGTGTATGTAATGTAAAATGGCAAGAGGATGCCGCCTTTGGTCGCAGTGTACTGCAGGCAGCAGTATAGGTCCTCGCGCCTGAGGGTGGCCTAATTTGATTTGTGTCTCCCTCCCCCTCAGAAGGCATTTCTTTGGGACATCCCACATAGTTATTACTATGGCTGCTCTGTGTCACTTGATGTACGATAAAGAAAATAGGATTTTTATAACAGCTTAACTGTAAAATGATTTTCTTGGAGTACATCATGGGACACAGAGGTCCCTCCCCTCTTATTGGGATATATGTATATTGCTTGGCTACAAAAACTGAGGTTCTCCCTGTATGAGAGGGGTTAGACGGGGACTTCCTGTATTTAAGTGTACCAGTGTTCTTTCACCCATATGTGGCATATAACCCACATAGTTATTACTATGGCTGCTCTGTGTCCCGTGATGTACTCCAAGAAAAGGATTTTACAGGTAAGCTATTATAAAAATCAATTTTTTTAAACTTATGGATAATATGGTTAAAACTCTGAGGCCGCTTACACACGATCGGTCCAAACCGATGAAACTGGACTTAAGTCCAGTTTCATCGGTCCAAACCAACCTTGTGTACGGCCCATCGGACCAAAGTTTTAAAACTTGCTTTAAAATCGGAACAATGGACGCCTGACCATCGGTCCAAACCGATGGTTAGTATGCAAAAGCATTGGTCCAAAAACCTGCGCATGCTCAGAATCAAGTTGATGCATGCTTGGAAGCATTGAACTTCATTTTTTTCAGCACGTCGTTGTGTTTTACAACTGACACGATCGGTTTTTGAACTGATGGTGTGTACGCACATCAGACCATCAGGCCATCAGTCTGTGAACCGATGAAAATGGTCCGTCGAACCATTCTCATCGGGTTGGACCAATCGTGTGTACGCGGCCTGACACTTTTATTGTTGTCTGTCTAAAAACCTGTTTGGGAATAATTTCTTCACCTCATGTCCTAGAAATGCAACAGGAAGTAAAAGTAAATCTCTGAAGTGAGGGTAATTTCCATCTTAGACAATTGTTACTGAAACAGGTGCCCACACTAAAATCCCATTTCTGTTTCATCATAAACAACCTCCAGGACAAATACAAAGGGTGAATCTACCCAGCCAGGACACTGAAACTGAACTGAAATTTGACGTTTTGTACACACACACACATACACATTATATACATATATACCTCACATATGCATTTTATATTTTCACTGTATAATTACCATCAACAGATCTGTTTATTTGATAGTCCTCAAGGACGACACCAACTGATATTTGGAGGATTTACAAAGCAAGCTCAGAATTCAGTAACAGCTTACAAACTGGCAACAAGCCTGTACATTGACGAGGGATTCATAACCTCTGCTATAAGTGGTCTTAAAAAAGACTAAGGCTTTTTTTTTTTTTTTTTTTTAATTGTGCCTGAGTAAATCGTGGGGCTTACTATGGCTTTTAAGAGGAAAAAATACATCAAAAGGGAAAACAAACAGGATATATCTTAGGCATGTGACATATCTAGCAGTTGGCATAGTATGTGATAATGAGGAATATAAGTAAAGGCATCAAACAAAATTTCTGGCCATGAAGCCTGGACATCTGAAATTTCAGAAAGCACCGAGAATGAGTTTTAGACAGATGGGCAATATCCACAGACATTTGATCAAGACACATGGCTATAAATACTTAAAAAGAAAGAACTGTGTTAAGCCCAAATAAACAATTATACTAGAATACCATGACTATGTCAAAGAACAATCAGAATCTAAGCCAACTGACTTGTAGCCAGCTAGATAAAACAGACAGAAAGCATGGTTTGTTTGTAGATATAATTCCATAGATATTTAAACTACTAAAGCACTCAGTGCTAAACTCCTTCTAGTACTATTGTACAATATTGTACTGAATAAAGCTGAAATTTAACAAACATAATGCAGGGCAATAATTGAGAATAACGGACATTTTGTAGACTTGAAATCCAATGGCCTAGTAGGATAAAATGCAATGGATGTGATATATCATCGACTTAAATAACTTCATTATCCACCATTCTGATCTGCATCAGAGTTTGTTTAAATGGTTTGTCAGATTTGCACTGCATTTTGATTGACTTAGAAAGGGGTAGGTGATTAGTTAACACCACCGAATATGACATTAGAAAAGTGATCTACTTGGTGTGATAGTACAGTTCCCTGTCCTGGTAATGGTCGCCCAGGATTCTCAAATAGGCAGGTTGAGAGGCTCCAGGGTTATTTATTGTGGAGGAATCTGTTTGATCAGTTTCCTCCAAAGTTTGTAAAATCCACTTGGGGACCTGGAACCTGGAGATTCCATAGCGATATGGGTGGGAAGGAATCTCCAATCCTGGGACCAGGTTTTGGAAACAGCCAGGAGTCTGGCTGGCTGATTGAGAAGGTGGGTCCTGGGCTTATAACAGAGTCCAGAATAATGTTCTGGGCTCCACCCTCCCAAGGAGTCCAGGCAAGCAAAGGAGAAGCATGCATGTCTGCATGGTATAGACAGAGGGCCCAAAACTGTGGGCTGAGCAGCACAGAAGCTGAGAGAAGGTACAGTGATTGTACAGGAGCATTGGTACATGGCCAAGAGGGCTGAAGCGTATAGCCTAAGCGGAAGTATTTCTGAAGAGAGCCAGGTGGCTCGGCATTTTCAGTTGATTATTACTTTATTGCTGTAGCAACTTGAAACCCCAATGCGTGGGAATTCTGGATGGATGATTTTCTTTCTTTTAATAAGAGTGGGTCAACAAACCCTTAAAAAGCACAACTGGCGTGGTATGCCCTACACAGACGCTAAATAACCCCCAACATTACATTGGCCATGTTGCAGCAACAAGCCCACTATTATGCAGAACAAATGCAAAAAAGAAAAGAAAAGGAGAGACCATCTACTGAGGACTGGATACAATCCATAAAATGGACCTCTCTATCTGAAAATGCTACTTCCCTAGCTGCCACCGGTTTCAGCACTTTCTATGCCACTAATATAGAATTGCAACCACTAAGTTTATCTCAGTAAATTTAGTTGTGCATATGTCAAACTATATTTTGACCTGCTATAGTGTTTCTGGCATCGCTCTAAGTAGAGGTAAAAGTACACATTAAAAAATAATTAAAGGATCACCTTTGAATCAGAACTCCTGGGATATTGATCTGGTCAATTAAGTAGCAGAGGGGGAGGGGTGTATACAGAGGGGATTGTTAATCAGTTTCAGCTGTTTTGCTGTTAATTGAAATAAACAACAGGTGCACTAGACCTCCAAAACAGGAATGGACATTTTTTTCCCCTACTCATCTTTTCTGACTGTTTTTCACTCGTTTTGCATTTGGCTAGGGTCAGTGTCACTACTGGTAGCACAAGGCGACCCTATAAAGTTTGCCCAGGCAGTTCAACTCCTCCAGAATGGCACACCAATACGTGTCATTGCCAGAAGGTTTGCCGTTTCAGTTTCATTGACAGTCTCAAGAGCATGAAGGAGATTCCAGGAGATAGGCAGTTACTCTAGGAGAGCTGGACAGAGCCGTAGAAGGTCCTTAACCCATCAGCAGGACCAGTATCTGCTCCTTTGTGCAAGGAGGAACAGGACGAGTACTGCCAGAGCCCTACAAAATGACCTCCAGCAGGCCACTGGTGTGAATGTCTCTGACCAAACAATCAGAAACAGACTTCATGGGGGTGGCCTGAGGGCCCGACAGCCTCTACTGTGCTCTGTGCTCACTGCCGGACACTGTGGAGCTCGATTTGGCATTTTCCACTGAACACCAGAATTGGCAGGTCCACCACTGGTGTCCCTTGCTTTTTACAGATGAGAGCAGGTTCATCCTGAGCATATGTGACAGACGTGAAATGGTCTGGAGAAGCCGCAGAGAACTTTATGCTGCCTGTAACATCGTTCAACGTGACCGGTTTGGTGGCGGGTCAGTGATGGTCTGGGAGGCATATCCATGGATGGATGCACAGACCTCTACAGGCTACACAATGGCACCCTGACTGCCATTAGGTATCGGGATGAAATCTTTGGACCTACATTGTCAGACCCTACGCTGGTGCAGTGGGTCCTGGGTTCTTCCTAGTGCACGACAATGCCCGGCCTCATGTGGCGAGAGCATGCAGCCAGTTCCTGGAGGATGAAGAAATGAATACCATTGAATGGCCCCCACACTCACCTGACCTAAATCCAAACTAACACCTCTGGGACATTATGTTTCGGTCCATCTGGTGCTGCCAGGTTGCACCTCAGTCTGTTCAGGAGCTCAGTGATGCTCTGGTCCGGATCTGGGAGGAAATACCCCAGGACACCACCTGTCGCCTCATTAGGAGCATGCCCTGATGTTGTTAGGCATGCATACAAGCACTTGGAGGCCATACAAACTACTGAGGACCATTTGGAGTTGTTGCAATGAAATCTCAGCAAAATGGACTCGCTTGCTGCATAATTCTTTTTACTTTGATTTTCGGGGTGTCTTTGAATTCAGCCCTCTGTAGTTGGATGATTTTCATTTCCATCAAAGGATGTGCCATCCTTTCATTCCTAACACATTACCCAGTCCATATTAGTATAGATATCCAGCATGAGATTTTTGCCTGTTGAGATCTGATATGTTTTCAAAGTGTTTCTTTAATTTTATTTGAGCAGTGTATATCCCTGTGTCCCAGAAGATGCAGGCTTATCCTGATACCATTCCAGTGGGCTAGGAAGTGTAAAAAGGAAAGCATCACCGCTATTCCCGACCAGCCCAGGTGAATGAACAATAAGGAGCAGCCTCAGTCTACATGTCTCCACACACCATGATGCATTTCATAGACTTATGCCGCGTACACACGATCATTTTTTGTGATGAAAAAAAACAACGTTTTCTGTGAAGTAAAAAACAACGTTTTTGAAACGTCACTTTTCAAAGACGATGTTGCATGTTCACAAAAAGCGAGGTTACGTTCACCACTCTTTTCCATTGAAGCTCGCTTCATAACTAGCTTCTGGGCATGCGCGGGTTAAAGAAACGTTGTTTTAAACGACGTTTTTGCTACACACGGTGACTTTTTGTGAAACAAAAAACAACGTTTTGAAAAACGACACAAAAAATTCAAGCATGTTGGAATTTTTTTTTGGTCGTTTTTTTGAAGACATAAAACGACGTTTTGCCCACACACAATCAATTTAAATGACGTTTTTTAAAACGTTGTTTTATTTCATCACAAAAAACGACCGTGTGTACGCGGCATAAGGGTATGTGTTGTGGAGATACGTAGGCCGAGGCTGCTCCTTATTTATTTACCTGGGCTGGTCGGAAGTATTAGCGGTCCTTTTATCTTTAAGCTATATTTTCTCTTATGTCTATATTGAATTGTATTGTAACTGTACTGTTTGCCTAATGTTGTAAAGTGCTGCACAAACTGTTGGTGCTTTAAAAATTCTTTATAATGATAATGACACTGCCCAAGAACATATTCCAAAATAAGAATTACCTAAAAAAAAAAAGACAAAATGTGTTTTTAAGGGAGAATCTAACATGGAAGGCAGATAAAAACAAAGTTGGCCCAAGCAATAAAGAAAAATCTGCACTATTAAGGATAACAAGAAAATCTAAGGCCGCGTACACACGAGGGGATATGTCCGCTGAAAACGGTCCGATGGACCGTTTCAGCAGACATCTCCGCTCGTGTGTATGGGCTAGCGGACAGATTTCTCCACCCGACAGATTTCAAAGCATGCTTTGAAATCCATCCGGTGGGAATCTGTCCGCCCGACATGTCTGCTGGTTAGTACACTTACCAGCAGACATGTCGTCCCCCACCGCCGCCGCCGAATGGATTAGGCGCATGCGCGGAAGTGTTTTACTTCCTGGTGCGGTGACGTGGCGATGACGCGGCGGCGTCAACGTCACCGCCGCGTCACCGCGCCGTCCGGCGGTGGGGAATTTGATCCGATGGTGTGTACACGCCATCGGATCAAACTCCCGATCGGACATATCCGATGGAAATGGTCCGCGGACCGTTTTCATCGGATATGTCCGATCGTGTGTACGAGGCCTAAGAAATAGGTCTGTGCAGGATCTGATGAACTATTAAGTGCATTAACTTTTCTAAAAGAGCATTTCCACATCTTGTTTACTGCTACTAAGAAAGGTAATGAGCAGCAATGGTTTTATCTGTGATAGCTTCTCCAGAGTTAACAGGCTGCTGACCTCTGGTCCTATCCAGGAGCAAACGAATCATACAAAAATCTGTGCAGAGAACCTAAAGCTTTGCAGAGGGAAGCTGCCCTGCCCCCTTACACAAGGACAAATGACCAAATGCCTAGCTGCCAAATTATTTTTAATAACCCCTGCAAGGTAGAAAATAAAATCCACTGCAGAACAAGACAGCAGCTGACTGACTCCTTGCTTGCAGCATTGGCACATGATCCATAATTCTGAAAAGGCAGAAACCACATCTTCTATAATCTCTTCCACACAGACAACCAGCTCAGGAACCTATGTCTCGTCTCTGGAGATAAAGAACTCCGACATGTCATCTCCATCTAATATGCAGACACAGACTTTTCATCTCCTCCTAATAAACTGTCATCAGGGAGTGATAAATAATACTTACAAACAGACACATCAGCACACACCTCTCAGCTCCTCTTAATGTGAAAACATCAGTGTCAAGAGCCTCATGCCTTCAATAACCATAAATTAGATGTATGTACACTCACCCACACTGACCTATTACAAAGTCACCAAAGGCATTTCATATTAATGTTTGAGAATTGGAAATCAAGCCTAGATTTCATGACCTTGTGGATCTTAATCACCATACAAGACAAATAAAAACAAGCCGTTTATTTGAATACAATAAAGCATTGAAAAACCCCTTCATAACCTGTGGGGTTTATACATGGTTGAGCATTATATACAAATAGTGATCATGACTGCAAACTCAGTGTATACTGTATAGTGGCATAGAAGATTAGCTGGGGACATCCATTACACATATAAATAAGAAACGTTAACTTGCTTGTCTTTTGGGTGATGCAATTTGACCCCGACACTTTGCCCTCCCGCCTTATGAGAAGTTCACAAATGGAGAGATGAAAGTAAAAGCTTATACACAATTCAGGGTCCTTGTATACCACTGACATTGGCAAACCTATTTGACTTGTACTGGTATTATCTTTTATTTGCATATATAAATCTTATCTTAAAGTAAACCTGTCATTAGCGTATCCTTACTAAACTGATAGTATAAATGAAATGGGATGTAGTGATACCTGTACGTACATACATACAGATTTCTTACTAAATGATCCAGGAGCTCCAAAACCCAAGGCCTCTGTTGGTATGGGAGGGCACCAATTACACTGTTGGACCAATATTGAAAATAATAATAATAATGAAACACAGGAGGAAGATAGGGGAACCCAAAGTTTGCTTTCACAGTTCAGGAAAGGATTTGCATAAACTGTCTTTCAAAGTTTCAGGTCTTCCGAAAGGATGAGGAAGAATTTTGCAGATATATGCAGGCACTTCTGTGTGTCTGAATTTCATTTATATTACCAGTTTACACAGTTTGTATGATAGGTTTACTTTAAAGAATACCTCTTATAAACTGTGTTCAGTAAAGAGGAGTCTTGTCTTCTATATAAAAACTTCATGAACCTGTTACCCGAATCTTCTTGGTGTCATATCTTCACATATTTCCATAGTAATGCAGCACTGTACCCTCAGCCATTTAACAACATGGAGTAACCCTTTAATAATAACCACTACAAATCGGTTAAGAGCTCCCAGTCTCCCAAAGTGAGAAGCAGAGCTATGCCTTTCATAATCACAGTTATATGTACAGCCATAAATATATACAGGCAACTACTGTTGTAAATTCCATTTAAAAACCCCATCCTTGTCCTCTTGGGATAGTTAAGAGAAGCCCTTTTAAAAACTGCATTATGAAAGGTGACTGAACGGAGTTTGATTTTGGCCCCAAAAATAAACATATCCGATTGGCACATCCCTCTTCCAAAGGGCAAAGGCTAAGTGGTTGCCATCCACATGATAATGGATGCTATCTGGCATCACATGATTCCAAGTATTCCAGGGCGATTTCATAGCAGAAGCGATATTGGTCCTGAAGAGAAAGACAAAGGGTTTCATATTTAGTGGTATTGTAGTTTTAACATAATTTTACCATCACCTACAAGACATTTTTTCTTACTTTTTGATTTGCTTGCAGTGCCTAAATCATTGCATAACAAGATGATTTACACTAATGCACAGTAAAAATAATATCTCAGTTTGCAATAGTATAGGTTTGTGAGAGACACTATCTTCCATTATCTCACCTCTACCCCCTTCTTACTAGTAGATACAAATATCCAAACTCCTCTTGGTCACTTGCACTGTTAATACCTTTACCGCAACAATCATAGACAAGAGAGACAGAAGAAAAACATATTTCCTTCTTTCTTAGGAATGGCAGAGCCAATATATAAAAAGAGTGTCATGACAGCAGCCTCCAGGTTTTCTTCGGTCCCTTCCATGCCCATCAGATCAGATGTGAAAGATAATGTTACGCAAGTAAAATGATACCCAACATGTCATGCTTCAAAATTGCGTCCGCTCGTGGAATGGCGTCAAACCTTTACCCTTAAAAATCTCCATAGGAGACGTTTAAAAAATTCTATAGGTTGCATCTTTTGAGCTATAGAGGAGATCTAGGCATAGAATTATTGCTCTTGCTCTAATGATCACGGTGATACCTCACGTTTTCCTATGCGGGCGCTACTCACGTATGTGGTCGCTTCTGTGTGCGAGCTCGTCGGAACGGGCGCTTTAAAAAAATATATTTTTGTTTTCTTATTTATTTTATTAATCTTTACACAAAAAAAAATAATAATAATAAATAGGGAGCTGCGGTGGCTCAACGCGATTGGCACTGCGCTGTGCAAGCCGTTCACCTCTGCAGCTAAGGGTTCGGATCCCGGTCTCGGCAGCATGTGAATTGAGTTTGGTGGTCTCAGCCCGGCTCCCGGTGGGTGTGCTATGCGAGGTAAGCCTGCGCTTAGTACACCCACCCCCCTCCCACAAAACCACCACACTTACACGCACTCGAAATTGGGTTAACATGCACGCACTTTGGCCATGCGGTCTCTAAAAAGAGAGGCGAAGGACTAACAGGGCTGGCTGAGCGGGCTAGATCCTCTCACTCCCTCATAGGGGAGTCCCTCTGCCCCGTTGGGCTTCAAAGCGGAGCAGGTAGGGCAGGCTGTGTGGGAGGACCCGTTCACACCCACCATTGCCACCCGGGGGCATGGAGAAAGATGGTAGATTGCCTCTGGGGGAGGTCTGCCTACTCCCAACCCCTGCAGTCCGGCTCCTCTCTCGAGTACACGCACAAAAAATACACTTAAAAATAAATAAATAATAATAATAAAATGGATCACTTTTATTCCTATTACAGGGAATGTAAACATCCATTGTAATAGAAAAAAGCATGACAGGTCCTCTTATATATAAGATCTGGGGGTCAAAAAGACCTTGCATCTCATATTTAGACTTAAATGCAAAAAATATAAAAAAATTGTCATTTCAAAAAATGACAACCAGAAAATATTGCTTTAAGTAGCATGGGCGGAAGTGACGTTTTGACGTTACTTCCGCCCCCTTCTATGCTATGGGGACAGGTGGGGGCCATCTTGCCCTCACTCGTATCCCAACCGCCGGCGGCTCCGGTAAGCGGCGAAGGGTGCAGGAGAGTGGCGGGAGGGGGGCCCTCTCTCGCCGCCAATAACGGTGATCTCGCGGCGAATCCACCGCGCAGACCACCGTTATCGTTGACAGGACCACTCACTAAAGAGATGGACATCTCGGTTGTGGCAGCAGCTGCTGAATTACAGGGCAACCCTATCTTACCTTATCCACATTGCTGGTGACTGTGCAGGCCTAACTTGTCATGGTGGATATACAACTGAAGAGGTCTTCAGGGTCTGGGTTCCATAGGGATGGACCGCAGCCCTGGACCTGTAAAGCACCCTGCAACTGACTACACGCATTGCACTAAGTGCCAAGGTAAGCATCTGTGCAGGATCCAGTGCTCAAACAGCGTGGAGTCTGGGTCTGAAGGTTTTACCAAGGTAGCACTGATCTGGATGCACTGCTTCCATTGTGGTATTTGGAAGACGGTAAGGAGTTGACTGAAGAATCCAAAGTTAAAATAATAAAGCTAAGAATGATTACTCTGCAAGGGAGAAGAGGGCCATCGCTTTAGGGCACTATCGGGTGGTTTTTAATCCTTTCTCGGTCAGTAGCGGGGCTTAAAAGTGCCCCGCTAGTGGCCGAAATGCGCCACAAATCCGCCCATAGCGGCGGTGGTAAAAATATTGGCGTTTTACCGCCGACGCTATGGGAGGTTCAGTGTGAAAGGGGTCTTACAGCAACAGCCTTTTTCCTTTGAGGTTAAAGGTTTTACTCATCAACCCTCTAACTGACATTTTTACTGAACAGCTAGGTCTGTTAAAGGAAGATGAAAAATAGCAGACTTACCTGCCTGGTCCCTAGGTGAACATAAAAAAAAAAAAAAATGGATACAGCTGCATCTAAGGATTAGTAAGCTACAATAATATGTTTTTTTTGTTTTTGGTTTCATGCTGCTTTAAATGTGTGTCTCTTTGTACTGTATATACAGTATTTGTGATAATATTAAACATATTATTTTCTTTGCCTTACCAAAGATTCTACCATATTTGGTTTAACATTTCTTAGACTTTTCACTGCGTAGAAGACATCAACCACACTGTGGCATCGGATCATCTCACAGAGCATGGCACAGGCACAAAACGTTCCACTTCGACCACCACCATTTCTGCAGTGAATACAAGAGTTTAAAATGAGCAGTTCTGGCACAAAAACAAAAGGCTTGAGCAGTGCAGCACATTTCACTTTACTTACAAGCAATGCACAAGTAGTCTATGTTCTCTGTTCTGTTCCTGCCATTGCTCTACCATGGAAAGTAGTTGTAAGAAGGATCTTTTAGTGTCTGGAGTGTCTCTGTAAGGGGACCAGCGTAGATACTGGAAATGTTTAACCAGCAGATGTTCATCCTAAAACAGTACAGTAAAAGTAATTGCTAGTGAATGACACACAACCACACAGGGAAACATTGCAAAACCCTTTGGCTAATTTTGCAAATTTTTGCATTAGAAAATGACATGCTAACCAAATAAACTGGAAAATATTTTATATGCTATATTAAAACAAGCAATAACAGAACATGTGACTATAATGAGGCCCAAACTGTCTAGCTACATCCAGACAGCAAAAGTATTTGAAAATATAGTACATTGTGTCTTTAAAGCTCACCTGGGCCCAGACTATACACATTAAGTTATTTAGGTTTTCAACAGTAAAAGAGCTTTAATACAAGCTGTTCTTGACCTCTCTAACTGCTTTTAGTGTGGAGTAATTCATTATTAAAGATCCTCAGAGGTCACCTCGACTCAAAAGTTAGTTTTAGTTGGTTGCTGTCAAATTTACTCATATTCATTAATATTCATAGACACAGTTTTTGATTGTAGACAAGAACCAGTGGGACACCCACAAGCAGTTCCCAACAAGACACAAGGGAAAAAATACCAGCAACAGAAAACAGGGAAGAATAAAGGTAAGCCCTTACCCTCAACCATAACTACACTGCAGCCTGGAAGACCTTGCGGCCATGAATACCATCCGCTGATACTACCAATTTACCCTATAAAGTTATGAACTGAAAACAAATGTTGTGACTTTACAGACTTGTATAACTGAGACCGGATGAGGAAAAGCCTGAGAGTTACTAATTACGATTGCGCAGTGACAGGAAAATGTGGTTTGATGTATAGCATAAGCTTAAGAGATAATCTGCTGATTACTGTATGGTGCAGATGGTTGAAGAAGATGCTGACAGTCCCTTAGCCAGGCCATCAGCAACAAATAGTCCAGCTGAAGAAAGAAAGAAGTGGACTGTAGGTAGACTCTTATAGCTCTGACCACATATAAGGTGTGTAAAGCCAAATCCTTAAAGTGGAGCTGAACCCAAAAGGGGAAATAAGGCTTAAAGACCACTCCCCCCACCACATTTGGTGATCCAAGTGAAAGTTCTCTCCCTTCCTCCCAGCAGTCTTCTGAGTCCCAGAATACTGCTGGATAATTCAGCAGGCGTAGTACGCACCCGGCTGTGAAATCCCAAACTGTCACAGCCGGATGCCCACAGTTGAAATGCCGACTTTGTGGAGAGGAAAGGGAGAGATGCAACGGTTTGGGTGACCACATCGCTAGATGCTGGGACTGGTGAGTGTTTATTAAAAGTCAGCAGTTTCACCTTTGTATAGTTGCTGACTTTTAAAAACACAAAAATAACTGGAGCTCCGCTTTAAGGTGACTAGGAGCTGGACACAGAAGAAAGCACAATATCTTTATTCATTTTAAGATGGAAAAAAAAAAGACTACATCTGGTAGTAAAGCAAGCTGAGGTCTTGTGGCTACTTTGTCCCTATGTAGAAGGAGTGCTCACAAGACGCTTGTCTGGCCAAAAGTATGCAAATCAAAAAGGTCAGCTTTTGGGATAATGTCAGCAAAGGGATTTCTATAATATTCTCAATTGAAAGATGCTGTAGAACTGAGAGAGCAAAATTAATATTGCATTTCTAGGGCATTTCTATCCTGGAAAAATCACAAAAAGAATCCCTCTTATGAAAATGCAGATTAGGAATAACTAGCCAGAGGGCATTGAATTCAAATAGCCAAAGCCAAAAATTGTACCTTAATCGTACTTTGCTCCAGATGCCGTTCAACACCTTGTTGCAAAATACAGCAAAAGACCCAGAAAGCAGCCCTGAAGATCTGCATCACAAAAGTACCATTCCAAGTGTAATGATAAATCCTTCGCAAAGTGGACTTGAAAGTCTTTAACTTATTAAGAATTGCAGACTCCTGCAATCTGGCCCTTTAGTACCTGGTCTTCAAAAGCCACTGAGTGAAAACCAATAACTGGGAAGCTAAATGGAAGACTGGATCTAGAGATAGAAGATCTCACTAATCTAGCAGACATCTTCTTGCCAGGAGACAAACCATATCTGTGTACCACACTCTTCTGGGCCAGTCTGGGGACACAAAAATCTTCTTTTCCAGCTCTTTGCTGGTACTGGTATACTGGTATACATGCATAAATTAGACTGAATCCATCCAGTGGTTCCAACAAGACATCCATCACTACAGCAAGTGGATTTTTCTTTCTTGCAAAAAACTATGAAAATTAAAATCCAGTCTGTGCCAATCAGCTACTTGGTAACAGAGAAAAGAAAAAAGCAGAATAAATATGACTTTAAGACCCCTTTAACAATGAGGCATTTTTCAGGTGCTTTTGGGCTAAAGATAGTGCCTGTATAGTGGATGAAAAACGCCTTCCCTGTACCACCAGTGTTAGACCCTGAGTGCTTTCACACTGGAGAGGTGCGCTTGCATGATGTTAGAAAAAGTCCTGCAAGCAACATCTTTGGGGTGGTGGAGGAGCAGTGTATACACCACTGTCAGTCACCAGTGTCTGCTATGACCCCCCCCCCCCCCATCCAATCCTCGCCCAGCTCAGCCTTGCAGCTTTCTCCAGCAAGCGGAGTAGGTCAAAATGGACAGCCCCGTGTGAAAGGAGACTGAGTGTGCTTCCTGAGGATCGCCTACTCTTTGGGTTATATCTTTATTCACCTTACAGTCATTGCATGAAGACCAAGGATGGACTTTTTACTCACTTGCAGCACTTTTTACTCACTTAATTTCAGCATGAGCACTACATTTCCTGTTTCTATTTGTGTATGTTCGCAGCCAGCAAATTGTATTAGCAGCTATTTTGTATTTTTTATTATGTCCAAGCGCAGGTTTTTCTATTTTTTAGCAAAAATATAGCAAAACAGTTTTTCAGCGGAGCTGAGGAAAAGTTATTCAACCTCCCAGGACACTAATGACAAACTGAGGCATGACGGTTAAGGGCAGGATTATACAGTGACTGTCCTTCAATGTTTTTTTTCTTTTTGCCAGTGTCCAAACTTCTTGAAGGAAGCAGCATATAACCCAAGTGTTTAGAAATTAATACTTGTGTTCAATAAAGAAATGTTGTATGTATATAAAAATTCATTATCATTTGTTATGTCATATGTTATAGGATTCCACTTTCATTCAATCTCAGCAGTAAGCATGGCATTGAGTACCAGGAAGGGAGCTTGATTGTCAGTGATAGCCGAATCAAAGTTTATCCCGCTGTAAGAAAGTGGATTTGGTTTCGATACAATACTAACAATACAGCAGCAAACCCTGTAAGACAGGGGTATGCAACCGTGACCCTCCAGCTGTTTTGAGACTACAAGTCCAATAAGACATTGCAAGACTCTGACAATCACAGGCATGACTCCTAGAGACAGAGGCATGATGGGATTTGTAGTTTTACCACAGCTAGAGTGCCAAGGTTTCCCTACCCCTTGCTGTAAGACATTACTACAGCTATCGATGAACATTTAAATTGTAACATTTCTATCATTATATTGTGTTGAAGTTATGGGATATCATCATCTTGTGTGTATTCCTTTGAGAAACTGATGAACATTCCTTTTCCCCTGATACACATAGTGTCCCCCAATACCACTGGGCTAACACTTTAGTTGAAAGACTTAGGTGCTGTCCACAATGGGCAGACTCCACCAGGATTTCACCTGCTCAGCGGGGATTCTATCCTCTGATCCCTGCTCTGCGGCAAATGGCTTGTACGTTTCTGCTTCGCTTATGCAGAGTGACAAAGCCCGCTGCCCTCTATGGCCGGTCAGATGTAAATGGCTGTTTATACCCAATGGCCATCTGATTTGATATGCCAGACGGATATGATCGGATGTCAGCGGATGTCTGTTGACACCCACCACTCCATAGAGCACAATGGATGGTTCACTTAGGTATGCCTAAAAAACCTGACAGGTCTGCACGTGTGAAAGGGACCTTAAAGTGGAATCAACCCCACCTATTTAAGCATTTCCCAAAAGTGGCTCAGATTAAAAATGCTTAATAAATGTTATTAAATCCTCAATCGAACATACATGAATGTATGTTCTGCCTACTAGTGTGTGGGCAGTGTATGTTACATTGAAGGCATGCCTTGGGTAATAATTGTCGCATCAGCTTTCATCTGATCTTTCAATCCTTCTAATGGCTGGTCTCAGAGATGGTCTTGGGTTTAGCACCATGGCAACAGCAGATTGAAACACAGGCTAGTGCCTCGTACACACGATCCGATTATCGGATGATAAAAATCGCTTTTGGATTGATCGTTCGATAATCTGATCATTAGTACACAGCTTTCGACAGCCGATCATGACAGTCCGTCAAAAATCACAAAATCCGAAGGGACAAACACGAAAACTTTGCTCTGACGACAGCGCATAGTACGACAATCGTTTAATCAGTACAGTATGCGTCCGCTGAAAACCAATAGAGGAACACGACACATCGGAAACACGAAAAGAAACCAGAAGGACACAGGGGTCATGTGTATTTGACATAATTTCAGATACATAGCTACGCACACCGGAACTTTTCGTATAGCACTGTTGTATTCTATATTAGTTTTATGTAACAAAATGCGAACAATAAGTCGTAAGTTAATCGGATCGTGTATATCTTCCTCAACAGACAGGAAGGTCTAGTTCTGCTTCAGGCCTCGTACACACGATGAGATATGTCCGCTCAAACTTGTCCGACGGACAGTTTAGAGCGGACATGTCTCATCGGATTTCGGTCCGATGGCGTGTACACACCATCGGATCAAAATCCCCGCCGGCAGACAGCGTGGTGACGCGGCGGTGACGTTGACGCCGCCACGTCACCGCTACGTCACGCACCAGGATGTAAACACTTCCGCGCGCATGCGTCGGATCCATTCACAGGATACGACGCATGTGCGGGAGGATATGTCCGCTGGTTTCCCGTATTAACCAGCGGACATATCCGTCGGACAGGTTTGTAGCGGACAAATTTCAAACCATGCTTTGAAATTTGTCCGATGGACAAACCTGTCCGCTAGCCCGTACACACGATCGGATTTGTCTGCTGAAACGGTCCATCGGACCGTTTTCAGCGGACAAATTCGATCGTGTGTACGCGGCCTTAGATGTTATTACCATACAATGAAATGTATTGGCTACTGTTGTGAATTTAACACAGAACTTTTAAAAGTTTCCCCTGGGATTATGGCGTGGGGTTATTTTTTTTTGTTTGGTTTTATGTGTCCGGTGACATCTATGTATATGTGAGTTTTTATATCCATTAAATTACTCCTTTTATTTGCAGTGCTGTGCTATGGTTTGCCTTTCTTTCTGCATATCTGTATTTCCTGAGGGATCATCCATCTGAATGTCAGCTCATCGGATAGTGGAGGGGCATTAAAGAGAAACATCCAGGACCACTTACGAACACGCTATTCGTTGGAGATAGGCCCACCTACATAGCCTCCATGTGAGTGCATGTCCGTGTGATCTATTATGTGGTAATAGTGTCCTTACCATCCTGTGCCATGATTCCCCTTGTTTGATGTCTCTTCCATGTGTACCTGATGCTGAGGCTGTAGTTATCCTATATACGTTGCTGCTATTGGAAACCACCACATTGGAGTTTATTTGGCTATCCGTGCTATAGCCGGGAGGTGAGCAGTTAGAGAGCACCAGAGGTGTTTGTCACTGAAGTTTTATCCTGGCACCCTTCCTTCTGGATTTTGGTTCCTTGAGAGCACATATCAGAGACTTTTTTCTTCACATTGACATTGAGTTTTTTGTTTCACTTTGTACTCATATTTTATATATTTCATATAGAGTATTGTGTTTTTTTGGTTTATCACTTACGTTTTTCATTTGCGGTACATATATGTTTATTGATGTATTCATTATTTGCTCATCCATTTTCTTTAGGCTGGTACATTTATATTACTTATTTCAGATTGCCATGTTTTGCACATAGTATTATTTGTGTCCACATGCCCATTCACCCACGCTTATTGATCTAGCCATCCACCCCCGATTAGATAGATAGCTATATACATGCCTGTAGGCTCAACATGTTTCACAAAATGCTTCTTAAGGAGTAATATTGGCAATCATGTGTACGTTAAATAGATCAAACTAGAGTCGTGTCTATTCCGAGAGTGCAGAGCAAAGAGGCAAATATCCAGCCCAAACAATGAGGATTGCAAGGCGAGCACCAAAGCACAATGAAATCACTCCTTTAAACTCTGTGAGCCCAAAATGTAAAAAACATACAAACGCCTCAATTACACTTCTGGGGGGAGGGGGGGGGCAAAGTATGTAAATCTTCCAAGAAAATAACTAAAAAAGTTGAGACTAATGGAGTAAATAAAAACCCATATGGGAATCCAGCAAAAACATCTCCACAGCAAGCCTCCTATCTTCACATATCCGCCTGTGAAGAGCGGGGGATTTCTGTGGATTGCGCAAGCTCTCTGATTCAAACCTCTTTGCATGCTTCTTCATTCCCCTGATGCAGTAGCTCTGAGTTCAGCATTATAGAGCTCACTCCTGTGATGGTAGAGGTGAGTAGCAATGACCAGGCCTTTCTTAGCAATGTCCTAGTAATGTCCTGGTAGTTTTTCTAGTAAGGCATTAGTAGATATGTAAATGGCCTGCACCTATAGTAAAGGCATTAATAAACTTTAGTCAGAGGTGTTTTTATCTACAGATGTCCCTCATCTGTATAGGAGTTTTTTTTTAAAGGTGGACTAACCCTTTAAGTTCTTACAACAGCTGCTTTTCTAGGCAAATGTATCAAAAAATAATCAGACATATTCTACACAAAATCAATGTACAAATCGAACCTACGTGTCAAACAGTCAAGAAGACAGATAAATACAGAGAAAATACAGAGAAAACCTGAAGCCTCAGCTACACTGACCGCATGCAAATTTCAGATAAGCACTGTACAACACAAACACTTGGAAAGATTGTCTATCAAAGAAATCCAATTGAATGGATTCTAAGGCAGTGACTCATAAATAGAATATACTTTACATTCCTATCAAGGGTTCAAAAGATGATGGTTTTTGGTACTGCAATATTTAAATGTATTTTTCTCTTTGAATTCCCACTCCAAAATTAAAACATTTTTATCTGCAGACTGTCTAAAGGACTCTATTAAACATATTTTGCCAATTCCACTCACTTCAAGCATTATATAAAATTAAATTCTACTTTAAATATGTCAAAGGGGTTTAATTTATGATTTACATGAACCACTGACCTAAAAGAAAGATCTATTTCTAACCGGGTTCTTTTGGACAATGTTGTTTTCTGTAGATAATGGCAGGGGTTCATTTACTAAAACTGAAGAGTACAAAATCTGGCAGAGCTGTGCATGGTAGACAACCAGATTCTAACTTCAGCTTGTTCAATTAAGCCAGGGATCCTCAAACTATGGCCCTCCAGCTGTTGCGGAACTACACATCCCATGAGGCATTGTAAAACTCTGACATTCACAGACATGACTAGGCATGATGGGAATTGTAGTTCCTGAACAACTGGAGGGCCATAGTTTGAAGACCCATGAATTAAGCTTTGACAAAAAAAATCTGCAAGCTGATTAGTTTCTATTCCTACCACATTTTGCACTTTCCAGTTTTAGTAACTATGCAGTCAACTCTGAACTTTGCATCTACACACCATCAACCTTCAGAAACACTGCCCAATGTTGTTTTGACGTTTTTAATGTTGTTTTGTCATTTCCTCTCTGAAATGTTCATATACTTTATATCCACTTCGCACCAAAGATCATAGCCTGTTAGGGAGTTCCATGTGGTCTCTTTTTAGGCAGCTGCAATAGCCATCGGGATGGGAAGTAGGTGCCAGAAAGGCATGTATATGGCATGCATATTTAACCAGCTAGCTTACTCCCGCTGTTGGGGCCACCCAACAACCTGACATCTGAGAGAAATTATTTACCTGTCCTGGTTCTACCCCCTTAACTTTACAATTAAAAGATAAAGGGTTTAGCAGAAATAATAAGGAGCCTTTATTTTTAGGTAAACACTTTTTTTTTACTAGATAGAACACAGTAAAACACACTAAAACTGACCAGTTGGAATCTATATGTTTAACCGCTTGAGTACTGGGCCATTGTCAAGTGACGGCGGCAAGGTGGCTCTATAAATCCCAGCCGCCGTCTTCACGTCCTCTGGCGTCTTTTGACGCCGGCGAGTCCCCGAGATGCCTATGTGTGTGCCTGGCAGTCGCGATGTCCGCCAGGTACCCGCGATCGTCAGTTTTAGAGCAGGGACGTGGAGCTCTGTGTGTAAACACAGAGCTCCACGTCCTGTCAGGGAGAGGAGACAGATGCTGTGTCCCTTGTACATAGGGACACAGCATCGGTCACCTACCCCAGTCAGTCCCCCTCCACACACAGTTAGAACACACCCAGGATACACATTTAACCCCTTCCTCACCCCTAGTGTTAACCCCTTCCTTGACAGTCACATTTATACAGTAATTAGTGCGTTTTTATAGCGCTGTTCGCTGTATTAATGTGAATGGTCCCAAAAATGTGTCAAAAGTGTTCGATGTGTCCGTCGCAATATCGCAGTCCTGACAAAATTCGCAGATCTCCGTATTACAAGTAAAAAAAAAAATAATAAAAAAATTGTCAGAATACTATGCCCTATTTTGTAGCCACTATAACCTTTGCGCAACCAATTACTATATGCTTATTGCAATTTTTTTTGTTTACCAAAAATATGTAGAATACATATCGGCCTAAACTGAGAAAAAAAAATAAAAATGGGATATTTATTATAGCAAAAAGTAAAAAATATTGTGTTTTTTTTCCAAAATTGACGCTCTTTTGTTTATAGCGCAAAAAATAAAAACCGCAGAGGTGATCAAATACCACTAACATAAAGCTTCATTTGTGGGAATAAAAAGGCGTAAATTTTGTTTGAGAGGCACGTCACACGACCGCGCAATTTTAATTTAAAGCGACGCAGTGCTGAAAGCTGAAATTTCGCCTGGGCAGGAAGGGGGTATATGTGCCCAGTAATCAAGTGCTTACATTTCACAAACAAAGCGATACAGGTAACTCACCCTTGTTATGTTTTGCACTCGGAACAGACGGGTTATGACATCTTCATCTACAGAACCAGACACAAACTGAACCTCCATTGGTCCATATCTGGAGATTCCACTGTCTGGCCAGTACTGCAAGCATGGCTGGTGGTGAACAAAAAGGAGAGTTAAAAGAGAATTGAAATTACACCTTGGGGTGTATAAATATAGGCAGGGTAAACACATATTATTGAATACATTAAATATTTACTAATGCAAAGTACTGGTAAGTAGTATTAATAATATATATTACGTATAGTGCGTTTTACAATATAAAGAGGGACAGTACAATTACAAAACAGTTAAGTACAGAAGGAATAGGAGAGCCATGCTCATGGAACTTACAATCCAAAGGGAGGGCGAGGTGGTACAAAAGGTAATCGCTGAAGTGTATGATCTGATTAAGTAGACTTAGGTACAGTTTTTAGGTGGAGTTTGAGAGGAAGTGGTGTGACATCCATACTGATATGTCTCTCAGTAAATTTGTGATATGTGAGGGGATCAAGGGGGTGCACTGTGAAGTAGAGAGATAGATCTAGGTGTCATCGATTTAGAGGTGGTATTGGAATCTGTGGGAGGTTATCAACTGGCCCAGGGAAGATTTGTAGAGAGAATAAGAGGGGCCCGAGGACAGAGCCTTAGCGTACCCCAACAGAAAGAGAAAAAGGCCACTGAAAATGCACTGAGATAGGTAAGAGAAAAAAACAGAAAAGAGCAGAGTCAGATGCCAAGGGAGTAGAAGTTATTGAGGAGGCGTGGGTGGTCAACTGTTTCAAAGGCAGCAAAAAGATTTAAGTGTATGAGTATGGAGTAATTGGTTTTAGCAGTTAGTAGGTCATTAGTGAATTTTAGTAGGACAGTTTCAGTGGAATGTTGTGGGCAGAAGCTAGACTGTAGGGCAGGGGTGTCAAACTCAAATTCATTAGCAGCCACATCAGCAGTCTGGTTGTCCTTAAAGGGCTGGTTGTATCTGTAAGACTATGGGGTCAATTCACAAAGAGAAACGTTATTGGTTTTCTTCAGTTGTTAAATTAGCACTCCTTATTTAACGCTAGCAAACATGGTATTCACGAAAGCTATAATCGTTATTTAACATAGTCGTTATGGTTTTCAACTGACTCTTTATCCAATCGTTATGCTAACTACTCAGACGTTATTATTAAGATTTGGGGCGTTAAAAAAAGGATTTTTAATAAACAGCTTACCTGTAAAATCCTTTTCTTGAAGTACATCACGGGACACAGAGCGCATAGCCATTACACTTGGGTTATATGGGTACCTTCAGGTGATGGACACTGGTGTAATCAATTTCACAGGAAGTTTCCTCCCTATATAACCCCCTCCCACTGGGAGTGCTTCAGTTTTGTAGCAAGCAATTCCTCCGAGGTTACACAATGTTCCCCAAAAGAGGGGTGGGAGCTCTGTGTCCCGTGATGTACTTCAAGAAAAGGATTTTACAGGTAAGCTGTTTATTAAAAATCCTTTTTTCTTTATCGTACATCACGGGACACAGAGCGCATAGCCATTACACTTGGGATGTCCTAAAGCAATGCTCTATGAAGGGAGGGAGACCGTAAGTCCAAGAATAGCCAAACAAAAAATTATCAGGAAGTAAAGTAACTCCACCAACAGAAAAAAGGGGGCGTGACCCGGACCAGAGGATTCTATACTGCTGCCCGTAGGACCGCCTGCCCAAATGCTGCGTCCGTACCCTTTGCAACGTCCAACTTATAAAATTTAGTAAACGTATGTACGGAAGACCAGGTTGCCGCCTTGCAAACCTGTGCCATAGAGATCTGATGGTGTGCCGCCCAGGAGGCACTCATGGCCCTCGTAGAATGGGCTTTAACTGATAAGGGAGGTGGAACGCGCTTCAGACCATAGGCCTGAAAAATCAGCTGCTTAATCCACCTAGCCAAGGAAGACTTGGCAGCCGGCTGACCCCTCTTGGGGCCATCCGGAAGAACAAAAAGCACATCTTTTTTCCGAATCTTCTCTGTAGCCTTGAGATAGACCCTCATGGCTCGAACCACGTCCAAAGTATGAAGCAGTCTTTCCTCTCTGGACTGGGGAGTAGGAAAGAAGGATGGTAGGACTAGGTCCTGATTCAAGTGAAAAACTGGATATGACCTTAGGAAGGAAAGAAGGTTGAGGCCGCAGAACCACTCTGTCCTTATGCAGAATAAGGTATGGCTCCCTGCATGACAAGGCTGCCAGCTCGGAAACCCTTCTGGCCAAAGCCATAGCCACCAAGAAAACCAACTTTCGGGTTAGTAGCACAAGAGGGATTTCTGTCAGAGGTTCAAACGGCTGTCTTTGTAAAGCTGACAAGACCAGATTTAAATTCCAGGGGCAGAGGGGAGCTCTAATAGGGGGATTCACATGCAAGACCCCCTGCAAGAAGGTTTTCATAAGCGAATGGGTGGCCAAGGGCCTTTGAAACCATATCGATAAAGCCGACACCTGCCCCTTTAGAGTACTAAGAGCCAACCCTTTGTCAACGCCAACCTGGAGGAATCGCAAGATCCTGTCAATAAAAAACTTTCGAGGATGCCATTTTTGAGACTCGCACCACTCCACATAGGTTCTCCAGACTCTGTAATAAATATTTCTAGAGACCGGTTTCCTAGCCTGAATCAACGTAGATATGACCTGAGCTGAGAGGCCTCTGCCCTTAAGAATTAGGGATTCAGCCGCCAAGCCGTCAAATTTAGCTGCTGTGAAGCAGGGTGGCAGATTGGGCCCTGAGACAGCAGATCTGGGCGCAGGGGGAGCGGCCACGGCACCCCGACTGACATCCTCACGATGAGTGCGTACCAAGCCCTCCTGGGCCAGGCTGGGGCCACCAGGATCACAGGCCTGCGCTCCACCCTGATCCTCCGTAGAAGGCGGGGAATCATCTGCAGTGGAGGGAACGCATACAGGAGAGAAAACTGGTGCCAGGGGCAAACCAACGCATCGGTCCCGTAGGCCGAGGGATCCCTGGCTCGGGATATGAATTTGTCCAACTTTTTGTTGGATCTCGTTGCCATAATGTCCACATCTGGAACTCCGAATCTTTGGCAAATCTCTTGGAATACCTGGGGGTGAAGAGACCACTCCCCCGGGAGCAACTGTTGACGACTCAAAAAATCTGCTTGAGAATTGTCTATCCCTGGGATGAACACCGCCGAGATGCAGGGTACATGGGCTTCGGCCCATGAGAAAATCAGGTTTACTTCCCTTTGGGCTGCTAGGCTCCTCGTGCCCTCCTGGTGGTTTATGTATGCCACCGCAGTGGCATTGTCGGACTGTATCCTTACTGGCAGACCCTGAAGGGGGAGAGTCCAGGCGATCAGGGCCAGCCGAGCAGCTCTGATCTCTAGGATATTGATGGGAAGCAGTTTTTCTGCCTCCGACCACTGCCCTTGCTGGGTCTGTCCTTCTAGAACTGCCCCCCAACCTGACAGGCTGGCATCCGTGGCTACTATCTTCCACGTGATGGGGCAAAAGGATTTCCCCTTTGACAAATTTTGAGGGACCAGCCACCAGAACAGGCTGCGCCGGACTCCTGGGGAGAGCACTAACGGACGATCTAACGCCTGAATGGACTTGTTCCAAGCAGAGAGAATGGCTGCCTGGAGATATCTGGTATGGATCTGGGCGTAGGGCACTGCCTCGAAGGCGGCCACCATCTTCCCCAGCAGTCGCATACATAGTATAGTCGGCCTCTTCTTGCCTAAGATCACTTGAACTGCTTGAGTTATTGATCTGACCTTTGCTTGAGGTAAAAATATCCTCTGGCAGTCTGTATCTAGCCGAAGGCCTAGATATTCCAACTGCTTTGTGGGTTTCAATATCGATTTTTCTTGGTTCACAATCCACCCGAATTCCTCTAGATGCCGAACTGTGCGAACTACTGCATGATTGAGGCTGGAAGCTGAGCTGTCGATAACCAGAAGATCGTCCAGGTATGCCAGGACCAAAATGCCTTCTGTCCTTAGGACGGCTAGCACCGGGGCTAACACCTTTGTGAATACCCGCGGAGCTGTTGCCAACCCGAAAGGGAGGGCTACGAACTGGCAATGACGGTGATCTATCATAAAACGAAGAAACTTGTGATGTGCCGGGTAGATCGGCACGTGCAGATACGCATCCTTTATGTCTATAGATGCTAGAAAGTCGCCTTGATGTAGGCTGGCTGCCATCGAACGTATGGACTCCATACGAAAGGTCTGAATCTTTAGAAAGCGATTTAGGCGTTTGAGGTCTAAGATAGGCCTGACGTCGCCATTGGGCTTTGGTATTATGAAAAGGTTGGAGTAGAATCCCAGACCCCATTCCTGGGTTGGTACTTCTACAATTACTCCTTGGAGACGATCCAATGCTTTTACAAGAGAGGCCCTCTTTAATGGGTCGCTTGGAAGACTTGACCCCCGAAAATGAGGAGGGGGGACTTCCCGAAACTCTAGCTTGTAGCCCGTGGCTACTACGGATAGTACCCAAGAGTCGGGAATTCTGGCCTCCCACACTTCGGAGAAAAACCGAAGCATTCCCCCAACCCAAGAGAGTGGGGGCGCCCCTTCATGAATCTGACTTGATGACTGGTTTAACCGGCTTGCGAGACCATGGCCTCTTGCCTGCCGTGGCTTGTCCTTGTGGGCGGCTATTAAATGCTGAACGCCCGGGAGGCCGTCGATACTGACGGGAAGTTGAAGGGGCCGAGCCTGCGAAGGCCTGTCGCTTAAACGCGGGCCCACGCGATCTTTTCTTGACAGGCAAGAAAGAACTTTTACCACTTGATATGGTCTGGATATATTTATCTAGGTCTTCACCGAATAGTCTCCCACCATGAAAGGGAAATCCTGCTAAAAGCCTTTTGCAGGGTGCCTCTGCTGACCAGTTCTTCAGCCACAAAAGGCGACGCATATGAACCAACAGCAGAGATAAACGGGATGCCTGTTGAATGGAGTCCTTAATAGCATCTACTGCAAAGCAGAGAGCCCTTGGGAGGTCAGCCAATTCACGAGCTTGCTGAGCCGGTATGTCCCTTAATATCTGTTTAGTCTGATCCTTTAAAGCCTGACAAACGCCAATGGCTGCCACCGCTGGCTGAACCACGGCACCTACTGTGGTAAAAGAAGCCTTCAGTAGGGTCTCCAACTTTTTGTCGACTGGATCTTTAAACATCTGGACATTTTCAACCGGACAGGTCAGGGATTTATTTACGCAGGAAATGGCTGCGTCCACGGTAGGGAGTGCCCATTTCTTTGCAAATTCCTCTTCCATAGGATAGAGAATAGTGAACCTTTTAGGAGGGATAAAAATCCTATCAGGTCGAGCCCAATCCTGAAAAATCACGCTCTCCAGAAGGGGGTGAACCGGAAAAGACGCACCACTCAACGGTGCCTTCAAGGAACCTAAAGAGGATACCGCGGGGGCTAATTGTTCTGACACTGGAAGTTTAAAAGCAGTGCGAACCATATCTGTCAGAGACTGGATCCACAGGCTCTCCGCTTGAGAAGCCGAAAAAATTTCATCTACAGTGGAACCCTCAATGTCTGAACCGTCGGGACTCGGGTCCGCTTGATCCCCCTGTGGGTCCAATTCCTCCGAAGAGAGGACCTCTGCATCTGAAAACACCAATCTAGGTGACGGGGATCTAGCACGCTTGCCACCTGGCAAAGAGCGGGCAATTAAAGCAGTTAACCTTTCCTCTAGCCCACCCAGGGTGGTCGCTAGCATTTCTTCCGTAACGTAAACGGGAATGGGTTGATTGGGGGCCGCCTCTGCCCCTAGCACCCTCAATGGCTCCTGCAACATGCTGTTCGGTGGTCTATCTGGTGAGGGTGGGACTGCTAGAGCCTGGCCCAAATCCTCTGACCCCGATGGAGACCTCTTTAGTTTTTTGGTACCTTTTGCAGCCTTAGCTGGTCCTGATCCCTTGGGAGCCATTGCACAACCTTGAGACACCCCTACAGCCAACACCCAACTGTTGTAGCTAGAAGTGAACCATTAATAAGAACAGGCTATGGTAAAATTTTTCCAAATTTTCATACGCCCGAGAAGGCGGCAATACCAAGGAAGTCCTGTGAGTATTGCCACACCAATGCCCGTTAGCTGGAGCCCAAGGTTGCACCGACTCAGATACTGCCAGATCTAAGGCTGAGTCCCTTTATGAAAAAAAACTTTTTTTTTTTTTTTTTTCTGTTCAGTATGGAGCTAAGTCCAGACCTGAAGATCCACAAACCCCCACTGGGTGTCACTGTATAGCCGGAAATGGCTCAGCTGCGCGCTCTGTGTCCTCAGCCTCCTCTGCTTTCAGGAGGTAATGACCAGCCAGGAAATGCTTTGCTGCTTTAACTGAGACCTGACGCTGCTGGCCCGCCCCCCCCACGCACGCTGACGCTGTAAAAGGTGGCGCGCACGGGCGCACGCGCCCCCCCCCCCACGCTGAAACCAACATGGAGGAAGCAGAAAGCAGAGGAGAAGCCTGGACCAGCGCTAGCAACCCAACAGACACCAGGCAAGACACTAATCTTATTGTAGTGCACACATAGAGGAAGCTGTCCCCATAGGCTTCCTAAGAAACAGGAGTTTTGCCAGCATTTCCTCCTTATAGCACGTGGGGCTGCAGTATCATGCTAACAGGCAGATCTGGGGGGAGTAGTAAATACATATCTTTAAAAGCATACATATACCTACATGTTATCTGGGTAAACATTAGTACATCCCATCCTGCCTCAAAAGACATAGTGGAGATAGTGGCTGATGCACAAGCATACCATTAGCCGACCCAGAACCCCCAGGGGGATACCTACTGTCGAACCAAGTCCCGCAGGTTCCCTCTTACCTGCTCCACTCCGCAGGGTATTGCAAAATGCAAGAGGCCCAACCTTCCCCCATCTCCGTGGGTATTGTCTTGGACCTTTAGGGACCGGGGTCCTGTGTTAAGGACCCACACACCTGGACCTATATAGCATCCTGGCATCAGTAGCGTTTAGTTCTTGGAAGAGACTAAGGCACTGGAGCCCAGAATCCAGCCCTCCAAGGAGAGGCATTATAGGCAAAACCCCACTCCAGCAGGGCCCGGGTACCGTACACCTTGGCTTTGAAGCACTTCGGACGGATCCGGCTAGCTATCCTGGGTCCCGAGACCTCCGAGGGACAGCTAGACGTGACCAACACCTAAGACACTGGCGAAAAAACTGAAGCACTCCCAGTGGGAGGGAGTTATATAGGGAGGAAACTTCCTGTGAAATTGATTACACCAGTGTCCATCACCTGAAGGTACCCATATAACCCAAGTGTAATGGCTATGCGCTCTGTGTCCCGTGATGTACGATAAAGAAATAACTCTTAAGATTGTTAAATAATGCTGGAGAGATGCATTCTGGGAGCAGAAGAGGAGGAGAACAGCTGCATGTGGAAAGGAGCAGATGCAGAGAGAGAGACACAAGCAATACACATGGAGATTGAGCATGTGATGTGCAAAACTTCTAGTGTGTGCTTTTCTAAAGCCATGTGTATTTCCCCATACAGAGAATAAATCATGGGAGATGATAATCGGAATTTAGCTATCACCTGGGTTTCAGAAAAGTCATCCAAAATAGTATGTGAACGGAATACACGTTTATAAATCTGAACAACATTCTAACATGTTCTTCTTCGCCTCTGGATAATTTTAAGTTCAAATAGAGCACGGTTCTATCTTGCTCAACACTACTAAAAACGTCACTACACTACAAAAATCGCCAAAAGCTTCCTCTAACAACAAAATATTGCCTGGGAAATGTCATAACGCCACCCTGAGGGAGGTGTTAATTTAACGATTGCTTAACGTTCGATAACTGTCAAAAAAATCTTTGTGAATTGCACTTCTGTACATATTTAACGATTTGACTCTTTAAAATAACGATTTGACTCTTTAAAATAACGATTTGACTCTTTAATAAGGATCCACACCTTAAAATATTGGTTCTGTGTAGTGAAACGTTATTTGATGATTTTTCAAAGCGTTAAATCGTTTAGTGAATTGAACTAGCTTCAATAACGTGCAAAATTGTTAAAATAACACCCGCAATCTGAAAATAAAGCTTTGTGAATTGACCCCTATGCCTCTACATTCAAATATTGCTGGTGTTAGTGATAGTTTAAGTAATGACTATTATTATTATTATTATTATACATGATTTATATAGCGCCAACAGTTTGCGCAGCGATTTACAACAAGAGTGCAGACAGTGCAGTTACAATACAATACAGGAGGAATTAAAGGGCCCTGATCATTACAGCTTACAATCTATCAGGGAGGGTCAATGATACAAAAGGTAATAACGGTGGGGGCTAAGCAGAATGAGGAAGGACACGCCAAGATGAAGACATGCAAACATCCCTGATGTATTCTCCTTCTGTGAACTCCTGCCATCGCCTCATCGCCACGTGAGCCATTTATGAGTCCATAAGCTGTACCTCCAACTACGTTTCTGACCAAACGGCTTACTACTCCATTTGACCAGACCAAACATTTGCAGTCTTTGGAGGAAAAGGCCCTGCCTAGGTATTAGCCACAAGTGTCTAAACCTATGCAGCTGGTAAGCGTGTATTTTGCGTGGTGGTGTTCATACTATAAAGTCACAAGATTTTCACTGAACCTTTGGTTGCTGGTCTATACTTCATTGAAGGAACCATCAAAATCTTCAATAGTCATTGGAGGACTCTGTAAAAATGTCACATGTTTCACTGTTTGGGACTTCCTATATTAATTTCTAATCACTTTTTATTTTATTCATTTCACGTTTTGTGTTTACATATTTGTCACTTTAAGAGCATAGATATTCAAGTGTACATCTATTGTACAACTTATTTAAAATAATCCCCTCCCCCTTCTCAGATGTCAATAGGTTTTAGGGGTGTGCTACACACAGAGTGCAAAGTTCAGGAATTTGCTATGTATAGAGTGCAAAGTTCAAGAGTGCGCAATGCATAGAGAGTGCAGGGTTCACAGGTGCGCTATTCACTGAGTGCAGGGTTCACGGGTGCACTGTACACAGAGTGCAGGGTTCACGGGTGTGCTATGCACAGAGTGCAGAGTACAAAATGTCTCCCCTATAAAAAGTACAGCATAATCAGGTCATTGATCTTACTTCAACAAAATGTAGGTCATTCTCTTACCCATGCAGAGTTAGATTGATTTAGTTGGTTTAACATGACAATGCTGCTACAGCCATAATCATAGACTAGCCTCCAGAAGTCTGTGATTGTGTTTTGCAGAGGATGCACAGTAACAATGACATGTGAACTTTTCTTGTAACTCTGAAAAACAGCAAAGAATATATGGTGACAGAATTACAAACAAACCATTAAGAATATTGGATAAACCAGATAAAAAGGATGTAATACTCAAAAGTAATGAAGAGGGACATAACAATCAGCTGATCATTAAAATTCACAATGATGATAAATAAATAGGGCATGTTATTGAGTAAAAAAAGGTATTTTTCTTGCTGCTCTCATGCTTATACGAAGTCCTGGTAAACCTAGATCACATAGTCTATGGCTACAAGAAGGAAGGAATCTGCAGACCCTATCTGGTAGACCTACAGAGAGTTAAAATGATCAGCAAGGCATATCTCTGCAACACTACTATGCTAGAGGCAGCATATACTGTATAAGCCAGTAGAGCAAAAACTATGTATATACCGTATTTAGACAAATTCATTAATTTGGAAATATCAGAATTAACGAAAACCCGTTTAACCAATTTTAGCAAATATTCTTAAATTTGAATAGTCTAAAATTTGGAAATTCGAAAATCTAAATTAACAACTAACTAATAATTACTTAACTGTTACTAACTATTAAATTATAGGTATTGGAATTTCCTTTCAAATTTGGCTGTTAGTGAATATAACGAATACATCCGAAGTTACGAATTATCCAAAATAACGCATGCCGTATCTAAAACAAATGGAACGTAACAAATTAATAATAATAAATACCAATAATAATAATAAAAATGTATTTTTATTATTTATTATTAATTTGTCCCGTTCCATTTGTTTAGATGCTGCATTCGTTATTTCCAATAATTTGTAACTTTGGATACATTTATACATGATACATTCACCAACAGCTAAATTTGAAAGGAAATTCCAATACCTATAAATTAAAAGTTAGTTATTATTAGCTAGCTAGTTATTCTTTAGAATTTTTGGATTTTCTTTCTTATTTTCGGATTTTTGAATTTACGAGTTTTCTAATTTATGAATTTCGATCATAACAAATGACCTAAAAAAATAAAAAAAGAAAATAAAAGAATGAAACACTAAAAAAAATGTCAACAGTGCAAATGTCTAATACAGTATATAAATATACAGAAAAATGGTTTAAAGTGGTACTAAAGGTTCAGTTTTTTTTTTTTTAAACAAACAGGTGCGATGCGGGTACACGCACTGGATTTGCAGGGTTCTTGCATCGCACTAGTGTGAACCGGGCCTAAAAGGACTACTTTTTGTGCCCAGTGGCCTGCTGCGGTGCATTAACATGCATTCGCTAAAGATGCACAGACTTCCACGATGCACTGCCGTGAGTCTATGTTGGCCGTGGCTGCATAGTAATAATGAATGGCACCTAAACATACTAGGACATATGTATTAAAACAGCTTGTGCCAATGCATATGTCTAATTGGGTCCCTTTAAAGGGAATCTGTCATTTTTTTCGTTTGTACACAAATGTAAATGTAGTTACCTTAATGTTATTAGGCTTATAGATGTGTGTTAACATTTAAAAGCTTTGCTTCTACGTGCATTTTTAGTGGTACATGCACCAGGACTTAGACGGCAGCCATGTTTTCTAGTCTACAGTGCCTTCTGCATAGTACTGCAGTGCAGTCTGTTTTACTGTTCTGTGTCCAGCTTCTCAGTGAGCCTAGACTGCAAATGATTCAGAAAAAAACAAGATACTCTCTAAGTGTCTTATTCTATATGTAATTTTTTTTTTCTTACAGGAGTTGTTCAGAAATGTTGCTGACTTGCACTGAGTGACCTACAGATTGCTGCAAGAGCGAGAATCTACAACTTCTCTACATAAAATGGCATCATGAAAATATAGCTTAGTGAGGAAATAGAGAATGTGAAAATCGCATCCAAAATTGCTTTCAGGTAAGCTTTATAGTAATAATATAAAAAATGTGCTTGCTAAAAACACACTACAGCCTCCTTTTAAAGACTAGATGTAGAAAAAATACAATAAAGCACTCCAAATACAGCCAGAACACTTCTCTCCAATTTGTACTCCAGTGTTATATACGTACATCAGTAAGGGCAGCATTAATGTAATTGCTGGTGTCCTCTCCATGAGCAGACAAGAGTAAGGGAAGAGAGCGATCTGGTGGCAACACATCCATGCTTCGGTTTTTATCTCTGTTGTGTGGTAACAAAGCAACACTGCATTCTTCAACACCAAGTTGTGCGGTCACTGAATTAAGGGTCTGCAATAAAATAAATATATTGGTATGTTGCATAATAATGTAAAATGTAGGGATTTACTGGTTTTAAAGAAATGTGGACTAAGGTTAATGAAAACCTGTGCCCATTTTAAGGTTCGCTTTATTGGGGGCATTGCATGTGGTCTATTCTCCCACACATCTTTAAAGGAAAAGTACAGCCAAAGCTCGTTCTGTATTATTTTGACCCGTTTTCAGCAGACAGCAGGCTGAAGCCTGCTGTCGGCTGACATCACAGAGCTGGTCGAGGCTCAGGAAAAAGATTGCAACCATGTGGTTGAGATCCGCCCACATGCCTGGACAGACACCCAGCTCAGCCAGCCACTGAGAACCTGAGTTGGCCCCTCCCATCCCCTCTACAGCCCAACGGTCCAGTGAGCATTGGAGGGGCAGAGCAGACAGACTGACAATCACCAGCTCTCTGCTCTGGAAAATCTAAGAGCAGAGCGACCAGCGGCGACAGATGCAGCATCAGACCAATGTTGCATCCACCAAGGTGTGTATGATTCTAAAATAAAAAAATCCCATACTTCTGCTGGCATGGACTGACTTTGTTCTCACCTACAGCTACTGATGAAAACAGAAAATATGGCTAATATCTTGAGATTGTATGGTGCTTTGCAACAGTATTTATATCTGCCCTGGCTCAGGCGCAGAAACCCACGTTTTTTGTATGTGTTCTGCAAGGGCCCAAAAAAAAAAAAACATTGTTCTCTATGTCCATACCACAACACTGTTATCATGTGCAGATTTTTTCTGCACATAAATCTGCAACATGTATGCAGTTTACTGTGCAGAAAAAAAGCTTATGTGACATCAACATTGTGGTGTTAACAGGGTGCATAGAGAACAATAGTATTCTTTGTACCCTTGTAGAGAATGTATGTTTCATATACTCCTGTACAGGCAAAAAAACTAAAGTGACAGCACTGTTATGGTGTGAACAGGGCACATAGAGAACTATTGTTTTCTTTATGTCCTTGTAGAGACCGAAAAAGTAATTATGCTTGCCTCTGCACATGGTGTGAACAATCAGTGCATTTTTTTTCCCATCAGTTTTTATACATGTATACTGTGAACAAGGCTCTAAATACCCATTATGGCAACCACTAGTCCATTATACAGAAAAGTGAGCACTTTAAGTACACATAAGTACAAACATAGCAACACATATTGTAATTCATTCAAAATGGTACAATACCTGGAATTCATCTCTCAGGTGTGTCGAATTGCTCTGTGTGTCTATCTGTAGCATCTCCTTGTAGGTTTGTTTGAAGTCACAAATTGGTATTGCTGTATCACCACACAGGCATGCCTCCAGGATTGCATCATGGATAAAAACGTACTGCTCCTGGATCAAAATGGAGACAACCAATTGTTGGCAAACACTTTGCTCGCATTATTTTTTCTCTTAACACATGAACCCCCTAACCAGCTTTATTACCTGTGTTTGAACCATGTTTATACGTCGAGAGCATAGTGTTTTGACACAGTTGTAAATATCCACAACCCCTTCACATTCTGCCATGTCCAGCATTACATCTAGGACAATGTAGCAGCCTGTCCTTCCAGCTCCTGCACTGTAAAGACAAAGATATAAAGGTTGATGCCATACATTGAGAAAACATGAAACACGTTAGTAAAACTGTGTACACTATTACTGACCTGCAATGTACTACAACAGGCCCAGCATCAGGGGGTGTGGAGGACTTGACTCTTCGGATAAAGGCAAGCAACCCTGTGGCATGACATGGTACACCATGTTCTGGCCATGAGAGAAAGTGGAACTGCTTTACTTCATGTCTGGCAGTATAACCACGCTAAAGAAAATAAAAATAGACGTGTTGGTCTTTAACATTTTTTCAGGAAAGTTAGTACCTGACGGGGAACATCTAATTTGCAGACAAACTTAGCGATAACAAGAGTGAGAATGGAGCGGCCTACAAAACAATTATGCAGTGTAAATATTTTTTTCTCTCTCCACAATATCAAATCAAGTACTTTACCATCTTATTTATGAGTGGGTATGTAATGCAGAGGCTGCAGCTAAAAACCTATAATATAATCAAGGTGTCTTTTTTACTAAATTTTTTATTTTAAGGCACAATGTACAAAAGCATTCAAATCTAGTGTAGGAACACATAAGAAGCAAGAAATCATTAAGAAAGCTGTAAATGATGACAAACTTTAATAGCACCTTTCTATAAAAAAATTCAACAATATACAGTACCTCTATATAATACCTTTGGTGTGCTTTTCCAAAAAAATTGTAAAAATACACAGGAGAATATTGATTGGTATCTTAGCAATCGGGGGGGGGGGGGGGGGTCACTATATAGCTTGATGGCACTGACTGGCCTGTAGCTTCCAAAGAAGTCTGTACAGAAAGAAACACATCAAGCAAGGTATGTCATCAGGCAGAGTGCCAGGGATCCAGTCATGAGGATATTGGGATTGTAACTACTGAGGGTGCACAGTGTTACATGAAGATTGGATGTGGTTCAAAGCACTGCTTTCATCATAAGATGTGAGTGTATTTTTAATGATATACTAATAAATCTTTACTGTAACGGACAGTACTAGATGTCCCCGTTTTGTTTATAATGAGGAACATACATATAATAAGTTTCCTAGAATATGATGGTCTAAGCTGGAGGGTCATGAATGTTGGCTGAAGAAAGCTTCATTACAAAGGCATGTCAGACCTCTTGTAAAGCTAGAAGTCAACAACTGAGGGTGAATGCATATGTATTCATACACAAGAAGCCGTGATCTCAGCAAGGGATGGTGGCTTTATCAAGCAAGTGATGGAGGTGCTTTATAGTATGACGGCAATTATATGGACACTAACCAATTGTGGAATAGTGCAAGAACACAGGTTTTGATATCTTTGTTGGGACCGGAGTGATAATATATTTAAAATATACAGCAACACTGTGATTTGTTTTGCGTTTATAACATTTTGAATATAAGTGCATCAGTTCCTGAGCGGGTCTGAGAGGACCACGTTGGGAGAATAACATCAATTTACCTCAGGCAAGATGAAGCATTTACTAAAGCTGGCCAAATACCGATTTCAATTCTGATCAGTGTGTGCTCCCCCACTCAACAGAAGTTTATTGTTTAATCAAGTAAAAAATATAGGTAGATGGCGCACGACTTAAAGAATGCAATCAAAAGAATTAATAATATAATTAACAATTAGTAGATCATAAGGTCCATGTCAATATCAAAGAAAAAAATAATAATAAATGACCATATAATGATAGTCCAAATAAATGACCATACAAAAGATGGTCACAATAAAAAGTCCCAAAAGTTTAATGTTTAGTCCAGCAACACTAGTGGCAGCACAGTCCTGAAGCAGAAGCAGACTCTGAAAAATATATGTAGACAAGGAGGACATGCGCCAAACTAAGTGTAGTAAAATAGGGATTTAATGAGGTAAAAATAGTAGTAAACAGTAGATTGGCTACTCAAAGATGCTGGAACGCATAGCGCGTCCTATCCAGGAAACACAGCTTCTGGATCCCCTGTTGCTTCTCCCAGGCTTCCCCAGGATGGGTCTCCAAATCTCCCATGACTTGGCCAAGTCAGCCTGCCTGCAGCTGTAAACGATCGTTGTGACCCTTGACCAGCCGTTAACCCCTGATGTGCCCCTGCTCTTAATTGTTTTTTGAGTAGCCAATCTACTGTTTACTACTATTTTTACCTCATTAAATCCCTATTTTACTACACTTAGTTTGGCGCATGTCCTCCTTGTCTACATATTGTTTAATCAACATGTTGAGCATTGGAAAATTAATCAGCGGCTGCAGCCAATCAGCTGCAGTCACTGATAAGTGGGGTTCGCTGTCAGAGTATATCCCCCTCATAGTGGTGATATCATAGGAGATATCTGATAACAAAGTTAAGACACCTAACACAGTACCCTCCCAAGCCATTCTTTACGCGTTTCATCCTCCCACATGGCTTAATCGTAGTAGTGGGAGTGACATACAGCTCTCAGGTTTTATGCATAATGAACTGCCGTTCCAAACTAAAATCACTAAAAACAAAATGAGGAACAGATGGACAAGTACTAACAAGGAAAAAATGAGACACTGCAAGTAATGCCTGCTTGTGCAACACTGCTGCAAAACAAAATACATGTGTAGTGCTAATAAGGACATGCAGACCAACAATATATTTTCAACCCTGTGGTGTTTAAAGGCTCAAAAAGCCATAACAGTTATATTAATAATTTATTTTTGGGGTGCCTTATGTACAGAGCAAAAACACAAAATCCAGCTGTGCACAAAACAAAAAAAAAACCTGAAGAAAAATGTTTAAATTATCAAAACAGGAAGGACCCAAATCCAATAAAAAGCATCTATTTATTTTTTTATGTTAAAAAACAAATGAAAAATCCAACATAGAAAAAACAAAATGTGTTCTTCTCCATTTCTCTTATTAGAAAAAGGGTAAAAAAGCTAAATATTCAGCAGATATAAATTTTATAAAATTATAACCAGGAAAGGGAGGGGGGTTTTACAGTAAAGACATATTCTGAAAGCTAGAAACAGAGCAGCACGGGCATTTTATCAATTGCACAAAACATTATTTACGATGGTCAACCTGGAAATGTACTGCAAGTTAAAACTGACAACTGTAGTGCTCAATTTGCTCGCTTACATTTAGAATATTATTAACTCATAGTGAATGCTTGATATATATTCAATAAATGTGTAAAAAGACACTAATTGATCAATGCTGAATTGTGTTGATTACAAGCCTAATTCTTTTGATTTAGTCTCTTACCCGTTCCAGAGCAAGTGTCCTCACAGTATATTCTGCCAAGGTTTCTGTGTTAATCAAAGTTATGCGAATATCTCCATATGTTTCAGTGGTATCTGGCCAATATTTGCTGCACTTCACCTGGGTGGGGTGTAAAATGTACAGGTTTATGGATAACAAAAAAATGTTTTTCATTCAAATACCCTTTGTACGAGTGCCTTTGCTTGTGGTCTAATCTTAATACATTGGTAACTGTGTAACTTGCCACACTTAAATATGATAATGTACAAGGTGACTCAATTAAAATGAAATATAACACATATGTGCATATATGTATTGTAGGTGGAAAAAAGTCCAGATTAGGTCTTAAAAACCTCTGCAGTGACAGTTTGCAAAAAGGGAGTGTTTAAAAATCTTGACTTTAAAAATCACCATGTGAGGCTTCACCAACTACAAGCAATGGACTCTTATCAGAACATGAGGACTCCATTACAGAGTCAAAGAAATCAGCATAAATATGACAATGATATCAAGCAAAGATCTGGTTCGTATTGTTTGCTTGTAGTTCAGCTGTATATCTCATGGATTCAATCAATGTTAACATCAATGGCAACCATAAATGCACAAAATTCCACATAAAATCAGACGGCCCAAAGGTACTTAGCCTCATTATTAATATATTATATTCTATTGATAATGAGGCTTGGTTACTTTTGGTCCACCGGCCATCTTGGTTTTGATAGTGAGGCTTGGTGCTATCTGGTCCCGGCCGGACGGCCATTTTCCATACGAAGCTTGGGTGGCTTTGTTGGCCACCTTAGAATACAGGAAGTACAATTTGAGACCAATAATCATGGGGTCATCTACCTTATCAAGTATATATAAAGACATGCATTAGGAAAAGCGTACCGTTTATGCCCTATGATGTCACATATGATGAAACAAGTTGGGCATAGCTAATGCACATGACGTGGCCACGACTACTTGGACTGGTAATTTTTGTGAAGCATTGTTTGGAACCTCTATCATGCATGTTGGAAATGTTATGCATACAAAGTGCATATTGTTTTTATTCATGTAGATTGTTCCATTCTGATTTTATGTGCCATTTATGGTTGCCATTGATGTTACCATTGATTGGATTCATGACATATACTACTGAACTCCAGCCAAACAATGTGAACCGGATTGATGGGATTGTCATATTTATGCCGATTTCACTCTGTAATGAAGTCCTCATGTTCTGGTAAGAGTCCATTGCTTGTGGTTGGTGAAGGCTCGCGTGGTGATTGTTAAAGTGGATTGAAGCCCTAATCTGGACTTTTTTTTTTACTTACATATGCACACGTGTTTGTTTTATATTTTATGTTATATTTCATTTTAAATGGGTCATCTTTATATTTTAGAACAGAAATGTACACAATTACCACTGTTACATAGTTTGCCTTGCCTTTTTGTGCCAGCATGCTTTTTTTCTGCGATCAGTTTTTCATAATTTTTTTTCATCTTAATACATGACACCCAAGAAAGTGGAATACTTAGAAGAATTATTAAAATGTATACCATTTTAGAATATACTTTTTCATTTAGATTGTTTAAAATAAGGAAATACAACGTTTTATTTTGTTTGAGTCAGGTATCAATGAAATATTGCATATGCATTTGACATATTTTACTTTTTTAGCCAGCTGGTCGATTTCCAAGCTTCTGGCCAAAGGCTAAATTGAATACTCCGTCGGAATCAGAGAATATACCAGTCTTAAATCCTTTTCAGGGTTAAAACAGCCAGTGAGAAAGCATCATATCACCTCCCAGCCTCCTGTTAAATGACTTCTAAAAGCAATTTATGCTGTACTCTCTCTCTAGAAAACCATCCTCTGTGAATATATAATGTCAGTAGTGCATGTATATTAAATGTTTCTCTGTAAAATAAAAATATTGTATAAATTATTTAAAAAAAAATATTATTAAATAAAATGTATCATCATATTCTTTTAAATGTTTTTTTTTTTTTGCTAATCCAGAGAAACTCTGTTCACTTCAAAGACAGCATTTAATTGTCAAAGAACACAACTGGATCAGCAAAAACATGTGCACCTGATATATTAAAAAGTACATGTGAACAATAATGTGCTTGAGCTACAATCTGATATGTAAAACTTGAGTTAGCCACGGGTAGGAAATACAAATCAACTTAAAAAGCCTAGGCCACCAGTTGCATTTTCAGTGTGTGAGAACTTAATTTACTAAGATAGAAGAAAATCTGCCCACATTATGCATCAGTTAGACATGCACAGCCAGAAGGACTGAAGAGAAAGGCGAGACCCAATGACAAAGACAGATAGAAGGAAGGGACAAAATGTCTGTACCCCCCTGCAGGCTAACATGAATTTATTGCCTCTTCTCAGAGCACTAACAACAAAAATAATGTACTTTGAATGGAGCATATTTTTCTCCAGGAAAATGATAAAAAGGCATGAGAAAAATGCTTAGATGGCACATGGAGTCCATCCAGGCGAGCAGAAGGAGAAGTATGGTTCATGAAGTGTGTTAAGCCTACGACTGTGTGATGGATGCAATACAAGACACACAGTGATAAAGAGAGTAAACTAATTACATCGCTTTCACGTCAGCAATGTTTGGGAGGGTGCTGAAGGTAGACTGCTAATGAGAAGGGAAAATTAGACCAGCAGAGACCAAACAAAATCATTACAGTTAATGGAGATTTACGAGAAAACACAATTTAAAAAATGATCTGATGTAAGGAACATTGTTCTTAATTACCCGTCAGAGCAACACAACGACAATACTAATCATATTAGCCATGCAAAAAAAAGCATCCAGTTCACAGCAACAACTGCTATTTCTCTTTACAACTATATGTCTACGTGACAAAGGCCATATTCTTATGAATATAAATTTGTGAGAAATATCAAACATCTGCTGGATTCTGTTTTTCATCCTTTTTTGTCTATATATGATTATCCCATTCATAATCTACCTTTATGTGACATTCCTTCCCATAGCTGCAGAGCCAACACATTATGCATTCAAGAAATGGGCTTAATCAATGTACTGCTAGTCTCCCTCAGCTGGGAAAGATTAAACATGGATCTGTGGATTTCTCTATCAAAGGAGTTAACCGTCAGTCTGCTGAGTTATTTCTTAGCCACAGGCAAACTTTTAATATTTGTAAAAACAGGAAAGCAGCAATTCCAGCTCACAACGCTACTTTTTAGGGAACCTGCCACGACAGAGATCTATGATCTCTCTTTCTGAAAAGGCTAACTGCCTGGCTGTCATTCTCTCTCCGATTTTAATACCTTGGGTTATTGATCTGGAACATGTAAAACATGTTTCTCCGATCTTCCAAAACCTGTATAAACGGCCCTAGACAGATAGCAACTCACATTACTAAAGCTAGCAGGTTAGAATAATGGAAATTTTTAGAATGAGCTCAGAAATTGCAGTCTCCATACCTTTTTCTTGGAAGGTTTGTCTTTAGAAAAATATGTCAATATAAAATATAAGAGTCTTGGAGCTGACATCAGTGTCTTTTGTTCGCTACTTGATGAGTCATAGTCTTGTAATAAATATGTGCACAGAAGATGTTGGGAACCCTAATTGTTTATTCCGGGTCACTGATTTACTAACTAGTAAAAACGGATGAAGATGACAACCCTGGAGCCTACAACTGCGCAATTGTAGCTCCCAGATTTATATTATGATAGATTTCCTTTAACCTTTTAAGAGGCAAAATGTAAGCAGAGAAACCTTAGATTAGCTGTGGCAACTGTAAACATGTCCATGTCTAAGCAGAGGTGACAGCATTCCCAAGGTCCTGTGATGCAACTAACTATTACTAACTACCCCTGCTGCACACTTTCATAAGGTTTCGAATTATAGCTAGTTTCCCCTTATATCAGTATGATGCCTAGGCCCCTTTCACACAGGGTGGACTCAACTTTGATCAGCAGAGGATCTGTCCGCCGATTCCCTGCTGATGAAGACAGAGCGTGTGGGTGACAGGTCCATATCCACACCGTTTCTGCAGAGCAGACACGGACAGAGTCCACTCTTCTATATGGGCGGGTGAGAGTAAACTGAATCTGCTGTTCACTTATACCTAGGCTACCTCCGATCTGCTCCACCTAAACTAACTAACTAACAGGTGGATCTGATTGAAACACCAGTGTGAAAGGGGCCTTAAAACTCAACTCAATTTTGCATACACTTTACATAGTTCAGTTGAGCCAGCTGGGCCCAAATAAACTATGTCCCTCCCTAACATATGAAGCCGCTGGATATGCAGTAAAAAATGTATGAAGCTGAGGTTAATGCCGAAACTTTCAGTCTCACACACAGAACACAGTAGAGTCTATCACAGCGGCGCTCAGCCATTCAGAGTAAGCAATGTATTTTCTCAGTGAATAGAAAGCTTACTCTGATTGGCTGAGTCAGATGCTGTGACATCATCAGCCTGTCTCTCTGACTCAATCAAAGGAAGCTTTCTATTCATTAATAGAATACATTGCGGTATGCTGTATGTAGCCCCAGCTATTTACAGTTTGTACCACACATCCAGCAGCTTCACATGTTAGCGAGGGACATAGCTTTGCCCAAACGAACTACGGTTTGTAAAGTGTATGAAAAGATGGAGTTCAGCTTTAACATAAGTACAGTCTGGGTAGCCGCTAGCTGAAAAGTCTGTGTTCCCTGTCTTTAGAGTTTTAATAACCCACAGTTTGTCTTCCAGTCAGTGGTTGGCATCAAAAAGCAGATACTGATCTGTGTGGGTTGGTTTCCTGTAGATATATTGGCCCAAATACCTTATACACATCAAAATACAAGGTTATAGTGAATGCAAACTCAGTGGAAAATGACAACTCACACTTTTGGCCATTAACTTTTGGTTATGTCCATGTTAATTGAGAAATTAACACTAATGCAGGCTTTCTGACACCAAAGATATGATTATGTAACTAGAACAGGGTGGTTCCAATCCTGTTCTTGGACAATCAACATACACATTTCATAGTGATTATATTTAAGGGTTAGTTTACCTTTATCATCAAACAATGCCTATGCAGGTAAGGGTTGTCTGTAGGTAAACAAACTGCAACTTTGGCTGAAGTTGGATAATGCCCTTGCTATAGGCCATTGGCATCCACCCTTCCTCTCTTGTTGCTAGGCTTCTACTAGCTGCTGCTAATCACCCCAGCCATCACAGGGGTTAACTCTGAAACCCTTGCACTTGTGATGCTCTGTCACAGCATCACTGAGCTCAGAGTTAATGGGATAGGGAAAAAAGGTGCATGTGTGATATGTTTGAATAAGAGAAAAGGCTTGTTTTTCCTGATGGTGGGGATGAGCAGTAATAGCTGGGAGTGTCCTAGCAACACTAGGACACAAGGATACCATCTCTGGGAGTTTTTGGCCTGGTTTCAAGAGGTATGTCAATGTCCTACACATATAGAAAGGGCTAACTTTGGTCAAAGCTGAATAGTTTGTTTTTACCTACAGGCGCCCCTTACCTGCATACGCAGTTTTACTGTAAAGGTGAACTAACCCATTATCTTTCTGACACTTAGAACAGATGAAGTGGCTTGGAGAAGCTACAAACTGTCTTCAACGTAGTTGAATGTGACTAATTCTTACTAGCTATATAGAGACCTAGAAAAAAAACTTTTTTAAAGAAATAGCAAGTAGTAACACATAAGAAAGCATTTTCTCTTTATAGGGTAAAGACCTGTAAGGGAATGACCTGTGGGGCCCAGAGACTTTTGAGGGATGTGGGGTACTCCTGTGCCTTTTGGGCATAGGGTGTCTGATAAATGATAATTCATGTTTTCCAGGAGATCTGGGCATATTACAAGCTGTAAAGGTCAATGTTTCATTCAATGTGGGGACAAATGCTTTTGAGGTGTTAATTGCGTCAGCTCCTAAGACCTTTCATTGTCCATTGTGTGAGGCTGTTAATATGCTAACTAAGACTACTACTGTGGATTGAAACAGAGTCAGTCTGGCTCCTAGACCTCTCATTATGTACGCTAATACTGTTTTATGTGTGGAATGTGTCTTGTCAGCTGTAGTAATTAACTCCTGTAATTCGGGGCCCGAACGTCTGACAAAAGAATGTGTATTCTGCAGGTGAATAGCTGTTGTCAGAGACGGGACGTCTGAGGGATAATTACCTCCTCTGAATGACAGTACCTAAAAGAATGTGATTGAAGCCCCATTGTGTGATGAGGAGGGTGGAGATTTTCATTGTTCCTTTGATAACTGTAACATGACTGTACTGTATATAAAGCTGAGAGCTACCCATCAAAAATGTTCATACATTTGACTCAGAGAAAACAGAGCTTGTCTCGTCTTAATTCTGGGGAATGGATTGTGTCTACAGGGATTGTCAGAGTGTCAGCTAAGCTGTTGTGGTTGGGGGATGGAATGGATATTGTAAACGGTGGTGACCGTTACAGACCCATCTTTATTTGTACCAGAAGAGGTTGCACAAATGGACATTTAGATCTAACCGGAGACCTGAGTACTTTAAGTGACCTATAAGTATTTACGCTAATATAACCCAAACAGCAAGCCTCTGTAAAGATTTATCATCATAACGTTCATCATGTACTTTCTTCAAACATACATAGTAATCAGAATAATACATACCCTTCCAACTTCCACCAGCTTGGTGATCATAACTATACTTGAGCAGTGTTCCTGCCAAACCATTCTCCAAAAGTCATAGATCATGTCTTGCTTGGGACCTGCAGTAGATCAGTAATCAGACAGTAATTATGCATTTCTAGAAATTATTACATGAAAGAGCTGCTTTATCATGTATCATTGATTAATCTCAGATTTCAGATCAATCATAGGCAAAGTGGAAATCTTATTAGCTATGGCCTCGTACACACGACCGAGGAACTCGTCGGAAAAGACACATAGTTTTCCTCGACGAGTTCCTTGCTAGGCTTGTCGAGAAACTTGACAAGCTGTCTTTGCGTACACACAGTCAAGACCAAATCTCCTCGTTCTCAAACGGGGTGACTTCAACACATACGACAGCAGGCGAAGTTCAATTCCACTGGCACAACCCTTGGGGCTGCTTTTGCTAATCTCATGTTACTGCGTGTTAGGTAAAAGTTTGGTAAGAGACATTTGCACTTTTCAGTCTGTTACAGTGTGACAAATGTGCTTTCTTTATCGTACATCACGGGACACAGAGCAGCATAGTAATTACTATGTGGGTTATAGAGCCTACCTTCAGGTGATGGACACTGGCAATCTTCAGACAGGAAGTCCCTCCCTATATAACCCCCTCCCCTAACAGGAGTACCTCAGTTTTTTCGCCAGTGTCTAGGTGTTGGTCACGGTTAAGGCCTGGTCCATTGTGGCTAGGCCAGCTACATACCGGATCCGTCCAAAGTGCCGCAGTGCCAAAGTGGACGGTACCCGGGCCCCGTTTAGAAGACCGGGGTCTTGCCTATAATGCTTCTCTTTTGAGAGCTGGATCCTGGGTTCCAGATCATTGATCAATTACAGGGTCAAATGTTTGTCTGCTTGCCAGGGTGCTTATATAGGTCCAGGGGAGAGGTGACCTGCTATGGACCCCAGTCCCTGAAGGTCAATGACTATGCCCACGGTGAGGGGTGAAGGCTGGGCGCCTGCGCGCGGCGGGGGCGGCGGCCTGAGGGGGGAGGCAGAGCAGCATGCGGAAGCCGGATAAAGCCTCATCGGTGGAGGACACACAGAGTGCAGGGCTGTGCCTTCAGGAGGGATCCAGGACACTCAGACGTGCACCAGTTCAGGGGCTGTGAGCCCAAATCTGGACACACTTCTCAGCCAGAAAAAGAGGCGCTGCAGGAATATTCCCTAATACCTCCTTCCCCCCAGAGGAGACAGACTCTACACTTGGTCAGCAGAGCGGTTGCTGCTTTAGACAGCTACCTAAATCCCTGAGTCTCCTACCAGTGGCCTGATCACCCCAGAGTGGATGTGCTATAGGGGTACCTCGGGGTTGTACAGATGGCTCCCAAGGGATCAGGCTCTGCCAAGGGGTCTAAGACGGCAAAGAAGGCTAAAGGATCCCCATCAGGCTCAGAGGATTTGGGTCAGGCCGCGGTCACCCTGCCCTCCCCAGAGAGATCAGTGTTGGGGCTCCAGACCGAGTCATTGGAACCGGCGGGTGCTGTAGCTGGCCCTAATCAGCCACCCCCGGTCTATGTAACTGATGAGGTTTTGTCTACCACCTTGGGGGGGTTGGAAAGCAGACTTGCAGCCTTGATTGCTGCCTCCCTACCAGGGAAGAAACGCAATAGATCGCCTTCTCCTGCAGTGCAGGCTCCAGGCTTAGATCTCTCCTCAGACGAGTCAGAGTTTTCAGGATTCCAGGGAGAGGACCTGGAAGAAGGGGAATCTGAGGAATCCACCATTGAGGAACCCTTCTCGGCTTCTCAGGCAGAAAAGCTGTGGGTCCATTCTCTAACAGAGATGGTTCGGTCTGCCTTCAAATTACCTACACCGGTGCCTCCGGTTGGTACGGTAGGTTCCTTAGGGTCCTTGAAGGCTCCTCAGGTTTCTATGTGTTTTCCGGTCCATCCCCTCCTTGCAGATGTAATGTATAAGGAATGGGGTAAGCCGGATAGAATCTTTGTACCCCCTAGGAGGTTCGCGGTACTTTATCCCATGGAGGAAAAATATGAGAAGAAGTGGGCAGTCCCGGTGGTGGATGCAGCTATTTCATGTGTTAATAAGACACTGACCTGCCCTGTCGACAATGTCCAAATGTTCAAGGACCCGGTCGATAAGCGGTTGGAAACCTTGTTGAAGGCCTCCTTTGCCTCCGCTGGGGCAGTGGTCCAGCCGGCTGTGGCTGCCATTGGGGTATGCCAGGCTCTTAAGGACCAAACTAAGCAGGTCCTAAGGGACCTCCCAGCCCAACAGGCACAAGATTTGGCAGATTTGCCAAGGGCACTCTGTTTTGCAATCGACGCAATTAAAGATTCGATCCAGCAGGCCTCCCGCCTCTCTATGTCCCTTGTTCATATGCGAAGACTTCTCTGGCTAAAGAATTGGGCAGCCGAGACTCCGTGTAAAAGACTTCTCACGTGGTTTCCCTTCCATGGGGAGAGGCTGTTCGGGGAAGACCTGGATGCATATATCCAGAAGATATCCAGCGGAAAGAGTACGTTGTTGCCAATAAAAAGGAGATTCAGAGGGCCCTCATTTAAGCGCCCTGCCTCTCCCGCGCCAGTATCTTCCAGCTCTAGGCAGTATCGACGGCCGGCAGGTCGGCCTGCCGGGGAGAGCAAGTCCCGGGGTCAGTTTACAGCAAACAAAAGACCCTGGACCCGCAAAGCGGGGAAACCCGCCCCTAAAGCGTCTCTCTGAAGGGGCGCCCCCATCCTCACGGGTGGGGGGAAGGCTCCAGCACTTTGCAAGGGTCTGGGAAGCAAGGATCTCCGACAGATGGGTCCGCTCCACAGTCACTTCAGGATATCGGCTGGAGTTCCAACAATTTCCCCCACCCCGGTTCCGCAGGTCTTGCGTACCAAGCGACCCAAGGAAGGCGGCGGCGCTCTTGGCATCCTTAGACCGCCTCCTGGATCAGGGGGTGATTGTCAAGGTACCAAGTCAGGAGAGAGGGATGGGATTTTATTCCAATCTCTTTATTATCCCAAAGCCAAACGGCGATGTAATGCCTATCCTGGATTTGAAGGGCCTAAACAAGTACCTGTCGGTCCAGTCATTTCGAATGGAGTCCATCCGTTCAGTGGCCGCTGTCCTCCATGGAGGAGAGTTTCTAGCATCCATAGACATAAAAGACGCGTATTTGCAGGTCCCTATATTTTCCGGCCACCACAAATTCCTGCGGTTCATCATAGGTCGACGCCATTTTCAGTTCGTGGCCCTCCCTTTTGGGTTGGCCACGGCTCCCAGGGTATTTACAAAAATCCTGGCCCCAGTCTGCCCCCAGCCTAAGGCGGTCGGTTCAGACTACAGTTCGGTATCTAGAGACCTTCGGTTGGGTCATAAACAGGGACAAATCTGCCCTGCAGCCAACCAGGATCCTAGAGTACCTAGGTATGCGTCTCGATACGAATCGGCAAAAGATATTCTTGCCACAGTCAAAGATTCTCGCCTTGAGGACATTAATTCTGTTGATTCTAAGAAAGAGGAAGCCATTCCTGCGACTCTGCATGCAGCTGTTGGGGAAGATGGTGTCAAGATGGTGTCAACTTTCGAAGCGGTACCCTTCGCCCAGATTCACTCCAGGAAATTGCAGTGGATCATCCTATCAAGGTGGAACAAACAGGTTCAAGCCTTGGATCTACCCATTTTTCTCTCCCCGGTAGTCCGGGAGAGTTTCAGTTGGTGGTTGACTCCCAAGAACCTTCAGAAGGGGAAGCCCTTCAACCCAGGGCCGTGGCAAATAGTCACGACAGACGCCAGCTGGACAGGTTGGGGTGCAGTCCTGGAGAACCTATCCCAGCAGGGGAGGTGGTCAGCCACGGAACAACACCTGCCCATCAACATCTTGGAGATGCGGGCAGTCCGGTTTGCCCTGAAGGCTTGGACATCCAGGCTAGTGGGGACGGCTGTCAGAATACAATCGGACAATGCTACGACGGTAGCATATATAAACCACCAAGGAGGTACAAGGAGTCGAGCAGCTCAGAGGGAGACAGATGAGATTTTTGCATGGGCAGAGACCCACATACAGTGTCTCTCAGCGGTATTCATTCCGGGAATACAAAATTGGCGAGCAGACTATCTCAGCAGGAGACAGTTGTTGCCAGGAGAATGGGCTCTCCATCCCCAGGTTTTTCGAAACATCTGTCAGAGATGGGGGACACCAGAGGTGGACTTAATGGCGTCAAGGTTAAATACAAAACTACCCAGATTCGTATCCAGAACGAGGGACCCACGGGCCTGTGGCACGGACGCCCTGGTTTGTCCATGGCACCAGTATTCACTGATGTATGCCTTCCCGCCACTTCAGCTGCTTCCCCGATTCCTCCGTCGGATCAGTGCAGAGGGCAAGTAATCCTAGTGGCTCCAGCGTGGCCCCGGAGGTCCTGGTACTCCCTAATTGTGAGAATGTCAATCGGAGACCCCTGGCCGCTGCCACTCCGGCCAGACCTGCTATCGCAGGGACCAATATACCACCCTGCCTCACAGTCGCTGGGTTTAACGGCTTGGCGGCTGAGGCCTACGTCCTAAGGAAAAGGGGGCTCTCGAGGTCTGTGCTTTCCACTATAATCAATGCGAGGAAACTAGTTTCAAGACGTATATACTACAGGGTGTGGAGAAACTATGTGTCGTGGTGTGAGACCAAGAGGTGGCACCCCTGTAGGTTTGTAGTCGGTAGGATCTTGGAATTCCTGCAACACGGAGTGGAGAAGGGACTGGCTGTCGGCACTATTAAGGGACAGGTGTCGGCCTTGTCAGTTCTATTTCAGAGGCCATTAGCCACACACTCATTGGTCAAGACTTTTTTACAGGGGGTTCTGCGATTTAACCCCCCAGTCAAGCTCCCGGCTTGTCCCTGGGACTTAAATTTGGTTCTCTCGGCCCTACAGAGGCGCCCCTTCGAGCCCCTAGGTCATATCCCGTTGGTGTTGCTGTCAAGGAAGTTGGTATTCTTGGTGGCCATGACCTCGGCCAGGAGGGTCTCGGAGCTGGCGGCCCTTTCTTACAAGGAGCCGTACCTGATAGTTCATGAGGACAGAGTCATCTTGCGACCCTTGCCCACCTTTTTGCCTAAGAGGGTCTCAGCATTCCATTTGAACCAGGACTTGGTCCTCCCGTCATTTTTTCCCAATCCAGGGTCCAGAGAGGAAAGGTTGTTACATTCCTTAGACGTGGTAAGGGCTATTAAGGCCTATTTACAGGCCACAGCCCATATCAGGAAAACGGATGCGCTGTTTGTTCTGCCGGAGCGGCCCAGAGTAGGTCAGGCGGCGTCAAAAGCCACACTAGCCAGGTGGATCCGCCAGATAATCTCACAGGCCTATGGCCTGAGGGGTAAGGACCCCCCGGCCTCTGTCAAGGCTCACTCAACCAGGGCCTTAGGGACTTCTTGGGCAGTCCAGCATCAGGTTTCCATGGACCAGGTCTGCAGAGCAGCAACCTGGTCGTCGGTTCACACGTTCACAAGGTTTTATCAGGTGAACGTGAGGAGGCGCGAGGACCTGGCCTTTGGCCAATCGGTCTTAAGAGCCGCCCTCTAGTTTCCTTGCGCCCGGTGGCATCTTTTGGTCCTTCCTGTTAGGTCTCCCTCCCCTCAGTTGGCATTGCTTCTGGACATCCCACATAGTAATTACTATGCTTCTCTGTGTCCCGTGATGTACGATAAAGAAAAGAGGATTTTTAAAAACAGCTTACCTGTAAAATCCTTTTCTTGGAGTACATCACGGGACACAGAGCTCCCACCCCTCTTGTTGGGGGAATTTATGGGACAAATTATTGCTTGCTACAAAACTAAGGTACTCCTGTTAGGGGAGGGGGTTATATAGGGAGGGACTTCCTGTCTGAAGATTGCCAGTGTCCATCACCTGAAGGTAGGCTCTATAACCCACATAGTAATTACTATGCTGCTCTGTGTCCCGTGATGTACTCCAAGAAAAGGATTTTACAGGTAAGCTGTTTTTAAAAATCCTCTTATTTCCATTAGAAACGCTACTTTTACCGAAGGTAACCGAAGGTGCGCGGGTTTCTAAGCATACATACCAACGTGTTTCTCGTCTAAAAATAGCCCGACGAGGAACACGACGAGCAAATTGAGACTCCCGTCGAGGAAAAAGAGAACTTGCTCTCTTTTTTCCTCGTCGAGTTCCTCAACAGTTTTCTCGATGAAAAGCATACACACGACCGTTTTCCTCGACAAAAAAGCTCCCCCACCAAGTTTCTTGATGGATTCTGTCGAGTTTCTCGGTCGTGTGTACGAGACCCAAGCCATATTCTCCATTTATATTATGGGCTGCCACAGGGAGAAGCACAAATATGTGATCATTCAGATATAAACAGGAATTTGTATCATACTTTGTGCCTGTGCATGGGGGTCAATATGCATACATTAGCACAAAAGCACACATACATCCACTCTCTTTAATAAAAAATACATTAATAGAGCACATAATTGTGTTTTTCCTACAGCTTGCCTGTAAAATCCTTTTCTTGGAGTACATCATGGGAGTGCAGCCATAATAATGACTATGTGGTTATACGCCACCTACAGGTGAATAGACGTTGGCAGACAGTCAAACAGGAAGTCCTCCACTACATAACCCCTCTTACACAGGAAGTACCTCAGTTTTGGTATCAAGCACTTAAGATAGACCTCATGTCCCTATTCAGTTTGAAACTGCTACAGTTTAATTGCTTTAAAAAAACGAGCCCTTAACTTCTGCCCCAAGAGCCAACACAAGGCAAAGACTGACCGGACTAAGGAAGGAGCAAACCACTTCAGAGACTGTTTTAAAACCTTATGGTCTGAGATACTCTTAAACACAGCAAATTCAGATGCATCCCTCACTTAGGAGAAAACCTGGCCAGTCTCCCATCCATGTACTAACTAGACTTTATCCAAGATCAGGCGCCACAGTGGCTCAGATAATCCTGATGCCATTGGTCCAACAAAAGACGTGAACACCGCCAGACCACTGAACCTGAGGACGGTGTACCTGCCTTTTTTTCTGGAGGGGAAATGGCAGCCCATACTTTTAAGAAGTACACAGAGCATGTTTTAAACAGCACACTGCCCCTAGGGGCTACTGAGAGAAAACCAGACAGTCATATCTCTTTTTTTTTTTTTAAAGAGAAACTGTAAAAAAATGCAGACTTACCATTTCTGCTGCAGGACTTTGAGCAACGGGAGTCTAATCTTCACCCATCACAGCAGGCTTTGTCATAAAAGACTATAATTTGGGGTCCACTACCCTGGACCTATATAGCCCCCTGCAGGAAAGCACCTTGGTCAGAAAAAACACTGCACCAGGTTTCAATATGCAGGGTCCAGCGCCGTAAGGCTGCATTACAGGCAAACCTCAAGTAATCTTCTCTCCTTCTAATAAAGGTTCGGGTACAAGCCATTTTGGCTGCCAGCCTTTTTTCAAATGGATCCAAATGAAGTCCATGATTCTAAATAGAACAGTTCAGACCTCCAAGTATGCTTCAAGAGTATGTATTATTTCAGTTTGACTATCTGCCAGTGTCCATTTCCCTATAGGTGGCGTATAACCACATAGTCATTATTATGGCTGCTCTGTGTCCCTTGATGTACGATAAAGAAAAATGATATTTGCTTTTGTATTTTTTTCATAAAATTGTTTATGCTCAGTAGTATACATTACCCGGTATCTCAAAAAAGTTTGACATTGGGATTGTTGTTACTAGCATTAATACCAATGAAACAATAGTGCTGATTTTACCATTACCACCTACCTTGTGTTGCAATGAAGTGGTTTGATCTGTGATACCCCTACAAATGAAAGAAAAAAAGGAAATATGAACATTACAGTGCTACCTTCCAGTCGGTCCAAAAATCCCACCATGCAGTTTAGCAAGCACTGTGATCCCACAAAGAGACAGGTAGAGTAATAGGCTCAGGGGTGGACAGACAAATGGTGTGTGCTTATCAAAAAAACACTTACACCACAATTTTTACAGGACTCAAACAAATTCTAAAAACCAAGATTTGGGGTAGTGTCACATGGATGCATATTGCGATCAGCGCTTAGAGCTCTATTAGCCTGTCAAATGTAATCAATGTTCATGGAGCACATACGTTCCAAATGTAATCAGTGCTAATCCTGTTTACAGGCAAAAATAAAATTTATGAAAAGGATGGACAAGAAAAAGTGTGTGTTGCTTGTAACAACCAGTCAGCATTCAGATATTTCTGTATTACAGAAGAAAGAATTAATACTTATTACTTAACTGCTTGTTACAGGCAATGTAGTCACTTTTCTTTACTCTAAGTTTTAATTAGTGAGACCACATAGTGCCATGTGACTCTACTCATGAAATAAAGACAAAAGAGAATAAAAATGAGAGCTTAATGGTGAAATGACAAGTGGAGAGGAAGCCATTCTTAAGAGATGCCTTAAAAAAAAAAAAATCTTGTTTTAGGTAACAGTTAGTGACAAACTAAAAGCTCAAACTGAAATCAAAAGCAAAAAAAAACATAGCTATATGACATACCAAGTTTGAATTAATAACATGGTTATGAATTTGTAATCTGATACAGATTACTAACCTTGGACTGAATGATGTATTTGTATGGAAAATGAAGATGAATGAAATATGAAGCATTATTAGAGGAAGAAAGTATGGAGCAGAGATTCCTGAGAAATATTAGGTAAATAGAGAAAGCATGAAATAGATCATGTACAGAGGGGCTTAGGAAAGGCAAATGAAAGAATAAAAAGGGCGATTGTAGAAGAAAATAAGGACAGAAGTACGAGGGATTGGGGAGGAGAAGCTGGAAGTTATTGATATATTAGAATTTATGGTTTTTAATCAGAGGGTACTAGTTGTCTTAGTATAATTCCAGCACTTATCCCAGGCACTAATGCACCTGGATTTGGAAGGTGGGAGATAGGATCACAAGCTTGATACTCACTTCTCTGTTAATCCGGATCTACCGGTGATCCCATAGACAGAATAACAGAATGGTGGGGCCAGAGATGTCAAGGAAAGCAGAGAAAAGGGGCAATAAGAAAAATGGAAGACAGATGAACGAAGACAGAAAATGAGAGCGGAAATAAACATTGAAATGAAAAGAGAGAACCAGGGCAGTGGAGAGATGGTGGAGAAGAAGAAAGATGGAGAAAGTTAGAGACATTTATAGAACCGGTCATTATCATATGAGACCAGTTATGTCAAATAAAATGGGAGACAGTGGCGAGGATAAGGATACAAAATGTAGAAAACAGATAGAAGGGCAGCAGAGAAAAGAAAAGGATAAAGATGCATTAGCAGAAACAAAAGAAAGGGGCAGTATAAGAAGTTAAAGGCACCAGTCACTTTACAACATAGCAGATATAAACTAGGAAGAACAAGCATACAAGTGGAATAAAATTGGTGAAATGTGATTCTAGAGTTACTGCATATTATTATAGAACACTTGTACCATGTTTTAGATAAAACGGGGTCAAGTATTTTACAAATACATAAGGTAACACATATCTGAATGAGGAACAATGCCTTAAGCTGGCCATATACTGCTCTAATTCCAGATGATTCAGTAGAAAATTCAAGGAGTGAGGGAAGCTTGTAGGCACCACCCTACTCATCAAAAAAAGTTTTTTTAATGGACTTTTGTCAAATGAGCCAAGTGGTAAATTGTTGGTTGAACAAACATTGCATCTAATCAGATGCAGTCGCGGTTGGGGTATTCAGCAGCTGTGGGTCCCACAAGCTCCTTAATACAACAGACAGCAGGGGAGATTCCTTCATCAGCCCACATATATGGATAAGCTATACATGCACACATCTCCCCATTCTTGCTAGACAATGTAAATGAAACAATGACCCCTGCTGGCCATTGTATTCAGATAGCTGGCATCTGCAGCCCTCATAATACCCAAACAATGACTGCATCTTATTGATGCATCCATTGTGCGACTCACAATTTTCTACCCGGCTACCTTGACAAAGCAAGAATCATGCCTCATACACACGATTGGTTTCCCTGGCGGTCAAAAGTCCCAAGAACCTGCTCGGTTGCTTTTCCTGTGTACACACGGCCGGTTTTCCCGACAGGAAAACTGCCATGACAGCTTTGGTCGGGAAAACTGGCCGTGTGTATGCTCCACGGCAGGTTTTTCCATAGGAAAACTGCCGAGCAAAAAGTTCTCTTTTTTTGCTAGCAGCTTTCCTGTCAGGAAACAGACGGTATTCCAGACCAAAAGCAAACATGGCAGTTTTCCCATTGGGAAAACCGATCGTGTGTACGAGGCATCAGAAAAAATGCGACCCATGTATAAAATGCTTAAAGTGATTGTAAAGGCTATGTTTTTGGTCCTAAAAGAAAAAAATAAGTTTATAGTTACCCGCTGTGTATTGCACACAGCGGTCCCTGGAGTTCCCCGTCAGCATTCTCTGCTCTGCCTCTTCTGTGTGTGCTCCCATAGCAAGCCACTTGCTATGGGGGCACACTAGAATGCACATGCTTGAATTGGGCTGTGTGGGTCCATAGACACACATAGTGTGGCTTGGCCCCCGCCCCTTCTTCTTCCTCACAGGATTTAATTAATAGCAGCCAATAGCTTTTGCTTCTCTCAATCTGTCCTGTGAGAAGAGGAACAGAGCTGCTGATGGGCACAGCACTGAATTGAGCGACGGAGGGATTGAGAGAGTATTTGGGGAAAGTAATGAACAGGTAGTGGGACAGAGAATGCATTAAGGTAAAAAAGTATTGGACTTTATAACCACCTTAAGAGTAAATACGTATATCTTAAACAGTATTTAATAAATCTGATGGGTAGCCCACCAGTCCCAGGAGATTTGAAAAAAAAAATGGAGAAGATGGAATCTTACATTTTGTATAATGAATAGAAAGACTTTTAAAGCATGTACTTTACACTTTGTGTATGTGATAGAACCATTAAGGGATCCATCGAGTGTGCAATTTGTTTAGCAGTTTTGGTATAGTGGTATAAATAGCTTGTTAGAGCTCCTGGCACTGTTTAGGATTCATTTAGAGTGTTTTAATATTTTATTATTACAGATGGGATCAGGTCTCCTCTGGAAAGATGTGCAAGTAATCTGACACATATTTCCACATATTTGGGGGTTCTCTTCTTTAAGAAAACTATTCTTCCTGATTATGAACGTTAAGTTTAAGTAGATTTATGTACTCTCCTATTCAAAAAGACAACTTTTTTTAAAGGAGACAGGACAATTTTATTAGAGAACCTGATGGTATGTTAAAGCATAGGTTGCTTATCATACTTTTATAGTGCATCACAATGCACAGATGTGCACAATATCTGTGCTGCGTTAAAAAGAAGGTGTGTTGCACTGACGGCCCTTTCAAAATATTTGGGTTGCTTTAATGCAATGAACATAGTAATGTACCTGGAAGCACTGCAAAAATGTAAATCCAGGACACAGGGCCTTAAGTCTTAGCCATGGGTCATTTGCAGCTACCTTTTTAGGTGATTGGGGACTGGCAAAAATAATGCTGCACAGTCATCCCCTATATAACCCTTCCCACTCCCAGCTAGCCACAGCTTTGCAGTAAGCAATTGGGAGATCAAAAAAAAACATGGATTATAGGATCCAGGTCTCTCCCCTAAGAAAAGGATTTTAGTGGTAAGTCACACAATTCAGGATGCATGATCCCAAGTCTTTGTCCACGGGACATCCAACAGCTGTCTAACTTGGGGGTGGGCAACAAAGAAAACAAACGCTAATAGGCCCAGGAAGGTTGACGAATGAATAAGATTGCTGAAAAAAGGTTGTAGCCGAGAGGTAGACTGTCACAGAGCATACCACTTCAATACAGTGGAAATACATTTCCTTGGGATATTTTGGAGCAGGACATAAGGAGATGAGGACAATGTCCTGGTTGGGGGCAAACAAGGAAACCACCTTAAGGAAGAAAAAAGCTTTGGGCCTTAAGGCTCATTACAGAATAAGGACACTAGACCCACCACACAGAGGCAATAGCTGAGACCAGCTAAGGCAATATCTCTAATAGACGTGAAGGGTGGTTTCTGAGGGGCCAAAAGAACTAATATTCCATGGATTCACAGGGGAATGTATAGGGGAAAAAAAGTGTGCCACACCCTACGCAAAGTCCTTAACTAAGGAACAAGAGGCCAACGATATCTGAAACAAAATGACCAAGACTTTTCACTTGATGGTACTCAAGTTTTGATCTAAAGCAGATCGGAAGAAGGACAATATGGGTCCCATGAAATATTTCATAGGGATGACATTTCCTTGTCTTCCACCATGCAAAGTAGGCTTTCCAGGTGCAATGATAGATTTTGCAAGAAGTTAACTTAGCCTTTAAGAGTGTAGGGATAACTGAATTCGATAGGCCCCTGTTTTTTAGGACCTGGACTTCAAGAGCAATGCCATTAAATTAATGTCAGAGAAGCAGAACGGGGAAAAGGCCTTTTGGAATGATCCAGTAGGCTCCCATTCCATGTCTGCAACACACCATTTAAAGTGTCACAGTCTGTGCTCCCCTTCAGCCAAAGGCAAAAGAACTCTGGCACAGTGCAGAGCAAAGCAGGTCACTAGCTCAGTATTTACTGTGGCAGATGTCTTCACACACTGGATGGGATTTAATGGACCAGAATACATCCTGTTCTAAACTCCCTGATGGGTCCACTCCTGGTGAGGTATTCATGGACAGAACTACGCTGCTGGCAGACCAGGGCCCTGAAGCTAAATGCACCTGTAACCCACCTTGTGACTAACTCAACAAGGTTGCACCACTTACTAGTAAGTGTCCACAAAAATTCCAGTGCCCAAAGGCCACGCTCATTTTCTCCAGGCATCATCTGGGTCCAGCCCTCCAAAGGCTTGGCCAAGGAGTCAACCAATCCAGGAGCTACAGAAAGGAGCTGCAGCAGCTATGAAATCTTGCTAGAACAATCCTCCAAAAAAAATAAAGAGGCATGCTTTTCTCAGAAGAGAGAATATGGTCATAATCCACAAACACTTGCAAAACATTGTACCAAGCTGGGAATAAATATAGCTATTTTAAGAGATGTCCCTGTTTTGTTTTTTTTTGCCAGTATCCTAACATCTCAAGGTACCTGCATATAAGCCATGGTTAAAGACTAGAGATTCTATGGCTTTTACTGTATAACTAAGGTTGGCTAACAGATTCCTCCATCTGGGGTAAAATTGCACAGATGGCAAATTTCCTACTGCAGTGATTGTATTGTGACAGCCAGTGCTGGTGGCTGTAAGAATACCCAAACAGCGGCTCCATGTGGCTGGATGCACATACCATCTAACAATTTTATGCCCAGCTACTTTGATTTTTCCATAGAAGGATGTCAGACACAAGGGTACCGATAGGCCTGCCTAAAAGCAAATTTTGACAGGTTGATCAGGAACCAGACAAAATTCAAAGAATGTATGACCAGTTTAAGAAAGAATTTCTCTGGTGAATATATTATGTATGTAAAAACTAGTTTTGAGAAAGAAAAATGTTTTGATGGCAAGATACATGTAATGCCAAGTGTCATAAATTGAAAATTCACTAAATAATGTATTTCATTTTGAGATCAAGGAGTTGTGAAGTGCATGTAAGTCTCTGCTTATTTACAAAACACAGATTTAAAGTGTAAGTTCACCTTTTCAGGTGAACAAGTGAAAAAGAAAACCCCGGTCACCACTGCACGTACAGTAATTCTGTGGTTAGGTATTAGTTCACCTTTGAATTTTTTGCCGAAAAGGTGAACTAATGCTGCGTACACACCGATCATTTTTCGGGTTGTAAAAAACTAAATTTTTCAGGCTCTAGAAAAAAACTTTAAAGAAATTAAAACGGCCTTGCCTACATACGATCGTGAAAAAAAATGCTCTAACAAAGCGCGGTGACGTACAACATGTACGATGGCACTATAAAGGGGAAGTTCCATGTGGATGGCGCCACCCTTGGGTCTGCTTTTGCTGATTTTGTTTTAGTAAAAGACGATTTGTGCTTTTCAGTCTGTTACAGCGTGATGAATGTGCTTACTCCATTACGAACGGTAGTTTTACCAGAACGAGCGCTCCCGTCTCATAACTTGCTTCTGAGCATGCGCAGGTTTTTCACGTCCTTAAAGCTCACACACGACCATTTTTTACAACCCGAAAAACTACAGCGTTTAAAACGTCGTGAAAAAATAGAGCATGTTCGAAAAATAATTTGCCCGTTTTTTAGAACCAGAAAAATGCTCTGAAGCCCACATACGATCGTTTTAAATTAACATTTTTAAAAACGTAGTTTTTTACAACCCAAAAAATTATCGTGTCTACGCGGCATTACACTTTAAGCATATAAAGTAAGTTAACATTACTGTATATAGGCTTTGATGGCTTTGTATGTGATATAAGTTACCTATTGTTAAGTGCTAAGTATAGACTATTAAGAAGAAAAGTTTAGTTCTTCCCTATCCGATTGTTGTCGGAAAAGTCAAATGTCCCATTACAACCATGGAAAAATGCAGAAATATATATATATATATATATATATATATATATATATATATATATATATATACATACTTTTTTAAATTGGACTGTAAAATACACCGTGGTAACCTTTGGTTGACTATATTTACGTTGCTTATCTTAATCTTTACTAGGTTTATTTTTGCAGTAAAAATCACATGACACTAGAATAAAAGGATGAGGCTTTTATACTTGTTTATCATAAATCTAGTACCTAGGCAACATAAACAATACAAACAGCCACCATTTGTTACAGTTATAAAATTGTTTCCCATTATTCTGATCTCATTCTTTCACTCTAGTGCCCACAGGATGTTATAAGCATTACGGCACCCCACAAGCTCACATCTGAAGCCTTGGATATAGACATAGAAGAGATTTATTCTATGTGATAATGAACTGACACTAGACTTCAAATCATGATAAGGGCCTCTGTTTATCATTTAACACACACTGTTCTTAACCAAGGAGCCAGCCTGTTTTATAAAAAAAACATTCACAACACATTTTAAATGAAAATTGAAGTTACTTTGCAAAAACAGTGTTCATTCCAAATGGTACATGACACATCCAGTGTATGTTAGTGGATATTATAGATGATAACAGTTTGGCCCAAATGCAGGCTATTTAAGGACAATAGTCATTACATTTGTGCTCAAGGTTCAGCATTCCAAAGTGTTACATAGAACATAAACTTAAATGTGCTGGCACACAGTACAGACAAAGCAGCTGCAACCTATTGTATTTGGCAAACAAGCATGCTAATTGTGATGGAAGAGTGTCATAATAGCCCATTGTGCCGTACAATCAAGGTGTGCAGATAGAAAAAATAGTGAAAAACGTGGCTGTATTCTGCGTGTATTTACACAGCATTGTCAGTGCATAGTTACCTATCCTTAGCTCTACACGCTTATTTTATGGATTGGCTGTTCTGTTGATAGTTAACATAAATATAACACATATTTTGTTACCCCCCAAATACTTTAGGAGGCTCGGAAACAAGACATCATATTATCTATATTTTCATTTTACCAGTGTGTAACAACTAACTTATTTCATTCTAAATGACTACACCCATGGCACAGAGTCATATAGCTGTTAGAAGGGTGAAGCACAAAATTGGGATGCCATGAAAGTGAAATGCCACAGGAAACATTTTCCTTTGGTAACAAACTGAGGCAGGGTCTGATTCCCTTCAACTCTAGCAAAGTACAGTACTCTGCCAGGCTGTGCTAGTGAAACGCTTCTGTCATTAAAAGGAAACAAATAACACACTTTGGGTCAATTTGTTTACTTTTATGTACAGTATCTCACAAAAGTGAGTACACCACTCCCATTTTTGTAAATATTTTATTATATCTTTTCATGTGACAACACTGAAGAAATGACACTTTGCTACAATGTAAAGTAGTGAGTGTACAGCTTGTATAACAGTGTAAATTTGCTGTCCCTTCAAAATAACTCAACACACACCCATTAATGTCTAAACCACTGGCAACACAAGTGAGTACACCCCTAAGTGTCCAAATTGGGCCCTAAGAGCCAGTTCACATTGCGGAGGCACGTCTTCGGGGGCGACTCTGCAAGTCGTCCTGAAGACGACTTCAGAGGCGATTAGCAAAATTATTTCTGAATAGAAGTCAATGCAAATCGCCCCGACTCCCCCTCGAAGTCGTACAAGAACTTTTTTCTAAGTCAGAGCGACTTGCATCGCTCCTATTAGAACGGTTCTATTGCATAGAATGGGACGCCCCAGTGTGAACCGGCTCTTAGTGTCAATATTTTGTGTGGCCTCCTTTTTCCAGCTCTGCCTTAACCCTCTTGGGCATGGAGTTCATCAGAGCTTCACAGGTTGCCACTGGAGTCCTCTTCCACTCCTCCATGACGACATTACAGAGCTGGTGGATGTTAGAGACCTTAGTGAGCTGTACACTCCCTAATTTACATTGTAGCGAAGTGTAATTTCTTCAGTGTTGTCACATAAAAAAGATATTATAAAATGTTTACAAAAATGTGAGGGTGTACTTACTTTTGTGAGATAATCATTTTATATGGGCTATTAAACATTTACAATTTACATAAAAATGCAGTTGATACATACAGTATCTAGTACATGGTATATTCTAACAAAAAAACAGATATTCCCTGTATCCTCTGACACATTGGTTAGTGGTGCACGGGTGTGGCTACATGCAGTGTGCCAGACCCATGGATTCTAATGGGGGGGGGGGGTTTAAAGCCAGAGGCTCCAATAGGCTTCAAAAATGGGTGGACTCAGGGCACAGAGCACTGCGCTCCGAGCCCACCCATTTGTGTGAGAATATCAAATTAATATTGACTATTCTCACACTGATCCTCCTCCCGGGCAATCAGGAAGTGGGTTCTGTGACCCGTTACCCGATTGACTGAAAGGACAGGAGATCCTATTAAATGTTTAGGAGGAGACACACAAACCATGTGTGTAATGGATTTACATCATACTACACAAACATTTTCTAGGTGGTGCTCCACACAACTTGTACATATTACATACTTCTAATACTTACATCAATGTAGTTGGCATTTATCTCTTCTGAACTGCATTCTGCCTGAAGAGGGTGGAGCCGGACACGATGTCTCTCATCTGAAAATAAAACTAGCCAGTTGTAACCATCAATTCTAAGACCAGCAGAGAAAGCAGTAGATACCCAAATTATACCACATACAGTTTGGTTGAGGCTCTTGTCTTCCTTTCCCTTTATCCTTCTTCTTGGTCACATCCCAATCAAAGAAGCTCTGAAATATAATGAACATTGATTAGGTCAGTAAGTGTAATAATTAGTTTTTTTTTTGGACATGCAAAATAGTAGACAGTTCTGTCTTCATTAAATTATTATAAATATACACTGAGAGCAATTTCATCCTAAACTGCAGTTTTATATCTCAAAGTCTCATTACTCACAGTGCAAGGCACCATTTTCCAACACTGAATAAGTTGTTTCAATACTGCGAAGCTGAATATTAGATAGTGTGTGTATCATCATTGGTTCCTAACATATTGTACATACAGTATACCTCCACAAGGTTCGTCTCAAAGATGCATAGGGTACTCTGGCTTGGCAAATTAAAGTGTAACTATGGTCAAATCATTACATTATGTTCCACGTTGATTTTCAAATATCACTAGCCTACGCCTAACTAAAAGCATCACTCTGGGATCTATATTTTCATTTTAGGAAAAGTAAATATCTACAGTGCTTTTCAGAATGTATCCATTTACATATAGAAACAAAGGGATGGGACTGTGACACCTATTTTCTGCCTTAACTAAAATAAAGTCTGCAGGGCCTGTTCTGCATATATATAAAATATGTTCTGGAGCGCATGTTCGGCCTGTTTTACAACATGCTCTTGAAGGCATATTCTACTGTACTAAAGAGTAGACTGGAGGGCATGTTCTGCCAGTTCTAAAAGATCATCTGGAGGACCTGTCCTGTCTGTTTTAGAATGTGGTCTGCAGGGCACGGAAGATTCATTACAGACTGAGCTATTCTCAGCAACAACCAAGGCAAAAGATGTTTTAACAAGACAGATGTAACCTATCAATGGCATTTTTCAATGTTGATAAGAAAATTCTGGAGACTATACCTCGTATTCTTGTTTAAATCCATAACCCTCTGCAACTTTCATCTGGTTTATGTGTTGGAGAAGATCTGCGACACGTACAGCAGGGTGTAGTTGCCCAGTGTGATAGGGAGAGCTTTTCCTGCCTCCATTTCTCCGAGGTGACCCTCCCAGAAGGCTGCTTGACTCTGTCACAGAGCCAACACGCTGCTCCCCTGAAAAGATGAAAATTAAAAACAAATTTCAGCTATTTTCAGTATTTACAATCAACGTCAGCACAGTATAAAAAAAATCATAGTTTAAAATACACAAGACTTATTTTACTGTATAAACTGCACCAAAAATTGATCTCCTAACGCAGATGAGTCAAAATCATCTGTCAAATCTGCAAATGATAGAGTATTTGTCGGAGTGGACTCACCTCGAGAGCCATAGTTGTGTAGGAATGTCAGCGCTGCTTCTTCTTGCAAAAGCTTTGGTTGATCTGTGATCTTGGCATGTTCCCTAGGAACTGCAGCACAGGAATTCTCATGCCGCACTGGTAGGGCAGACTTTGTCAAACCCATTGGTTTTCTGTGAAAATTAGGAAATAGCTCAGTATTTAACAGGTTGTATTTCTCCCATCACTAATGCTACAAAGTGTAAATTAGGCTTGAAAAATGTACTTGATTCTTGCTATTACCTGAAATATATATGGCTGGAAATACAAAAATGGATAGTTAAAAAAAAAACCTTCATCTACCAAAGAAAAGCCAAGTATCCCCACCAGGCCAGGAGACTTTAGCTTATCAAATATAAAGTCTTTTAGCAAGGTATGCCCTAGATTTAAACAAAACTAGCAGGAGAGGAGGTAAGTTATCTACATTGGTATTCTTCGGTATCCCAGGTAGACATTGTTCATGGCTTTTAATAAAGTTCACTATATAATCCCAAGCTTTTGTCTGATTTGGTAAGCCCTCATTTTTATATGCTTTTGTCAGACTTCTGCAGTCATACTTACGGATAGTAAGCATAAGAAAACTGAGTTCTTCTGATAGCATTAGAGATAAAAAAGGAAAGATTGAGAACTTAATGCAATGTACTAATTATAGTTCAAGGAACATCACATACTAAAAAAACATACGAAAATAAATACAAATAACTGCACAATATACTGCGCCACTCAACAAACAATTAAGAATATCTAGGTACGTACCCCTTCCGTACAATGATAATGACAGCACCAAGCAGGACGATGAATACAACCAACCCACCAGCACAGATACCAAGCACAAGTCCCATCTCTTCTGAATGCTGTGGAGCCATAGAGAAGCGGTGGCTGTCCTTGCAGGGAGCTACCAGAGAGTAAAATAACATATAAGATATGAAGGTACGACCAGAAGATATCTAAAAGGACATACAAAGATTGAATTAGAACAATGATGCAAGATATTTGGTGAATAAAAAGAGATCAAAAAGCAGGATGTCAATACAGAAAGAATGAAAAAACTGACAGACTGTAAAACATAATACAGGGCGAGGATAAAGACTAGTTTAATTGGAGAAAACGTCAATAGAAGGTTTAAAAGGCAAAAGAATGCATGACAGTATCACAGAGAGCAGAAGGGATATGTAAATAAGTGAGATTGCAGGAGGTGGTGCAGTAATCAATAGTGGAATAAATGAGATAAAAGAGATGTAAAGGAAAATGTATAACACTTTGGAACAATAAATCTGGTTGTCACCTTTCCTGGCAATCCTAACACAGTTTAGACGTGTTTCCTATAAAGAAAAAAAGCGACATATGTAAAGATGGTAAAATACATTTTATTAGACATATTTTAAGTACCTATGCATAAAGAGCCCTTCTTTCTGGACCACAATAATTCAATTTAGCTCACATTTGTCTGATAGACTTACCCCACGATGATGGCTGGCAGCTTGCAGGTAGATGAGATAGCCTTTCCGAGGATCAAGTGGTGGGTTCCAATAGCCTCCATAGCTGCGATTGTCACCAACTATAAAGGGAGTGTCCCGAGGCAATTCACTGGGTGGAAGTTCTGCTCCTACATAACTAGTGGCTCCCTCTATTTCTGCTTCTTCATATCCTCCTGCTGCTGGGAAGCAGCCCGGTACAGCAAGCTCACGTCGAGATCGACCGGAGCTTTCACCCTCAACCAGAACCTGATAAAAGCTGAAAACAACAAACACTCATGTGAAAAAGCAAAACACTTTTCTGTGGTAAAAAAAAATTCTCAGCTCTTGGCAAGTCAGTTAATTAATAAGCTTAACCCAAAAATCCACATCAATGGCTCAAAGGATGGAACCCTAAGATTTTGTATATGAATGGTACCACTGCCACCACTGTAGATGATGTCCCTCGTCTCTGAGTGATTCAAATCGCTGCATGGGGGGGGGGGGGGGCACAGAATCTGGTTCAAATAAAGGAGGAAGGTGAACAGAAGTTCCATACAAATATCTCATAATGCCCTTGACGACATTCTTGTCTATTCCTCCAGTCACAAACATTGTCAGCACATACAGGTAGTATTAAAATGCTTGTAGGAAATCAGGCATAGAAGTGATGTCTTGAGCAGCAAGAAGTGGTTCTCATCTGAATGGACCCCTGCAAGGTCTCAGCTGTTGTTACATATGTATCAGTTACTACTACTTTCTGGTGGCACCTCTCATTGCCCTAACCCTAAAAGGCACTGATGCCAAGAACTGGCCTCCTGAATCTTAGAAGCTTTAGATCAGGGGTCTCAAACTCAAATTATCTGAGGGCCACAAGACAAGTTTTCATATCCCATGGGGGGCCGCATGCAAACTTTCAAACTTCAAAAACATCAGTACTGGTGTCAGCAAACGCATTATTAACCCCCAGTACTGGTGTGAGTGGACGCATTATTACCCCCAGCACTGGTGTGAGTGGACGCATTATTACCCCCAGCACTGGTGTGAGTGGACGCATTATTACCCCCAGCACTGGTGTGAGTGGACGCATTATTACCCCCAGCACTGGTGTGAGTGGACGCATTATTACCCCCAGCACTGGTGTGAGTGGATGCATTATTACCACCAGCACTGGTGTGAGCGGACGCATTATTACCCCCAGCACTGGTGTGAGTGGACGCATTATTACCCCCAGCACTGGTGTAAATGGACGCATTATTACCCCCAGCACTGGTGTGAGTGGATGCATTATTACCACCAGCACTGGTGTGAGCGGACGCATTATTACCCCCAGCACTGGTGTGAGCGGACGCATTATTACCACCAGCAATGGTGTCAGTGGATGCATTATTAACCCTGACCACTACACTGCACACCGACTACTACACTGCACACTACAACTGACCACTGACCACTACACGATGACCACTACACTACACGATGACCACTACACTACACGATGACCATGGGGCACATTCAGGGTACATGGGGCACATGAGGGGTACATGGGGCACATGAGGGGTACATGGGGGAACATGAGGGCACATGAGGGGGAACATGGGGGGAACATGAGGGCACAATCAGGGTACATGGGGGGAACATGAGGGCACAATCAGGGTACATGGGGCACAATCAGGGTACATGGGGGAACATGAGTGCACAGCCAGGGTACATGGGGAACATGAGGGCACAGCCAGGGTACATGGGGCACATGAAGGCACAATCAGGGTACATGAGGGCACATTCAGGGTACATGGGGCACATGAGGGCACAATCAGGGTACATGGGGAACATGAGGGCACAATCAGGGTACATGGGGGGAACATGAGGGCACAATCAGGGTACATGGGGGGAACATGAGGGCACAATCGGGGTACATGGGGGGAACATGAGGGCACAATCAGGGTACATGGGGGGAACATGAGGGCACAATCAGGGTACATGGGGGAACATGAGCGCACAATCAGGGTACATGGGGGAACATGAGCGCACAATCAGGGTACATGGGGAACATGAGGGCACAGCCAGGGTACATGGGGCACATGAAGGCACAATTAGGGTACATGAGGGCACATTCAGGGTACATGGGGCACATGTGGGCACAATCAGGGTACATGGGGCACAATCAGGGTACATGGGGCACATTCAGGGTACATGGGGCACATGAGGGCACATTCTGGGCACATTCAGCATTTACTTGCCGTTTTCTTCACATGCAGAGTAGCACAGGAAGCGTCTCTGTCATAAGTTCACTTTTCTGTCTCACGCTGCGGCAGCTCCCCGCCCCCCCCGGCGGCCCCCCCTCTCTTCTCATCCATTCCAGGTGATATCACATGCAAATGGAGATGAAGGAGAAGAGAGGCGGGGCCGCCGGGGGGCAGGGAGCTGCCGCAGCTTGAGACAGAGAGGTGAACTTATGACAGAGACGCTTCCTGCGCTACTCTGCATGTAAAGAAAATCTACTCCCCCCACTTCCACGGCACCCCCCGGCCTGCCTGCGGGCCATTTATAACCGGTCCGCAGGCAGGGGTACATGGGGGAACATGAGGGGTACATGGGGGAACATGAGGGCACAATCAGGGTACATGGGGGAACATGAGGGCACAATCAGGGTACATGGGGCACATGAGGGCACAACCAGGGTACATGGGGCACATGAAGGCACAATCAGGGTACATGAGGGCACATCCAGGGTACATGGGGCACATGAGGGCACAATCAGGGTACATGGGGCACAATCAGGGTACATGGAGCACATGAGGGCACAATCAGGGTACATGGGGCATATTCAGGGTACATGGGGCACATGAGGGGTACATGGGGGAACATGAGGGCACATGAGGGGTACATGGGGGAACATGAGGGTACAATCAGGGTACATGGGGGAACATGAGGGCACAATCAGGGTACATGGGGCACAATCAGGGTACATGGGAAACATGAGGGCACAGCCAGGGTACATGGGGCACATGAAGGCACAATCAGGGTACATGAGGGCACATTCAGGGTACATGGGGCACATGAGGGCACAATCAGGGTACATGGGGCACATGAGGGCACAATCAGGGTACATGGGGCACATTCAGGGTACATGGGGCACATGAGGGCACATTCAAGGTACATTCAGGGCACATGTCAGCGTTTACTTGATGTTTTCTTCACATGCAGAGTAGCACAGGAAGCGTCTCTGTCATAAGTTCACTTCTCTGTCTTACGCTGCGGCAGCTCCCCGCCCCCCGGCGGCCCCCCCTCTCTTCTCATCCATTTCAGGTGATATCACATGCAAATGGAGATGAAGGAGAAGAGAGGCGGGGGCCGCCGGGGGGCGGGGAGCTGCCGCAGCGTAAGACAGAGAAGTGAACTTATGACAGAGACGCTTCCTGCGCTACTCTGCATGTAAAGAAAATCTACTCCCCCCACTTCCACGGCACCCCCCAGCCTGCCTGCGGGCCATTTATAACCGGTCCGCGGGCCGCAAATGGCCCGCGGCCCGGTACTTTGAGACCCCTGCTTTAGATGCTCTGAAATCCACTTTCTTAACTAAACCAGCTTTACATTGACCAGATATCTCTGCCAGTCCATGAGGACAGCAATGCTTGGACCACAGTTTCTCAACTCCAGTCCTCTAGGATTCACAACAGGTCATGTTTTCAGTCTTTCGCTTTTTTTGCACAGGTGATTTGATCAGTTTCACTGACTTAGTAATTACCACATTAATTTCACCTGAGGAAAATCCTGAAAACATGACTTGTTGGGGCGCCTTGAGGACTGGAGTTAAGAAACACTGGCTTAGACAGTGGGCACCAGTGTTGTACTTCTACAGACAGTCTGAGGCAAAAGTGCCAGCAAAAAAACCTATGGTATTGGGATCACTTGCAGATGCACAGTGATTTGGGTGGGTTGTGATTAACAGGTTATCTAAAATGGAACATTTCCTTCCTCTCCCCACTTTTCTGTGTGCTCCAGCCCTAGCACCAGTCTTCAGCTAGAAACCTTTTGATTGCACAGATATATGTAAATCCTGTGCCAAAATTGTCCATGAATGTTACAAGTTTCTCCTTTAATTTTTCTTCTCAACACTCTACCAATGTGCTGTATTCATTGACCAATCCCTCCGTGATCATACTTATGACAAAATGTGCTCACTCATCAGATAACCATGACCTCTTATAAAGAATAAGGTAACATGATATAATAAAACACTGCCCAATAAAAAATTATTCTGTTGGTGTTTTTTGGCTTTATAGTGTGGTGCTGCCTAGATGGAGAGTAGTATTGGAAAGTGGAGGCTAATGCCACGTACACACGATCGGAATTTCCGATGAAGTAAAATCCAATGGAATTTTCCATAGGAATTCCGATGAAGCTGACTTCCATCAGTCTTGCATACACACTGTCAGACTAAATTCCGACCGTCCAAAACGCGGTGATGTAAAACACTACGACAACCCGAGAAAAATGAAGTTCAATGCTTCCGAGCATGATTCTGACTTGATTCTGAGCATGCATGGGTTTTTTTTCTGTCGGAGTTGCACACAAACGATAGAAATTCCAAACTTTTTTTTTATCGGAAAAAAATAAAGCATGTTCTATTTCTAAAGTCTGATGGGGCCCACACACAATAGGAATTTCCGATGAAAAAAGTCCATCAGACTTTTTTCATCAGAAAATCAGATCGTGTGTACGCGGCATAGGGAAGTGGAGTTTCCCCTTGTTAAGAAAGCACACTGTCATTTTCTTATTCCTTTTTCTAACTCTGTTTATTGCAAAAAGGTACAACAGAGTATCCAAATCACAATATAATAAACACGTGCTTATAAAAAATATTGGTTCCATACATTAAATACTGCAGTGGTGCAATAAATGGTGATACATATAAACAACAAATAGGTGTTTCCTGGATTCAGTGTATTGTTTTAAATTCATATAGAAAATATATTCCCACGGAAGACTTGCTCTCAGCATATTTAGCAGCTATAATGGAATTGGGCATAAATCCTCAGAGTTGTTAATATAAAAGTAGATGCAAACCACACATCCCAGATTTTATTATGTTTTCATATGGGATACCTTGGTTAACTGCTTGCACCCACTGGCACACTGAAAGTAAGGAGGGCTGCATCTATTTTGGCGCAATAAAGTTACCTGCTAGGAACAATGGTTCTCACAACAGAATTCTAATGCATCTAGGCTGTTTTTTTATCTAATAAGCCCACCTTCTTATTTTTCATAAGAGGTCAAGGTTATCTGGAGAGTGAGCACTTTTTATTAGAGTCACATGTGTGATCACGGAGTGATTGGTCATTAGATAACCTAAAAGGTTAATCCTCTGCATTGTTTAAAAAGGCTGTTTGATTCTATCTTCTCTGATCCTCCACTTCCTTCACTGTCCCCAATCAATTTGCTTATAGAATAGCACTCCAAGGGGCACTCTACACATGCTCAGTTTGGTGAGTATTGCTAGAGTTTTTTTCTTTTGGAAGGGTGCATGTGATCAGCACAGGGCCAATTAGAACTGTCCAGACAGAGGGTCAGGGGTCATGCAGTCTCATAGGACAGTCAGAGGAGAATATAAACTCCTCCTACAAGCTTTAACCAATGCTCAGCCAGGCACTGAAAGAAGTCAAAAGACTGTTATATACTGCTGATGAGAAAAGGTTTTAAGCCATGTATATTTACTAAAATAATTGCACTTCCATATTCTGTGCACTGTGGGAGACCAGATATAGTGAATGCAGGGTCCTGGTTTAGTAACACTTTAATGGACACTTGATTTTGGCACAGCACTTATGTTGGGACACTTAATATCACATGAGCACATGGACAATGTGTTTTATATGATTTATGACTTAATATTGTTTGTTTGATGCTAATATAGTGACACCTCAATTCCATGTTTTTAAAACAATGTCTTCCACATCAACTCCTTTCTCGCCTCTCTTCTAAAGCCATGGTTCTCACCACATTCCCACCTCTACTCCAGTTGTTTCACCTCAAATAGCTTCCTTCAAGAGTATGATGTTCAGCAATTCTTAGGATTCAAGATCTCCATAGGCAAGCTGTATTACTTGTTGGATTTCAAAGGATTGCAAGAAACCGTATGGGCCTTGGTATCAGATGTTTTTGCTCCATACCTTGTAGGGAAATGGTATTGCCTCTTCTGTCTGAAACCAGGCCCTCAACAAATAGGGAGACCCCATAAAGGGGGAAGGGAGGTAATGTCACAATTATTTACTGTCCATGACACAGTGCAAGTACTTTCTCAATACAGTACAGCTGTGTGCAATTCTGGGTTTTGCCCAGAGTTTTGAGGTCCCATCACGTAGCAATCTGCCATTTAACCTAAAGCGGAGTTCCACCCAAAACTTTGACTTTTCGGAACCCTCCCCCCCTCCGTTGCTACATTTGCCGCCTTTAAGGCTGCATACACACGACCAAACATATCTGCTGAAACTGGTCCGCAGACCAGTTCCAGCGAACATATCCGATCGTGTGACAACGTCAACGTCACCACGCTGGGATTTTGGTTTTTATCGTGTATACACACAATAAACCAAAACATCCCAGGAGACATGTCCGATGAAAACGGTCTGTCGGACCGTTTTCATCGGATATGTTTCCTCGTGTGTACGCGGCCTCAGGGGGAGGGGGGGTGCAGATACCTGTATAATACAGGTATTTGCACCCAATTTCAGGGAGAGACTCCCATGAAAGTCACTCCACTTCCCACTCCCCCCTCCCCCACCTTCTGGGAAACACACTGGTCCCAGGAGACAGCGGGGACCACTAGGAAAGCGCCACGCTACTCGCGCATGTGCAGTAGGGAACCGAGCCTCAAGGCTTATCTTCCTGATTCCCTCACCAAGGATGGCGGCGAGGGCAGTAGAGAGATGAGCGATTGCTCATCTTCTGCTGCCGACATCACGGGCGCGCTGAACAGGTAAGTGTCCATTTATTAAAAGTCAGCAGCTGGAGAATTTGTAGCTGCTGGCTTTTAATATATTTTTTTCACGGGACCTCCGCTTTAAGCAGGACATACAATCTCCACTCCATCAGTGGGTCAGAATGCTCTTCTAAGATACTGAAGCCAATATTAATCTCCAGCATTAGCCAAAACCAGTATTCACCTCTACAACCCTAGTTCCCACTGCATGTTTGCTGCATCCGTAGCCTTGCTGCATCCACAGGAAAAGGACTTGATTGTTTGTATGCCTAGTATGAATTTTAAAAATGACCCTGCTTTTATGACTGTTTTAAAAATGAAAAAATATAAGGAGGGATGTGATTGATATGTTAGTGGTATGAAATAAATAATGCCAACAGTTAAAAAGATTCAACAAATTCACAGAAATTTACCTGACAGGAGATCCTCTTCCTTGTGCAGGCCTTAGGAGAACCGTAATGGTTTGATCAGTTTCAGCAATTGGTGCAGGTAGGTCCCTGTAATCAAAAGCAGGTGCTAGAGGGAGAGAACAGCAACTTAGTGGTTATAAAAGTTACATACTGTATATTGCTGACTATAGCTGGAATTTTGTAGAATGCAAATACATTTAACCTGTGTAAAGCACAGCAAAAATATTGCCTTTGGAGCACTATAAGCAGTTTAATATCAGCATACGCAAATTGTATCTCCCTTGTTCTTTCCACTTTTAAAATACCCTCATTTTAAAAAAAATTGTTCCCATTAAAGCGAGCTTCTCTTGGATATTTTTTTATCAAAATGGCTGTAAAAAAAATGTGTTTAAACAGTAGGAGGAAGTTAAAGAAAAATCTGCAATCCTTGCACCAGGAGAGAAAAAAATTGCCTAAGCTGTTACCTATGATTATCTGCGCCTCTATGCAAATAATTGTGTTGTGGACTGTGACTCAATTTTGTTGCATTCTATATCAATGGTTGTATACAATTCATATTAAAAGGCATATTGCAGTGACATAGGGATTAAACTTTACATAAAAAATGCCCCTTGTCATCAGGAGGTTTTTTTATTTTATTTTTTTGGACCTTGCATAAACTATAAGGTGCGAGCTCTGCCCTTATCATGGTATTTCCTTCAATACTACTCTGTACTGTATAAGAAGTGACACCTTCACAATGCATGTGACACTGCACTGAGTTTTCAAGGTCCTAGCTAGCATCAGAAATTATGGTTGTGAATGTTGCTATTATCAATAAATACCTTTCTTTCATTGTACAAAAGCATACAATGAACGTTTGATGCCACTCTCACAGAGGGAGCAATGCCTTACATACATATAGACAAAACATACCATAAAATAATTATAACTTAAAAAATCAGCATTAAAATATAATACATTTTCTGCTTCCACTACTGCATGCAGCCCATTGGACAGCAATTACAAATACAATTTTGCATTAATGGCGTTTATAGTCCATTGGAAGGGAAAAAAAACTGTTGCTAAACCTACACATTAATATTTCCCTGACAAACTAACAATATAGTTCAAATCATGCTCGCCTTCCTTGGAAAACAGAACTATCTTTACCTACATGCATCTAGTCCCCTCTGGTGTCTTTTCTATTAAATGTAATCAGAAGAAATATCCTGATTTGAAGCTATGAGTTGTTATTTAACTGCAGATGACCAAAACGGCTGCAGACCAGGCCACCTGCAAGGAGAAGATGTCTCTAGGAGACAAAACGGAATGTATACTGGCAGCTCTACTGATAATGGGCTTGCTTCAAATCAACAGCTATTGCTTGTTTTGTTTTATTCAATGCCAAGCTTTTATCATGTAATTTACAACTTCTGTTTATGCACCGTCCATCCCCAAGTCTGGAATGAGTAGTAAAACTGCATACGGTATATGTTTGATGAAGTAAGCTAGAAATAACCGACACCTATAGAAGCTATCACGGGCTCTGACATGCCCTCAAATACCTCTTCTCTTCTACAGTTACTAGAATTCCTTGCTGCCAGCAAACTATAAACACTTATTTAAACATATCATCAAAAGGAAAAAAAAATGTCTTTTAATATCATCCATGTGTGCAATGTGTGCAGTGCACACAGGCTCTTAGGGGTGTGGGGACCATTGTGCTCTAACACACAATGCACACATAGAAGAGTCCTCTGAAATGCCCTCCCTCTGCTCTCATGTGCTCCCCCTAGGACCGATCCTCTTTGGCTCCTCTGCACCTGACGACTACAAAGGGATTTAACTCTGAAAATCGATCGCCCTGCTGCTCTAATTTCCCCTGTACTGGGCCCTACCTCGCTGACTTATAGGTGCCTCCTCCCTGCAGTACTGAACAAAGAAGTGGCCACACACTGGAACTCCAAAATCGCTTGGTGAGTCTTTATTGTCACAAATGTCAGATGAACACAGGAACAGTTACAGCAGTTAATGCATTTCACAAGCGATGGCTTGCTTGTTCACAACAAGCAAGCTATCGTTAGTGAACAAGCAAGCTAGTGAACAAGCAATCAACTGCTGTAACTGTTCCTGTGTTCATCTGACATTTGTGACAATAAAGACTCATCAAGCGATTTTGGAGTTCCAGTTCTGTTTGAGTTTGACGGAGTTTTGGATGACAGAGAGCTCCCTCAAACTCAATGGATCCAAAACAGAACTTCCAGGGCCGATCCTAGGCAGGGTGCACAGGGTGCATTGCACCCAGGCGCCTGCAGAGGTGGGGGTGCCGAAGTGCCAGAGTTCTCTCCTTCCTCCTTCTCTCTTTGTTTGTGTCTGTCCAGAACTAGTGTTCTGAGCATAGGTGTGTGTCCATCCAGAACATATGAGCATAGGGCAGCCTGTCCAGCCTGGCAGTGCTCGGGGAGGGGCCGCTCCTCTTCCTGACACGAGAGTTCTAGTTTTCTGACCGTTTCCTGGATCATGTCTGTAGTATGTCTGGGGGCTCTAACAAATTCTCTAACAAAAGCCCTCTCTGTGTCCATCAGAGAGGCCCCCCTCCAGGTCCCAATAAAGTGCTTCTCTTCCTGTATTTTGTTTATTGTTAAGAGATCCTGTAAGGATCCCAGGTTAATAAAGACTTCATGGGGGAGCATCTCTGTGGTTGAGTCATTGCCATAGAAACATTTGTAAAGGGGAGGAGTTAGTAAAATTATGACGCCCATGTGGGGGCGCCAGAAATATTTCTGTACCCAGGCGCCTGTAACCCTAGGATTGGCCCTGAGAACTATTCTTTCTCCGCGCAAACCAAAAGACAAACTCTAGGACGACTTTAACACCACCTACCATTCTTGGACAAACCATCACCCCAAGCACCAAAATCAAAAGCCTCGGAGTCATCTTTGACTTAGACATGACTATGGACGCACAAATAGGATCAGTAATCAGCGGATCTCACTAGCTTCTCCAGTTGCTGCACAGACTCATCCCATTCATCCCGGAAGAGAACACAGAGGTAGTAGTTGGAACAATCATCAATTCCCGACTCGACTACGCAACTCCCTCTACCTAGGACTACCCAAATACCAGATTTTGCGTCTACAAGTTATCCAGAACACAGCAGTAAGACTGATAACAGCAAAAAACCCTGTGAATCAATCACCCCCCAGCCTTGAGGACTCTCCATTGGCTTTCCGTAAAGGATCGGGTTACATTCAAGACCCTCTGTCTCACCCACAAATGCACACAAGGAAACGCGCCTCAATATTTATGCGAGAAGATAAAACACTACACTACTAATCGGCCCCTCTGATCAACTAACCAAAATCTCCTCCACATCCCCAAGTCCCACTACAAATCTAAAGGAGAATGAAGATTTGCAGTTCTAGAACCACGGCTATGGAACGCTCTACCCACGGACATCCACATGGAAGAAAACCATCAGGCCTTTAGGAAAAAACAGTTCTGAAGGATCTGGATGAAATTGGACACCAAATTGGACGCCTTGAGGCGATTCAGTTCACATTTGTAGCGCTATAAAAGTTACTCACTCACTCAGTCTGCACCTGTTATTTGCCTTTGCACCTGTTTTGCCTGGAGTGGTGCGTCTCCTTTTGGTCCCTGCAGTACTACTGGCCGGCTTCCCTCCTCCCTCTTCTGCACAATTGGTACCGATTGCTAACTGTGTTCATTCATCACTGAAGCATTGTAAACTGTGTTTACTATGCTTCTGTTTGTGAATGAACAAGAAGTCATTGTACAGAGACTTCTATTAATTTATCTGTAGTGCAACTGAGGCTGCAAAGAAAGGAAATATGTCCAAGTCCTTAGTTTCTTTCTCTGACACCCCTGTTTTACCAAAGCTCCCCCGCCCACCAAAAAAGTAAACAATATTAAAAATAAACATTGCAAGAAAAAAAACATAGTAAGGCTTTGTTCACTATAATGTACACCCATGCAAGGCTGTGTTTAGCCGCCAGGGATGCACAGAACACCTGTTCAGGCAGTCCAATTATGACAATTAGGAAGCAGCGGCTGTACGGACACTATATTGTACATTACAGACTCCTGCACTATACTGTATATTACAGACTGCTGCACTATATACACTATATTGTACATTACAGACTACTGTACTATATACACTATTTTGTACATTACATATTACTGCTCTATATACATTATATTGTACATTACAGACTCCTGTACTATACTGTATACTACAGACTCCTGCACTATATACACTATATTGTACATTACAGACTACTGCTCTATATACACTATATTGTACATAACAGACTGATGCACTATGAACATTAAAGACTCTTGCACTATATACACAATATTGTACATTACAGACTCCTGCTCTATATACACTATATTGTACATTACAGACTCCTGCTCTATATACACTATATTGTACATTACAGACTCCTGCACTATATACACTATATTGTACATTATAGACTCCTGCTCTATATACACAATATTTTACATTACAGACTCCTGCACTATATACACGCTATGGGCCAGGTTCAGGTAGATGCGCGCATATTTTATCCGGCGTACCGCAGCGCATATAAGTTACGCTGAAGCAAACTAGTGAGTCAAGTACAGTATTCACCAAGCACTTGTTCGTTACTTTGCAACGGAGTAACGAAAATGCGATGGCGCAACCCGACGTAAGTGTAAGTGGGTGTGACCATATGTAAATGATGGGCGGAGCCCAGCACAGAGACTTACGTTCAGCGCATCATCCACGGAGCATGCGCAGTGAGGGAGGGCTCCACTCGCTCCCCTGTGCGCATGCTCCTCGGCTATGGAGACCTACAATGAGTTCCTCCATGGCAGGAAAAGTCGCAAGACAAGCCGGGACAGGAAGCAGGCCATCCTGGAGTCTATTGCTGCCAGGGTGAACAGTTTGGGCTATTCCACACGGAGTGCTGTGGACATTGCCAAAAAAATTAATGACTTGAGGCGGAAAGTCCGGAGCAAGGTGGCCACCATCAGGAGGCATGAGATGGGGTCCCAGAGCATATGCAGAGTCACCTGTAAGGGAAAAGACAGGAGGATGTTAGTCATGCATGTGCCCCTTGTGATGTGTGCATCATGGGGGGGGGACAGTCATGCCTGCCACCCATGTCACTCACCAACCAGCCATCTGTCCCCATACATGTTCTGTTCGAATTCCGTTGGGATGGGGCTCTGATTGTATATGTAGCTGTCATGGCTGGATCCGGGGTGTTTGGCACGGACGTGCCATATGAGGCGTTGGGCATCGGCTATCACCTGTACGTTGATGGAATGACAATGCTTCCGATTGCCGTATATGTGCTCTGTGGCACTGGGGGGCTGGAGTGCCACATGTGTGCAATCAATGGCTCCCACGGTGTGTGGGAATCCGGCAATGCTGTAGAAATCTGTCATTGCCTTCAGCCGCAGGTCCTCAGTGGTGGGTCTGATGATGTGGTGGGACATGCGTCTGAGAATTGCAGGGACAACCTGGTGCAGACATCTGCTCATGGTGGACTGTGACATCCCAGCCACCACTCCACTTGTACGCTGGAATGATCCACTGGCAAGGAAATGGAGTGTTGCCAGTACCTTCACCAGTGGCTGCACTGCTTGTGAGCGGTGTATCTTGCTGGTGATGTCATCCTGCAGGGTTGTGGTTAGTTCAAGGATTGCATCTGGGCTGAATCTGAAGAGGCCATACAACTCCTCATCACCCATGCCAAAGAGGCTCATGCGCGTACGGTATATCCTCTCACGTGCCCGCCTCCTCCGCACCGGTGGACCCATTAGTAGTGCTAGGACCACGGCTGTCCCTGGCATGTTGGCACACAGAGGTGTTGTCCTTGCAAGTGTGGTTGTTCAGCTTGCTATTTTCGTCGGTAACGCTGCTGCTGTAGCTGCTCTCCTGCTGAGCTGTGGCCGTCAGGAGTAAAGATAAAGCAGCTATTTGTAGGAATAACTTTGCGCTAGACGTACGACGTACACGCGGCGCAAGTAGCCAGCGTCTGGTGCTAATCCGTTTGCGAATCACCATATCTCCCTCATTTGCATATTTGAATGGGAAATCAATAGGCGCGACGGATGCACCAAGCGAAAATATGCGCTTCCGATTCTCTGGCGTAGGTAAGTTAAGCTGGTCGGAGAAAGCCCGTTTTCTGTTGCATCTAGTTTGGTGGGTACGGCACATAGATACTACGGCGCATCTTTACACTTATGCGGCGCATATCGATATACTCCAGCGCAAGTCTTTCTGAATCTGGCCCTATATAGTACTTTACATACTCCTGCCTGATATGCACTATATTGTACATTACAGACTGCCGCACTATTTACAGACTCCTACACTAAATAGCACATTACATATTTTTGACCAGTTGCTGATAATTAAGCAGTCCCTGACTATTTTATTGAAGTTCTCCTTTAAGATAGGTTTAGATAAGGTGGTAGCTTTCTGTCAGTTTTCAGTGTACACAAAATGTAATGGAATATTTTTTTTGTTTGTTTAAATGATTGTGCTGAAGTGTATACATGTTCATGAGACGCTTACTTGTGGCACAGCAATCTAAGAATAGTGTATAGGTACAAATAGGCTTTTGTTTTATTTAACCATGCCTCTTAAGCCCCTGCCACCATTACAACAATATGGACAGACCCATTGTCTACCGTGGCGTGCTACGGGCACTGCATTACTCTTCTGTTTGGTGTGTCCAAAGATGTCCCAGGACTTTTACAATCTAGTAACTCCCCTGGCACAATGAGAACCATAACCACTCTTCACTGTGGTAAAGAAATGGGGCCCAACTTATGATCTTGCACACATGCCCACTGATTTCTTAAAACGCAACATATATGGTATTTTAGTTTCTTTTAGTATTTACGTTCCTGTGTAGTGAAAAGTAAAAATGTAGCAATTACATATACAATATAGTAATATGATGTGTGATAGCCAAGTATACCCAGAGATGTTAATCAGAATAAAAATGGATGCCGATACCTATGAATGCCAATAGTTAGCTGCCATACTTGCCAAGACACAAAGATTCCTCTTGATTTTTTTTTCACCTCTGAGGAATTTCAGCCAACACAGAGCCAAAACATGAAGTTCAATGCTTCCAAGCATGTGTCGACTTAATTCTGAGCATGAATGGATTTTTAACAGATGGACGTGCCTACAAATGATCGTTTTATTTTTATCAGTTAGGTATCCATCGGTTAATTTTAAAACAAGTTTCACATTATTTAACCGATGGATAAATAACCGATGGGGCCCACACACGATCGGTTTGGTCTGATGAAAACGGTCCATCAGACCATTCTCATCGGATTGACCGATCGTGTGTATGGGGCATTAGAATAATGTCCCATCCACAGATAATAATTATATAATCCCATCCACAGATGTAGGGATGCTGTGAAATGAGTGATTTTAATGTGTGATGGTATAATTGTATTAGCAATATTTTGTTCAATACTACCTATATTAAAAACAAGTCATATAATCAATCTAATGCCGCTCGTACACACAACCGTTTTTCGGGTTCTAAAAAATGAAGTTTTTAAGGGTCTAGAGAAAACAATGTTTTTTTCAACCCGATCATTAAAACGGCCTTGTCTACACACGATCGTGAAAAAAAAATGCTCTAGCAAAGCACGGTGACGTACAACACCTACAACGGCACTATAAAGGGGAAGTTCCATTCGGATGACGCCACCCTTTGGGTTGCTTTAGCTGATTTTGTGTTAGTAAAAGACGATTCACGCTTTTCTGTCTGTTACAGCGTGATGAATGTGCTTAGTCTATTACTAACAGTAGTTTTACGAAAACGTTCCCGTCTCATAACTTGCTTCTGTGCATGCGCAGATTTTTCACGTTGTTAAAGCCCACACACGACCATTTTTTACAAACGACAACGTTAAAAACTTGAAAAAGTGAAAAAATAGAGCATGTAGAAATTTCTTTTGCCCATTTTTTAGAACCCGAAAAATGCTCTGAAGCCCACACACAATCGTTTTTTATGACATTAGAACCCAAAAAACGGCCGTGTGTGTGCGGCATAATAAATGTATGCAGCTGTTTTATGGCCCTTAATCACTTTGTAACAGTATGTAGATTGCAAACAAAACTGCATTCAATGTGTTTTTTTTATCTGTGGAATATTCAATATACAGTATCAGAACATCTCAGACTGATGGAAAATAGGTACCTGAAATATTGGTAGTCAGCTCAGTAAGAGCACTTTGACCATAGCCTTTGCTATTGCGTGCTCGTACACTTAGTAGGTACGTAGTTCCTGGATGCAAGTTCGTGAGAAGATGGGATGTTTCATTGGGAGGTTTGCAGATGGTGGAACGCGGCCCTGGCACAGTTACAGCAGGATCTGAAGATTCAATAATTTGATAGCTGAGCTGTAGAAAGGGAAATAAAATTGTGATGACTACAGTTGTCTGATTTCAGCAAAAAGGTGTGCATATACACTTGGACCTAGACTCAAGGAAAAAATGCAGGACCTAATCTGGAGCCATGTGCAGAGTTTTCCACTCTCCCTCACTATTGCCCTAGTTTGTTAGCTGTTGAGTGCCAGGTGTACAGACACAAAGTAGAAAACATGCTAGTGCATTATTCCTTCAACTAAACACACACAAACTATGCAGGGATAGAAACAGACAATCTAGATTTCACATAAATGGGAAAGCGTTACTATCAAGAACACAATCTGTGGGTAGCTCAGTCACCCCTGGCTGCCCTGCCACCCTAGGCTACTATATAGTATATGACTATGCAGAAATCTGGCCTTTCATGTAAAAAAAAATACTCGCTGTCTACAGAAATAGCTGTGACTAATTTTGATTTGTTGTATGTGGATAAAAATCTAACAAGCAAAGACCTAATCTGAAGGTTCTGCTGGTACAAAGCAGGAACTGGCCGAGATTAGAACCATGTATTGATCGATCAACTTGGGTACAACCAGCCTGCTGGATTTTGCATGCAATTATTGCTAGCAGCTAGTGTACAATGGCTCAGTGGGAGGGGTTCCACTGTCTGTGAACCCATGGCTGCAGGAAATAAATTTGCCCTGTGTATGAGCTGTTTTACAGAAGCAGTTGCTTTATACTGCAATAATTACTACAAAAAATAAGTACACATGTATAAAAAATAACCTAAAATAACCTAAAAATAGGACCATTGTATATATCAAGGTCTTTTAAAACCTTAAAACTTATGTGACAGGAAGTCAGGTAAATCTGTGTGTGTTGTCACAGACGGGAGAAACTTTTCTGCCTTGTTTAGACAATACACCAATTACTATTGGGCGTCGGCTGCAGAAAATGGCCAGAGAGCTTTAGGGCGTTGGAAGGCTTCAGCTGTTCAGAATTAAGCAATTAAAGCCCCTATAAAGACAGCCTAGGGATGGCGACTGATTGCTGCATCCTGAGGCTGTGAGTGAAGGAGCAGTCACAACCAGTACTGAAGAGGTGAGGTGCTGATGGATATTTCTGTGTGAGAAATATTAGAGACTTGTTGTTTTCTTCTGTAGGACCAGCAGTGTCTGCCCAGCAGTAGGCTGTGCCAGACTCCATAGGTAGGTTCCTGTGTTGGGAAGGTAGACACCCCAAGTGGCAAGGGTTTATTTTATGTTTTGTTTTGTTTATGCTGTTTTGATGCTTGCACATGTATCCAGCAATATGGAAAAATAAACCATATCATTTGTTTTCAATCATCCTCAATGGCCTTTTTGTACAGTTCAGCGTGTAGTGAACCCATCCAGGGGGTCACACACACCCGCTACCGAGCTTAATCCCTCACACTTACTATAACAAAGATCAAGAAGAATATTCACTATAAAGCTATTCACCTCATATTGTGTAAGGATCCCATTAGGTTCAGCAGGCTCATCCCAAGACAGCAAAATGGCATCATCTATAGGGGCAACGCCAAGAGACTCTGAGGCAATGGCCCCTGGAACTGAAAAACAAAGCAAAAATTTCTACATTTCTTTATGCTTCTACTCACACACATATGGAAATAGTTAGTATGCATTGTAGAATTATAATATTAAACTGGGGTATTTAACACACCATCTTCCTGTGTATAGCAGGTAACCTCTTTGCCCTCCTTTCGGCCCTCAGGGTTGGAAACCACAAGGCGGCAGTGGATTGCACTATATGGTGGTAGGCCTCGGAGTGTATAATGACTAGATCCCCCCTCAACTGTTACACAGTCTTGCAGTGTGCTCAATTCATAGTGGTAGCAAAGTGTTACAGAGTAGGTGTGACACCGGGTGATGTTGAAACCAACTGCTTCCCAATGCAGAGTCAGCTGGCGTGGCTGCTCAGCCGTGCATGAAAGGCCTTTAGGTGCTCGCATTGGCTCTGAAAAGATATAACAAGAGACGCAGTCAGGAGAAGGCAAAGCTGTGAACTCATGTCTTAACTGGTTAAATAAACGGTGGTTTACAGCTGTTCAGATGTGCCATTCAGCTTCCCAGGGATACAATACCCAACAGCTATGACATGAGCATCTTTACAACATAACAAAGCACTGCTGTTCTTTTTTTTTCTTTCTTTTTAACTCCCTGCAGTTCTGCACATGTCATGTATCCCTGTGTTTTGAACGCTTTGTGATTTCTTTAAAATAACTCACAACATTTCCATCGTTTTCCAGAATGATGAGCTCAGTAATATTCATTCTATAACATATCAATAAATTATGATAGTTCTAGATTCCTACCTGCGCATTTTGTCCGGCTGATGAGGGCTGGCCCAGGTCTCCCAGTGCCTCCTTCTCCAGGTCGAGTAAGTAACACATAAATGTGATATTGTGAGTCAGGGTCCAAGTGCCACAACTTGTATGTGTGCGCAGTGACAGCATGCCTTTCCCGCCAGCTCCCTCCACTCACTCGGTACTCAATCTCCCTGCGCACAATGGGCCCATCACCCGTAATGGAACGAGTGTTAAGCTGTACAACTAGATAGGTGGGACCAGCTCTTAAAAGTTGTGGCGGAGCAATAGGGGTCGGAGGCTCTGTGTAATATACAACAGCAATACATCAGCATGTGGTAATAAGTACTTCCTTAATAAGCAAATATTAACAAAGAAGCAATAGCATGCATTATTGTGTGTGTGTGTGTGTGTATCTTTTGACAATTATATATATATATGTATATATATAAAAAACATGCTTTTTTATTACATTTGGATTTGTTAATGTCTACAATGTAAAGACAATGCTATACAGCTCATGTACCAAAAAAGCCTTTTGGAATCTAATCCTGGCCATAAACCATTCATTTTTTTTGTTCTACCAGTGGTCTGAACCGAAAAACAAAAAAACAAAACAGCAGATTCCTCTCAACCTCATTTGTGTAGATGGAGTAATCACCACTATTCAGACATTGTTATTGGACAACTGCACCTGCTCCCTTTGGAATATATATACGGTACCACTGCAGATGCAGCCACTGATCAAGAAAAGTTTTCCAGTGTGTCCCTTCGATAGAAATCCATCCAATGATTGGTTTCTGTCAAACAGGGACAGCCACACACTGATCAGAATCCAGCCAGTCCCTGCTGAATCAATCAGTTGTACTTAACTCCAGACAGTTTTAAATAGATTGTGGAAAAAATGTAAACTCTTCCAATGTTGTATTGTTGTCTGTGACTCTACTAGGAGAGATTCTACCCCTGCCCAAAAGATTTTGGTTGGAATTGGGCATTTAATTGTATCGTATTTTGAGATAAATCTATGAAGGATAATCTTTAAAGGGGTTGTAAAGGTTTTTTTTTGTTTTGTTTTTTTCTAAATAGGTTCCTTTAAGCATTATTGGTTCACTTACCTTTTCCTTAGATTTCCCTTCTAAATGTTTTTTTTCTTTGTCTGAATATCTCACTTCCTGTTTCTCCTCAGTAAGCTGTTCTGGCTGACTAACCCCCAGCCAGATGTCGGGGGCAAGCTTACTGAGGAGAAACAGGAAGTGAGAAATTCAGACAAAGAAAAAAACATTTAGAAGGGAAATCTAAGGAAAGGGTAAGTGAACCAACAATGCACTAGCTTAAAGGAACCTGTTTAGAAAAAAAAAAAAAAAACCTTTACAACCCCTTCAAGCCTCAACAATGAAAATATAGGACACGTTTTTCCTTTTTTTTTGACTGCTAGTCTCATATTGAAAACCCATAGGTTACTAAAGTTACAGAATTTCTTATGAGATATAATCCAACTTTAGAAGTGATGTCATGTATTGTATTGTATTGTAATTATTTTGTTTCCAAGCATAGGCGTTCTTGGTCACTTGATTTTGTTTGTACAAATACTATACTAAAGAAAACAAATTCTTTATTCTGTTATCTCACGAGGAAAAAATACTTTTGTGCTGGTCCCTTCAGATATTTTCACATGAACTGTTGTGATCTGCTCTAGTAAGCTCTGTACTAACAAATAGATTATCAACCGATCGCTCTAAACGCAATGTTTTTCGTCCGATTTTCTCATTTTGTGTACTAGGCATTAGAATGTGTTCTGTATGTAACATACAGTATTTGCAGTACAAAAAAAAAAAATTGAGGGTTTACATCCACTTTAACACTTTAACCTCCGATGGCCTATTACCTGTCAGAGCTACTTCTAGAATTCCTGTGTAAGTTCCCAGTCAGTCTGGATAGGAACTTACAGTGCCAACCCATACATCAGCACTCGGGACTGGCAATTAGCCATGTAGGCAGGCAGCTTGGTAATGTGAAAAGAAGTCAGCATCACATTCTTACCCAGGGGTGTCAAACTCAATTTCATCGTGGGCCGCATCAGCATTATGATAAAAAGGGTGTGGTAGACGTGAAATAAAATGAAAATGTTATCTTATGTTATGATTAGAACCACTGAAATTAGGTGCGTATTTTCCTTGAAAAGACTTGTCAGATTTTATGTTTTGAAGAAAGTTATGGACTCAGTATTGGGAAAGATTGAAGATGAGAGCAGATGTTATTTTCAAGCTCCATTATATTTCAAACGTGTTCAGAGCTTCAACCCTTCCCCCTCATCGTGTCTTCATCCCACCAAAGGAATTTGTGTCTCGTGACTTTGAAAGGAAATTCTTGCCTTCAGATGATTGAAAGAACTTTGAATCTTACAACAAGAACTGTTTTGTACTAGGAAACTATCCCTGTATGAACTGACCAATAAGGGTTCCCATGCTGAGTACAAGGGGGTGGGAGAAATAGTAGTGAATTGTATGGGTTGACCAATGAGAATGCATTTTGTGATGTTGTATGGTTAATAAAACAGAAGCCTGTGGGGGCTAGAGCGCTCTCTTGGCTGGCAACGTTGAAAAGGTGAGGATGTGAAATTTCTGTCTGGTTTGCATGCTTTCCTTAATCTGGTAGAATGGGTAACCCTGAGATTCTCAGGAAATCAATCATTGTCAAATTAATGAGTCTCTATCAAGGTCCGGGTGTATCTGTAAGATTAGATGTCCAGCGCATCCCCTCCCCTTACATTAGATGTCAAGAGCCACCCCACCATCAGAAGTTGAGTCCCCCACTCTTCCTTAAATTACAATGCACCCCTCTTTCCTTATACTGCTGCTGGGAAGAAGCTGGATGCATTGCTTGAATGCAGAAAGTAGGGGTCTGGAGGAGGACCGGAGGAGGGCTGGAGCTTTCTGGAAGCTGCAGGAGAGGTGCGAGGGCCACATTAAATGGCCTGGAGGGCTGGATTTGGCCTGCGGGCCTTGTGTTTGACACCTGTGTTCTAGCCCATACATTAAATTACATAATTTCTCACAGGGCTTCTGTTACTTTGCGCTAAATGTGCAGAGAATATGTTCACTTTAATTTGTATCATTCCTAACCTTGTCTGTGTTGTAATGGCCCACTGAATTTTCCATACCTAATAGGAAGCTCTGTATGCAATTATTGTATAGAACAAGGCAGTTGGAATCATACAACTGCAATGCACAAGGCAAGCAGTGCATTCAGTAGAGACTGCTGGTACTATTTTGGTCCTAAATCAATGAAAATTGTATATACTTCAGCACAGAAAGCTGAAGATATATTACAAATATATTACAAATAAATCATATGAAAAGTATAAGTATACATAATGCACCTATATCTGTGTATATATATATATATATATATATATTATTTTTTTTTTTTCATTTTTTGACGAGGATGTATACTTTGCTGCTATCTTTTCAAGATAATTGAAATACGCTGTATTGTTTAAAATATTTTAAAGATTTTTTTTATTGTACGTATGAGACTTTTGAATGACATCTTTTTGACACTAAAATAGGTTACTTCACTGAAAAAGCAACTGTAGCTAGTTGCTACTGGCAATTAAAAAAACAAATCCTAAAGTGTATGTCGGGGCACATCTTTTTTTCATCTTGGATAGAGAGTAGAAAAAGCTATTTGTGTTCCATTAGGAAAATTTACTATAATTTCCCTTTTTGTAGATACAACAGTGAGTGCGAATAAATCAGAAAAATTCCCCTCTTATGGCCCGTACATACGATCCGAATATCGGACAAAAAAGGATCGTCCAAGGAAGATTTTCGGATTGTGTGTACACTACTTTCGATCACGACAGTTCATCCGATATTATTCGATTGGACAAGCACAAAAATTTTCCTTGTACGATGTCAGATCGTATGATTTTCGTTTAGTCAGTATAGTTGTCGTCTGAAAATACAATACAAATACATTACAACACATGACATCACTTCCGATTTTTTTTTTTCTGCCGTACGAGAATTTTCGTGACTTTAATAACCTATTTCATTTTACTTGCGACTATTAAGCGAACGATCCGTTGTACGATATTCGGATTGTGTGTACGAGGCATAAGGCAGCTGTAACTGCAACAAGCTTCCCAATTAAAATAGAACCCCTATATTCCTGTTCTGGTGACAAGTTAAATTTGTTTTTTCTTGTGTCAGCGACAATGGTCACCAGGACTTCTAGAGAGAGTGAATTTACCCAACAAACAGACAGCAAGAAAAATTGAAGAGGAGTTCTCAATACTCTATCCCAAACTGAATATTAAATAACGTTTGGCTTAATTTACAATTTAATACATGCATTTTCAAAAATAAGGACCCCCTGAAAAACACCATTCCCTACAACAGAGGAAAAAAAAAGAAGAAGAAAACCCGAGGCAAGCATAAATATTTTTTTTCAAAGGCATCTCTTGACATTTAATTGCTCAGTTCCCATGCAGAGGCAGTTTGATACATGAAGCCCACTGTTGTGTGCAATACATTTACAGTCACCGTATGTTTGATACATAGCAGCATACATGCAAACCTGATCCAGAAGACTCTCACCTTTCACTACGAGCTCAGCAAAGTTAGACACTCCAGCCCCATAAATGGAGCGGCTCACACAGCGGTACAGGTCCTGATCCTCACGCCCAGCTTCAAAGAGCTGGAAGGAGGCCAGCAGTCGCCAGTGGCTGGTATGCTGGATTATCCCTGCTGAGATAATTCCTCCATTTTGCCTCTATAAATCAAACAATAAATGCAGCCACTTAAAAACAAGTTTAGGGTGAAACTCCAATTTTGTGGAAAAAACAAACAATTCACTACAGGTCAATTCTGTACTCATTCAAGTTTACTGCAGATTCCTGCCATCTTGCTCTCTTATTTTTTAGTTATGTCATTCCAGTGTTCCTGATAAATGTGAGTGCTAAGTGTTAATAATTAGCCTTAGTATTGCAATAAGAAACACTGCAACTACCCCCCTACCCCCATGCTCCTTTAGATCAGTGGTTCTCAACCATTTAGTGCTGTGACCCCTTGATAACATCTCCCAAGTTGTGGGGACCCCTAACAGTAAAATTATTTTCGTAGTTTGTGTTGTCAGCACCCAAGGCAAGTAATTTGTGCCCCAACACACAGCAATTTAGCGCTCCCTGAGTCCCCTCCACTCTTAAAGTATAAAAACCTCATATTGTAAATTTTAGGATGTACTATTCTTTCTCTTTGTTCTCCTTTCTTTCCCTTTTATCTCTCGCTACCCTAATTTCTTGTCCCCCCCACCCCTCTCTCTAGCTGTATTTCTTGTTTTTTCTCTCCCTTTTTCTTTCTTCCTCCTCTTTAAGGAGGGGTGGCTCCCCTTCAGTCCACCTGCCCCTATCTATCCATTAGAATGCATGTGCCTCCACTGTGGGGACGCTCATTGTTTAGTGTTAGGACCACAGATTTCACAGTGGCTGTGGCTCACGCATGCGTTTGCAAATGCGTGCGGACAAAACACCTGTTTTTAACACATACTGTTAGACAGGTTAATTGGTTGTTCTGCGAGCTGGTCAGTAAGTAGGCTTGGCTATTCCCTGGGCATTCCCCAGGTTTTTTTGTTACCATTAGCATAGGCCTGGAAGCCAGGAAGAAACTGAAGACATTTTAAATAAAAAGTTTAATGCTAGCAGGATATGGATTAAAAATAGTCAACATTAATTGGCTGAGTGAAGTTCCACTTTAAGTAACGCTTACAGGTCTTATTGTTCCCCAGCCTGTGACTGGGCAGAGAAAGGAGAATCGGCAAACTGAGTAGCACAATGTCTCTGTGATCCCTCTTCCTATTAACATGTCTCTTGTTAGCATATGATCACTGCAGTACAACTGAGTGTCTATTTGTGCTGCTTCTCCCTTTCCCTGTACTGAAAATAAGTCTACTTTATCTGTCGAGAGAAGTGGTCATCAACCCTGTTCTGCAGGGCCCACTAACAGGCCAGGATTGCAGGATAACTGCAATACATAGGTGATATCATTTGGTGCTCAGTGATTGCAGTATTCTAGTCTGCATCTCCCCAAGGTAATACATAAAATCTGACCTGTTAGTGGGTCCTGAGGACAGGAGTTGATGGCCACTGGTCTAGAGTTCAGAGTGCACCCTAAGTAGACCCAACTTAGGATCTAGGGGGCACAAGGGGGACCACAAGTTGCCTGCACTTCAGCAGGTTATTTTACGATAGGACATTACTGGGAATGCCTCTAATCTGACCTCAAACTAACTTTCAGAAGTCTTTAGCCCAGGGGTAGGCAATCTGGGGCCCTCCAGCTGTTGTGGAACTACATTTCTCATGAGGCATTGCAAAGCTGGCAGTTACAATTACTCCTAATGGCATGATGGGACTTGTAGTTCTGCAACAGCTGGAGGGCCCCAGGTTGCCTACCCCTGCTTTAGCCCATTAGATGATGCAAATTTGGAAACGTCCATCTATAAAGTACTGAAACACATAGATATATTTCAATTTTTTGCCAGTTTTTAAAGAATGTATAGCCGCCTGCAGATTGAAACAGGAAAGTCATTTTTAATAGCATTAATTTACACAAAGGCTTGTGTAGCAATTATATGTTCCATCAATTTCAATAGAAGTGTAGTTCCTTTAAAGAGCCTCAGATTTGTGACTAAATTAGACTAATGTCTGCCACAAACAATTTCACCGCGTACATATTGCAACAATGTCCTAATTACATTACTTTTTTGAATGAATAGGAATATTTGGTTTATGAATGAAATAAGTGCGGAACGCTTCTGTACAGAGTCAACTCATCTCCCGGGAGAAATCTAGTCACTAATTACACCAAGTTACACTATCAGTACGCACTATCATTTGTTCAAGTTGTTGTCATAGTAACCTTTTACCGCCTTTATCTCCAGTACTTTGTGTTCATCTGCATCACACAGAAAAGTCTAACTTGCAAGTGAATAAGTACAATGAAGTAGTCATGCTGAGAAATTGTGTCACTGATACAATACTCTGCCCATCCTCTAAGCATATGCCAATCTGAGCATAGCACTCTCTAGCTGGTTCCACACATCCCTATTCAGATACCTGTCCTTACCATACTATATTCATACTATACTTCACGAGACAGAAAATACCTGCAATAAGAAGGTCTCTCCTTCATTCGCCCTGCCAGCAGCAGGACACTGGAATGTGGCATTCTGCCCAGCGTTCACTTCCACCTCACCCAGGCGAGAGAAGTGTGGGGCCTGGGCTGCAAACAAAGGGAGGGGAGATGATCAAAAGCATGGAAATTGCTACAACAGCTGCTTATTCAATAAGGAATACAAAGGGCAGTGTCTATGTGCAAAGTGCCATAACCCATAGCAAGCAATCAAACCTGACTACCGAAAACTGAATGCAAAAACAAAAAACAAAGACGATGTGTATAGATAAAGTGGCAAACTACATTTTTCTATTATGACATTTTAACTTTTATTCTGCAATACAGAAGCAGCCTAGCATTTTAAAGCTTGTTTTTTTTTTTTTTTTTTATATTTTTTGTTTTTCACCAAAAGGGATAAATTTCACAATACATTTGCTTTCTCTACCAGTACTACAGAAAGCTGAAAACTGATTGGCTTCCAAGGGTTATTGCACTTTGCTCCTTATCTTTTCCATTGGTACTGCTTTTCTAAAAAAGGTTGGAATGCGTGTCGGTAATAGATACTCACCACAGGGGTAACTTAGCAGTAGAATATCATCCAATGCAATAAATCCTTGGGGAGTTCCAGACACCTCTGCTTCAAACAATACCTAAGATAAAAGAAAAAAAATGACACAAATACAGTAGGGCAAAAACAGGGTATAGAATGACTAGGACTTGTGCTATAACCATCCAATTAAGACCGAATCCAAACTTTTACACTTAAGAGACACTGGGGCTGATTTACTAATGAATCTGCGCTGCGCCGGTACATGCCTTAATTAGTGCGCTGGATGAAGCCCTAATTAGGCGCATGAACCGGCGTTGCACAGCAGCGCGATGTGATTGATAAGTAAAGCCGCCGCCGAACTCCCTGTATAAGTCTATGGGGGGAAATCTTAATTGTGAATTTTAAAGGCTAATCTGCAAGTTTTGTCCTAAAAAGTGTTTGGGGACCTCAGTCCTGCCCCAGGGGACATGTACCAATGCTTTTTTTATTTTTTAAAACGGCCGTTTTTTCGGGAGCAGTGATTTTAATAATGCTAAAAGTGCAATAATAAAAGTGTAATTTTTCTTTAAATTTCGTACTATGGGGGGCTCTAATGTCAGCATGTGAAAAAGTGCATGTTTCCCGTGGTTAGAACTGTCTCTGCACAAAATGTCATTTTTCAAAGGAAAAAAGCCATTTAAAACTGACTCGCGGCAATAATGAATTGTCGGCTCCCGGCAATTGCAGGAGAATTCATTCATTAAAAAAAGGAAAAAAAAAGCGTGGGGGTCCCCCCAAATTCAAAAACCAGACCCTTTAGGTCTGGTATGGATATTAAGGGGAACCCCGCCGTCAATTTAAAAAAAAAATGACGTGGGGTTCCCCCCAAATATCCATAACCAGACCCTTCAGGTCTGGTGTGGAATTTAAGGGGAACTCCACCCCAAATTAAAAAAAAAATGGCGTGGAGTCCCCCCTAAAATCCACACCAGACCCCTTATCCGAGCACGTTGACCTGGCCGGCCGCAGAAAAGAGGGGGGGACAGAGCGCGGCCCCCCCCCTCTCCTGAACCGCACCAGGCCACATGCCCTCAACATTGGGAGGGTGTTTTGGGGTGCCCCCCAAAACACCTTGTCCCCATGTTGATGAGGACAAGGGTCTCTTCCCCACAACCCTTGCCCGGTGGTTGTGGGGGTCTGCGGGCAGGAGGCTTATCGAAATCTAGAAGACCCCTTTAACAAAGGGGCCCCCCAGATCCCGACCCCCCCCTGTGTGAAATGGTAATGGGGTACCTTGTACCTCTACCATTTCACGAGAAAAAAAAAGTGTCAGTGTAAAAAAAGACAAGAGCCGGTTTTTGACAAGTCCTTTATTATCTTCTTTTCTTCTTTCCTTCGGGTTTCTTCCTCCATCTTCTTCTTCCTCTGCTTCTGTCTTGGGTCTTCTATTCCCGCATCTTGCCCGGCGTGTTCTTCCATCTTCTTCCGCTGTCCTTCTCGTCCGCATCTTCTTCTCCTTCTCCTTCTTCGCCGGAGCGGCCGCTTCCAATTGAAATCCCCGCTGTCTGCCGGACCACGCCCCCCCTCTGACGCCACGGGCAAGCTCTTAGGAAAGTCCCCGTGTGGTGCCTGTGCGTCAGAGGGTTGGCGTGGTCACATGTTCCAGAAAGCGGGCAATTCAATTGGAAGCGGCGACTCTGGCAAAGAAAAAGCCGCGCACAAGCTTCAAATTGAATTGCCCGCCCTCTGACATGTGACCACGCCCCCCTCTGACGCACTTGCAGCACACTCCTAAGAGCTTGCCCGTGGCGTCAGAGGGGGGGGCGTGGTCCGGCAGACAGCGGGGATTTCAATTGGAAGCGGCGCCTCCGGCGAAAACCAAGAAGGAGAAGAAGATGCGGACGAGAAGAACAGCGGGAGGAACAGAAGATGGAATAACACGCCGGGCAAGATGCGGGAATAGAAGACCCAAGACAGAAGCAGAGGAAGAAGAAGATGGAGGAAGAAACCCGAAGGAAAGAAGAAAGAAGATAATAAAGGACTTGTCAAAAACCGGCTCTTGTCGTTTTTAACCCTTTACATTTTTTTTTCTCGTGAAATGGTAGAGGTACACGGTACCCCATTACCATTTCACACTGGGGGGGGTCGGGATCTGGGGGGCCCCTTTGTTAAAGGGGTCTTCCAGATTTCGATAAGCCTCCTGCCCGCAGACCCCCACAACCACCGGGCAAGGGTTGTGGGGAAGAGACCCTTGTCCTCATCAACATGGGGACAAGGTGTTTTGGGGGGCACCCCAAAACACCCTCCCAATGTTGAGGGCATGTGGCCTGGTGCGGTTCAGGAGAGGGGGGGGGCCGCGCTCTGTCCCCCCCTCTTTTCTGCGGCCGGCCAGGTCAACGTGCTCGGATAAGGGGTCTGGTGTGGATTTTAGGGGGGGCTCCACGCCATTTTTTTTTTAATTTGGGGTGGAGTTCCCCTTAAATTCCACACCAGACCTGAAGGGTCTGGTTATGGATATTTGGGGGGAATCCCACGTCATTTTTTTTTTAAATTGACGGCGGGGTTCCCCTTAATATCCATACCAGACCTAAAGGGTCTGGTTATTGAATTTGGGGGGACCCCCACGCTTTTTTTTTCCTTTTTTTAATGAATGAATTCTCCTGCAATTGCCGGGAGCCGACAATTCATTATAGCCGCGAGTCAGTTTTAAATGGCTTTTTTCCTTCAGAATGTCATTTTTCACATGCTGACATTACACCCAGGGCCGCCATCAGGGGGGTACAGGCAGTACACCTGCAGGGCCGCCATTAGGGGGGTACAGGCATTACACCGCCCGGGGGTCCCCAGGGGCCCCCAGGGGCCCGGATGGGAACCACCCTAAAACAAAAAAAACATTTTTTTTTATTTTTTTAAGGGCTCCGAAGGTCCCCAGGGGCCTGGAGGCCACTAAGGGCCCCAGATGGCAAGCCCTTTTTTTTAATCAAAAAATATATATATTTAAAAAAATATATATATTTTTTTTATATATTTGTCTTTTTTTTTTTTATGAAAGGGCCCAGAGGTCCCCAGGGCCCTGGAAGGCAACCCCCTTGTTTTTTAATTTTTTTCGATAAATGTTATATTTTAAAAATATATATATATATTTCTCTCTCTTTTTTCTTTTTATTTTATAAAGAGCACAGAGGTCCCCAGGGCCCCGGGTGGCTACCCCCCTTTTTTATATATATTTTTCTTTATTTCTTATTTCTGTCTCTATTTTTGTAAAGGGCCCCCCCGCTCCTCAATTTGCGGCACCACCCCCCCCCGCTTCTCAATTTCATGCGGCAGCACCCCCCCCCCCCCGGTTCTCTGCTCCAGGGGGCCCATGCCTGAAGCTGTGTAAGGGGCCCCAAAATTCCTGATGGCGGCCCTGTACACCTGTAAGGGGCCCGGGGGTCCGGAGGTGCCCAGATGCCTGGAGGCCCCCCAGCGCCCCAGATGGTAACCCCCCTCTTTTTTTTTTTGTATATATATTTTTTAGTTGGTTTTTGTAGGATTTTTTATTAAAGTGCCAATTTTTGGAATTTTATATTTTTTAGCAGTCCGGAAGTCCCCAGGGGCCCAGAGGCCCCCAGGGCCCCCGGGTGGCAACCCCCCATATTTTTTGTTATTAAAGGGCCAATGTTTTGTTTTAGGGGTCTGGAGGTCCCCAGTGGCCCGGAGATCCCCAGGGCTCCAGATGACAACCCCCCACCTTAAAAAAAAAATTATATATTTTTTGGTTATTTTTTTTAACATATATATATATATATATAATATAATTATGAAAGCTCCCAGAGGGCCCCAGATGACAACCTTTTTGCTTATAAAAATGTTATAAACATTTTCCCCAGGTTTGTTATTTTTTACTTTAATTTCTTTTTTAAAGTGTATTTTGTGCGTGAAGTCGAGAGAGAGGAGCTGGACTTGCAATCGCCATCCTTCTCCATGCCCCCGGTGGCAATGGTGGGTGTGAGGGGGGCCTCCCACTCACCCCACCTGCTACACTTGGGAGCCCGATGGGACAGAGGGACTCCCCCTATGAGGGAGTGTAGCCCACCCAGCCAGCCCTGTAGGTCCTTCGCCTCCCTTTATTTTAGGAGACCTCATGGCCAAAGTGCGTGCAAGTGTGGTGTTTTTTTTTGGGGGGGGGGTGGGCATACTAAGCACAGGCGTACCTTGCATAGCACACCCATCGGGAGCCGGGCTGACACCACCAAACTCAATTCACATGTAGCCGAGACCGGGATCCGAACCCTTGGCTGCAGAGGTGAACGGCTTGTCAGCACAGTGCCATTCACGTTGAGCCACCGCAGCTCCCACCCCATGTTATTTTTTTATAGATTTTTGGTAGTTATTTTTTAATAAAGGGCCCAGAGCTCCCAAGGCAACCCCCTTTTTTATTATTTTATATATATATATATAGATATTGTAATTTATTTTTCATTAAAGGGCCCAGAGGTTTATTTTTATTAAAGGGCCCAGTGGTCCCCAGGGCCCCCGGATGGCTACCACCCTTTTTAATATATATTTTTCTATATGTATTTTTTAGTAAAGGAACCCCCCGCTTATCAAATTGCGGCAGCCCCCCCCCCTTCTCAATATCAGGCGGCACCCCCCCCCCCTATTCTCTGCTCCAGGGGGCCCATGCCTGAAGCTGTGTAAGGGGCCCCATAATTCCTGATGGCAGCCCTAATTGCCCCCCCCCCCCCCCATGGTACGAAATTTCAAGGAATTTTTCACTTTTATTGTTGCACTTTAACCACTTCCATACCGCGCCTATTCTGGCACTTCTCTCCTTCATGTAACAATTATACTTTCTTCCTTGAAACTTACTCAGGACCCCCAAACATTATATATATTTTATTAACAAACACCCTAGGGAATAAAGTGGCGGCCATTTTTTCGGACACATTTCTAACAGTGTTTGCGCCAAAAAATTTCTAACGTTTTTTTTTTTTTTGGCGTTCAAAAAAAAAACCTGTTTCATGAATGACAAAATAAGAAAGCAGTAAAGCTAGCCCAATTTTTAGGGATAAGGTAAAAGATGATGTTACACCGAGTAAATAGATGCCTAACTAGTCACGCTTTCATATTGCGCACACTCATGGAATGGCGCTAAACTTCGTTATTAAAAATCTCCATAGGCAACGCTTGACTTTTTTTCTCAGGTTACCACTTTTGAGTTACAGAGGAGGTCTAGTGCTAAAATTATTGCTCTCACTCTAACGCACGCTATGATACCTCACATGTGGGGTTTGAAGGATGTTTACATATGTGGGTGGGACTTGCATGCGTGTTCGCTTCTGAGTGCGAGCTACTAGGGACAGGAGCATTTAAATTCCTTTTTTATTTTATTTTTTAACTTAATATTTTAATTTTTGCACTTGTTTGTCCCTTTTTTTGTATTATTTTTCACTTTTCTTCCTATTACAAGGAATGTAAACATCCCTTGTAATAGGACTAGTGTGTGACAGGTCCTCTTTATAGAGAAAGGCGGGGTCAATTAGACCCCACATCTGTCCTCCAGGCTGGAAAGCATGGAATTGGTAAAAAAAAAAAACATCTCATGCTTTCAGCTGCGATCATGTTTGTTCAGCACAGTAGTGTAGTGTGTAGCATGTTCACCTAGCAGCAAAAGGGTTGCTGGTTCGAATCCCGCCCGTGACACTATCTGCCTGGAGTTTGCATGTTCTCCCTGTGCGGGTTTCCTCCCACAATCTAAAAACATGCTGTAAATTGGATCCTGTCTAAATAAGCCCTAATATGCAGTAGGATATTTAGGTTTTGTGCTTCCCTAGGCCTGACCAAATTTTGGCACCCCCTAATAGAAAAATGACCCACCCTTCCTGTCAAGGCCACACCCTGTTTTTTTATGACCCACCCAGGAATTTTCAGGGGACACACACAAGTTCTGTGGGGGGGGACCTGGGGGGGCCCTTAATTTGCCTAGTTTTTCGATCACTTCCTGTTTGGCTATGGGGCAGGAAGTGAAGGCCAATCTCCCCAAACGGACAGGGATAATACAAAATAAACTGACAGAGCTTCTAACCCCCCCCCCCCCCAACTCTATCCAAAATGAAAGAAATCAAAAAAATAAAAGTGATGATTATAGTTCCAGTTTAACCCCAAATTTCAGAACATTTTATTGAGAGGCTTAAGGAAATATAACCATGCCAATAGGCCAGGATCCAGCGTTGCTAATATGTATGAATGTGTGTTAGGGACCCCCACAAACACCACCCAATGTTAAATCAACTATTTTCTTGTTTGTTTTGGGGATGCCTGCACCCCTGATAGGGTAAAGACACCTCACAAATGTTGTCACTTTCTACTTAATTCATTCACTTCCTGCCACACAGCCAAACAGGAAGTGAGGGAAACACCTGAGTAATGTTTTGTTGGGGACACACAGATCAATATAAATAGTTTCCCATTTTGGAAATGGCATTTTGCTGTGTACACCCCAAAATAGTAGGAATCTTGGACTTTGGGGTCCATTTACTAAAGGCAAATCCACTTTGCACTACAAGTGGACAAGCAAGTAAGAAAACTCAAAACTTGGCGGGATTGGAAGTAAAAACCATCAGTGCTTCCCTTCTGATTTTCATTGCCTACGCTTCTACTGCAGAGCGGCTTTGCCTTTACTAAACCCCAAAATAACTAATCATTTGGGGTGTACACTGCAGTGCAATTTGCTTAATGGTGACACTAGTTAGATTGACCTGTGTCCCGAAGAAAAGACCATTGGTAGGGTTTTAACCTCACTTCCTGTTCAGCTGTGTGACAGGAAGTGAAGCCAATTTTAGGAAAAGGGACACAAAGCCCAGCCTAAAAACACTAGCAGGGGTTCTAACACTCAATTGGCTTCCCTCAAACAACCCACAATTAGAATAGGATTGTCTTGTGCTAGTTTCAAGCACAGCGCTGTAAATCAGCACTTCAAGCCTGTCCACCAATACACCACCCCCCCCCCCCCCCCCCCCCCCTCCAACAGGCCATGTTTGCAGCTTTTCCTACATCTTGCACATGTGCTTTAAAAAGTCAGTCTGGACATCAGTTCTAGGAAACAATACTTACCGCTTTGTCCTTCCTTTTCTGGTGACTAAACATTTCATGCATACACACCAGGAAAGAGCTTAGAGACAAATCACACTTGATGGTTTAGGCCCAAACTAGTTCAGCTGCAGCGGTTGAAATCCATAGCATGGTTTTTTCATTTCCCAGATAACTTCTCCAGTATTTAGAGAAGTTACTCACAAGAGTGGAAGTATGACTGTATCCTTAAAGTGCATTTCCGGCACACCCTGGTGAGCCCTGAAAAGCACCCTGCGTGTCCCCGGACATCCCCTGCCTCATCCCAGGCCGGTATCTTGGAGCCTGACCGGACGATTGTGCCCCATCCAGTCCATGGCCATCACTGCATAATCGCAGACCCGCCGCCATCTTGAGGCCTACGAAGCATCCTACCTTTCCTGCACACCGGAGCCGCGATCCGCGGAGACAGCAGTCGCCCCTGCCTCATCCACTTGTGGGGTCATCTCCGGAGGGGGTGCGTGGCATTGGGGGGCAGTCTGAGGCTCCCAGACAGCCGGCGTTCTTCACTCGCGGCCGCCGCCATCTTGCGGCCTACGGAGCCTGCATCCTCCGCTCTCTGGTGCCGCAAAACGGGAGGCCACACAGCTGTGCTCGCCCGTGAATCCATCTCCGGAGGGGCCCAGCAGCATCGGGGAGCAGTCGGGGGACCCGGACAGCTGGATCCGCGCACTCGCAGGGCGCCGCCATCTTGCGGCCTACGGACCTGGTTGCATCCTCCCTGCTGGAGTGCCCTGGACTAAGAGGAGACCGGCCACATCCTCGTGCCAGGCATACTCGGAGGAGCAGGCAGATGTCACCACCCTCCTGTCCTGGGAAGAACAGCACTGCAGAAGCCTCAGGTATCTGTCTGCCTTCCCTACACTGAAGGGTCTCCCTCTGCACATCCCAGGCTCTTAAAGAGGCAGACCCACCTATCTGCACATAGCCTTAAAAGCATAGAGACATCTTTGGAATCGGTAGCAGAGGAGGTAATAAGATCTTATCTTCTGGGGCGTGGCCTGGACATGGCTGAGTGAGGCTGTTTGAGTTCTGAGCTCCCGGCCCTGATCCTCTTTATGCCGGCCAAACTCGCCATGTTATAGGCATGCAATCAGCCAAGAAGCATACCAACAAGTCAGGCACCCGTGTGACCCGTTCCGGTGCTGCGACGAACGATCTACACGACTATTTTCACCGGCAGCCAAAGAAGTCGTCCGGAGCTAAGGCCACAGCACCACGAGGAGCAGCTTGCCAAGGCTCGCCTGAAAGACCGGGAAGCGACGAGTGGGCCCATATCCCGGACCGAGCGGACTCACCTTCAGACCCGCTGTCATCGGCGGAGATCCCGGATATCCCCATGGCGTCCCCGGCCTCCCCCCCGGGAGGCTCGGCGGCGGAACGGGACATACGCGCCTTGCTGCAGGCCCTCCCCACGCGCTCGGACATCGAGGCCCTCATCTTGCGTCTGGAGGAGACGCACCGCAGGGACTTTCAGGAGGTAAGGGCCGAGGTATCCACACTCACGGAGAGGGTGTCGACCGGAGAGGCATCATTGGTGGACCTGGAGAGTAGGGTGGCGGGCCTGGAGCGCTCGAGGGACCAACATCGGCAGACGGCGGTGTCCCTACAGCTCCACCTGGAGGATGCTGAAGATAGGAGCCGCCGCAATAATTTGCGGATTCGCGGTGTGCCGGAGACGGTAGACTCCATGGCTCTTGACGGTCAGCTGCAAGGTCTATTCCGCGACATTCTGGGGGCACCCGAGGAAGAGGTGGATCGGGCACACAGAGCACTAGGCCCCAGAGCGCCAGAACAGGATAGGCCGCGCGATGTAATTTGCCGCCTACTACGCTATGCCCAGAAAGAGCGCATCCTCCGTCTAGCGTGGGATCGCGGGGAGCTGGAGATGGTGGGTTCCCGGATCAGAGTGCTGCCTGACCTATCAAGAGCAACCCTGCGCCGCAGAGCAATGCTGAGGCCCGTTCTGGATCTGGCAAGGGAAGGTGGCTTCACATACAGGTGGGGCTATCCCCTTTCGGTCACTTTTCGGAAAGACGGACACGCGTACACCCTGCAGACGCCAGCAGACCTACCTGGTCTCTTCAGATTCCTAGGGGCAGAACGGATACCGGTGCCGGATTGGCTCCAGCTGTTGCCGAGATCGAACGGGAGGTCGGGCCCCTTTGACGTCGGAGCCCCGGCCCAACCACGACAGCAGCGGCAGGGGAGGAGGAGGAGAAGAGCCCCTTCTGGAGAGGAACCCCGTATCTGACCTGTAAGTAGGCCCTGGGCCACACTCCACTGACTGTCCTAGCCTACACCCCACCACTAGACGATAGCCGGCGCCATGACCGCAGCCGCCCCACCTGGAGCTAACGCTCGTCTTAGATGGCATGGGGGTGCTGTGCCATGGCCGTCTCCCCTCACATCCCCCCCCCTCCCGCGGGTTTGTTGAGCTCTCTATGGGGACTTATGTTGGCTGTTATATGGTTAGGGCCAAGTTTATGCCCAATCCTGCCCGTTAGCGTCCCCGGGTGGGGGTGGGGGGAGGGAGGTTGGCAACCCCTTAGCCCGTCCCGCTGTGCTGGACTCCCCAGGAATGAGCGGAGGTGCACCTGAGGGAGGACTTTGCATGCTGCTTGCCGGGATCACCCTGTTTGGACCTGGGACCGTGTGATGGGATAGACACGGCCCGGCTGGCTGCATTGACTGATCCGAGGTACCGCTCTCTCCCCTGCTCTCATCAGGCTATATCCTGTTTATATTTTTAGCTATGTGCCCCGGGTGAGGCTATGTTACTATCAGTCAGCTGTTTTGTGAGGGTGATCTGGGAACGTGATGCAGCAGTGCTCCCGGGACATCGGCCCTTGCCCCATGGTGGAGGGAGGGGGGTGAGGGTTGGACATCTACCATCTTTCCGCTATGCGAGGACTGCAGCAGCTCAACTCAGCGTGGGAGACCCCTCTTCTGGGCTCTTCGGGATGAAGGCTCGTGACGTATAAGGGGATGGTTAGAGAGGTCCCCACGAGACACTTGCTCAGTAGAACTATAAGAGACGGTGGGGCTGTATATGATTTTGCTGGATGGGGGGCTGTGGCGAAGCCACGTGTTTTCATGATGGTTCTCACGGCTCGTCGAGTCTCGGTAGACGGTATACAGTGGAGGGGGGTTGTGGGGTGGGACGAGCTTTGGGATTGTTGGGGTGGAGGTCTCCAGATCGAGATTACACTACAATTTGATGTGGAGGCCACTCACACCCTCTATGTGTGCTGTGTGCCCCATGGGGTTGAAGGGAGATTGTTGCAATTATTGCTGCTGTTGTTGTTATTGCTCTCATTACTGTTATTATTATGGCTGCTCTTGTTATCAAGGACTCTCTCGTGCGCTCGGGCCGCCTCAGGCTGTTTGCTGGGCCTAGCCCGCTCTGGGACTGGGGCTGCCGCGAGCGTGCTTGAGAGGCTGATCGTGCCTTATTTACTTATTTATGTTACCTTGTTTGGCTGGGGAGGGAGGGGACCCGGGAGCTCGCCTTGCTGGCCCTGTCCGTTCACTTCCCACTTAGGCCTGCGCTCAATCCCCAGTCTTGGACTGGAGAGCGCTCTAGCTGTTTAAGCTAATTTAGTTTCTTCTTATCAGTGCCGCACGCTCTTGTGCAAGCACTCTATTTTTCCTCTTTTCTTCCCTCTCTGCCCGTCTGTCTCTCTCTCCCCGCTCCCCGTCCTAGCTCACACTACATTCTTCCAGGAGATTCACTATCTCTTGGCCCCACCCTACCGTTCACCTCCTTTATCCCTCCCCCTCTACCCTTCCCACCCCTGAGTCACGAGCATGGATACGCTCAAGGTGGTCTCCCTGAATGTTAAGGGACTAAACATCCCGGAGAAGAGGAGAATGCTCCTCCATGATATGCGGAACCTGAGGGCGGACGTGGTGCTGCTGCAGGAGACGCATTTCAGAGATAACAACCTGCCTGTGCTGAGGAACAGACACTTCCCCACAGTGTACCATTCTCAATACACGGAGGCGAAATCGAGGGGGGTATCCGTCCTCATCTCGGCCGGGGTCCCTTGGACCCTGGGGGAGGTGCAGACGGACCCGGAGGGCCGGTCGTTGCTTTTGAAGGGACGTATAGGTCAGGTACAGGTCACCATAGCGAACTATTACGCACCGAACGAACGTCAGGATAGGTTCCTGACTAGACAGTTGGACCGGCTATCACACTTCAGATCAGGTCACCTCATTGTAGGGGGGGACTTTAACATCCCTCTAATACCCCAGGAGGACACATCGACGGGTAGGTCCACCGTTTCGGGTGACCTACGCAAACGCTTTTGCGAGTCGTTGCACGCGCACCGGCTGGTGGACGCTTGGCGACTACTCCATCCGGGAGAAAAGGACTACACCTTCTTCTCCAAGCCTCATCAGTCATACTCGAGGATTGATCTATTTCTGATCCCCCACAGACATCTGGCGGCGATTGAAATGGCCTCGATAGGTTCTATCACGTGGTCGGACCATGCTCCCATAGAACTACGGTACAGACTGTCTGACACTAGGGCCGACCGGGGTCACCCCTGGAGACTCAATGAGAGTCTACTACATGACAAGGATACTGTATCGGAGGTGGTGAGGGAACTGGGTTACTATTTTCGCACGAATACCACGGCAGACAGCGACCGGGGACTGGTGTGGGAGGCCCATAAGGCAGTGGTGAGGGGTATCCTAATTAAACATGGGGCCAGGCTGAAAAGACAGAGGACTGAACAGCTTACCTCCCTGCTTCAAAAACTACAGACCTTGGAACTACAACATAAACGGACTCAGACAAACCAGACCACGACCGAACTTAATACTACTCGTAAACATATCACAGATTTACTACATTACAAGGCCAAAGCGGCCATGCAAATTTGCAGGCGATCGGTTTACGAATCCGGCAATAAATGCGGGAAGATGCTGGCCCGGGCACTCCGCTCACAACACTCGACTTCATACATCCCTCACATTACAAAACGAGGGGGCGGTAGAGTATCTCTCCCGCAGGAGATCTCTGCCGAGTTTAAGGACTTCTACCAGGATCTCTACAACCTCCCTAAATTGCCCACGACTGGAGAAGCAGACCGACATACAGACTACCTGGTTAGTTCTCAAATGCCCGCACTTCCGGTTGATACGGTGAAACTACTGGACGAACCGATTACTATGCCCGAAATACAGGCGGCCTTGAAATCTTTCAAGCCAGGGAAGGCCCCGGGACCTGACGGACTCACCACCCCCTATTACAGAATCTTGCTCCCATCCTTGGGAGATCACCTGCTGGGGCACTTTTCACACCTCAACGCTACAGGCGCAGATAGCGGTGATCCACAAGGATGGAAAGGACCCGGGCCAATGTGGTAGCTACCGTCCCATATCACTACTCAACTCAGACCTTAAGTTGTTCACGAAAGTGATCGCCACCAGACTACAGAGATTTCTTCCAGACCTGGTACACCTGGATCAAGTGGGCTTCATACCCTCCAGAGAGGCCAGAGACAATACGTCTAAAGTATTGAACTTGATCCACGTTGCCAATGTTACTAAGACGCCTTCGGTCTTCGTGGGGACGGACGCGGAGAAGGCGTTTGATCGCGTAGACTGGAGGTTCATGTTCACGACACTTAAACACATAGGACTCGGACGGAAAATGCTTAACTGGGTGACTGCAGCCTACACGACCCCGACTGCCAGGGTTAGGGCGAACGGCACGACGTCCGACCCATTCCCGATTACTAACGGGACAAGGCAAGGCTGCCCGCTCTCGCCCCTACTTTTTGCCCTGACCCTCGAACCCTTCTTACGGCGTGTTAGACTGAACCCGGACGTTGCGGGACTGGTGGTGGGTGACCACCAATACAAAGTGTCGGCTTACGCCGACGACATGATGTTCTCCCTGACGGACCCGCTGACCTCTCTACCAGCCCTGATGAAGGAATTTGACTACTATGGTAAGATCTCCAATCTAAAAATCAATTTGACAAAGTCCGAGGCTATGGGGGTGGGCGTCCCTGTGTCACACTTGGCCTCACTCAAACAAAATTTTAATTTGAAGTGGACGGACACGGCTCTCACGTATTTAGGGACGCGCGTTCCGCCACGGATCTCTGACGTGTTTAAGCTTAATTCCCCCCCCCCTACTGCAGACGGTTCAAAAATTGCTGTCCCAATGGACCACGGGCTTACACTCGTGGTTCGGGAGATGTAACATACTTAAGATGTCCATCCTACCTAAATTCATATATCTCTTACAAGCCCTCCCCGTGCGAATACCGGCGGATTATTTTAAACAAGTCCAATCTGCGTTTGGGACGTTTCTCTGGGCGGGCAAACATCCCAGGATCGGCAGAGCGATCCTCTCCCTGCCTAAAGGCAACGGAGGCCTCGCCGCTCCAGACATCCGTATGTATTACTACGCGGCCCAATTAAACAGGCTGATAGACTGGTGCCGACACGACCATATCAAACTCTGGCCTCGAATGGAACAGGCACAAAGCACAGTTCTGCTGCGAAACGCTCCCTGGAACCAGACTATGCGATTAAGCGAGGTGCTTGATCACCCCCTGATTGGAAATACTGTTGCAGTTTGCACCAGGTTGCTTGCACGGTTTCGTCTGGCGTCGGACCCCTCGCCGCTGCGCCCGATTCTGGGCAATCCGTCGTTTCCACCAGGCCTTCTGGACCCCAAGTTTCGCGCACTACGAAACTCGGGTCTGTTTCAAGCCTCGCATTTTGGGGAAGCGGACAGGTGGAGATCTTGTGACGAATTAATGGACATGACGGGTCAATACCGGCTGGACTTCTTCAGAGCCGGTCAACTGAGACACTTCCTACAGACAATGACACCTCCGCCTGGTCCGGGCCACCCCCAGACAACCCTAGAAGAGATGTGTGTGGGCGTGGGCCCACTGCCGCATGCCCTCTCACTACTTCACACGATGTTGATCACACCGTCGGCGGACTACCGGTTACCGAGCTTGAGTAAATGGGAGAGGGATCTGGGACGTAACTTTTCAACCAGCCAGATAAACAAGATACTGAGATTTACACACAAATCGTCAATTTGCACTAAAGTACAGGAGACTAACTTTAAAGTGTTGACGAGGTGGTATAGGACCCCCGACCTCCTCCATCGCTTATTCCCAGAGGTCTCGGACATCTGCTGGAGATGTCAGGCGGAAAGGGGCACTCTTTTTCATATTTTTTGGTCCTGCCCGTGTCTGAGGCCGTTCTGGGAGGGAGTGCGTAGGGTGACGCAGGAATTCTCGGATCGGGAGATCCCGGATGATCCGGCGTTCTTTTTGCTGCATGTGAACGACACGCCTGATCGTGTATACAAGAAATCAGTGGTCAGGCACTTGGTCGACGCGGCGAAGGCGTGCATCCCGTTGTGCTGGAAATCCACGAACCCACCGACGTTGGCCATGTGGGTAAAAAAGGTGGATGACGTAAACACCATGGAAGACTTAGTCCTGACGAAGCAAGATAGAAATGAACAATACTCGCAAACATGGTCCTTTTGGAATGCCTTTAAATATTCTGCAGAGGGCCAAGCCCTGAGGGGCGCCCCTTAGCTGTACCAGACGATCGGTGCTCCCAGTTACCCTCTTCAGGGACACCTCATTTTGCTCCCTCATTGCGATCCGCTGAAACATACGGGCCAGACGTGCTCGTGACCCCCCCCCCCCTTCCCTCCTACTGCCCCCCCCCCCCTTTCCCCACCCTTTCTTCACTCTTCTCTTTATTTCTACTCTTACTCACATGCTCTTAGAAAACGGGAAAATGCAGGGAGCTGGCCGCATGGACTGCTGCCTTGATGATGCACCTTACCGAGACGGGGCCCCTGCCCCGGTGTCTACGAGAGGCTGCAAGGCAGGACGGTACAGTCTGGTGTAGATTACAGTACTATTGTGTTGCCTACTCGGCTGCCTTAATTGACACTTGTTGATGGAATGTTGTATTCATGCCTATGTACGCGCCAGTTAGGCGCTAGCTCTTTATTTGTTGCTATGTACAACTACTGTTGCGGTTCATGTGGACCGGTTCTCTGTTATGTATAAATAAAAAATTAAAAAAAAAAAAAAAAAAGAAATCCATAGCATGAAAAAAATATCACAAAACAAACTTCAAAATTTGAAAGTAATTTTATTGGTCCACAAAACAAGGAAAGCAAAACAAAAAATTACAAATAAACACACCAAAAATATATAAAAACACCTAAAAACAAAAAAGACCAACGTTTATTTCACAGTCATTGGAAAATAAATCATGCTATTGAAATAACAGGATAGACCCACAGGATTAAAACATTAGTCATTAACATCTTGAGAAACATTTAGCAAAATTATGTAGCAGAGAAAACATCAAAAAATACAAAACTTGCTCCAAAACATCTCTGTTTCACTCCGCCATTACTTCCAGCCAGCAAATCTGCCCCCTCTGAGGGGCAGCTGACACGTGCAGTATCCACGCTTTTTATAACATGTGTGCTAATGAACCAATTGGAAACACATGAAGAAATGTCAGCCTCTAGTTTGTGTGCACTTGTAACTGCTTACACCTGTTAAGGATGTCCTTAAATTACTAAGCCAAAAAAACAGCTTTCTGAGCATGCTCAGAAAGATGCATGTCATTTTCAGGGTCAGACAACCAGCTTATTTTTCAAAGTGTTCGAGCATGCCCAGTTCACTCGAAATGCAGTACCAGAATCAAATCTGCAATGGCGGATGAAAGCATTAGAGGTGTTTACATTTTTTTTCGGCCCCCTGAAGTGATGCTTTACAAGCTGAATGGGAGGTCTTATAGAATTTTTACGTAACAAACCTAAATAGTAATAATTTAAACGCCCCTGTCCCTAGTAGCTCGCAGTCAGAAGCGAACAAGCAGCATTTTTATTGTTTCCGGTTACCAGTTTAGATTTACAGATGAGGTCTAGTGCTAAAAATATTCCTCTTGCTGTTACGCACGCTATGATACCTCACATGTGTGGTTTGAAGAATGTTTCCATATGTGGGCGGGCCTTAAATGTGTAAGCCCCGCCCACATATTGAACCCCCGTTCAAACCCCACATGTGAGGTATCATAGCGTACGTTAGAGCGAGAGCAATACTTTTAGCACTAGACCTCCTCTGTAAATCTAAACTGGTAACCTGAAACACATAAAAAAGTGTTGCCTATGGGTATTTTCAAGTACTGAAGTTTGGCCCCATTCCATGAGTGTGTGCAATATTAAAGTGTAACATGTTGGGTATCTATTTACTCGGTGTAACATCATCTTTCACATTATGGCCATAAATTGGGCTAACTTTAGTGTATTCTTAATTTGTAACCACTTGAGCCCCAGAGCATATTACTGGTCACTGACGGGGCCAGTTTTTGCATTTCAACACTGCGTCATTTTGACTGACAATTGCGTGGTTGTGCGACGTGGCCCCCAAACAAATTTGGCGTCCTCATTCCCCCCCCCCCCCCCAAAAAATGTTTTTTTTTTTTTTTTTTGGTGGTATTTGATCACCTCTGCGTTTTTTATTATTTTTGCTTGACCCAAAAATATAGCGACAATTTGGTAAATAAAAAAACATCTTTTTTACTGTTTGCTATAATAAATCTCCCCCAAAATATATTCAAAAAATGTTTGCCCTCAGTTTAGGCCGATAAGTATTCTTCGACATATTTTTGGTTGCAAAAAATCACAAAAAGCGTTTGATTGGTTTGGGCAAAAGTTCTAAGTAGGGGTTGGTCTTATGGGTTTTTTTGGAATAATTTTTTGTTTTACTAGTAATGGTGTTTTTCTGGCTACTGCGACATTGTGGCGGACACATTTTTGTGAGATTTGGCATTTTTCTAGCGAGCAATGGTATAGAAATGCATTGCTTACTATTAAAATGACACTGGCAGGGAAGGGGTTAACACTAGGGGCGCGGAAGGGGTTGAATATGTTACCTGGGTGTGTTCTAACTGTAAAGGGGGTGGGACTGTGTAGGGGAAATGACAGATCGCTGTTCATACATTGTAGGGACAGACGAGCAGGCATTCCCCCCCCCCCCCCTGACAGGACCGGGATAAAGGGGAACTCCACCCCAAATTATAAAAAAAAACGGCGTGGGGGTCCCCCTTCAGGTGCACAACAGGCTCTTAGATTTGATCTGGAACATAAGGGGTTAAACCCACGCCAAAAACGGCGTGGGGTTCCCCCTCAGATCCAGACCAAACCCTTCTCCCAGGCACGCAGTCTGGCCGGACAGGAATGGGGGTGGGGACGAGCGAGCGCCCCCCCCCTCCTGAGCAGTACCAGACCACATGCCCTCGACATGGGGGAGTGTGTGCTGTGGGGGAGGGGGGCACTGCCCCCCCACCCCAAAGCACTCTTGTCCCCATGTCGATAGGGACAAGAGCCTCTTCCGGACAACCCTGGCCGTTGGTTGTCGGGGTATGCGGGCGGGGGGCTTATCAGAATCTGAGAGCCCCCTATATTAAGGGGGCCCCCAGATTCTGGCCCCCCACCCTATGTGAATGAGTATGGGGTACATCGTACCCCTACCCATTCACCGGGTGGAAAAGTGTAAACACAAAAAAACCACACAGAAAAAATAATTTATTAGTCAGCTCCGGGGGTCTTCTGCCGGGACCCCCCACCACCAGCCCATTGGGCCCCGGGCTTCGCCGTTTTCTGCCGGGGGGGGGGGGACACCCACCGATGCTCTCCGCCATGTCCAGCCAGGCCCCCACCCCAAAATAAGCTCTTTCAGATCCGGGGGGGGCCGGCCGAAAAAAGCAGAGAACAACGGGGGCGGAGCCCCTCGGTCTTCCAGACGTTTTCTGCCGGGGGGGCTCCAGCCCCACACCGGTCTTCGCCGCCGCCTTCCGCCGGGGGGGACACCCACCGATGCTCTCGGCCATGTTCGGCCAGGCCCCCTACCCCAAATCAAGCTCTTTTACATCCGGGGGGGCCGGCGGAAATGGTGGAGAACAACGGGGGCGAAACCCCTCCTCGGTCTTCGCCTTCCGCCGGGGGGGTACACCTACCCCCCCCCCCGGTCTTCGCCGCCGCCTTCCGCCGGGGGGGTACACCTACCCCCCCCCGGTCTTCGCCGCCGCCTTCCGCCGGGGAGAGAGACACCCACCGATGCTCTCCGCCATGTTCGGCCAGGCCCCCTACCCCAAATCAAGCTCTTTTACATCCGGGGGGGGCCGGCGGAAATGGCGGAGAACAACGGGGGCGTCGCCACTCCTCGGTCTTCTAGCCGTTTTCTGCCGGGGGGGGAAACACCCACCCATGCTCTCCGCCATGCTCGACTGGGCCCCCACCCCAAAAGTAAGCTCTTTCACATCCGGGGGGGCCGGCCGAAAACAGCGGAGAACAACGGGGATGTCGCCCCACCTCGGGCTCCTCCGCTTCTGCCTGGCTCCTCCCGAGGCCAGGGCTTCTTTCGCCGTCTTCCGCCGAAGGGCGCCACTCTCCAGGCTTCTCGTGGCTGTCTTCCGCCGCGGGGCACCACGCGCGGGGGCCAGGCCTTCTTCCGCCGCCGCCCCCTTCGATTTCTTCTGCCTGGACGAGGGTCGTACATCCCATCCAGGACTTGGACGTGGCGGGCTTCTCGTCGCTGTTTTCTGCCGCTGCCCCCTTCACCACAAAGCTCCGTGCTTGTTTGATGAGGGCAGCGGGCTTCCGTCGTCTTCTACTGGGGCGAGGGTCGTACATCCCACCCCGGATTTCTTCGCCGGCTTCTGCCTGGCTCCTCCCGGGGCCAGGGCTTCTTTTGCCGTCTTCCGCCGGAGGGCGCCACTCTCCGGGCTTCTCGTCGTTGTCTTCCGCCGCGGGGGCCAGGCCTTCTTCTTTGCCGCCACCTTCGAATTTTTCTGCCTGGACGAGGGTCGCACATCCCATCCAGGACTTGGACGTGGCGGGCTTCTCGTCGCTCTCTTCTGCCGCTGCCCCCTTCACCACGAAGCTCCGTGCTTGTTTGATGAGGGCAGCGGGCTTCCGACGTCTTCTACCGGAGCGAGGGTCGTACATCCCACTCCGGATTTCGTCGCCGGCTTCTGCCTGGCTCCTCCTGGAGCCAGGTCTGCTCGTCGCTGTCTTCCGCCGCGGGGTGACACTCGCGGGCTTCTTCTTCCATTCGATGTTGACACGGCGAGGTGCGGCGCTGAAATGCCTTGTGAGCGGCGGGCAAGGACTTATATTGGCATAGGGCGTGGTTATGCCACCATGTGACCTTAACCCATGTGACAGTGAACAAGCACGGAGCTTCGTGGTGAAGGGGGCAGCGGCAGAAAACAGCGACGAGAAGCCCGCCACGTCCAAGTCCTGGATGGGATGTGCGACCCCCGTCCAGGCAGAAAAATTCGAAGGGGGCGGCGGCGGAAGACCCTCAAAGTTAAAACCACGTTCACCAGGTGAATGGGTAGGGGTACGATGTACCCCATACTCATTCACATAGGGTGGGGGCCCGAAATCTGGGGGCCAACTTATTAAAGGGGGCTCCCAGATTCTGATTGGCTCCCGCCCGCATACCCCGACAACCAATGGCTAGGGTTGTCGGGAAGAGGCTCTTGTCCCGATCGACATGGGGACAAGAGTGCTTTGGGGTGGGGGGGGCAGCGCTCGCTCGTCCCCACCCCCATTCCTGTCCGGCCAGACTGCATGCCTGGGATGAGGGCTTGGTATGGATCTGGGGGGGAACCCCACGCCGATTTTGGCGTGGGTTAACCCCTCACGTTCCGGACCAAGCCGAAGAGCCTATTGTGCCCCTGGGGGGGAAGCCGCGCCGGTTTCAAATTTGAAATTTGGCGCGGAGTTCCCCTTCAGTGTCGGCGCAGCCCGAGAACAGCTCGGAGCTTGCCGTGCGCCGCTCCAGGCAGTGCAAACACTGCTACGCCGCTTGGTATTTACCAAGATTTTCCCGGCGTACTGAAGAGGCGCACACAAAGCCCCGATTTATCCCTCTGCGCATGCCCAGTATGCAAATGAACATTCCGAGGTTCTAGCGTACTTTGCAAGCGCACGGGGATCGGGTCCCAAAAGTCACTTTCCCTTTCAATTCGGCCCGCCATACACGTTCAAACACATGTCACCTCACTTCCCCTGCATCACCCCCCTCCCTCCCCTCATAAACTCCCGCCCGAATCCCCGATGTTTACATTACTAAATGCCGCACGCCAGCTCTGTACTGGCGTGCCGTGCGCCCTCTCCTGGGCGCATTAGGCACTTTAGTAAATGAGGAAACACGCTGCACTGGCAGCGTGTTTCTTTTGTAAATGTCAAAAACAGTTTTACTCCTGCTTGTGCACCATGAGTCATGGCGCACAGGCTTGGTAAATCAGCCCCACTGTCACGCAATAAAGCCGCGTCAGCAAAAGTATGTTCCTGTAAATTAGAGACCCATTATTTATCGACAAATCATGGAGTGTTAATCTCCATGGTCCCAAAGAGCACTCACTAGTTCCTCCTACTGACCGCGATGTTATTAACCCCCCTAAACCTATATTAAGGTAAGCAGGAGGAACTAGTGGGAGAACCAGGGGACAATCTTTAGGGTACCACTTATCTGCAATAGAACAGAGCTTAACATTGTGAGTGTTAGAAAAGGTAAGTTTCCCGTTTTTTTATAAAGTGATTATAAATGTTCACATTAAAAAAATTGGTCTTTTAGTCACAGAAAACTAAGTAGGAATGAGGTATAACAGCTAAAGTAAATCATAAAATGGACCATGTATGGTGAGTAATAGACAATAAAAACATTAATTGCCTATTGTAAGAGAACAGTAACCCATAACAACCATCAATAATCTGATGTGGCTGCATCAAACTGAAATTGTATCTGTAATGGTTGTCATTGATTACTGTACCTTTTCTATGGCTCTTTAAAAATATGTATTTTTACATACAGTATGTGCTTTCTTTATTATTGTCTGAACTAAAAAAGAAAAATGTCAGGTAACTATGAAATATTGCATATCAATATTGTGTAGTCATTTATGCAGCCAGAAGATGGCACTCCAGTCTCCCTTTCACATCATTGGCAGAATCACATTTCAGCTTTGCTTAAGAAGCCCCTGGTTTACAGAATTCCAATGAGTCATCAGAGCAGTGCCTCATCTTTTATTTGCAGGCTAATTTGAAGGTTTCTATCCGACAATTTAATCTGTAAACCAAGCTGAGCTGCTGTGTTGTCTCTTTATATAACCCACAATACTCCTGCAACCCTTTATGAAGAATCAAATGTTTATTTGTAAAACCAAAATGATATATATTGTAAAAGCATGTATAAATCATCATGAGACAGTAAACAATCTTTTTTTTCTTTAATAGTTACTTGTAGAGATGATACCTCCAGGTCCAAAAAATCCACATGCACAGTGTCGGGACAAAGTCACTCAGTGCCCATGCGCTTCGTGTCCCTTTTGCTTCACCCACCCCCTGTCTGACCCTGTACATGCATATTCTGTTCATTATACCTATTAGCTTTAAAAGGAAAAATCAGAGATGCAAAAATATTGTTTTCCCAGGAGATTATGGGCAAAACATCCCCCACTATAAATATTCTGCTTACAGCCTGCCTACACTTTTTATGAAATATTCCTTAGTGTTCAACAATAAGGACCGTATACAGCAATCCATTTATTTATATCCAATCTGGCATGCCCTGACACTGAATAGATATTGGTAAAAGAAAAGCTTTAAACACAGAACATTCAAGATGTCTCAATCTACAGACTGCTCACCAACGTCTAGGTTGCCCAATGCTGGCCATATATGTTAAAAAAAACTTTGCTTAATGAAAAGATAGATTTGGTGACATTTTTCCACCAGTGTCAATTGTTTTTTCAATTTTAGCAGTTATTCACTGATCAAAATTATCGTTTAAATGCAATTGACTTCCAAAGGTTTGATTTTGCCTTTAAAATGATAGCTACTTTTAACATTCAGGGTTTTACACGTATATTATGCATAAGTCTGTTGAGATAACAACATTATTAGCCAAAACCTGACCTGTTACAATAAAAGTGCCATAATACTGAAAGAGCATTATTAACTATGTAGCTGATAAGTGACAGTTAATATTTCTGTTTTCAGAAGAACAAAAGGCAGCCACTGAACAACGTACTTTAACGGTTAGTAAAATAAGCACTATAAAAGCTGAATCACATCTGTGAAGACACAATGGAGTGAAGAGAAAAATCTCCCTTCTTTAACAAAACAATATATCACCCTTGAAGACACTACATAGTACTTCCAAGAACTGCACTTGAGAGGACCAGAGGCTTCCTGCACTTTAAAAAGATAATGTGAGAATTGGTGAGCACTTATTTGTCAGGGGGTAAATAGGGGTGCCTACTCTACTAAATCTGTATTATTGCAGTTTGTGACTTTGGTGTATTTAAAAGATAGTAGTTAATTATACATGCAGACAGTCCATCCATATATTTCTTAGTATAGAATGATTAGACCCTCTGTCAGGTTCTTATGCAACTGCACACCCTGAAACGCATGGTATCATTAGGACAGGGTGGTGACATAGGCACCCCCTTAAAATGTCAACACCTTCTAATAGTAACTATAATTATTACAAATTTTTTATAAATCTGTAACAAGGAAAACAATCTGTATTTTCACCCACGTGGTTGTACTTGTCAAACCTCATTGGGCTCAGCTAAAATTAACTATCCACTTTTTTGAGAAAAAGGATCTTTAACCTGTGTGTTAGCTTTGTGAATTAGGCTACTTTCACACTGAGGCACTTTGCAGGCGCTATAGCGCTAAAAATGGCGCCTGCAAAGTGCCCTGAAAGAGTCTATTCTCTCACTCCAGTGTGAAAGCCTAAGAGCTTTCCACTGCAATGGCACTTTGTGGGCAGTTTTAACCCTTTTCCGGCTGCTAGCTGGAGTTAAAAATGCCCCACTAGCGGCCGAATAGCGCTGCAAAAATTACGGTAAAGCGCAGCTAAAAATAACTGCCCACGCCCCAGTGTGAAAGTAGCCTAAAGTCTTTGGTCAGTTATACAAAACAATATTACAATATTTGTGCTAAACTGTTCTCAATTCTGATTTCTACAGATAAGGTTTTATACAGTTTTTTTATTCTTGTAACTAAGTGCAAAGGTTATACAGTATAGTGATATGGAAACCTTTTGTAGAAGTAGCATGTTTTATTTATCTGTATTCATCTCTCTATGGCACTTACTTTTTTTTCCCTTGATAGCAGACCTGTCCACACAACTTACTGGTCTCCCCATAGTAAACACAGATACTACTCAGCTTTTGAAGTAACAACAGAAAGATGGCAGGTTTTGTTTAGGGCCAGGGGGCCTCTGACTATTTTACTATAGAGGCACTGAAGGTAAAATTCCTACCCATAACTTAAGAGAGCGATGTTTTAAGATTATTGGCTGTGATTGAATAGCTTCTAATCAATACTGTCACATAATAATCACAGCTTATGCCTTCAAAAACTGCATTAGCTAATCAGTACATTACAGTTACCTGGTATTCGCTGGGCCAGAAAGTGCTCACGGCAAGCTCTGATTGTTGCCACTGCTTTCCACGTGGCCCTGAGACTTCCCAAACAGCTGTGCCTAGGGGACCTCCATTCACTCGCACATAGGCTCGCAATGAGCCAGGACCCCTGGCGTCTCTGCTGTGAAGAATATAGCTGAACTGCAAACAGTGGGTGTCATTTTCACTTAGAGGTTGAAAGAGAAGCTGAGCCCGCTTCCCCGCAGCATGTTCAGACGAGTTAACCAGGAGGTAAGAACCTGTATAGGGAAACCACATCAATAAGAAAAGAATAATTACAATGCAAAGCACAGGGATAACACAGTCAGGATAAAAACATGAAGTTAATGGATGACCTGTTAAGGATCATGAAATAAAGTATATTAATGAGACAGTTAGAATGACATTTCGTCAGGGAATTTTATGCAAGAGTAAAACCAAAAAAGCATTACAACATTAACAAAAGCACACAAAACAGCAAAAGAAAAAAAAAAAAACATACAGACATGAGGGAATATATACAAAAGTGAATGCAAAGCCAAATTGCTCTTTTTTAAGAAGAGAAGTGAATATTAAACTATCCCTCAGGCATTATGTCTGTGCCTTGTTTGGGTGATTACCCTCCACCTACTGATCTAAAGACACAACAGGATGTGATGGGAAATATTTCTATAGTGACAGAAAATACCCTCTTAGACAGTCATCACCAGATCAAATAACTAAAATACTTTTCCCCTACTCCTGCTCCAATTATAACCATAACATTTTGGATTTCCCATCGTTCCTGTTTCAGGTGACAATGATCACAAAGACAAATACATAGGTTTATTCTCACCAAATGGGAACACAGACAACAATGAAACATGACAGAGGTCTTAAGTAAAACCAAAAATAAAAACATTGGCCCAGATTCACAAAGCACTTACTCCGGAGTATCACGAGTTAGGCACACGTAAGTCTAAAAATGCACACGCTTATCTATGCACCGTATCCCCAAAACGATATACGCCTGAAATCCACATTTTTTAGACCGACGTAATTTGGATAGACCAGCGCAACGTGCGTGCAAAACTGCACTAGACACACCATTGATTTTCTGTGCAAATATGCTAATGAGGGAGATACGCCGATCCACAAAAGTAAGTTTGTGCAGTCTACACAATGTGCTTATCAGCTGCACGTCCGGTCTAAAATTAGACCAAATAAAAGCAGGTTTAAAATTAGATAATCCGTCTACATGTCAGCAAAAGCAACACCATTAGCGACGAGCTGGGCAGCCACACTTGCAGGACATTAATCTGTATGCCAACATGCCAGGGGCATCCTTGCTCATAGCTACTGATACTACTGACTTTAGATGAGCACAGAAGGAGGAGGGCACGGGAGAGGATCTTTGTCAGGTAGGAATCCCTACTAGTGTGGTTGATTACACTAGTAACCACACTAGTAGGGATTCATACCCATTAGACTCTAGAGACACATTTTTTTCTTTGTTTTATATGGTTTAGGGTGCATCGGTCACAACTGGCATCCTTAAAGCAGCATAGGATCTTTTTACTTTAGCAATCTTTGGGCCTGCTGGCCTGCACAGGCTCCTGACCTAATTAATCCACCTTTTTCTCAATTTCACTGAAATTAGTGGAAGCTGAGGAACCAACATCTACCCTCCTATTAACACAGGGTGTCTCTCCAATTGCACCCTAATTCCAGCCAAAAGGGGGGCCTATTACCATTGGGCTCACCCCACGGATATACCCGACAAAGGTATTAATTTAGTAGTGCCATTTCCCTTTCTACTATCCATATTTATATTAGCTCCCCACATAGGGATCCTACTGGGGGGCAACAGCTACTTTATTCACCATAGCGCGGACACCCCTGTTCTTACACGGGAGAGGATCTGCCGACCGCCACTGGGCAAGGTACTGGCAACACTCCATTTCCTTGCCAGTGGCTCATTTCACCCTAATGGGTAAATATATATTTTATATAATTTTTTTTCTGTTTAGTATATATTTTATAATAATTAATATAATAAATATATTTTTTTATTTTTTTTAACTAATATAAATTTACAAATTGTAATATTAATATAATTATCTTATTTAATATATTATATATATATATATATATATATATATATATATATATATATATATATATATATATACACACATACATACACACACCGACACGACACAAACCTCCAAACAGCAACAGACAACGGAATAAAGGGAAAAAAATTGGATGTACTTTTGCAATGGAAGGGCATTTCTCTCGGTCTATTTAAGCACTGTGCATAGCTCACTAAGTCTGCCGGGCCTAGTTCCTATCTAACTGATTGCGCCGTGCCGAGTTCTGAGCATGCTCAGAGAGGTGCTGACCATAGTCTGCTTCATGTGCACATGCCCAGTCTAGCCGGCCCTTCATTTGCATGGGGTCACGGCTCATTTCAATGGAACACGCCCACGTCCTTCCCACTTTGAATTACACCGCCTTACGCCTCGGAATTTACATTGCACCGGTGCAAATTTGGCCAAAAATACTACGAGGATACGGTACTTGCTCTTCGAAATTAAGCCGGTCTAACTTAAAGGAGTTGCACTATGCCGGTCCAAAAATGCGCCGATGTACGTGAATCTGGCCCATTGGCTCTAGACATATGCTAAAATGCATACAAACTGTAAAGTAATATACTCTCAAATTTCCTGGAGTTTATTTCAGTGCTGATGTGTGCTATACATGCATAACAACCTGGAGGCAGCACCATCACCCTCGTTGGTAAGTTCCCTCTTCTCCACCCTTTCTTTTTTTTAAATATTCTTTATACCCAAAAAGAAGACAGATAGTACATTACATACCGTCAAATGCATACGTACATAATTTGTTTCTTGTCAGCTCACAATTTTGGTAAAGTGTACACATTTCACTACTTATACCTTTCCAATATATGCATATTTAAATAAACTCACGTATTCACTTCCAAATCCTCTCTACCTACTATTATCCTTATCTTCATACCCTAAACGACAAAATATAACCCATTCCTCCCTTTTATTTTACAAAATATCCTTAACCAAGAAACAAACAAACAGAAAATAACCTTTCTCCCCTCCCTTACATTGAGGAATGCATTTTTTAGTTTTACTTAAAAAAAATGTATTAAATGTTCAGCTCACCCCTCCTTGCAAATCATCCACTTAAGTGAATGATGTGCACTGTACTCCTTTTGCCTCCTGGGATATGCTCATTGCATATCCCAGGGGGCATAGTGCTCCGCTCATAAAAGAGGAGGGGGGTGGGCTTCGCAGTGCATCATCAAGAGGCCCGGTGACTGAACCCAGAAGAACCTGCGGGCCTGGTGATGACGTCATAAAAAAGATGGCTATTTTAAGTCATTCGTCTAAATGGGTCATCAAGACCCACAAGGAGCTACTTGTTTTTCTGTATTACGTAACTGTAACCTTGTTACCCCTTGTTTACTTTACTGTGTTGTTACTCTTGTGTTTACATGTAAAACTCATAAATAAACACCTTTCAAAAAAATAGGAAGATGGCAGCGCAGGACCGAACGGGGCAGAATTCTGAGAGAATTCTGCAGGACACCATTGACACCTCTTTGCAAGGTATCTAAAATGCTCAAAACCTGCATCAAGGTAGGCAGGGGTGTAACAAACATTTTTAAGGGGGGATCCTGAAAATCCACTTTAACCTGAATCTTTTCAGATACACAATTTCACCCACATGCATAAACACTAACCAAAAGAATGGAAAGGTTTCTTAAAAACTGTCAGGAGGATACTGAATCAATGAAGCAACATACTATAGCTTTTCATTTACCGGTATACACAGAATGGACCAACAGACGTGCATTAGCTGCTTGGGTGCTCACCTTGGGGTAAATCAGTGTTCCCATGAGGTTCCTGCACTCTGTACCAATCAAAATCATCTTCTGTGCCTTGTGTCACCTCACAAGGACCAATGTCGCTATGAGTTTCAAAGGTACAGCCAGCTGTAGAAGGAAAAAAAAATCATTATTAATACAGGCATAGAGATATACTGTACTTTTAAGTGTGTTAGATATCAGGAAAATCTACTCTATTTACTGCGCCAACATCCCAAATTAACATTTTAATAATAGGGGCAGACAGAGAAGTTAGAGGACCTGTCGCATTAATACAACAACCTGAGGAGGAAAAAATGAAAGTCATTTTCAAACAACACAAACAAATAACCTGCTGGCACTTTTAAAGTCAGGTCAGGTCATGTTGAAGTCAGTTTGAGTGCACAAAGCTTCAGCATCCACTGGCCTAAATTGCCAGTGTGAATATAGCCTTATTGACACAATACAGGAGGAAGTAGCAGCACAAAAGAGAATAAATCAAAACTGGAACACCCAAAATCTGGAGCAGCAGTGCCTGGAATAGTTACAGCCACCGGCGACCTGTCATTATAGTGTACGGGGCCGGTGGCCACTCTTAACCACTGAAAGCCACAACAGGAATCTCTGAGCCTAAATCGCTGCAGGAGGAAGTAACAACATAGAAGGGAATTTATCAAAACTAGAGCAACCAAAATCTGGAGTAGCTGTACCTGGCAATCAATCGATTACCTGCTCTCTCTGGGATGCACACAACGTACACAGGTGACCTGTCATTATAGCTAATGGGCTGGCAGCCACACCGAACAGCTCAGAGCCACAGCAGTAATCTGCGATTACTGCCCCTACAATTCGCACTGGCCTAAATTTCCGGTGTGAATTAAGCCTTATGGACCCACTCGCTAATACTTTGCTTTGCTTACCAATAATCACAAGGTGAATTGGATAGAATATAAAATACATGTCTTAGACATACCGCAGAAATATAAGCCAAAACCAATGTGATTTGTGTTAGATTATGTCCTACCCCTCTTTTCCCTTACTCCTAGCCCTTTTTAGTGTTTTCCTCCAAACATTTTCCCCACATACGTCAAACAAAATCAGCAACATGATGTCAAAACTCAGTTATTAAGCCAAAACTGGAAATTTGTTATCTTTTAGCAGGCAAGACCAGTGTTCCTGGAAAACAGGTAATTTACATTGTGTATTAGTAAATAAACATACGAAGTGGGCATAAGTATTAAGAAAAAATATCACCGTGTGGGAGAGCTACTTTGTCTTCATAGCCTTGCTATTGATAACCCAAACCACAATCAACATATGGGTGAGAAAGGTGTGGGTTTCAAGTGGCAAGTAGTTGATTCCAACTCCCAGAACAGCAAGGGCAGGATCGGGAGTGGAGACAAATAAAGTTATTAAGACTATGAACTGAAAGACCATGTTCATTTCCCACAAATCCACCATATTTTTGTGATCCAAGTACGGCCATTCTCTCCGGCACAGTAGGGAGTAGAGGGAGGAGATTGTGGCCAGCCTATACAAGACTTTACAAGTTCCAATTTTGACTGTACAATCTCCTTTAAAATCAAACAGACTGACTGATTGCATACAGATTGATTGGCATTTAAGTACGTCCTAACATTACATCGTTTTGGTAGAATTTGTATGCTGAGCTTAAAGCAGAACTGTGGTGATCCGAGCCAGAAGTTCAGCCCCCCTCCATCCACGCAGCCTTCTGGAATCACAGGTCCCAGAAGACTGTAGACCATTTACAAAGTGCAGCACGACTCGCACACAGTAGGAAACTGTCTGTGAAGCTGCAAGGCTTCACTGCCTGTTTCCCTTACTTATGATGCTGACGCCTGGACCCAAAGCCATTTGAAGAATCAGTTTGGGTGACAACATCACTGGATCCCTCGACAAATGTCCTTTTATTAAAAGTCAGCAGCTACAGTATTTGTAGAGCAGCTGCCTTACTGCATTGTGAACACAGGAGGTCAGCCACCAGGTACGGTATTATCAGAGAATTCTTCACATTTCCTCAATGAATACAATCGCTTTGCATTTAGTGAAAAAATGCAAGGAGATAACAGGACCCAGAGGCTGGTGGTAATCACTGTAGTAGCAGTGTATACTACAGTGGTATACAGTTTTAATAAGAAGCCCACAGTTATGATTTCTACATAAATAAATTGTTCCAAGCTGGACCAATGAAATGTAAAAATATCTATACCTGGAATTCTACTTTAACAGTTTCTGGACCTCCTACAGCATATATACTGCAGCAGGGCGGCCCGGCTGTGCAAAATCACATACCTGTATGTGATTACCGGTGCCGCGACCTGCCGATCTTTTAGTGTAGAGACAGAGCAGCAATGTAAACAAGGCAAACTGCTAATCAGGGAGCAAAAGAAAGATCTTGTGTTTCAGCTAAGCTGAAACACGGATCTCTTTTTCTACAGTGTATCCACCCCCCACACAGTTAGTAAGAATCTCCCAGGGACACACTTAAACCCTTGATCACCCCTGTTGTTACCCTCTTCCCTGCCAGTGTAATTTACACTATGACAGTGCATTTCTTTAGTACTGATCACAGAATTCGTGTCACTGGTCCCCAAAAATTGTCACTTAGTGTCCAATTTGTCCGCCGTAATGTCGCAGTCACGCTAAAAATCCCTGCCATTACTAGTAAATAAAATATATAAAATAAATAAAAATGCCATAAATCTATCCCATAGTTTGTAGACGCAATTTTTTGCGCAAATCAATCAATATACGCTTATTGGGATTTTTTTTACCAAAAATATGTAGCAGAATACATATTGGCCTAAACTGATAAAGAAATTAGATTCTTTACATCGAGAATGTTTTATAGCAGAAAGTAGAAAATATTGTTTTATATTCAAAATTATCGGTCTTTTTTTGTTTATAGCGCAAAAAAAACAAAATGCAGAGGTGATCATATACCACCAAAAGGAAGCTCTATTTGTGGGGAAAAAAGACATCCATTTTATTTGGGTACAGCGTTGCAATTGTCAGTTAAAGTAATGTAGTGACATATTGCAAAAAATGGCCTGGTCAGAAAGTGGGTAAAACCTTCCAGAGCTGAAGTGGTTAAGCTGCTTTTGCATTCCAACTAATCTCTACTACAAACTGATAGGATGGATAAGTAAGGTTTTGTGAGGACACTAAATTTGTGTCCCAGCCCAGGAACATTTGTACCTATAAAAAATGTTTTTGTGTGAATGCTGAATGCTGACCTTCCCCAAAATTACAAAGTTTGTCACATTTTCCACAAGCTGTATTTAAATAACTCATTCCCCAGAACAAAGGTAGTTTGTAGGTCACCGATTTCTGAAAACTCTTTTTTATGTATATTGGCTACCTCGCTCTTGGGTTGTCTCCAGCTTCTCTTTTCATGCCTGGCAGAAGTACACAATGCTTATGCAGATAACAACACTCAGAATATTTATGTAAGCTGGGTTACAGGCACGGACCATGCATAACCATGCTTTCCAAACCAAGTCTGTCTTACAACCTTTCTAGTTTGCATGTAAGCTTTCTACCAACACCAAAACCAAAACTAAGGGGTATGGTTCATAGGATGCATAGGTAGGCTTTATTCATGTTCCCTACATTCCTTCACTAACGCAACAAAAAACATATATGCCAAGGTATGGGAGAATGCATACAGAAAAGGAAGAAAGGGTGCTCTGGTGGAGGCGGATGGCAGGTCAGAGGAGGTCATAGTTGGATGGCACTTCAGGAAGCACTTTGGGTGAGGGGAAGCAACGAAGGAGCTGTGCATGCTCTGAAATGCGTTACCACCCGCCACCTCTCACTGACACCTTGGCCTTGTGCGTTTTAGTGTGGAACCCGGAACACAGGCCGCCTCACTGCTTCCTCCCTCCCGCACGCATGGAAGTAATCTGACAGCTGCTGGAGGGCGTTACTTAACTCTACATTTGCGGACAGAGGACAGATGCACTTACCAGAGGAGGACTACATGTTACATGCTTTTAACTATCTACGATCCTGTAAGTGCTTTTAACCCCTTTAGCACTTAATTAAATCTTTTCATATTGCACTTAGAGGCACCTTTCTTCCTTTTTGTATGTGAGAATGCATGACTGTCATCTGCCTACCCATAAAGTGACAAAGCTTGCTCGTGTGGCCAAATACTAGGCCCCAATGCTGTCACATAGGGCTGGTTGGAAGTTGAAGATTCCTATGCAGATGTCAAGTTTCAGAAAGTAGTAACTTGTCAGGAACGGTACATCTGATGGATTAATGCAGTTTCGAACACTGGAAAGAAGATGTAAAAATGCCTGCTTATGGTACCTTCTAGAAAGCAACCCTGATCCTGACCCTTGTATGGGCAAAGAACAAATTTGCTTTAAAATAAACTAGCCTTTTCCCAGACAAGACTGAAGTCCAAATTTTAGCTTTTGATGGGCATGGAATGGTCACAGTGTCTGTCAAGTTTGTAATGCTTATGTCCTTGAAAAGAAGATTTCCTCACAGTTCTTCACCTTGAATTGCCCATCAACAGGACAGCATTTGCAGGAGAATTTAAGTGGGGGTCCACAAATAATTAAAACCAAACAGTGGTTTCCACAAACAGGCCCATGCAATGAGAAGGTCCTGCATTCAGGATTTTCTCATTGCATGCCAGGGGAAACTGTTGTGTATAAAAGAAAACAAGCTTTTCAGGTGGAGTGGTCTTCTACCCGAGAGTGCTTGTATAGTCCTGGCTGTGACGTCACAATGAGGGAGCAGCGAAGGACATGGGGGTCACTTTTTTTACTCCCAGTGACACCATTGCTAGGGGGAAATTTACTGTTTTCACCAACACCAATCAATACAAGGGGAGTTTTCAATACAAGTAAAGACACAATGGCATTTAATAACTCTTACCACGGATGTAAGGACCCGGTTCACACAGGGGCGGCACGACTTTGGGGGCGATTAGGCAAGGCGATCGCAAGACGACTTCAGAGGCAACTTGCAAAATGACTTCTGTATTGAAGCCGTTGCAAGTCGCTTCGAGTCGCCTCCAAAGTCATATAAGAACCTTTTTCTAAGTCGGAACGACTTGAGTCGCTCCCATTAGAACGGTTCCATTGAAGAGAGCGGAGTACGACTTGTCAGTCGCCTGACGAGTCGCCCCTGTGTGAACAGGCTGTTACTGTTACTAACTACAGTCTGGCCCTCAAACAGTCTGATGTAGGTGAACTATCTTTTGGTTTAAAGGTTTGGAGACCTATGTATTAGCATATGAGTGAGTGAGTGAATGAAAAACTTATAGAGAGCAACATATGCAAACTGAATCGCCTCTGGGCGCTATTTCCATTCCTTCGATAAGGAAACCACTTTGGCCTCAGAATAGAGGAGTTTTTATCCTCTTCCTGAAGGCTAAGTGGTCCGACTCCAGTCGGATGGTGGTAGGTAGTGGATCGACTGTTTGAACTGTAATTGGCATTAAGCAATAATATTATGTGACTGCAAGCCAAAGCGATAGCTTTACAATAATGATCTGAAAAACTAATAGGTGTAACAGTTTCCTACTTATATTAACAGGAAGCATATAGCTCTCCCAATGAAATAACAAACTTGACGACTCTGAGCTCAGAACAATAACACCAGAGGGGGCTGCTGGACAGAACAGCTTGTGCTATGATCAAAAAAGCAAAAGTAATAAGAGAGAAAAAGGAAGGATGGGAGTAGACAGTTTCCTGTAGTTGAAAACTGTGTCTCTGTATTCTCCAGGGTCATCTGGCAATTATAAACAAAATCCAAATGTTTAAGCTAACTAAATAAACCAGAGCTTTAAGTGTCCAATATTGGTCATAATTACAAGTGCCTCTCCCATGGGTCTTTTTTGTTCATCAGTTGAAATTATTTTTCATCTTTCTACTAGGTAACCATGTCTGTAGCTTACATTGCTGGAAAGGATTAAAAGATTACATGAAAAGGCTCCAATACACACTAGAATCTTAAATACATTTTAAAACACTTCTACAAAGTAAAGTATTTGGCACACACAGGGCTTACAAATAAAAACATCCATTCACGTATTTGCTGCACTGTATCAAAGGATTATAATGCATGCTTTGAGCCAAGCTTTCCCAAACTGTGGTACCCAGGAGTATCTCTGGTTTATTCAAAGGGTACTACAATTAAATTTAATTCAACGTACTTTATGACATCAGTCTACAATTACGTTGAGTACTTAGTAAAGGCAGAGACGGTAGGGGTTTCTTTTGAAGCAGGTCACTGATTTAAAAAATGCTGTTAAACAAACAATTGCAATCTTTCATTTTCGGACTCATTTTCGGTTATAGTAATTTTTTATAAGGGCCCGTAAGAACTCCTAAAAAGTCACAGTCACCGTGCCCATGCAGGAAAACATAACAGCGGCTCTGAAAAGGGTCCTTTTGACCTCCATATACACACACTTAAAGGGTCACTAAAGGAAACATTTTTTTTAGCTAAATAGCTTCCTTTACCTTACTGCAGTGCTGTTTTCATGTCCTCATTGTTCGTTTTTGCTTAGATGTTGCTGTAATTCTGCTCTGATCTCCACACTTCCTGGTTGTCTGTTTCCTTATAACCACAGTGCTGGGAGCTTTCTCACTGTGGTCACTAATCAAGGAGGTGTGATTACTCTGTGTAAACTGAAACTGTGTTGGTGCTGAGGGGTTTTAGACAAACCATCACTGCCCTCTATTGGCTCTCTGGCTCTGTACATCAGAGAGACAGGAAATAACAGCAAGAACGGAACTAGAACTGTAGGTTGATTATATGATTGATTTTTATCTATTTTTAATCATTTTTAAAAGGAATAAGTTAACTTTTATGTCTCTATACCATTTCAGCCCATTTTTTTTACTTTAGTGACTCTTTAAGCTCCCACACAGTTTCTAGCTTTTTCACAATTGGCATCACTACCCAGCCCTTCCAGTTACAGAGGTTAAGTGACCTACATCCTTGAGATTTTGTTCAGACCTAGAAGCCAAACACCAGGCCCAAGCATTTTCGCATGACATCACTACTCCTTGTCCACACAGCTGATCCAAGTGGCAGCTGCAGAGGAGCAAGGAGCACAGGCAATATGACGGACATTTATTCATGCAGTGGCGTTTATAGATGGCACTACATAAACAACCTTCAGGTGGCTAGTAAGTCCATTAATTGCTGTAATCTGAGTTGTCACCTGATGCCTCACATCACAGGCAAAGTGTACAGAGCTGATCCAAGCATCTCTGTACCTTGTAAGCAATGTGATGACCAATGACAGTGGTCCCAAATGTAAACAGTACTATTGCTTACGTTTCAGAGTCCACCCCTTCTTCTCACAACAACTGATAGATCAATCATTAGTTGTACATCACAGGCAGCAGCAAATTTAGACCCCTTTCACACTGGGTCAGTTTGCAGATGCTATAACACAAAAAATAGCACCTGCAAACCAACCTGAAACAGCCGCTGCTGTCTCTCCAGTGTGAAAGCCCCGACCTTCCCTAAGCTGAAAAGGTAGTCAGTCGTGTGAGAGTGTACGCATGCCATGGCCGCAATGCAAAGCAAAAATGCCCCCCCCCCATCACATTTCACAGAAAGTATCACCCACTCCATGTAGTCCGTTCAAGTTAGTATGGTTATGATGAGTGCATTGCACATGATTGCAGCACAGTGCTGCAGACTTTTAGGTAGGGTGACCACATTTCCAAACTACCATTCAGGGACACCCCCCCCCCCCCCCTTCCCAAAAATCAGGTTGTGCTGTAACGAATTTACAGCACAGTGATTGGACACAAAAGGCGGGATTTACGATTTCTCCAATCACGAGCAGGGGGCGGGGATTGTGCTCTTCCAGGCATTCCAGGCCAGGGTAAGTACTGTTAGTGAGTAAAGAAGTGATGTGCCGGCCTTTTTGGGGGCATCAGATGGGCCCAGGGGGGGAGGTAGGTGTGTCAGTTTCATTCCTGGACACCAATATGTGGCCTCCTCACTGCCTGATTTAAGCCTGTAAATGCCACACTACCTAGCCACAATCACATGCACTGCATGTGACTGTGACACAGCCCCAGAGACTTTCACTGGTCCTGTACAGGACAGTACTGCCTGCTGAATGCGACATGCGGTTTAGTTTTTGCATGTGTACAGCCCTGAGCAGCCGAATGTCAGTGTTCAGGTGAGTGCCCATGGCCCAGCCACCTCCTGGCCACTCATGTGAATGAGACCTTTTAGTTAGCCTTAAAGGGTCACTAAAGGAAAAAAAATTGGGCTGAAATGACTGTTTAAAGGGTATAGAGACATAAAAGTTAACTGATTCCTTTTAAAAATGATTAAAAATAGATAAAAATCAATCATATAATCAACCTACAGTTTCAGTTTACACACAGTAATCACATCTCCTTGATTAGTGACCACAGTGAGAAAGCTCCCGACACTGTGGTTATAAGGAAACAGAGAACCAGGAAGTGTCCAGAACAGAGCAGGATTACAGCAAGATCAAAGCAAAAACGAACAATGAGGACATGAAAACAGCACTGCAGTAAGGTAAAGGAAGCTATTTAGCTAAAAAAAATAATAATAATTCCTTTAGTGACCCTTTAACTTTCCTTTTAAAGTACAACTTAAGGCAAAAAAAAAAATATTATTTGGGATGGAGTAGAGAGGGATTAGTACAGGTTTGATATGCGTGTCCCCATTAGGGAGATTTACCCTCTCCATTGTCCTTTTTACCATTATCATTGAAAGTGAAAGTAAAAGAAAATGACAAATTTTGAGTTGTCCCCAGCAAAGTAATAGAGGGGAATTGTTCAATAGGGACACTAGTTCTGGAGATGTGAGGGGCCCCAGGGGGTTCCCTTAACCACTTACTTACTGGGTACTTATATGCCCTTTCTGCCCAGGCCAATTTTCAGCTTTCAGCACCGTCACACTTTGAATGACAATTGAGCAGTCATGCAACCCTGTACCCATATGCACTTTTTTTTAGACAAATAGAGCTTTCTTTGGTGATATTTAATCACCACTGTTTTTTTTAATCACCACTGTTGCTAAACAAAAAAAAAGACCAAAAATGAAAAAATTTGATTTTGTTATAAAATTTTGCAAATGGGTAATTTTTCTCCTTCACTGATGGGCACTGATAGACTCCACTGATAGGTGTCACTGATGGTCACTGAGAGGTGGCACGGAGAGGTGGCACTGATAGGCGGCACTGATAGGCAGAACTGATAAGTGACACGGATGATGAGGCAGTGATGGGCACTGATAGGTGGCACTGGTGGGCACTGATTAGCAGCATTGGTGGGCACTAAGGGGGACCAATGTCGCTCCAACAGTAGCTGGTTAATGGCTTCCTTTTTTTCTTCACACTGACAGCGTGAGGGGGAAAAAAATCAGACAACCGGCTTCTACTGTCATTGGCTGACAGCTGATCACGTGGTAAAAGGCCCGATGTGATTGGCCCTTTACCTTGATCAGTGATCAACTGAGTCCCAAGACAGTGCGAGAATGGGAGGACCTCCATGTAAGGCCTCCCAGCATTTTAAGCCCGCACTGTAGCTGTCTTTCGGCTATAGCGTGGGCGCCAAGTGGTTAATTTGCAGTGATTTTCTCTTACTTCCTGTTTTGGGACATGAAATTGAAGTACATCTCCCTAATGGGACACAGATGACAACAAAAAAATGGGTTTATACCCATGCAAAATAAAAAAATAAAAATAAGGTTTGCCTATAGTTTTACTTTAAACTCTGAGTTTTCCCCTCAGGACAGAGTGATGCTCACATGCCTGGAGCTGGAGTTCGACGTTTCCAGCTTTACTATCACAACTTTGTTTTATTTTAGCACCTTTTTTCTTTAGCAACACCACCCACTAGTTGCAAGTGGTAAACACATTTAGTACTAAATAACACATACCTAATACTATACTGGGTATATATTGGGTATAGGAGAAATATAAAGTTTTTTGTAACTAATTATGTTTATGCAGAACTATACAATAGACCTAAGGCGATTGTGGGGGGGGGGAATATTTTTTTTTTTTGTAAAGTAGTTCTTAAGCCTTGTTTTTTTGTTTGTTTTTTTAATAATAAACACATCATACTTACCTATCCTGTACAATGGTTTTGCACAGAGCAGCCCATAACCCCCCCCCCCTACTTCTTGGGTCCCCCTTGCCGAGTGCCCCCTTGTTAAATCATTATTGCAAATATGGTAAATGTTTTGTATAAATTGTACAGATGGGTTTCAAGTGTACTTCTTGGTGCAAACTTAGTAGACTTGGGTTACACCACTAGTTTATCTGCTATAAAGGAACAAAAGAGAGAGCAAATTTCATCAACAGGGTTTTCTATTTCACTCTGGTACTTACAATGCTAAATTTGTTCAAATGGCTGAGTATCAGGTACTTGATCAAACAAACTTATAAACATCCTGTAAAGCCAGATTCACATATTTACACTGAAATAATGTGTGCAAACCAAAGTACTAAACCAATGCTAATGGCACCCCAATGAACCTGCATATTAGTGAACCAAAATAAACAGATAAACATATCTGCATTGTGGTAGGCTGGAAAAAAAAAAAAAAAAAAAGCAGGTCAAAAGTGATATTCAAAATAAAATAAGCCGCCTTACCATAACATACAGTAAATGAATGTGCAATATAACAAATGATAATGTCTCCAAGGAGGAGACGGGGCTTTGTTACACTGGACGGCCGCCAACTGACTGCACTGTCAACAGCGGGAGACTCAGGTATAAGAAGAGGGGGGCTTTTTCAGCACAAAAAAAACATGTGCTGAAAAATTTGGCTTATACTCGAGTATATACCGTAATACAGTTTTTGTTTTTATTATTTTTTTTTTTTTTTGGTCATAGATGTTTAATTAGGGAGATTTTCTTTTACTACTTCTTGTTCTGCAGGCTCAACAGGAAATGAGGGAGATCTTTACAATGTAAAATATATCCCCTCTTAGACTGTTGTCACAAGAACAAGTGCCCCATTGGAGATTTCCCCTTTATTCTTGTTCTGGTGGCAACTCATATTTTTGTATTTACCCTCACTTTCATTCCTGACGACAATGATAATCAGGACAATTAGAGGAAGTATCTCTCTCATAGACAGCAATGCAAGAACAGACAGTGGCTTTATCACCACTCAATCCAAATTTGAAATTAAAGTAGAAGTACAGCTAAAGCTCACTTGGCTGTACTTCTCCTACGGATCACAGCATTGCAGTCTGTTTTGCAGAGAGTAGGCTGAAGTCCCCTCTCTGCTGACATCACAGAGTCGGTCAAGGCTCAGGCATCATCACGACCATAGAGTCAGGATCTGCTGAGATCCCTGGACTGGCACCCAACTCAGCCTATCAGCAAGATGCTGAAAGCCCGAGTAATCTGCTCCGACTCTCTCCACAACCCTGCTCCCCAGTGAGCATGGGGGGTGTAGAGAGAGCAAAGAGTTGCAGCTCTCTGCACACGAAGCTCTGAGAACCAAGTGTTCGGCAGTGTTCAATCGCTAGGTTCTCAGTGTGATGCCTCGTACACACGAAAATTATTCTTAGCAGGAAAAAACAAAGTTTTTCCCGACGTGATTACACATGTTCATGCTTTTTTTAAACATCCAACCAAAGCGTGATGATGTACAACGCGTACGACTGGACTATAAAGGGGAAGTTCCTTTGAAATGGCGCCACCCTTTGGGCTGCATACTTGATTCTCCCTCGGAAAAGCATACACACGACCGTTTTTCGCAATGAGAAAAAGACAGACGGGAAACACGACGAGGAAAAAGAGAGCTGGTTTCAATTATTTTACAGTCAGTTTTTTCATCAAGAAAACTGCTTGGGAGCATACACACAACCGGTTTTCATGACCAATATAAAAAATGGCAGTTTTCTCATCGTGAAAACCGGTCGTGTGAACAAGGCATTAGAGGCCGACTGGTGCTGCATCCAGCTAGGTAAGTATGATACTGATAAAAATAAAAAAACCTATACGTCTCTTTTAATGTTTTATCTTTATTTTTACTTTTTATTGTTTGCTACACTACATTTGTTAAAACCTAGTTTTATTGACATATATGTTAAAACAGTCATTAAAAGCTCATATAAGCTTAGATTGGTAGCTTTAAAGAGCAAGGCCGTCCGATTCCTCTTGTACCAAATTGTATTGTAACTGTAAAGTCTGCCTTCATTTTGTAAAGCGCTGTGCTAACTGCTGGCGCTACATAAATTCTGTATAATAACAACATAAAATAAATAATAACTTGCTAATGTAATTTTAAATGCAATTTTTATGTATTTTTTTTTTTAATCTGCAGTTATAATTAAAGAAAGACCTGGAGATTCGGTCGTGAAGGCGTGCGTTGTGATGGGTGATATTCCTTTGTGCTTGTCTCCCAACTATTTTCCTGCATTGTTACCCTGGCTCTTGGGCTTCCTATGGAAACTACAAGTGGCTGTTTTCAACACCCATATAGTCATGCTGTTATAACCATCAGGAAATCTCATGCCGAAAATATCATGCAGCCTCACTGTTGTGCAATGTTAAATAATATACGGTCTTAAATGTTATATAATTAGGGTTAAAATACAGAAGTCCAGTTTTAAAATGTTTAAAATAACATTTATCAATACCTAAATACTGTGTTAACACTGGAATTTCTTATGTCTCATAAAAAAACACCCTTTTCAATTAAAAAGCAGCGTACTGTACTGGAGGACTAAATATAACAAATCTATATTTTTACGCGTGTTGCCTGTGATGAAAGAGCACTTAAAATGACCTGCAGTGCCAGGCAATCTCCAAAATTATGGTGCTCATTTATAACAGCGCAAAAATAATCATCGCGCGTTTAACACCAAGCCTAGCAGTTTTATGACGCTATTTTATTTATAAAGCTGCAAAGCTTGTTTTCATACTAACACTGCAAAATTAACTTAGCCACTTTAATGCTGGCAAAGTTAATTATTTTCAATGGAAGACTGCAAAAGAGTAAACTGGAAATGCAAAATAGCATTAGGGTCCCCAAGATTCCCTACCGCTTCACTACAGTCATGCTGCCAATTTTTTAATTAATCCTGGGCTGTTTTCTATTATTCTTTTAAATATAATATAATTGTGTTCCCCAATATGTGAACTAGAAAAAAAAGGGATTTTTAAATACAGCTTACCTGTAAAATCCTTTTCTTGGAGTACATCACGGGACACAGAGCGGCATATTCATTACTATGTGGGTTATATGGAGTACCTTCAGGTGTGGACACTGGCAATCTTCAAACAGGAAGTCCCCTCCCTATATAACCCCCTCCCCTAGAGGGAGTCCCTCAGTTTTGTAGCAAGCAGTATGCCTCCCAAAATGGTCACCCAAAAGAGGGGTGGGAGCTCTGTGTCCCGTGATGTACTCCAAGAAAAGGATTTTACAGGTAAGCTGTATTTAAAAATCCCTTTTTCTTTCTCGTACATCACGGGACACAGAGCGGCATATTCATTACTATGTGGGATGTCCGAAAGCAATGCTTTAATGAGGGGAGGGAGACATCTTCCAAAGAAGGATTCAATTTAGAGATAAACTCAAATCATAATAATTCCAACTTAGTCAAGAAAAAACTTTTTTTTTTTTTTTTTTTTTTTATATCCAAGGGTGTTTTCTGATCCCGAGGATTTCAAACTGCAGCCTGTAGTACTGCCTGTCCAAAGGCAGAATCCGCATTCCTTCTCACGTCTAGTTGATAAAACCTTGTAAACGTGTGGACTGATGACCACGTTGCTGCCTTGCATATCTGAGCCATAGAGATCTGATGGTGTGCTGCCCAAGAGGCGCCCATGGCCCTGGTAGAATGGGCCTTCACCGACAACGGAGGAGGCAACCTCTTCAACCCGTAGGCTTGAATGATTAATTGTCTAATCCATCTTGAGATGGTGGATTTTGCAGCTGCCTGCCCCTTCTTGGGGCCATCTGGTAGAACGAATAACACATCTGTTTTCCGGATCTTTTCTGTAGCTTTAAGATAGGCCTTCATGGCCCGGACAATATCCAAGGTATGCAGCAACCCCTCCTTTCTAGATGTAGGTTTTGGAAAGAAGGATGGAAGTACCAAATCCTGGTTTAAGTGAAATTTGGATATAACCTTTGGTAGAAAGGAAGGATGGGGCCGGAGAACTGCCCTGTCCTTATGCAGAACAAGATATGGTTCCTTACACGATAAGGCTGCTAATTCTGACACTCTCCTGGCCGAAACTATGGCGACCAAGAAAACCAATTTTCTTGTCAGTAAGAGTAAAGGAATCTCAGCCAGAGGCTCAAAAGGCTGTTTCTGTAGAGTGGACAGGACAAGATTTAAGTCCCAAGGACAAACTGGTGACTTGACAGGAGGATTAATACGCAAGACCCCCTGTAAGAAGGTCTTTACCAGCGAGTGGGTGGCCAGCGGCCTCTGAAACCACACTGACAGAGCTGAGATCTGTCCTTTGATTGTGCTTAGTGCCAGGCCTTTATCCACTCCTAGCTGGAGAAAACTTAACACCCTATCAATAGTATATTTGCGGCAATTCCATCTTTTGGATTCACACCAGCCTATATAATTCCTCCACACCCTGTAATAAATTACCCTGGAGACCGGCTTTCTAGCCTTAATCAGGGTAGGGATTACCTGCCTAGACAGACCCCTACCCCTGAGAATCAGGGATTCAGCCTCCAGGCCGTCAAATTTAGACGCTGTAATGTAGGGTGGAGGATCGGACCTTGTGAGAGTAGGTCTGGTTGTAGAGGGAGAGTCCAAGGGTCTCCCACTGCCATATTCAGGACTAGCGAGTACCAAGCCCTCCGGGGCCAAGCTGGAGCTATTAGAATGACTGGCTTGTGCTCCACTCTGATCCTGCGCAACCGGCGGGGGAGTAACTGTAGTGGAGGAAATGCATATAGAAGTTTGAATTGATGCCAAGGGCACACCAACGCATCGGTTCCGCAGGCCAACGGATCCCTCGCTCGCGACACGAACCTGTCTAGTTTCTTGTTGAACCTGGATGCCATTATATCTACGTCTGGCGTTCCCCACCTCTGGCAGATTGTCTGAAAGACCTGGGGATGCAGAGACCACTCCCCTGGCAACAGACTCTGGCGACTTAAGAAGTCTGCCTGCAGGTTGTCCACTCCTGGAATGAATATCGCTGAAATGCAGGGTACATGAGCCTCTGCCCATTGAAAAATCAAGTTCACTTCCCTTTGAGCGGCCTGGCTCCTGGTTCCCCCTTGGTGGTTTATGTATGCCACCGCCGTGGCATTGTCTGACTGGATTCTCACCGGGAACCCCTTTAATCTGGAGGTCCACGCCAACAGGGCTAGGCGAGCCGCTCTGATTTCCAAGACATTGATGGAGAGCTGCCTCTCTGCTTTCACCCAAGTTCCCTGGCGGGAGAACCCCTCGAAGACCGCCCCCCAGCCTGCCAGGCTGGCGTCTGTGGTAACTACCTTCCAGACAACAGGGCTGAAGGATCTTCCCTTTAGAAGGTTCTGAGGGTTCAACCACCAGGCCAGGCTTTGTCGGACCCTTGATGATAGCGTCAAAGGGGACTCTAAGGCATGTGCCCTCTTGCCCCAGGTTGCTAAAATGGCTGCCTGTAGGACGCGAGTGTGGATCTGAGCGTATGGTACTGCCTCGAATGTGGCCACTAGCTTGCCTAGTAATCGCATACACAGGCGAATAGTTGGTCTTCTCTTGTTTATAACCAACTGAACCAACCCCTTGATCGCCCTGATCTTTACCAGGGGCAGGAACACCTTTTGACGTTCCGTGTCTAACCTCATGCCGAGGTATTCCAACTGCTTTGTAGGCTGGAATGCTGACTTTCCCTGGTTTAGGACCCAGCCGAATTCTTCGAGGTACCGAACCGTGAGGTTTACTGCCTTCTGCAGACCCGTCCGTGAATGATCTATAATTAAAAGGTCGTCCAAGTATGCTAGGACTGTGACTCCTTGGATTCTTAAATTGGCCAGAACTGGGGCTAGGATCTTCGTGAATACCCGGGGGGCCGTGGCCAGCCCGAAAGGGAGCGCCCTGAATTGGAAGTGTCGCTGCCCGACCGCGAAGCGTAAAAACCTTTGATGCGACTGACAGATTGGTACATGAAGGTAAGCATCTTTTATGTCTATGGAGGCCAGAAAATCGTTCTTCTGAAGCGCGGCGGCTGCTGACCGGATGGATTCCATCCGGAAGGACCGCACCCTTAGATAACCGTTTAACCTCTTTAGGTCCAAAATTGGCCTGACATCGCCGTTGGGCTTTGGTATGACAAAGAGATTGGAATAGAAACCTAGGCCTTGCTCTTGGGCTGGCACTTCTAAAATTACGTCCTGGCAAAGCAGGTGATCCAAGGCTGCCAGCATTGAGGCCTTCCTTGCTGGATCCCTTGGTAGCCTTGATTCTTGAAAATGAGGCGGAGGATACCTCAGAAATTCCAGTCTGTAACCTGTGGTTACAGATGCCCGGACCCATTTGTCGGGGATCTTGGCTTCCCAAACTTCTGAGAAGAGACGAAGCCTTCCCCCCACCCGTGAGAGTGGGGGCGCCCTTTCATAAGGCAGACTTAGGGGCTGCCTTTGACGGCTTGCGATACCACGGCTTCTTACCCCCAGGGGTTTGTCCCTGCGATCTACTGTTACCGTTGGATCGCGCAGGCGGCCGTCGATACTGCCTGGAATTAGAGGGCCCCGAGACAGGAAAAAGCTGCCTTTTAAATGTAGGAGCCCGGAATGTCTTTTTGACCGGTAAAAGGGTACTCTTGCCATTTGAAATAGTCTGAATATATTTATCCAGATCCTCTCCGAAGAGTCGCCCTCCATGGAAGGGAAATCCTGCCAGAAGCTTTTTGCATGGGGGTTCTGCCGCCCAGTTCTTCAACCATAAGAGCCTTCTCATGTGTACCAAACATAGTGATAAACGAGAAGCCTGCTGGATGGAATCTTTTATAGCATCTACCGCAAAACACAGAACTCTGGGAATGTCAGCAAACTCTTCTGCTTGTTGGGTAGGCATGTCTTTTAACATCTCTTTTGTCTGGTCTTTTAATGCCTGACAAACTCCAATTGCAGCTACCGCTGGCTGCACCACTGCTCCTGCCGTAGCAAAGGATGCTTTTAAAAGTGTTTCTAATCTTTTATCAACCGGATCTCTAAACATATGTATATTTTCCACCGGGCAAGTTAGTGATTTATTCACACATGAGATGGCTGCATCCACTACTGGGAGCTTCCATCTCTTGGAGAATTTTTCCTCCATGGGATAAATGACCGCAAATCTTTTCGGTGGCAGAAAAACCCTGTCCGGCCGTACCCAATCCCGAAAGATCAATTCCTCCAAGAGAGGATGGACCGGAAAAACTGCGTTGCTTAACGGGGCTCTCAAAGAGCCCAGAGAGGATACCGGAGGAACCTGAGGTTCTGGTAATGGCAAACTAAATGCCGAGCGGACCATGTCCGTCAAAGACTGTACCCACAGTCTTTCCGTCTGGGAGTCTGAAAATGGTTCCTCAGAGGTAGACCCCTCAATCCCTGAACCCTCTCGGTTCAGGTCCAGTTGATCCTCCTGTGATTCTAATTCCTCCGGAGAGAGAATCTCAGCATCTGAGGATACACTCCCTGGTGATGGGGATCTAACCCGTTTCTTACCAGGAATAGCTCTAGCGATCAATGCTGCTATTCTCTCTTCTAGCCCCCCTAGGGATACGGCTAGCATCTCCTCTGTGATAAACACAGGGCTGGGCTGATCTGGGCCAGCCTCCGCACCAGATCCCCCTAATGGCTCATCCAAGGCGCTTCTTAAATTAATAAGCTGCGGGGAAAAGAATCGGCATATCAGAATCAGAAAGGGAACCCTTTTGTTTTTTGGTCTTTTTTGTACCCTTTGACCCCGAACCCTTGGAAGCCATAATACAAAATCGAGGGACTCCGCCCACACAACAGACTGTAGTGGCCAGGAGTACAATTCCAGAGTTTAGGGGAAAGTAGATTACTAGTGTCCCCACAAACTGATGGGCCCGTATGTTGGTCTTTTTTTTTTTTTTTTTTTTAAATAATTATATATTTTCTATGACCATACACAATGCCCCTAACTTAAGTTTGCCAGCCTCCAACCTGCTGTCAAATAAGGGGGATTCTTTGGCTTAACAATAGACATTGGGACAAAGTCCACATGTACTACCCCTTTTCCGCCACCGGGAGTCACTGTTCTGCCGCCCTGCGTCCTCTCTTGAAACAATCAGCCACAGACTGAGCCCTGACAAGGCCTGCTGTCTATAACAGCAGAAGGGCGCGCCCCTGTATGACGCCGCAGGCCCGCCCCCCCCCCGCCCTCCTGTCTGGATGGCGCGAAAATTCGTCAATAAGACGCGCGCGTGCACGCGCGCGCGCGTACCCGGAAACAGGAAGAACATGGAGGAGCCGCGCTGCTGGAGATCCATGGCGCAGAAACGGCGGCAGATTCAAAACTCCCGGCCAGGTAGGACTCTTTTAAGGCCCCTAAGGATCCTTTACTAGCCTCTAGGAAGCAACAGCAGGTTAGCTAGCAACACACTTTAGACAGGGGGGCCTAGTGATGGGGGGAGAAAGGGTGTCATCCTGTCTCTAAGACATAGTGATCACAGTTGCCCATGCAGAGCATACTCAGGCTATCCCCCCTTTTAGGTTACCCCGGGGAGCCTGCTGTCGAACCAAGTCCCGCAGGCTCCCCCTTACCTGCTCCATGCTGCAGGATGTTTGACCAGCAAACTGATCCAGTCTTCTCCCATCTCCGTGGGTAGCGTAGTAGACCTTCAGGCCCTGGGGTCCTATGAAGGTACCCACTGTCCTGGACCTATATAGCACCCTGGCAAAACAGGAACCTTATGGTTTTTGCAAACTCCAAGTCCTGGGCCCAGGGTCCAGCCCTCCAAAGAGGAGCATTATAGGCAAAACCCCACGGTTTGGGGCCCGGGTACTGTCCACTTTGGCACTGAGGCTCCTTGGACAGATCCGGTTAGCCCGCCCTTAATCCCAAAGGATGTGGAGCAAAGCTATTCCGTGACCAACACCTAAGACACTGGCGAAAAAAACTGAGGGACTCCCTCTAGGGGAGGGGGTTATATAGGGAGGGGACTTCCTGTTTGAAGATTGCCAGTGTCCACACCTGAAGGTACTCCATATAACCCACATAGTAATGAATATGCCGCTCTGTGTCCCGTGATGTACGAGAAAGAAAAACACTTGCCAGTTACATTTAGAAGCAGAAGAAGAAGAAACTTTCCCAGAGTTTTGAACAGTGAGAAAACTGTAATGCCTTGTTTCCACTGCACGGATCGGGTCGGGTCAGTAATTTTGGAGCGGTTCGGATGGGGCCGGTCTAATCGCGTGAGCGTTTCCACTGCAAATCGGACCATAAGGGACCATTCAGGTTTTAGAAAAAATTCCTAGCGCATCCACCAATCAGTGAGATGCATTTGTAGGTCCGCCCTAACCGAACCGCTCCACTCTTTCTGGTCCCTCATCTGAAGCAGGACCCTTGCTGGTGCGGTACGGTTCGGTTTTACGGTACGCTTTTATAATGGAAACACCCAAAATAGCGTACCGTACCGAACCGTACCGAACCGATCCGCTCAGTGGAAATGAGGCATAAGATTAATATATCAGAAATGGAGGCAAAGGGGAGGCTTCTGCTACTCCCATATTGCTTGTGTATTAAAGAGAGCCATAGACTAGTAGATTTTAGAGCAAACATCTGTATGAAAATTCTCAGTGCATTTGATGACAAATGTGGTTCAAAAGTACTTAAACATTTTGTTTGCTTCTAACATTTGATTTTGGAATAAATGGACTTTCCTGGAAGGAAAACACATTCATTGTTGGAAATGTATCAATTTAGAGGAACATTTTCCATTCTACTCCTTGGAATTTTCTCATCACCGCAGTTAATAACAATCGTCAATTTGACCCCACTAACCATTATCAAAAAACAAATAAATAGTCTTAAAATGAAACATTTCAAAATTATACTTGGCCAAGTGGAGCTCCACCCAAAAAGGCAAATTCCACTTGTTTGTACCCTCCCCCCTCTGCTGACACATTTGGCACTTTTTTGGGGAGGGGGGCGAGTACCTGGTTTTGACAGGTATCCACTCCCACTTCTGGCTCAGATCGCCATGGAAATTTGAGCTGGAAGTTTGGCCCCTCTCCTTCACAGTTTTCTGGGACACATCACAGGTTCCAGAAGACCATAGGACCATTCACAAGCAGCAGCGCAGCTCGCGCATGTGCAGTAGGAAACTGGCTTCACTTCCTGTTTCCCATACTTGAGATGCCTTCACCCGAAGCCGATTGCAGAATCTGATCAGGTGACTACATCGCTGGATCCCTGGACAGGTAAGTGTTCTTATATTTAAAAAAGTCAGCAGCGCCGATACGCCTCTTTTTTCCTTTCAAGTCTAGCTCTTTCTTTCTCTTTCTCCCACCTCCCCGGTTTCCCACCCTTAACCCCCCCACGCCTCGGGGGACCTACCCTTGGGCCTTGCTTTTCTTCTATGCGCCAATGACTCTTCTAAGCCCAGGCTAGGTCTCCCCTACGGTTATTGTATCTGATTGTTCTGTTTTTATTGGCTACATACCAGTACAGCATACTTCCCATACGGGCTGTTCCTCCATTTGCACTATTCTCTTACAAGTTTTGTTCTGGGACGCGTATGTTAGGCGGGGATCCTCTCCGACGCCCTCCGTACAGTTTGACCCCAGAGGGGTGCGGAGGTGTGTTGGCAGGGGAGCCTGCCTCCAGAGGCCTCTGGGCCAAGACATTTTGATCACCTTAATCCGCATACGCTCTAACCCCCTTTTTTTTTTTCTTTTTCTTGTAATTTTTCACACAATCTTTTTTTTTTCTTGCTTCTTTTTCTCTTCTTCCCATAGTGATTCTTGCAGGGAACAGACCCCCATTTATCAATTTTAGATTGTATTCAACTGCTTGTTTTGGTGATCTGTCTTTACCATGTACTGACTAGCCATGTATTCCTCTAAAAACTTCAATAAAAACTTTAAATATAAAAAAGTCAGCAGCTACAGTATTTGTAGCTGCTGACTTTATTTTTTTTTGTTTGGGGGGGGGAGCCTGGAGCTCCTCTTTAGGTATCCAGCAGCATTTATATGTTATGATCCAATATGCGACAGGTGTTGTGCACTTCCCTGCATAATTATTCAAGGATATATATTAAGTTACAATATTTTCTTTGCAACAACTAACACGCACAGGCATATAACACGCACCCTAACTTTGAGAGAGAAGTTTCAGGGAAAAAAAACTTCCACAGCCCCCTGCGTATAACAACGCAGGCACAGTTTACCCTCTATTTTCAGTGTAAAAAATTGAATGTTATACGCCAATAAATACAGTAATTAAATGATAAGTGACATAGAAGAGTGAGCTTGTGTTTGCTTGAAGTGGGTTTTGCATTCCATCAAAGTCTATGAGAATGTAAAACATGCTTAAAGCAGTTCAAATGCAGGTCAGAAAGTGGTCAAGTTTCGGTCAAATGCCCATGTTAACCACTTAAGGACCGCCTACTGCACATTTACGTCGGCAGAATGGCATGGCTGGGCACATCAACGTATATATACGTTGGTTTTAGTACCCAGCCGTGGGGCGCGGGCGCGCCCCCGCGACCCGGTCCGAAGCTCCAGGACCGGGACCGCGGGATTCGCGGACCCGATCGCCGCTGCAGTGCGGCGATCCGTCCCTGGAGCGGAAGAACGGGGAGAGCCGTGTGTACACACGGCTTCCCCGTGCTTCTCTGTGGCCGGAGCATCGATCGCGTCATCCCTGTAATAGGGGGACGCGATCGATGACGTCACACCTACAGCCACACCCCCCTACAGTTGTAAACACACACATTAGGGCACACATTCCCTACAGCGCCACCTGTGGTTAACTCCCAAACTGCAACTATCATTTCCACAGTAAACAATGCAATTTAAATGCATTTTTTGCTGTGAAAATGACAATTGTCCCAAAAATGTGTCAAAATTGTCCGAAGTGTCCGCCATATTGTTGCAGTCACGAAAAAAATCGCTGATCGCCGCTATTAGTAGTAAAAAAAAAATAATTAATAAAAATGCAATAAAACTATCCCTTATTTTGTAAACGCTATACATTTTGCGAAAACCAACCGATTAACGCTTATTGCGATTTTTTTTTACCAAAAATATGTAGAAGAATACGTATCGGCCTAAACTGAGGAAAAAAAATGTTTTTTTATATATTTTTGGGGGATATTTATTATAGCAAAAAGTAAAAAATATTGCATTTTTTTTTTAATTGTCGCTCTATTTTTGTTTATAGCGCAAAAAATAAAAACCGCAGAGGTGATCAAATACCACCAAAAGAAAGCTCTATTTGTGGGGAAAAAAGGACGCAAATTTTGTTTGGGAGCCACGTCGCACGACCGCGCAATTGTCTGTTAAAGCGACGCAGTGCCGAATCGCAAAAACCCCTTGGGTCATTTGCCAGCGTATTGGTCCGGGTCTTAAGTGGTTAATGAATTCCCAATGGTCTCAGAAATGTATCAAACTAAAGTCAAACTGGTACCATCGATATAAGTCTGTCTGCGTATGCCCTAAATCAGGGGTGTCCAACCACTGGCCCTCCGATGTGGCCCAACACCACCTGCTCTGGGATAGTGGGTTGGCAAGAAGAAGTGGAAAATGAGGGGTTCTGTTGAAACCAAACAACGGTCAGGTAAACCAACTAACATTTAAGCCACCACTGCCAGGAAAATTGTTGGGGATGCAAAGAAAACCCCACAAATGTCTTCAGGTGAAATACTGGAGGAACATTTGCATTCCTCAGCCAGGAAGCTGCGATGGGATGTACTTGGACATTCCAACATGACAATGTTCCAAAACACAAAGCCAAGTCGACCTGTCATTGGCTACAGCAGAATAAAGTGAAGGTTCTGGAGTGGCCATCTCAGTCTTCTGACCTCAATATTATTGAGCCACTCTGGGGAGATCTCAAACATTCAGTTCATGCAAGACAGCCCAAGAATTTAGAGAAACTGGAGGCTTTTTGCCAAGAGGAATGGGCAGCTTTACCATCTGAGAAGATATATAGCCTCATCCACAAATACCACAAAAGACTGTCATTGATGTTAAAGGGGGCAATACACAATATTAAAAATTGGGGTATGCAAACTTTTGATCAGAGCCGTTTGGGTAGTTTCTACAGTACAGACCAAAAGTTTGGACACACCTTCTCATTCCAAGAGTTTTCTTTATTTTCATGACTATGAACATTGTAGATACACACTGAAGGCATCAAAACTATGAATTAACACATGTGGAATTATATACATAACAAAAAAGTGTGAAACAACTGAAAATATGTCATATTCTAGGTTCTTCAAAGTAGCCACCTTTTGCTTTGATTACTGCTTTGCACACTCTTGGCATTCTCTTGATGAGCTTCAAGAGGTAGTCACCTGAAATGGTCGTCCAACAGTCTTGAAGGAGTTCCCAGAGATGCTTAGCACTTGTTGGCCCTTTTGCCTTCACTCTGTGGTCCAACTCACCCCAAACCATCTCGATTGGGTTCAGGTCCGGTGACTGTGGAGGCCAGTACATCTGGCGCAGCACCCCATCACTCTCCTTATTGGTAAAATAGCCCTTACACAGCCTGGATTTGTTATTGGGGTCATTGTCCCGTTGAAAAATAAATGATGGTCCAACTAAACGCAAACCGGATGGAATAGCATGCCGCTGCAAGATGCTGTGGTAGCCATGCTGGTTCAGTATGCCTTCAATTTTGAAAAAATCCAACAGTGTCACCAGCAAAGCACCCCCACACCATCACACCTCCTCCTCCATGCTTCACGGTGGGAACCAGGCATGTAGAGTCCATCCGTTCACCTTTTCTGCGTCACACAAAGACACAGTGGTTGGAACCAAAGATCTCTAATTTGGACTCATCAGACCAAAGCACAGATTTCCACTGGTCTAATGTCCATTCCTTGTGTTCTTTATCCCAAACAAGTCTCTTCTGCTTGTTGCCTTTTAGCAGTGGTTTCCTAGCAGATATTCTACCATGAAGGCCTGATTCACACAGTCTCCTTTTAACAGTTGTTCTAGAGATGTGTCTGCTGCAAAAGGTGGCTACTTTAAAGAACCTAGAATATGACATATATTTTCAGTTGTTTCACACATTTTTGTTATGTATATATTTCCACATGTGTTAATTCATAGTTGTGATGCCTTCAGTGTGACTCTACAATTGTCATAGTCATGAAAATAAAGAAAACTCTTGGAATGAGAAGGTGTGTCCAAACTTTTGGTCTGTACTGTATGTTTAAAAAGAGTAAACACAGTTGATTGATAATAAATGGCTTCAGCCAAACACTAACCATGACTGAAAGAATAGTATTTGTCTTATTATTCATATGCTTTGAAAAATGGCCAAGAAATCAAAAATAACGCCAGGGTATGTAAACGAATGATCACAACTGTGTGTGTATATAAACACAGACACACAGTATCTTACATATAAGCCGACCCGAATATAAGCCGAGGCATCTAATTTTACCACAAAAAAATGGGAAAACTTATTGACTCTAGTATAAGCTTAGGGTGTCCATCTGCATGCCTCACTGTGTCCATGTGCATGCCTCACAGTGCCCATGCCTAGACTTACGTTTAACATGGGAGTATATAGAAGTGCTCCCCGGCTGTAGGTCCACCAGACAGCAAACTTGCAGAAGAGAACTGGGGCTACATGTGTGCCAAGTTTCAGGTCCAGTGGACCTACAGCTGGCCGGTACCGGGTCCCCAAAGTTACCGAAGAAATGACCGTTTAACATGGGAGATTATGGAAGGGGTGCCCGAATTTGAAAAATCGGTGCTCCCTGGCCGTAGGTCCTCCGGACAAAAAACTTTGCACACGTATACGTGTGCCGGTCCAGGGGACCTATGGCCGGCCTGTACCGGGTTCCCAAAGTCCGGGAGATCAGGTGCAAAAAGGTGACTCGAGTATAAGCCGAGGGGGGTATTTTCAGCACCAAAAAATGTGCTGAAAAACTTGGCTTATACTCGAGTATATACAATATATATATATATATATATATATATATATATATATATATAAAAATATATATATATATCTTTTAATGTGACAACACTAAAGAAATTACACTTTGCTACAATGTAAAGTAGTGAGTGTACAGCTTATATAACAGTGTAAATTTGCTGTCCCCTCAAAATAACTGAACACACACCCATTCATGTCTAAACTGCTGGCAACAAAAGTGAGTACACCTCTAAGTGAAAATATCCAAATTGGGAATAATTAGCCATTTTCTTTCCCTGGTGTCATGTGACTCATTAGCGTTACAAGGTCCCAGGTGTGAATGGGAAGCAGGCATGTTAAATTTGGTGTTATCGCTCTCACTCTCACATACTGGTTACTGGAAGATCTACATGGTGCCCCGTGGCAAAGAATTTTCTGAGGATCTGAAAAAGTTAGTTGTTGCTCTACATAAAGATGACATAGGCTATAAGAAGTTTGCCAAGACCCTGAAACTGAGCTGCAGTATGGTAGCTAGGCCCATACAGTGGTTTAACAGAACAGGCCTCACCATGGTCGACCAAAGGAGTTGACTGCATGTGCTCAGCGTCATATCCAGAGGTTGTTTTTGGGAAATAGATGTATAAAAGCTGCCAACCAGTGTTGTAAGTAACGGAGTTACAATAAACGCAGTTACCTAACGCAGCCCCTTTTGAGGGTAACGAGTAATCTACCTGATTACTCTTCCCCTCAGGGTAACGCAGTTCTCATTACTTGGGCGGCATTACTACAATTACATCTACCACCACTAGATGGCAGCAGAGTAATTGCTTCTGCTGGCGCTGTGAACATAAATATGGGTGGAACTCCGCTTTAGAATCATGTGACCGCTGTGATGGCCTGTCACAGCGGTCTGAAAACTCCCAATCGCAAGGAGCCCTGGATACAATGAGCCTCACCCGCCTCACACTGACCTATCACCGGGGAACAACTCACATCGATCACACACACTGTGTGTGCAACCTGATCAATGATCCGGGGAACACATGGCCGGAACAAATTGTTCCACAGAACAAACGTTCCCTATACAACACAGTGTACACAGCGACATCTAGTGGTCAACATGGTAAGTGCAGGACACCTATACAGACCAATGATCAGCAGGTTATTTTTGGTCAGTGATTTCATCTCTTCATCAGACAACAAAGAAAAATCTGACATCCCCATTCCAGATCCCTTGCATCTAATAAAGCTTATATAAGATACATAAAATAATAAACAATACACTATAGAAAATTCTTATAAAGCCTAACATAAGATTTTAAATTACAGACTTTGTAAACATCAAGGTAATGTATATTATAAACTTACATTTTAATCCAGCTTATAATTTGGATGTAATATGTAGCAGATGGATAAGGGTTTTAAGTCCTATTAGCTGCACATACATGGTGGGACGGAGAAGTAATTTGTAACTGTAACTAATTACTTTTTTAAAGTAAGATGAGCAACACTGCTGCCAACATTGCTGCAGAGGTTGAAGGGGTCGGGGGTCAGCCTGTCAGCGCTCAGACTATAGGCCACACACTGCATCAAAATGGTCTGCATGACTTTTGTCCCAGAACAAAGCCTTATCTAAAGATGATGCACAAGAAAGCCTGCAGTTTGCTGAAGACAACCAGACTAAGGAAGTGGATTATTGGGTGCTGCCGGCACTAGAGAGCTACAGTTCATTGAGGGAACCATGAATGCCAACATGTACTGTGACATACTGAAGCAGAGCATTATCCCCTCCCTTCAGAGACTGGAGTATTCCAACATAACGCCCCGAAACACACCTCCAAGATGATCACTGCCTTGCTAAAGAATCTGAGGGTAAAGGTGATGGACTGGCCAAGAACTTCTCCAGACCTAAACCCTATTGAGTATCTGTGGGGAATCCTCAAACGAAAGGTGGAGGAGCGCAAGGTCTCTAACATCCACCAGCTCTGTGATGTCATCATGGAGGAGTGGAAGAGGACTCCAGTGGCAATCTGTGAATCCCTGGTGAACTCCATGCCCAAGAGCAGGGATCCTTAAACTACGGCCCTCCAGCTGTTGCGGAACTACACATCCCATAAAGCATTGTAAAACTCTGAAATTCACATACATGACTAGGCATGATGGGAATTTTAGTTCCTGAACAACTGGAGAGCCACAGTGTGAAGACCCATGCCCAAGAGGGTTAAGGCAGTGCTGAAAAATAATGGTGCCCACACAAAATATTGACACTTTGGGCCCAATTTGGACATTTTCACTTAGGGATTTACTCACTTTTGCTGCCAGCGGTTTAGACATTAATGGCTGTGTGTGGAATTATTTTGAGGGGACAGCAAATTTACACTGTTATACAAGCTGTGCACTTACTACTTTACTTTGTAGCAAAGTCTAATTTCTTCAGCGTTGTCACATGAAACATAAAATAAAATATTTACAAAAATGTGAGGGGTGTACTCACTTTTGTGACATGCTGTATATATGTTACTGTTTTTTTTTTTGTTACAAATATGTTGTGTAAACATGAATAATTACACTAGTTATAATATTTTTTGGACATTTTTAGTTACTAGATGGTTGTTCTTTGGATGGAAGTTGAAGAGCCAGTACAAATCTATGGGTCCCATCATGTTAGATGACACTCTAGGACAGTGATGACGAACCTTGGCACCCTAGATGTTTTGGAACTACATTTCCAATGATGCTCATGCACTCTGCATAGTTGCTAAGCATCATGGGAAATGTAGTTCCAACACATCTGGGGTGCCAAGGTTCACCATCACTGCTCTAGGAAATACTTCAGTTAAATGGTATTCAAACCCAAGAACAAAAATTGTATATATTATACAAATAAAAAATAAACCTTTACAATCCCTTTAAAGCTAACCAATAAAAGCGCAGAACAGTTAAATAGCACAAAAGCTATCAGCACACATGTTTTTTTGTAGGATCAACAGACATTTTATTATCCAACAGATATAAAAAAATATCACTTTTTGGTATATTTAAGAGACTGAAAGGGAGTGATTAAGAGGAATTTAATATTAAGGTTTAAACTTTAAAATACGGATTACTGAACACATATTAGTGTCTTCGGAATTTCATAGATGGGCAACTCTTATCCTAATATTGATAACTCCCTTAGTAGGGAACAAACACAAAACATTACACTCGGCATTTATCCAAATATTCATAACTTTATTCAGTGCATGTCAGTTTTTTTTTATTTACATAATTACTTATCACATATTACAATTGTGCTTTTACGGTAAGGGGAAGTAACTGAAGTACGTAGGAAGGCCAGAGTCTCATAAATGTGAGTAAGTGATAGAATAGTGAGGTCATGTGCAAAACATTATTAGCGCCGTGTGCAAAATATAAGCAACGCATACAAAATAGGAGAACAAGTATATGCAGTTTAAAATTTCTTTCACATTAGTAAAAAAACAAAACAATTTTCACTACCTTATTAAATAAAAGTTCTAAAAATGTACTTTCCGATTAGTCGCATTGCTCTATTTTGTGCTCATCCCTGCATAACAGTTTTAATGCAGCTGATGTGTTAAATTTGCACCCACCATAAAATGCTATTTAAGTGACTAATAGCACATCTTACAGTCAGTACATGCCACTTTCATAAAATGCTGAACCGTTTTCCAAAGATAATGGACAATGGAGCACGTAAGTGACTAATAAACCGCTTACACATTTAATAAAATGCTGCTTATCTTTAAATGGGATCAGAATGTGCACAGATTAAATAAACTAAAACTGGCATTTAATATTACAGTTACTATGAAAATTTACAACAGATGGATGAATTTGTTTTATCTGTATGTAATGAAAAGGCATACCTTTACTGCAGCAAAATGTTGTTGCAATACCATTTAATGAAGATAATTGTATGGGCAAGCTGAAATTTCACACATTGGGATAACAAAGAAAAGACCTGCATCTGTTCAATTTAAGAGCAGCAATTGTGGAATATCTGCAGTGTTTAAAACTTTTCCCCAATGCACTTCATTAGTTTTCAGCTGTTATAACTAAGGTATTTGCAGTCATTTTCAGGTTTTTTTCCCCCTGATATCAGCTTATCTTTCTCCCAAGCCCCAGATGTCTTATCGCCTTACCTGAAATGTCAACCTGATTGGATCCATCCATAATATATCTTTTAATGGACACAGCACAATAGTTTGTACTGAACAATAAATATAAAAACAAGCCAGAAAGTTTTCCGAGGATGCTCTTGTGTCTTAAATGCCCTGCAAGGAGTACATTTTGTACAAATTTGTGTGCATTTTTTTCCAGGTCCACCATCCTGGCACAATAATCCGCTTCCACCCTACTGACCATAAACTAACTTTGTATGAAATGTATTAGGGACATTGGATTGTAAGCATTTTCAGAGACAAGTGTTGATGCGATGCAAAGCTCTTGAGAATATGTTAGCACTGTATAAATGATTAAAATCTAATACTAACGGCAACAACATCAGCAGCAAAGGTAGAAGACTGCCAGGAGAACTTCCAGGGATTAGAAATAAACAGTAGCGCTACTAAAATATATATACAGCTAAGCTTTCTCCGTTACCCTCTATCACAAGAAAAATGATGGTTCGGATATGGGTTTTTGGTACATGTAATTTATCTTTTCAGGGGAGAATATAAAAGATTTATAATCTGAAAATGACTGGAGGAAGAAAATGAAAATCAGCTAGAGTTCAGGTCCTGGAGAGGAAGAGACCAAAGCATTCCACCGCTGGAAATTGGTCAGAGAAGTTAAAAATGCAGCTCAATGTTTCCAAATGAAAACGAATCCTCTCCCAGAGTACACAACTGAGTGTGAAGTCTAAGCCAGAACTACAGAAGAAAATGTTTTGGGAGTGCTCATTTCAAATGATAAGATGAGCAAACGGCAAATAGAATTATTGGGTGTATCACTAGATGGATTACCAGTAGGGAGTCCCGATTCCCCTATTTAGATCTTTATTGAAAATCATTTAGAATACTGTGGCCAGTTCTAGAGACCTCACTTACAAACAGATTTTGAAGAGGTATTAATAAAATAGGACAAGTCCAGCGACTGGCAACAAAGATAAAGAATGTTTGAGGGATTAAACCTATCAGGAGAGACTGAAAAGAAAAAAGAGAAAAAGGGAAATTATTAAAACCTTATTCACAATGAAGGTGTGAATAAGGTTTAGGAGGGCAGTGTGGTCAATATGAAAATTACATCAAGAACACAAGAGCGTGACTTCAAACTAGAAGGAGGTAAATTCAACATTATCTTTAAGCCGGCTACAGATGATTTGAATTTCAGTCCATTCAGCTGGGACTTGCTGAGATTTGATCTATATATGGGCAGAATAATTGTGCCCAAGTCAATCCATCAATCGACTTTGGTACAACCAAATTTTGTCAGCGGCTATAGCCGCTACCAATAATCACTACGTTTTCGTGAAAAAAAAATTGCATAATTTATGGGACGTTAATTTTGGTTGTAAAGAAGACGGGCATCCAAGTGTAGGAGGTGCTGGGGTGCACCTCATTTGTGTGGATTTTTTTTTTAATTTTAGCTTGCTGGCTGAATGAAAAAGTAAATAAACATTTATGGCCAGCTTTAGGCAGTCAAGCTACTAAACAATTTCCAGAAAGCCCTTAAGAAGGGGGCAAAGCAATCCCCCTAAACAAGTTTGCTGCATCCGACTATTTTAACAATCAAGGGAATGTGTACACTTTTACAATTTAGACTTCCAAGACCCATGACAAAGACTTGTTGATATTAGACACACATTAATTGTATATTATTATTTTATTGCACTGTATATTACTTATTTGTCAAGAACACACAAGTACTATTCTGATAAATAGGTTATTGTGCCATCTAACTGGGCAAAAAAGTGTAAAAACACGTTGGGTGACTTAGGTTCTTTAGATAAAAGTCATCAGAGATACAGTGTGCTGACAATACAAAAAAGGTTAATGAAATTGATTAATTAAATGGTTAATGCAAGAAGTTAAAGCACTACCTGTATGTGCCAAATAATGTTGCATATACACAAATCCTCTTTCGGGGGTGCCTAAGGCTGTTTAAGGCCTATGCAGGTTGCAGTTTGCACATTATAGGTGCATTTTGCATTTTTCAATACACGTTTTTGAGCCATTGAAGTCTATGGAACCAAAAAACAGAAAAAAGTCCCTGGCCCTTTCCATAAAATGCACAGACGTGAACTACATCCATAGGAAACCACGTTTACTGGACTGTAGTGTGTTTCTGAACTGAAAACGCACAAAAAATGCATAGGTGTGAACAAACAAAAACTGAGGAAAATTCTGTAGTAAACAGTTTGATGTTAGCACAGCGATCTCCCCCACTGAGCTATTGTGCTCTATCAGGGAGATTGCCCCCCCCAGGACTGAACCCCTCCCCTCCCTGCCCACCACCACCAGAACATACCAGTCAGTCCTTACAGCCATTGCCTGCCAGTGCTGATTAGATGCTGATTGGTTTTCCATAGTGCCCATTTGACAGAATTGTACACACAAGCTCAATGTCGACTGCTTTCTGTTGAACCAGCCAATACTCAGCCCATGTGTACCAGGCTTTAGACAATAATACAGAAAAAAAATTAACCTCCTCCGCATGGGGCATTTACAGTCATAAAACAGGTGGTAAGGATGCGACTTACTGCTTCTTTACAACCTGTCAAACATTTCTAAAAAATCAACCACTTTGCAGTTTGCAGAGGTGAAGCGATGACAACCACACAGCTAAATGTAGCTTTAGTGCACAAGATACCAAAGAGGGCAAATACAATTTCTTAAGGCCCTCATTTTTAACAATGCCTGTACAAGAAGTCAAACTGTGGCTACAGTTATAAACATTCAGTGATGGATTGACCACAAATGCAACAGATCACTTTCAAGGGAATGATTGTTTTCAGGATGAACTGCTCCACAGTGCCTGCAGCTACAGTGGTCAGCGCAGGCTTCTTTGAAATTTAATTTACAACTTGCTATGAGCATGTAAATATTTGAATGCCTATAGCACATGTGTCAAACACAAGGCCCTTGGGCAGAACCTGCCAGTTCCTTCCCAGAGGCAGCACAAAGCAAGGGGTGCACTATGATGTAAGGGATGGTGGGGGACTCTTGACTTCTGATGGTGGGGCGGGCTCTTGGCACTTGATATGAGGGCGAGTGGGATGCTCTTAACATCTAGTCTTACAGCTACAACCAACCTTTTGAGGGCAACCATAATGCTGATGCGACTCTCAATGAAATAGAGTTTGACACCCTTGGGCTATATAGCCTGGCAATAGTTCTGCTTTGAAAAGACAGTTTTGAAAATTCCTATCCAATCCAATGAATAGTTTTTTTTACTAGATTCTAAAAAATCCTATTCTATTTTATATAGCTAAAAAACATAGGCACCCATGGGTCTTTGAAGTGTAGAATCACAAACTTTAATTTATCAATATATTGTCGAGATGCAACTCATCTTTATCAAGACACAAAGATTCTGTAAAAGCTAACATTTAAACATACAACCAATCCGCCACAATCCTTCCCCCAGTACCATCCCTGACTGATGATGTTACAGGGCCTAGATAATCCAAATAATATAAAAGAGGCTATGAAACCAGCAACATATGTGCAACACTGAAAACAAACCAGTATTGCATGTTTGAGGATAGTTGAATGTCTGGGGCACCAGAACATGTCATTTAAAAAAAGCCAGAGGAAAGACAAGGTAGCTCAAGTCATAACGAACAATGACAGGAAAATTGCGCCAATAGAGCCAAATGTGCACAGAAGAAAACAAACTCACAGCCTGTGTTAAATGAGATGGGGTAGAGAGGCAATGAGAGAAGTGTATTTCACACAGTATTTGGTGTATTTCTTTCATTCTATGCATATCTTATAAGAATATGTTTGTTGAGCTGTCAAATGTAAGATCAAGCAGTGTCATGACAACAAACAATAATTTGATAAGCTAAAAGTAAAAATAAGTGCTGATTAGTACATTATCTCATACTTGCAGGTTTTCTACCAGAAAGTACAGCAATGCTAGGTGATAGTCCAATAGAGGACCCATATCATTCACTATTGTTACATTTAAGTTAGTATTTTTAAAGTATCTGCTCTTCCAACACAGTATCAAAAATCCAGCTGTTACAAGTAGCGAGCAATCTTTTTTTTACTTTTGTCTTCCTCCACTGAGAAAATAAAACATAGATCTAATTGGCATCTAGCAGCAACAGCTCCATTTTTACATGTTCTTTGCTTCTTTTTTTTCCAGCCAAATTGTCTTCTGATTTAATGCCACTGTTCTGGTAACAAAATCATTCTCATGTACTGTATGAAATAATGAACACTTGATTTATGAAAACTGAAGCCACAATTGCAACTGCTTTGGTTGTCTTTTCTTCTCAAATGAAATAAGGAATCTGTTTTGGTTTATGTGGGCAACCATTCCACCTTTGCTTCCACCTTTGTTTTCTGTGCTCAAGTCACAGTTCACAAAAAAAAAAAAATGAAATATCAAATATAACATATCATTTTGTCACACAACAATAAAAACAGTGCAGCGCAACCTAAATGTAAATATAAACACTAATAATGTCCATGAGAAGAAACAGTCCACAAGCGATTGTGAAAAGGCACAATGAAAATTAAGGCATGCAATGTGGGTCAAACGTGGCCAGTAATCCCTCCACTGCAAACAGAGTGGCCTCTCACCTCACTGATTCAACCTATAATCGGTCACATGGCATATAACTCATTCCCAGTATTACTACTTAGAACATTCAATTGATCAGCATACCGAAGGTGTCGATCAAGGTCCTGAGCTTTGTCTCCAACATGCATATGAAACATGATCTTATAATTTTGTCACCCTGATTACTTATTTCCCTTACCCCAAAGTTTGTGTTTTGTCCAAAGAACTACTTTAGTGAAGGTCCATTATTCATATCAAGCATACAACTGAGTATCAGATGCCTGGCGCTCACGGAAAAAAAGTGCAAAGGCACTAATAGCCATAACTTGGAATGGAATCCAGCTAAAGCCTCCAACAATTCTTAACCTCTCTGGCGGTAATCCCGAGTGTGGCTCGGGATTAATTTTCAGTACCAATAGTGGTAACCTTGAGCCACACTCTGGATTGTATCGCAGTATCCAGGGACAGTTTCTTACCTTGTCCCCAGGATTCTGCGATGTCCTCTCACTGTGTCCTCCGCCCAATGTATTACTGTTCCGGGCTCTATTCCCTACAAGCGAGGCGGAGCCCCACAGCAAATTCAAACACCCCCAAAAAAAATAACCCACACAATACATTGTAATCTGTAGATTACATTACTGTATCAAAAAATGTCACCTCCGTTTTGTCCCTAGTGCTTTGTCCAGTGACCAGCATGCACTTTTATATTATATTTACTGTTCTTTCTGCCTGGAAACTTGAGAACGTCCACGGAATCCAAAAGTGTCCCTCTACGTCAAAAGCGGTTTTAGACCAGCAAGAAAACAGCGATAATAAATTGGAGTCACTTGCAGAATTGAGCGATAGCGATTTGTGGGGAAATTCGTCTTCAGACACTGAAAGTGAGGACAGCAAAAATTCTACGACTTAGCTCAGTGATGTGCGAACTCGGTGCTCAATCGACTGTGGTACGGATCATGCAGCACTGAGCTCAGTCGCAGAATTGACGCTGTTGCCACTTTCAGCGTCTGATGACGAATTTCCCCACTAATCACTATCGCTCAATTCTGCAAGTGATTCTAATTCACTATCGTTGTTTTCTAGCTGCTCTAAAACCGATTTTGACGTAGAGGGGTGCTTTCCATTGTCACGATTGTGACGTCAGACTTTGTGCAGTCCCATGTTTAAATTTTTTTTATACCTAGGATGTTTACTAAACCATTATGCAGTGTCTAGTATTACAGTGACAAGTAATATTGCACCCTTGTTTGGACAAATTTCAGTGTTTTTGATTTGATTACATTATTGAATAAAATCTATTATTATTTTTTATAATTATTTATAGCTATTTATTATATTATCATTTTGTGTTTCAAACTTTATCATAGATGTCTACTAGACTCTTGTTTGGACACATTTAAGTAAGTTATTCCTAAAAATTACAGGCCTACAATATAAAATGCCAAATTTCCATGCAAAATTATGTACCACATTGACATTGAAAAAAACTGACATAATCATACCACCAGGGAGGTTAAAGGAGCAGTATACTTCTATAGATTACAGGAATGCAGTTCATTCTAAAGTCCACTGTCATCGACCATTTGTTTGGGATCTACCCAGAACCCTGGACCGACACCTGGGTCAGCCTCCCAGCAATTCACTGAGAGGCTGAGCCAGCCCCTCCCGCCCCCTCCACAGCCCAACACTCCAGTGAGCACTGGAGGGGCAGAGCACAGAGCTGGAGACTGAATACAGAGCTGACTGGGGACAGATGCAGCACCAGATCAATACTGAATCCACCTAGGTGAGTTTACTGCTTGTTTTTTTTTTTAGAAAGCCATACAACATCACTTTTACAGTTTCACAAACCTGCAATATTTTTCTTGTCATATTAATCATAGATATATGTAGCTCAAGCACTAGAAAAAGCTCTGTATTGGACGTCAACATATATGTGTTATGTGTTTCAGCATGCATGTTTTTGATACATTTCAGTACTTTTTTGATGCGTTCCAGTGCATTTTCTCCCCTTGTTGTTTCATTATCTCAAATGAGGTAATGGACAATGTCATGTTTGAAGCCCTAGCCAAAACTAACAACATAACACAATATGTAAAAAAAGGCCACAAAAATTTAAAATGGACAAAAAGAGTAGGACAAACCCAAAACATTTCTTTTAATAGTAAAAAATGCAGTCATAATAATGTACTGTATATGCTGGTGTATAAGACTACCTTTTACACACCAAAAAGCAGGGGTCGTCTTATACGCAGTGTCAGCTGCTCGGATGCCTGCTGGATGTGTGGTAATACTGTTTGTAGCTTTGGCTACATACAGTATATACTGCTTAGCCGATCCCGGTGAGCGATGTATTCAAATGAATACAGAGCATGCTCGGATTGGAGCAACAACCTCTGCCAATCCGAGCAGGCTACAGTAGCCTGCTCGAATTGGCTTTGAGAGTCAGAGAGACGTGGGCTAATGATGTTACAGCCTCTGCCAATCCAAGCAGGCTTTGTATTCATTAATAGAATACATGGCTTGCTGTGATTGGCTCCAGCTCCAGCAAGAAGGAAAAAAATCGTAAAAACTATAAAATTAGGGGGTGGTCTTATACGCCCGGTCGCTTATACACGGCAAATACGGTAATCCCTTTACAAGTGGTTAACAAGGGACAACAGAAGGCAAATATGTTAAATACATTCATTAGCTTCATTAGCTTAAGTCCATAATGGGGATTGCCCCAAAAAGAACCCCAATGACTCAAAACTGATATGGTACAGAATTATTTATAGACTACCTGCTTAGTTAATGTTGCACGTGCCACTCCAGACAGTTTCCTGCACCAGTTTTCTAAAGCAGAAAGCTTGGTTAATCCCCTGATGTGTTTCTAATTTATGGACTCTATTGACTCGGTACTGTTAAATTGGCACAAGGCCAATGCGTTTCCTGTATTTAAAAAAGGATTAAAGCCTTTACCAGGTAACTACAGCCAGGTTAGTTAAACTTGTATAGTTGGGGAAGATACTTGAGAGTTTGATAAATTACCATATAGAAGTGTTCTTGTTAGAAAACAATATTTTAAGAAACAGACAGCATGGATTCATAAAAGACCAAAGTTTTTATAAAAATCGGATTTCTCTTTATGAAGTAGTAAGTGGACATAGTATACTTGGACTTTGCAAGCAAGTTTGATACAGCGCCACACATGTGTAAAGTTGGGTACACATGGATTGAAATTCCACTGGTTCAACAGGACCAGACAAATTTTGTTCTGTGTGTGGCCCGCTCTGCCTGACAAAAGTTTATCAGTAGATTGGCTTCTGTAAAACAAGACTGCTGGGAAACAGCTGCTGCAGCGCTGATCAGTGCATTTTGACCAGGGTGGATAAAAATGTAGGATTTAAAAAAATAAGTTGTATTTGATTTTTATTAAATTTATTTTAATAAAATGCTTTTGGAGTAAAAATCTATCTAAAGATAGTTTTCTATTTAAGATACATTAACAATTTAGTTTATTTAGCATGAAATGGAGCTTAGTTATGTAGCATGAGGCTGTATATTCTGCAATATTTAAATTTTTAGAACTCATTCAATGAATCCAAGCTCTGCAAGCTAAGATAACATACACTGCATTGAGCCACTCACATTTTCACAGTAACCATGAGAAAAAACAAAGTTCTGGAATATTCCTTTATCCCATTGTTTTGCAAATCTATGTACACTACAAACTGTATGATTGAATCAGTTCTGATATTGCCGTTGTACTAACCTGACAGCTTATTATTCTAAATAGGAAACCTTAATTTTGTTTGCATGTAGCAAGAATGAGACCTTACATTTAAAGAGCACCTGTCACTTCAGATCCATCATGGCAGCGCCTGTTAGCAGGCATCAACTCACCTGCTGCCGCCACGTCTCTCAACTTGTGGTGTCACTGCTGCATCACCAGCCATCCCATTAAAGTGAATGAGACTGAGTCAGTCAGACTGAGTCAGACTGTCAGTGAGTCAACAACGGGTCAGAGGAGGGCTGTGAGAGAATATGTCTGCAGGACTAGAGCAGACCCAGTGAGGTCTATTTTCTAGCCAGGAGGCCTAAAACTGTTTAATGGACTTTTGTTTTTGTACTGTATTTATTACCCCTGTGTGGGAATCCCAACATTTGACCTGTGTGTACTAGGCATAAGAATACACTGATCAGACCTGCAGCTAATTGACGGCATGTGCTCATCAATAGAATTTTTTTCAATTGGAAATATACCTTCGTGGGAGCTGTGGTGGCTCAACGTGATTGGCACTGCGCTGACAAGCCGTTCACCTCTGCAGCCAAGGGTTCGGATCCCGGTCTCAGCTACATGTGAATTGAGTTTGGTGGTCTCAGCCCAGCTCCCGGTGGGTGTGCTATGCAAGGTACGCCTGTGCTTAGTATGCCCACCCCCCCCCCCCCCCAAAAAAACACCACACTTGCACGCACACAAAATTGGTTTAACACACACGCACTTTGGCCATGAGGTCTCCTAAAATAAAGAGAGGCGAAGGACCTACGGGGCTGGCTGGGTGGGCTAGACCCCCTCACTCCTTCATAGGGGGAGTCCCTCTGCCCCGTTGGGGTCCCGTTGGGCCCCAGTCGGGCTCCCAAGTGGAGCAGGTAGGGCGGGGTGAGTGGGAGGCCCCCCTCACACCTGCCATTGCCACCGGGGGCATGGAGAAGGATGGCGATTGCCTCTGGGGGGAGGGTCTGCCTACTCCCAACTCCTGCAGTCCGGCTCCACTCTCGAGTTCACGCACAAAATACACTTTAAAAAAAAAAAAAAAAAAAAAATTAAAAAAAATTAAAAAGAAAATATACCTTCAAGCCCGTTCATGAAAAGTCAATCAATAGATCGACTTCTCATTGATGGTAAAAGCCATACATAGAAAGAAATGTGTCTGGTTCCTGCTGAAAGGGCCAAATATCAATACATGTACAGTATAGCCAGCTGTGGTGATTGGAGGAGAGAGCACAAAGTTGACCTCAGCAGTAAGTTGCTGCACCTTGACTAACTATCCTTACACAGTCTTGCCCAAACTGTATTACTTTGAGTGCAGAGGAGAGAGTTAAATGATTAGGAAATCGAATAGTACATGGAAATTAAAAAATCAATAAAAATAATAGTAATTAGGGTTGTCCCGATACCACTTTTTTAGGACCGAGTACAAGTACCGATACTTTTTTTTTTTCGAATAGTCGCCGATACCGAATACCGATACTTTTTTTAAATGTGTCCCCAAATGCAGCCATGTCCCCCACATATTGCAGCCATGTATGTGTCCCCCACATATTGCAGCCATGTATGTCCCCCACATATTGCAGCCATGTATGTCCCCCACATATTGCAGCCATGTCCTGTCCCCCACATATTGCAGCCATGTCCTGTCCCTCACATATTGCAGCCATGTCCTGTCCCCCACATATTGCAGCCATGTCCTGTCCCCCACATATTGCAGCCATGTCCTGTCCCCCACATATTGCAGCCATGTCATGTCCCCCACATATTGCAGCCATGTATGTCCCCCACATATGCAGCCACGTATGTCCCCCACATATGCAGCCACGTATGTCCCCCACATATGCAGCCACGTATGTCCCCCACATATGCAGCCACGTATGTCCCCCACATATGCAGCCATGTATGTCCCCCATACTGCAGCCATGTCATGTCCCCCATATTGCAGCCATGTATGTCCCCCACATATTCAGCCATGTCATGTCCCCCATATTGCAGCCATGTCATGTCCCCCATATTGCAGCCATGTATGTCCCCCACATATGCAGCCATGTATGTCCCCCATATTGCAGCCATGTATGTCCCCCACATATGCAGCCATGTATGTCCCCCACATATGCAGCCATGTATGTCCCCCACATATGCAGCCATGTATGTCCCCCACATATGCAGCCATGTATGTCCCCCACATATGCAGCCATGTCCTGTCCCTCGTACCTGTAGATATGATGCCGCCGCTGCCGCATACCGCTGTTAATCCCCCTGCATTATAGCGCAGAGCGCATTACAAGCTTTCGTTTTGAATACTTGTAATGCCCGCACCGCCATGTATAGACACTCCCCTTCTCAGGATTGGAGGGATCCGTCCAATCCCGAGCAAGGGGGAGTGTCTATATGCGGATTCGTGCATAGACACTCCCCCTTGCTCAAGATTAAATGGATCCGTCCAATCCCGAGAAGGGGAGTGTCAATACATGGCGGCGCGGGCATTACAAGTATTCAAAACGAAAGCTTGTAATGCGCGTTACGCTATAATGCAGGGGGATTAATGGCGGTATGCGGCAGCGGCGGCATCATATCTACAAGTATGAGGGACAGGACATGGCTGCAATATGGGGGGGAAGTATTCTATTTTGGTATCGGGGGTATTTGCGGGAGTACAAGTACTCCCGCAAATACTCGGCATCGGTCCCGATACCGATACTAGTATCGGTACAACCCTAATAGTAATAGAACTAAACATTTTTGGTAAGGTAAAGTTTGTGGTCAGCTTCATTGCAGCCTATACTAAAGGGGTCCATTTATAAATGATTTATATTTCAATATTTTTATTAAGATTTTATGAAAAAAAAAGAAAAAGGGCGAGAGAGTATACAACTCGTACATAAACAGTAGTATCAAAGTAGAGATAAGAGAAGGTCCCATAGTGCCGGTGGGTGATATCAATATATCAATGGCATAACAGGCAAAATAGCGTATTATAATAACTTCAATCATGAATTAACATACAAAAGTGTCTGTCACACAGAGATACACCACCCTATCGGGGCACTCGGAAAGCCCACGCAGGGGACATAGAAAAACAAAATAGCTCAGTATTTCCATAACCCACTGGCCCTTGTAAATGGTTTCATACAAAATTCACACTGCTTTCACCCAGGATTCACTCATTTTTAGCCGAATTCAGTTAGAAAATTGTTGCGACACTTGGGTAAAAGTTGTGTTTAAACATTAATAGACTGCTCAACACCATTTATAAATACATTTAGATCAATGGCATTGACATCCAGAGAGTCAAAGGCTGAGCCATTACACTAGCCACCTCTCCCTTCAAAGAGAGGTCTTCCTTAACTGTACAACACCAGTAACAGACTGGGTCTGTAAATCATTTGTATTATAGAGGCCTGTGCAAAGCTTGCTGTGTGATATGCTAAACAAATCATTTGTTTATTATATTTTTGTGATAAAACTGCCACAATCAGTCCTATTAGCGTCATTCAGTGATACAATATTCCCTCTGTTGCCGTTGTGATTAAACTGCTAATGTTGTTTTCTTTGTTAAGTTGTGTTTACCTTGATCATGCTATCTGACCTGGCAATAAACAATTGCAAACATAATTATTTGTCTGAAAAGGTAATAGCTGTTTGGCTGGGAAAATAAAACACCCAAACACATCATGTTCACAAATTTATTAGCCTCCACAATTAGGCTCGCCATACGTGCTTTCATTTCTCCTGTTAAGCCCCCGTTGTGAAAGAGAGAAATCAATAGATTCCTCTTTAGTGTGGATGGAAAAATCTCCCGTCAGCTCTAGTATTCTGTCAGAATACCTGCTCAATGACTGCATCTGATTGGATGCAGTCACTGTTCGGCTGGTTTCACACGGACATTCAGTTTGTTTTGTTCAGTTCAGTCACAATTAAAAAAAAAAAAAAAAACAGAAAACAAAAAAACAGATACGGATGTCAATTTTCATCCGTTTTCATATCCCCTGACATCCGTTTAAAAAAAAAAAGTGACTAAACTTCAAACGCTATATATAGCTGGTTGCTAAAATGGGGTCAGGGAAGCCGACCGCCACATCCTGAACTATAAAATCATCAGCTGTCAGTGGCGTCCACCGATGACAGCTTAATGTAAAAAGACAATTGCTGCAAAAAAAAAGGCAAAAAGAAACGGCGTGGGGTCCGTGGGGTCTGTGGGGTCCGTGGGGTCTGTGGGGTCCACCCCCCCCCCCCCCAGGTCCTCCAAGCAAAAAAAAAATGTTTCTCTTCCCTGATGACCGCTGTCTGGCATCTGTCATAAAGCCATGGGGCGTGGCTATCAAATGACATCACCCGGACATCATGGGGGTGGGCTCTCCAGGTGATGTCATCTGATGGCCACGCCCCATGGCTATAAAACAGATGCCAGAAAGCGGACAACAACACAATGGAGGAAGACGGCAAAATAATTTTTTAGCAAGTAACCGACAGCGGAAGAGAAGATGTTAGGGAAGACAGCGGCAGGAGGAGAAGATGGCAGCGGGAGAGAAGGCACTGGGAACGACGGCAGGAGAAGACAGCGGTGGAGAGGACAACCAGGGAGAAGACATTTTCTTTTTACATTTCAGTGCCTTTTTCGTAAATGGGTAGGGATACTATGCACCCAATACCCATTCACACAGCGGGTGCCCAGGATCTGGAGGCCCTCTTGTTAAAAGGGGGCCCCCAGATTTTGATAAGCCCCCCACCCGCAGACCCAGACAACCACCGGCCAGGGTTGTCAGGAAGATGCCCTTCTTGTCACCAAAGCACCCACCCCCAATGTTGAGGGCATGCAGCCTGGTATTGTCGTCCTGGCTTACTTATCCCCTCCCTTTCCTGACCTGCCGGGCTGCATTCATGGATAAGGGTCTGGTATGAATTTTTGGAGGGGCCCTACGCCATTTCTTTAAAAAAAAATGGCCTTTTTTTTAAATGTATTTTTTCCTAGCTGACAGCTGATGACTCATCGATTGTTAAGGATGTGACAGCAGGCTTCCCGACCCCCTTAGCAGCCGGCTACATACAGTGTGTTTAATGAAAAAAGGGGGGGTTTAAAAACGGATGTCAGCAGATCCGTTTTTCGTCCGTTCTGTTTTTTTGTTTTTTTTTATGGAAGAAAAGATAGGGTTTTCTTCCATCTTAATAATTGAAGTTTAGCGGAGATGGATGTCAGATGATTTCAGCGGATGCTCATCTGCTAACGTCCGCTATCCCATAGAGATACATGTATGTCCGTTTTTCATTCATCAACGGATGGACGAAAAAGGAAAGTGGAACGGTCGCATGAAAGTAGCCTTCAGTTGAGAGTCACTCACCTAGCTTCTTTTATTTTTTTAACTGAAGTTTGTCAAGCTCAGTGGTCTCAAACGGGCAACCAACAACTCAAATTTCAGACTACCGTATATCTGTTGAATTGTTAAAAATTTAGGCCATGAATGTCTGACCTTCAAGTATTACTAAACCCAGAACCTGCATTAACTATATCTGGTCTTCCACAGTACATAGAACATGGAAATGCAATTGTTTTAGTGAATATAAACTGCTAAATACCTTTTCTCATCAGCAGTATATATATATATATATATATATATATATATATAGCAGTTCTTGTGACTTGTATCAGTCTCTGTTTAAAGATTGTAGGAGTTTTCATTCTCTCCTGATCTGGACAGTGCCGATTGGCCCTGTGCTGATCACATGCACTCCCCCAAGAAAAAGAAAAAAAAACTTTCTAGCATTACACACCAAACTGAGCATGTGCAGCCTGACTCCCATTCCTTGTGTTATATCACAAGATGGGTTGGAGTCAGTTAAGCCGTGTACACACGAGGAGACATGTCCGATGAGACAGGTCCGACGGACCGTTTTCATCGGACATGTCTCCAGGGATATTTTGGTCTGATGTGTGTACACACCATCAGACCAAAATCCCCGCGGACAGAGAACGCGGTGACGTAGAAGACACCGACGTGCTCAAACAAGGAAGTTCAATGCTTCCATGCATGCGTCGAATCAATTCGACGAATGCGTGGGATTTCGGTCCGATGGTTGGGCGTACTAACCATCGGACATGTCCGACGGACAGGTTTCCAGCGGACAAGTTTCTAAGCATTGAGTTGATCACACAGATTTTGTAGCATTGTGTAAAACAACTCCGTACCAATCTGCAATTATTCACTTTTACGAAGGTGCTGTTGTGAAGGCACTGATGGTGCAACATGCTTTTGGACTTAAAGTGATAGTAAACACACACTGTATAATTTACATTGTCCCTTCTAATTCTGTATATGGATGATGGCACTGTAATTATTTTAATAAAAATAAAATCCAAGTACCTTTTTCCTAATCGATATACAGCTGTCACATGACCCAGTGACAGTGAGCCACCATTAAATCTACATTTAATATCCCGCCCCAATTGTATTTAGCTGGTTAGTGGGCATGGAGGAAGAAGGAAGGAGTGGGCTGTCATTTACCACTATGTATACTGTAAGGGGTTAGCTCGGTAGCGGGGGTGTGTGACCCCCTGGATGGGTTCACTACACACTGAACTATACAGAGAACAAAGAGTTTGGTTTATTCTTCTATAATGCTGGAAACAAGTGCAAGCATCCAAACAGCATAAACAAAACAAAACATAAAATAAACCCTGGCCACTTGGGGCGTCTACCTTCACCACACAGGAACATATCTATGGAGTCTGGCACAGCCTACTGCTGGGCAGACACTGCTGGTCATACAGCAGAGAAACAATAGTCTTTTTGATTTTTATCACACAGAAAAATCAACAACCACCTCACCTCTTCAGAAGTCTTTTTCACTGCTCTCCTTAACTCAAAAAGCCTCAGGATGCAGCAATCAGTAGTCATCCTTTGGATGACTTATAGAGGCCTTAATTGCCTCATTTTAAACAACGCCCTAAACCTTTCTGGCTATTTCTGCAGCCGACACCTGGTAGTAATTGGTGTATTGTCTAAACAAGACAGAAATGTATCTCCCGTCTGTGACAACACCCACAGATTTACCTAACTTCCTGTCACAATACACATAGATGTGTAAAAACAAAAATATGCTGCGCTGCACTAACAAATAAATCATAAATCAAATATCAAATGTGACCATTCCTCTTAGTGTAAACATAAGTGAAACGTTGGTGACGTGACAAATCCAAAAAACATCACATTCAAAAGGAAATAATAAAGTCCATGTGTGTCAAACTTGCACCCGAAGTGTGTTTGAAAAGAAGTTCGTAGAGTAAGATCAGACAAAGGGCACCTCCACCTCTAATAAAATTGCCTGCTTACCAACTCCCAATGATCTTATTGCTAAGATCACAATCGCATGTAGCTCTATGTCTCTATGGTAGGCTTGCTTCTAATATTCATCTGCTGTTCATCTCCACATGTAGGTAAACCATACATCGGTACATGCCAGATCCCGGAGTGTAGAGAAAATAGAAAAAAGGCCAGAATAGAGTAGTACCGTAGATAAATTCTATGTTTAATATTAAAAGATACACTCACATGGTATGTGTACAAAATTAGTGTCTTAAAAGTGTAGCCGGCCGGCTCCAACATTCGCTCGTCCTTCCAGGTATTGTCAATAGCGGTGACGTCAGCACGCCACTTTCCCTACGCCGTTTCGTCACAGATGACGTCTTCCAAGGGCACGAGCGGCGCGCTGACTCGCCGCTAATTGTACATTTGCAGGGCCAATCGGACCGCCCAGTTCTGACATCCGGGAATCCACGATCCTCATCCGCCATATTAGAGATGGGACATTTGCCCTTACTAGTTGTGACTCAATAGCGAGATGGCCATATTGGCATTATATATGACCAAATCGGAAAAGTTGTGTGCACAAAACATATAGAAGGGCTTTTAATTGACCTATAAAAATTAGTGAAGATGACAGAGTAAACTCATAATCTGTGAACACTAAATCATCGTCACTGCTGTAAAATGAGACGCGCACATTGTTGAAAATTAACCCCATGATGCATGAAACGAATTTAACACCCTCATCTCTAGGGGCTCAATATGCAACACGTTATAAACTATGTGCGGATACGTTCTCAACTGAATAAAAATTGATTTTATTTTAAAACGTGATTACTAAAAATCGATTAATAAAATAATATAATATAATAAAAAAAATATTAAAATAAAAAAATGAAGGAAAAATATGGGCTTTTGACAGTCGCATACAACCCGCATTTATACATAGATGTGTGACTCTATCCAGGGCCGGTGCTACCACTAGGCAAACTAGGCAGCCACCTAGGGTGCATTGCTGCCTAGGGTGCTTGGCCACTGGTGTTCCTACTCTCTTCTCTCTGCTGCAAAATCCCTAGCTGATTTGGGGACATTAACAGAAGGTGGAGACAGAGAACAGCAGGATCAACCAGTTGTTTTGCAGATTACAGAAAACAAATCTGAGTGAGAATGAACAGCATGTAATACACCATTTATTGATAGTTTATTATGCTGTGGGTTTAGTGAAACGTTAAGCTTCCATATATTGACAAATTGTAACTAAACTTTTAGCTTTTACTAAGGATATCCTAATACTACTGTAGACATTAAAGTGGACCTTGTATTTGTTAAGTATCATATATACTTGCATGCATGCTCAAGCATGTGTAATGCTGGGTACACAGGGGCCGAAAATCATCTGAAATCAGCACTGATCAATGTGTTCTTCCGGGGGGGGGGGGGGGACAATCCCACTATCAGAACACAAAGGCATAGCAAAGGAGACATAAGCTGGCCATAGGTGGTCTGAATCTCTGCCGGTCCCAGCTGAATGAACCATGTATAATCAGGCTGATTGTACTCAAGTCAATCCATTGATCAACTTGGGTACAACCAGTATGTCGTATTTTTAGGACACAGTTTCTGCCAGTGGCCAGCGGGGGGAGCAAACAATTGACTCATCAGGTGGGTAAATCTTTCTAGCGAGTGGGAAATGGAGAAGCGGTGACTTTTCTATACACAGGATGCCTGAAAGGTAAGTAATCACTTCTTTTGAAGGTAGGCTTTTTTGTAAAAGTGACCCTGTGGTGACAGGGTCACTTTAGTTACTATTTCTAACTTTCTTTGAAAATATTATATTGATGGCTACCTTTAAAACTTTAAAATTACCTACAATAAAATATTCCACATTTAAAGACACTCTTTTCCTGTTTAGTGAGCTAAATGCAGTTTAAAAATCATGGAATTCATACCACACTCCCTTATTAGATCCCTACTCATGTAACATTCTGTTACCACCAACTTCAAACAATAGATTACACATCCAAAGATTATGCAAAACTGTCCAATCAAAATGACACATACTATTTTTGATGCAACCAATCCCTATATAAAATGTTTCTATGTAACCTCCAGAAAATATTAACCTAATTAATTTCCAATGATAAAACATAAGAGGCTAGGAATCCTAATACTCACCACCCAAGCTCCGAGGCAGTACAGGCTTTTACCCCGATTTAGAAAGTAGACTGATGACTAATTTATTGGATAAAATATTCATGCAGTATATCCACCAAAGTTGGAGGAATTGTAAAGAATCCTGAATATCAATGTGGCCTATACATTTACTCTTCATTGGCATTTTAAAATTTAGCACCCTGTTTTTGATCAAAGACACTATATAAGGAGAAATGTAGGAGCGAATGTATCAGAAACTTATTAGACCACACAACCCTAATATGTTTTTGTTGGAAGTTAGATTTTAACTGCATATTACCAGAAGATCAATGGCAAAATATTGAACTAACGTGTAGATGGTACCACATGTTAAAGTTTATTCCTCCATACTGGATCTGTGGAATTGCTAAAAGTTTATTTATCAATGTTGTCCCCATTAACGATAAGTCTTGGTCTTGTCTACTATTGTACTAAAACAATGGACAAAACAAAGCTGATAAAACTACTGTATAATCCTTCCCCACTCAATGCTTGTTAGGGGCAAAAAAAAGAGTGGAACGCGGCAGTGGCGGACTTTAGAAGGGGAGGTAAGTGACCACCAAGAGCAGGTAAGTATAGCATGTATTAAAAAAAAATAGGCTTTACAACCTTTTTAAAGCTAGTTGCAAGTTGCAAAACAGTATTCCTGGTCTGACTTGACCTGACATTATAACTGGGTCACTGCATTTTTTTGTAATGTTCCTATTAAAGCTAATGTTCAAATCTAAAATATTCATCCACTCGTTCCAACCCCTGCAAAATGAACTGTACAGAGAACAGCAGACATGACTTTATTATGCCTAGATACAGTTGTGTTCATAAGTTTACATATCCTGGCAGAATTTATGAATTCTTGGCCATTTTTCAGAGAATATGAATGACAACACAAAAACATTTATTTTTACTCATGGTTAGCGTTTGAGTGAAGCCATTTATTATCAATCAACTGTGTTTACTCTTTTTAAATCATGACACACACAGAGCTCCACGTCCCAGCTCAGTTACTCGGCAATCGCGTGTGCCCGCCGAGCATGGCTTTCTTCTGGCGACTCGACCATGCAGCCCATCTTTCTTCAAGTGCCTCCTTATTGTACATCTTGAAACAGCCACACCACATGTTTTCAGAGAGTCCTGAAGTTGATTGTGGGTTTTTCTTTGCATCCCAAACAAATTTCAAGGCAGCTGTGACTGAAATTTTAGTTGGTCTACATAAACGTGGTTTGGTTTCAACAGAACCCCTCATTTTCCACTTTTTGATTAGAGTTTGAACATTGCTGATTGGCATTCTCAATTCATTGGATATCTTTTTATATTCATTTCCTGTTTTATACAGTTCAACTACCTTTTCCTGCAGATTTTTCAACAAATCCTTTGCTTTCCCCATGACTCATAATCCAGAAACATCAGTGCAGCACTGGATGAAAGATGCAAGGGTCTATCAGGAGTCCATAAACTCATTGACCTTTTATACACACACACAAATTATAATCAAACAGATCACCGGTGAGGATGGTTACTTTTAATAGCCATTCAAACCCCTTTGTGTCAACTGGTGTGCATGTTATCAGGCCAAAATCACCAGGGTATGTAAGCTTTTGATCAGGGTCATTTGGTTAGTTTCTGTTGTCATTATGATTTAAAAAGAGAAAACACAGTTGATTGATAAGAAATGGCTTCACCCAAACACTAACCATGAGTGAAAGAAAGATTTTTGTGCTATCATTCATATTCTCTGAAAAATGGCCAAGAAATCATAAATTCTGCCAGGGTATGTAAACTTATAAGCACAACTGTATATATTGACAAATGCAATCAATGTGCAATTGCTTCTATCATCCAGCATGCAATCAATCATTGTTCATTAAGATGAACATTAACTGCAACAGTTGTTTTACTCCATACACTAGGTAATAATTGGCATATTAGAAGTCTAAAAAGATCAACCATCATAATACACCTACAATAAGGGGCAATTAAATGTTACATTTGGCCAAATAAAGCAAGGTCTCGGATCAATTTTTATGACACAGTGTAAACTCTCTGCTACCCAGTGCTTTAAGTGGGCCAAAAGAGGTGCCGGTACTCTATTAGGCGCCGGTGCCCCCCCCCCCCCCCAATACTGAACACTGTACAATACTGTGATGTCATGATGACGACGACGAGGAGGAGGAGCCGGAGGAGGGTGAGTGACGGGGCCGGGAGCGGGGAGGAGGGAGCAGGAAGTTTTAGCGCCGCGGCCGCTGCTGCTTTGCATACAAGGGCCTGATACTAGTATCAGGCCCTTGTATGCTGCAGCTAGAGCAGGGGTCTGCAACTTTTAAGACACAAAGAACCACTTGGACCCGTTTCCGAAGAAAAACTGGGAGCCGCAAAACCATTACGACATTTCAAACAAATATAAAACTGCATATATTGTTTCCTACCTTAATGCTATATACACCATCATCATCATTAATTACATCACCATACGCCCCCCTCACCATCATCATCATCAGCCCCCCCCCCCCCCACCATCATTACAAAATCATCAGCCCCACCATCACCATCATTAATTACATCACCATCAGCCCCCCCCCCCACCATCATCATCATTAATTACATCACCATATGCCCCCCTCACCATCATCAGCCCCCCCCCCACCATCATTACAAAATCATCATCCCCCTCAGCATCATTAACAGCCCCCCTGCCACAATCATCATTACAAAATCATCAGCCCCACCATCATCATCATCATCATCATCATTAGAAAATCATCATCCCCCCTCACCGTCATCATCATCATCATCAGCCCCCCCCCCCCCCCCCCCCCCCCCCCCCCCCCCCCCCCAAACCATCATCATCATCATCACTAAAAAAAATCAGGTCCCCTCACCATCGCAAGCCAGCCCCCACCCCCACCATCATCAGCATTAAAAAAATACATCAGTGTCCCCATCAGCAGCCCCCTTACATCAGAGTGTGTCCCCATCAGCAGCCCCCTTACATCAGAGTGTGTCCCCATCAGCACCTCCTTACATCAGAGTGTGTCCCCATCAGCACCTCCTTACATCAGAGTGTGTCCCCATCAGCAGCCCTCTTACATCATCAGAGTGTGTCCCCATCAGCACCTCCTTACATCAGAGTGTGTCCCCATCAGCAGCCCCCTTACATCAGAGTGTCCCCCATCAGCACCTCCTTACATCAGAGTGTCCCCCATCAGCACCTCCTTACATCAGAGTGTCCCCCATCAGCACCTCCTTACATCAGAGTGTGTCCCCATCAGCAGCCCCCTTACATCAGAGTGTGTCCCCATCAGCAGCCCCCTTACATCAGAGTGTGTCCCCATCAGCATTTCCTTACATCAGAGTGTGTCCCTATCAGCACCTCCTTACATCAGAGTGTGTCCCCATCAGCAGCCCTCTTACATCATCAGAGTGTGTCCCCATCAGCACCTCCTTACATCAGAGTGTGTCCCCATCAGCAGCCCCCTTACATCAGAGTGTCCCCCATCAGCACCTCCTTACATCAGAGTGTCCCCCATCAGCACCTCCTTACATCAGAGTGTCCCCCATCAGCACCTCCTTACATCAGAGTGTGTCCCCATCAGCAGCCCTCTTACATCATCAGAGTGTGTCCCCATCAGCACCTCCTTACATCAGAGTGTGTCCCCATCAGCAGCCCCCTTACATCAGAGTGTCCCCCATCAGCACCTCCTTACATCAGAGTGTCCCCCATCAGCACCTCCTTACATCAGAGTGTCCCCCATCAGCACCTCCTTACATCAGAGTGTCCCCCATCAGCACCTCCTTACATCAGAGTGTGTCCCCATCAGCAGCCCTCTTCACATGAGAGTGTCTTCCCTCTCCTCCCCCTCACACGTGTACTCACAGTTCTGAAGGCAGGAATCGGATCTTCCTCTCTCCAGTCTCACGGTGAACAGTTCTGGCGCGCTGATACCTGTCCCGCCCTCCTCCTCTAAACCAGCTTGTGTGACAGACAGCACACTGGCTCTATCACACAAGCTAGGAGGAGGAGGGCGGGACATGTATCACAGCGCGGCGCGCCCTTTTTATTCTTTATTTTTTTTAATGCCCGTTTTAAAGTCCACCGCGGCCGGGAGCCGCGGCAAAGCTACAAAAGAGCCGCATGCGGCTCCGGAGCCGCGGGCTGCCGCTCCCCTGAAAGTGCCGCCTGGGGCTGCGTTCCGGTACGGGAAACCCACGTACTGGGCGCACGGAGAGGTGCTGGTACTCTCCAGGGCCATTTTTGGAAGTGGCGGTACTGAGTACCGCCGCGTTCCGGCCCAGTTACTGCTGCTACCTACGATCGAGATTGTTCCTGCATACTAGTGTTGTACCATTAATTCATAAACATGTGCACAATCCAAATATCCAATTACAAGTAGAAAAAAAAAATTGGTAGCATACAGTATAGTCAGCACAAAAAAAAACTGAAAACAGAATTACAATAACATAGCAGGTAAATTACATAATGAAGAGCTTTTTCAAGTGGGTGTGTAATCAAGCACATTTGTGTTCAGTTGGGTTACATTCCATCATGACAAAAAGTACTGGTAACTAGAGCTGCACGATTCTGGGAAAAATGAGAATCACGATTCTTTTGCATAAAATGAAGATCACGATTCTCTCACGATTCTCAATTTTTTTTCCAACACAAAATGGAGCTTGTGTGCTTAAATACAGTGGACCAGATTCTCAAAAGAGATACGACGGTGTGTCGCAGGAAACACCGTCATATCTCTGTTTTTTTTTATGAATCACATGCATAGATACAGTGAAGATCCGACAGGTGTAAAACACTTACACCGTCGGATCGTAGATGTAATTACTTCCCTGGCCGCTAGGTGGCCTTTACGTTGATTTCTCATTTGCCTATGCAAATGAGCCTAATACGCCGATTCCCGAACATTTTTACGCCGCCCCGTCGTCATTTAGGTAGTTTCCGTAAGCATAAACCTACCCCTGCTATATGAGGGGTAGGTTTACGAAGTCCCGTCGTTGCCATGTTAAGTATGGCGTCAGGTCAGCGTCATCTTTTTCCGTCGCGAATAGGGCATTGCGTAAGTGCCGATCACGTCGTTTTCACGTCGGTTTCAACTACGTTTTCCGACGTGAGCTGGAGCATGCGCACTGGGCTATTTTTTTTCGGCCGGCGCATGCGCAGTTCGATCGACGTACAAGCCGCCTCCTTTGAATTACGCGGCCATTTACACTACGCAGCCGCAACTTACGGAAAAAGTGCTTGGAGAATACGGCACTTGCTCTGTTAAGTTGCGGCGGCGTAGTGTAAATGGTTTACGCTACGCCACCGCACAATGTACCAGAATCTGGCCCAGTATATGTAAATCTGACGGACTGTTTACATGTTCAATTTTAAAAGCCGCAGCAAACCTGCTGACCTTACATGCTTGCTAATGTGAAAGAACAGCTCTGATTTTCACATTTAACTAAATGTGAAAATCAGAGGTGTTCTGTCACATTAGCAAGCATGTAAGATTTGCTGCTGCTTTTAAAATTTAACATGTAAACAGTCCGTCAGATTTACAAGCTCCATTGGGTGTAACAAGATGTCCGCTTGCCCCCTTCTCACTAACATTACTGTGCAGGAGTGTGGGGTGGAGCAAGATGGCGGCAAACGAAACCTCACTTCCCAACAAGACCAAGATGGTGTACCAAGATGGCCACTGCTCCGGAGCTAGGCCGAAGCCGGGGATTTCCTATGGCCACACCCGAAAATCGCGGGTCATCCAGCCTGGAGATCGCATGGGGGTGAATGGAGATTGCGATCTTTTCACGATTAATTGTGCAGCTTTACTGGCAGCCCTTTACTTTTTGCCACAAAAAAAAGTGGATACTGACATCCACCATTATGATTCCATAGTCCATGATTTACCATACTCCTGTAACGGATAAAAAATTCAATGGCATGAACACAATTATTGGTACCCCTCATCTAATATTTTATAAAACATCCCTTTAAGGCAATAACTACAATCAATCAGCAGCTCTTATTATTTTTCTGAATAAACCGCTGCAGTTGTCTTAGGATTGATGGGCTCCTTTCCAACTACGAGTTAAAATTATTTCTATAAATGTTATAATAGATTCAGCTCAAGATTCCTAGCAGACCACTTTGGCGCAGTCTAATGATTTCTTTTCAACCCTTCTTGGGTTCTTTTATATGCACAGTTTGTTTTGGGTCCTTATTCTGCTGGAGGACTCATAAACTGCGACTGAGGCACAGCTTTCTATCACTCGGCATTGAGTTTTGCTGTAGAATGCTATCATATTTTTCTTATGACACAGTGTCCCGCACAGATTCAAGGCACCTGGTTCCAAGGGCAGCAAAGCAACCCATTAATATTAGGAAGCTTCCTTCAGAATTTCACAGTCAAAATTATGTTCTTCTATTCAAAAGCGTTTTTTTCTACTGTGACTAGCCAAAAAGTTTGAATTTTGTTTCATAAGTTCAAAAGGACATTCTAAATGGACTGCAGCTTATAAACATTTTATAATATGTACATTAGATTTTTATATATATATATATATATATATATATATATATATATATATATATATATATATATATATATATATATATATATATATATATATATATATATATATATATATATATAGTATACATTTTAGCAGACTCCAATTTCAAGTCTTTTATGCAGTGACAGATGTTGCAACTTCATATTTATTAATTAGGTTAATCAGGATCGGTTTTCAATTTGACATTGTATCTGTTTCTCTTTTTTTCACCATTTAAATGACCCTTCTGTAAATTTGGGGTTTTCTTTTCCCTCTTACAACAACATCAAAGGAAGTTCACTACATTCCCGTGGACTCTAACATTTTGTGTAATACTGACAAATATGGTCACAAGAACACTAAAGTGGAGTTCCACCCAAAAAACTTCAGCTTTAAGTGAAGATGACCCCCAGACATGCCACATTTGACATGTCATTTTTTTGGGGAGAGGAGCAGGTACCCTGTTTTTATGGGCACCCAGCTGCCACTTCCTCCCCTGGCTCTGCAGTGCCGGAAGGAAGTTCACCTCTCCCCCTCCCTCCCTGCAATCTTCTGGGACATGTCACAGGTCTCATATTACCTGGCCATTCACAGCGTGGCACAGTGCGCGCCCGACTGTGAAGCCACATGGGAAAACACACAAAACTGAGCATGTGTAGCTTGTCTCCTAGCCTCTGTTCTATCAGGAGATGGTTTGGGTTCCACAGTGACTATAACAAGCATGCTGTATTGCATATACAGACTGGTTTTACTGTTGTGGGATTAGTAACACTTTAAGGCAGTGTTTCTCAACCGGGGTTCGGCGGGAAGTCCCCAGGGGTTCTGCGGGAAATCTATAGTTTCCGTTAGGCTGATGATTTAAAAGCCGCGCGCGCCGCGCCGCCGCCTCAAAAACCGCGCCTTGTCTTCAGACTGTTCCGTGATAGGCCTATCACGGATGCCTTCTCATCCTCAAACGAGAGGACATCCGTGATATGCGGAACACTGAACAGAGGCCCTGCTGGGAAAATTTGAAATCTTAGGAGAAGGCGCGGTTTTTGAGGCGGCGGTGGCGCGGCGCAGCTTTTAAATCATCAGCCTCACAGAAACTGATGACACAGTGGGGTAAGTGATGGCAAGTGGCACAGTGGTGGCAAGTGATGGCACAGTGGTGGCAAAGTGATGGCACAGTGGTGGCAAGTAGCACAGTGATGGCACAGTAGTGGCAAGTGATGGCACAGTGGTGGCAAAGTGATGGCAAAGTGATGGCAAAATGATGGCACAGTGGTGGCACAGTGGTGGCAAAGTGATGGCACAGTGGTGGCAAAGTGACGGCACAGTGGTGGCAAAGTGACGGCACAGTGGTGGCAAAGTGACGGCACAGTGGTGGCAAAGTGACGGCACAGTGGTGGCAAAGTGATGGCACAGTGGTGGCAAAGTGATGGCACAGTGGTGGCAAAGTGATGGCACAGTGGTGGCAAAGTGATGGCACAGTGATGGCAAAGTGATGGCACAGTGATGGCACAGTGGTGGCAAGTAGCACAGTGATGGCACAGTAGTGGCAAGTGATGGCACAGTAGGCAAAGTGGCACAGTGGTGGCAAGTGATGGCACAGTGATGGCACAGTAGTGGCAAGTGAGCACACAGTGATGGCACAGTGGTGGCACAGTGGTGGCAAGTGATGGCACAGTGGGGGCAAGTGATGGCACAGTGGGGGCAAGTGATGGCACAGTGGGGGCAAGTGATGGCACAGTGGGGGCAAGTGATGGCACAGTGGTGGCAAGTGATGGCACAGTGGAGGCAAGTGATGGCACAGTGGAGGCAAGTGATGGCACAGTGGTGGCAAAGTGATGGCACAGTGGTGGCAAGTAGTGACAAGTGGTGGCAAAGTAATGGCACAGTGGTGGCAGGTGGCAACTGATGGCACAGTGGTGGGAAAGTGATGGCACAGTGGTGGCAAAGTGATGGCACAGTGGTGGCAAAGTGATGGCACAGTGATGGCACAGTGGTGACAAGTGGTAGGAAAGTGGTGGGAAAGTGGTGGGAAAGTGGTGGCAAAGTGGTGGCACAGTGGTGGCAAAGTGATGGCAAAGTGGTGGCAGGTGGCAAGTGGTAGGTGGTGGGAAAGTGATGGCACAGTGGTGGCAGATGGCACAGTGGTGGGAAAGTGATGGCACAGTGGTGGGAAAGTGATGGCACAGTGGTGGCAGGTGGCAAGTGATGGCACAGTGGTGGGAAAGTGATGGCACAGTGGTGGCAAAGTGATGGCACAGTGATGGCACAGTGGTGACAAGTGGTGGGAAAGTGGTGGGAAAGTGGTGGGAAAGTGGTGGGAAAGTGGTGGCACAGTGGTGGCAAAGTGGTGGCAAAGTGATGGCACAGTGGTGGCAAAGTGATGGCAAGTGATGGCACAGTGGTGGCAGGTGGCAAGTGATGGCACAGTGGTGGGAAAGTGATGGCACAGTGGTGGCAAAGTGATGGCACAGTGGTGGCAAAGTGATGGCACAGTGGTGGCAAAGTGATGGCACAGTGGTGGCAAAGTGATGGCACAGTGGTGGCAAAGTGATGGCACAGTGGTGGCAAAGTGATGGCAAAGTGATGGCACAGTGGTGGCACAGTGGTGGCAGATGGCAAAGTGATGGCACAGTGGTGGCAAGTGGTGGCAAAGTGATGGCAGGTGGCAAGTGATGGCACAGTGGTGGGAAAGTGATGGCACAGTGGGGGCAAGTGGTGGCACAGTGGTGGCAAAGTGATGGCACAGTGGTGGAAAAGTGATGGCACAGTGGTGGCAAAGTGATGGCACAGTGGTGGCAAAGTGATGGCACAGTGGTGGCAAAGTGATGGCACAGTGGTGGCAAAGTGATGGCACAGTGGTGGCAAAGTGATGGCACAGTGGTGGCAAAGTGATGGCAAAGTGATGGCACAGTGGTGGCAGATGGCAAAGTGATGGCACAGTGGTGGCAAGTGGTGGCAAAGTGATGGCAGGTGGCAAGTGATGGCACAGTGGTGGGAAAGTAATGGCACAGTGGGGGCAAGTGGTGGCAAAGTGGTGGCAAGTGATGGCACAGTGGGGAAAATTGATGGGGGCATGTAATGTAATGGCACAGTGAAGGCATGTAATGTAATGTAATGGCACAGTGGAGGCATGCAATGTAATGGCACAGTGGAGGCATGTAATGGCATAGTGAGAATTGAAAAAAGCCTGTTTCTGTCAGCAGTTGTTCCCATCAGCGGTTGTCCCTGTCAGTGGTTGTTCCGGCTACCCCTCAGCTTCCAGAAAAGCTGCGTTTGTCACTAGTAAAGTTGCTTATCTCAAGTTCGACCCAGAATTGAGTATCTGTGCAGAAAAAAGCAAGCCTAAGTTTCACATTAAGGGGGTAAGTGTTTTTACAATATATATTCTATTATTTGATACTGTTTATTGCTATTATATTTACAGCTCGCTGATCAGATCCAATGATCCGTGAGCTTTAGATCAGAATTTTTTTTCAGGGGTTCCCCGAGATCTCAAACTTTTTGCCAAGGGTTCCCCGAAGGCAAAAAAGGTTGAGAAACACTGCTTTAAGGGGTTACTGCACATTTACTGAATTTTGTCAAAATCATCTCCTAGCATTACAGCATCCTCAGTACATTAACATGCAGTGCACTGTTTGGTAAAATAATGCTTACTTTTCTCACTGAGCCTTGGATGCGCGGCCCTGGAAAAATCACAAAAAAAAATCACTTGACTACCCACACCTGAGCAGCCCGCTCGCTTTCACTCATGCAGAGCACAGAGCTGCAAGAGAGAGTGGACTGTACATGCTGCGATTTTTACACATACAAGAAAATGCCAAACCCCCAAAGGTTAAGAAAGTCTGTCCTGGTCTAATGATTTGAAATTAGCTAGGGTTGGAAAAGGGGGCATATTCTAAAAACCTAAAATGAGGGTGATAAAAGCGCTGTAAACAATGTAAGATGAAATATCCGTTTTCACAGGTATTCAAAAATAATGCTAATTTCCATAAACATCACCATGTGACAAAAGTGAATATGTGCACAAATTCCAAAATATATATATAACTCAAAGGTAGCATTTTCCAGTTTTTATTTTTGTTGGCTTGATGTTAACATGGAAAAACTTAAATGACCATTGCCTGGCCACTAATAAACTTTAAAACTGTTCTCAAGACAAAAAAACAAGCGAAAAGACCAAAATACCGATGTATATGTGACACACCAGGTACAGAGTCTTCTCCTCTTTCTACAGCAGAGAGCAAAGGTTCTAGGAGGAAGAGACTTCACAAAGCGACAAAGTCATCAAGATGGGGAGTCGGCATGGGCACATACTACAGCACTGAATAACTAATTCCCACACTTAGAAGGAAACAGTGGCAGAGTTAGGTGAGTAAACCTAGCTTCATTTTTTTTTTTTTTAAAGGGGTTGTAAAGTCAGAATGTTTTTTTATCTTTTATCTTTTTTAAAAGCCAGCAGCTACAAATACTGCAGCTGCTGACTTTAAAAATATGGACACTTACCTATCCAGCGCTCCAGCGATGTCGGCAGCCAAAGGCCGAGCAATCGCTCGTCCCTCAGCTGCACCCGCCGCCATCCCCGGTGAGGGAATCTGGAAGTGAAGCGTTGCGGCTTCACTGCCCGGTTCCCTACGAGTAGCATGGCACGCCGTCACTGGTCCCTGCTCTCTCCAGGGAATAGTGCATTTCCCAGAAGACAGCGAGGCGTGCGGGTAGGGGCGTGACTGCCGCAGAGTGTATTCCCTGAAGTGGGTGCAAATACCTGTCTTTGACAGATATCTGCACCCCCCTCCCCCTGAAAGGTGCCAAATGTGACAAAAGCGTAAGTTTAATTTTTGGGTGGAACTCCGCTTTAACGCATCTATGCAGCAGCAGCCCCCCCCCCCCCCCCAGCCCCTCTAATACTTAGCTGAGCCCCATTTCTGTCCAGCGATGTCAAAGAGTGTTTAGGCCGTCCAAGACTCTCCCTCCTGATTGGCTGAGACACAAAAGCGGCGCCATTGGCTCCCGCTGCTGTCAATCAAAATCAGTCAGCCCGTCAGGAGAGATAGGGGGCAGGGGCGGGCCTCGACTGAATGGACACACGGAGCTGTGATTCGGCTTGGGTGCCCCCATAGCAAGCTGCTTGCTGTGGGGGCACTTGACAGGAGGGAGGAACCAGGAGCACAGAAGAGGCACCCAAGAAGAGGAGGATCCAGACTGCTCTGTGCAAATCCACTGCAACAGAGTAGTTAAGTATAACATGTTTGTTATTTTTATAGTAAAGAAAAAGACTTTCCAAACACTTTAAATTAATAGGACAGGAGTTAGGCTCCCTGAGGGATGTCCTAAAACTGACAATATAAGCTATTTCCAAAGAAAAATTTACTTTCTAGACAAGTGACAGATCCTCTTTAATAGTTAAATATGATTATTTTTACAAAAGGTTAAAAATACTTTTTTCTGCATATCAACTACTACATTTTTTCAACATATAAAACACCTGCAAAGCCCCTTCTTCTTAGAAAAGAATACAATGGTTCTAAAGGCAGAATGTTTTTTACCTTAATGCATTCTCTGCATTCAGGGAAAAAAAACTTCTGTATGCAGCTACCTCCCAAGCCAAGCCCCCCTTATACTTATCCGAGCATGATCCCGGTCCAGCAATGTGCACAAGAACAGCATCTCTCGCCACTCTCTCCCTCCTCATTGGACAGAAAAGCAGAAGCGGGAGCCGTTGGCTCCAGCTGCTGTCAATCACAGCCAGTGAGCAGAGAGCAGGGAGTGGGGCTAATACACACTATTCGTCAATGGACACACAGAGCATGGCTCAGGATTGTTATGGGGGCACTCAGCAGGAGGGAAGAGCCAGGAGTGCCAGTGAGGAACCCCAGAAGAGGAGGATCAGGGCTTCTCTGTGCAAAAACAGAGCAGGAAAGTATGACATGTTTGTTATTTTAAAAATAAAATTGGTTTACAGTCACATTATATTCACATTACAAAAAACATATGGAATTCACAAATTCCACCAAAAAAAGTATAAAGCACTGTACAACAACCTGCATAAACCTGTGCAACATTACCCTGGAATAAGGTATGGCTGCATGAGAAGAGGCTAAGAAGTCAGGAAACGGGAGTCAAAATTCAGCAAAAGTCCCAAGTATGGCCCAACCCTATTTATTCCGAATGAGTCTGTTCCTTTCCATTCCTCCTCTACCAAGCCCCTTCCTATCACCAAGCCAAGCACACAGAGATGCTGGCACCCTGACAGCTTAGAATTGTTACTTTGAAATAATATTACAGCAAACTTTTCCAGACCTCCCACTAAGTCTTTTATTCGACATTTAATACTTAACAGGACTGCTTAATTCGTCAACCATAAATGTGCACTTTAATTTACACGGCAGAAGTAACAATTAAAGGATTTGGGATGTAAATCATTAAGACATTGTGTTTTTTATGGCATTATTCATAAAATACTTTTGTTTAGTCCTTAGATCTTCCTGATATAGAAAATATATGCATATATAAATTTTAAAAGTGCTTTTAAAATTCCACTTTTACTACTACACACCACAGATCAAATGACCAGAAAGAACAATCTTGGATGGTAGCCACCTGCTCTAATCCTGCACTGCTCCCATAAGGTAACTAAACGAGTGATGGAAGGGTTAAATTCTTGTGGTTTCAATTTTCTAGGGAAGGAGGGAAGCTAGCGGCATGTATTTATTACATTTAAAGGGGAACTATAGTTTTAAAGACTACAATTTAGGCAATAAAAAATGTACTGCCTATATACAGCAAGGCTTTATTTTTATTTGTTTTCTTTTTAATTCAGAGTGTAAAAGATTTGTTATCATTAACCACTTGACCACTGGGCACTTAAACCCCCTTAATAAACAGACCAATTTTCAGCTTTCGGTGCTCTCACAGTTTGAATGACAATAACTCGGTCATACAACACTGTAGCCAAATGAAATTTGTGTCCTTTTTTTTCCCCACAAATAGAGCTTTCTTTTGGTGGTATTTGATCACCTCTGCGGTTTTTATTTTTTGCGCTATTAATGGAAAAAGAACAAAATTTTTGTAAAAATATGAATTTTTCTTCATTTCTATCATAACATTTTGTAAAAAAGTAATTTTTCCTCATAAATTTAGCTTAAAATGTATACTGCTACATATCTTTGGTAAAAAAAAAAAAAAAAAAAAAAAAATTGGGATATTATTTAGTCTGGGTGAAAGTTATAGGGTCTACAAGCTATGGTACCAATTTCTGAAAATTGATCCATTTGATCACACCTGAAGTACTGACAGCTTCTCTCATTTCAAGCCAACAGGCGGCACTACAGTGGTGCAGGTGGAACTGGTGTGGCACTGGTGGGCACAGATGGCACTGGTGGGCACAGATGGCACTGGTGAGCACAGATGGCACAGGCAGCACTGGTGGGGTGCAGATGAGCATTGATTGGCACAGGCGACACTGATGGGCACAGGTGGCACTCGTGGGCACAGGCGGCACTCGTGGGCACAGGCGGCACTCGTGGGCACAGGCGGCACTCGTGGGCACAGGCGGCACTGATGTGGCAGTGTTGTGCACTGGTGGGGCACAGGTGGCACTGGTGGGGCACAGGTGGCAATGGTGGGGCAATTGTTGGGCACTGGGAGGTCACTGGTGGCACTGCTGGGCACTAATCTCTCTCCTCCATTGCAGCGTCTCTCTCACGCTGCAATGGTGAGGAGAGGAGAGAGATGACCTGCAGTGTTTACATCCGTGATCGCGCCGTCATTGGACGGCGCAATCACGTGGTAAGGAGCCACCGCCATTGGCTCCTTACCGCGATCACTGATGCTGCGGGTCCCGTGGACCCGGTGAGCACCGGTGATCACGTGTGCGCGCCCGGTCAGGCGCGCACACCTGACTCTAACGGAGGACGTCCATGGACGTCCTGTTAGAGTACAGTAACCGCCTTATAGACGCATTTCGTCTATAGGGCGGTGATTAAGTGGTTAAAATCGTCTGTGCCATGTGAATGCCTATTTTTTTTTACTCCTTCGGGTTCAACCTTGGGATTGGTATTAGGCACTTAGAGAAAATGTGACTCTGTGACCCAGAAGTGCTCAAAGCTAATTTCCAAGCATAATTGAATTTCTACATGGAATGTTGACAATTGTGTACTTTTATGTTCTTTGTCCTTGCATAATAGATATTTATCAGCACTACAGAGTGATTGTCTACTAAAGTCACCCCTGGCAGGCTTTCTAGGTGGCATTTCCTATCTGGGGGACCAGACACCTGTGGCAGCTTTATTTTCAGCATGTGGGCTGGTCCCCTCAATGCCCCCGAGTGACTTTCTGTGCAATCTTGTTTATGTACACAAATTGTTATGAGGGCAGGTATAATAACCTATGCTTCCATTTTTACATTAAACCAGCTTTTCACATCATGGTCCAGCATCACCGATATCCAACATTGTGTTCCTCTGCACCTAGGGGTGAAAAAAACACACAGAGCCCTTGGTAACTACCCATAAAACCATCTATTGATGTCTCTGGAGTCCCACAGTTAACCACAAGGGGGTGCTGAAGGGGTTAAGTGTGACCTCATCTGTGTTTCTAACTGTAGAGGGGTGTGGCTGTAGGTGTGACGTCATTGATTGTGTTTCCCTATATCAGGGAACACACGATCAATGACGGCGCCACAGTGAAGAATGGGGAAGCTGTGTTTACACACAGCTCTCCCCGTTCTTCAGCTGCAGAGACCGATCGCGGGACTCCATTGGCGATCGCGGCCACGGAGCTTCGGACTGGGTCGCGTGCAAGGGCCACGTACAGGTACGTGGATGTGCCCAGCCGTGCCATTCTGCTATTGTAGAAAGAAAATGTTTGGACAGCCGCACTCTGGAAAAGCCTTCTCGGTTGTCTTTATTTGGTAATAGTAATCAAAACACTGCACATCACAGCAAAAATAGGGGCATACAGCTGACGTTTCGCACTATCAATCAGTGCTTATTCATAGCTGACTCGTGCCATTCTGCTGACGTATATCGGCGTGAAGGGGTCCTTAAGTGGTTAAAGTGGATGTAAACCCAATGTCATCAATTTGAAACCATTAGCACAGTTAATATATATAAGGCTTTACATGCCTCCAGCATGTATCCTTATGTTTTAATAGTCACCCCCTCACCTGCTAGGAGCCTGCAATCTTCCCGAATCTGTGGGCGTTTTCTGTTTCGGCACCCAGTGGGCGGAGTCGTGATGTCAGAGGACTCCTCCGCCCACCACTACACTCCCACGGCCAGCCAGGACGAGCCTCGTGCCTGGTGAGACTGGTGTGTGTATATATTACACTGAACTTCCCATGCAATCTCTAACATCCAGTAAAAAGACCGGAAAGTAACCACATGACTTCATGCCTGTCTTAGGCTAGTGCACAAGATATGTAAATCACCTGTCACTCACACCAAGGGGGAGGATTTGACAAAAGTTTTCTCTGTTTGTCAAGGTTTATCTCACAGAACAAAGAAAAGAGGATTGCTCAGAGCTGGATTAAGTCTTTGTGGCAAGACTGGGCACAGATGATAGGAAATCTTATACTGTACATTGTGACATCAAAAATAAAATAAAAAATTCAGGTTTACATCCACTATAATTGAACAAGCTGAAGTTGGAAGCTGTTTGACTACCATACACAGCTGCACCAGATTCTGAGTGCTCCAGTTTTAGTAAATCTCCCCCATAGTTTTCACTATATAAGACTGCACAACTGAACAAGTAACCTTGTACCTATAGCAACACGTGATCCATTTTTAGGGCTCATGGCTGTAAGGGGCTGTACATCATCCAAGGCCTCCATAAACACTTTCCCATGACCCACAGCTGCTGTAATCAGCCACACATAGACAGCAGTTACAAAATGCATCTGTGATCACTTCTGTGTTGTGGGTTTCATGAAGCATAAGGCCCCTTTCACACGGGCGGATCAGTAATGATCTGCCCTATAAACCTCCGCTTGCTCAGCGGGGATCGCTCCGTTGATCCCCGCTGAGCCGGCAGATGACAGGGCGGTCCCCGCACACTATGCAGGAACCGCCCTGTCTTTTGTCCGCTCTCTCCTATAGGGGGGAACAGATGAACAAGGACCGTCTGTCCGTGTTCACCCGATCCGATCCGCGGATGGATGGAAAAATAGGGTTTTCTTCCGTCTGCAAAATCAAATCATTGCGGAGGCGGGCGAGATCGGGTTTCAGCATATTTACATCCGCGATCTCATAGGGACCAATGTATGTCCCTTTTTGATCCGCAAACAGATGAAAAAGCAGACATGCGGCCCGCGGGTGTGAAAGGGGCCTAAGGCTCGATTCACACCTATGCATGTTGCTTTTGCAGTGCTTTTTGCGGTGCTTGCGCGTTTTTCGACATGCATTTTTACTGTGGTTTTGCCGTGATTTGCGTTGTTTTTTTTTTGTTTGTTTTTTAGCTGGCAATTTTTTTTTTTATATATTTCCTTTAACAACCAGCTATAAACAGGTATAAACAGGTAAAAAAAACGCAACCTGCAAATCGCGGGAAAATCGCGGTACTTGCGTTTTGGATGCAGGTCTATTGAATTCTATTACATGCAAAACACTGCTTTTTGCAGGAAAAAAAGTCCCTGACGCTTTCCAAAAACGCAGAGGCACAAAAAAGCATTGATGTGAACATGTTCCATAGGAAACCATGTTAAAAAAAAATGTTTTGCAGTTCTGCAAATTGCATCAAAAAAAGCATTAGTGTGAATGGAGCCTAAGGCCCCGATCCACAAAGGCTTTACGCCGGCCTATCTCCAGATACGACGCCGTAATTTCAAATGTGCGCCGTCGCATCTTTACGCTGATCCACAAAGCAAGATACGCCGAAAAACATGGCTTCAGCCGTCCGACGTAATTTGCCTACGCTGGCGTATCGTGAGAGCATAGTTACGCTGGGCGCATTCGGCGTTCCCATTAAAAATATGCAAATGCACAAGATACGCCGATTCACGAACATAGATGCGCCCGTCGCTGTAAGCTACATCGTTTATGTAAGGCATACGTCCGGCGTAAAGTTACCCCTGCTATATGAGGCGCAGCCCATGTTAAGGTATGGATGTCAGAACAGCCGTCAAATTTTACGTCGTTTACGTAAGGCGTACGTGAATGCGCCTGGGCGTAAGTTACGCTCACGTCGTATGCAGTGTTCGACGTATCTTAGGAATTCAAGCTGGCGTAATTCTGAGCATGCGCACAGGGATAGGTTCACGGACTGTGCATGCGCCGTTCGTTCGGCCATGCATCTACATGGGGTCACGCTTCATTAGCATACAACACGCCCCCTACCTGCCTACTTTGAATTATGCGGGCTTACGCCGGACCATTTACGCTACGCCGCCGTAACTTAGGATGCAAGTGCTTTGTGAATACTGCACTTGCCTCTCTAAGTTGTGGCGGCGTAGAGTAAAAAAGATACGCTACGCCGCTCTAAAGATACGCCGCCCTACGTGAATCCGGGCCTAAGAGACTAACTGCATTCAGAACATGCATCTGTGCGCATGTGAGTGTTTTGCACAACACCTGGCACATAACTGTGTACAAACACATTGTCTAATTGCTATCTACAGCCAGTTGAAAACAGTAGTGGTGGGACCCAGAAATGCTTTTATGGAGACTCAGGATTTTGTGTGCATTGGCCCTTGGGCTTTCTTATCAGAAGCTGTCAGTCCTCAAACATTAACTTATGTCAAAAATCAAGTCCTCAAGTACCCCCAACAGGTCATGTGTCCAGGATTTCGCTCAGATGAAACAGCTGTGGTAATTAATAAGGGTCAGTTCACAGCAGACACATTTCCGGTCAGTTTGTGCACTGGAAACTGACTGCATGGTGTGAACTAGAGCCATTGGAATACATGGAAAACACTGTGCATGCATTATTAGTGCAGACAAAATGCGCACGGAACTGCATCTGGTATTAACTGGCCCTAAGCCCTGGTTCACACTGGGCTGCGGGAGTGAAATCGCACGATTTCACTCCCTCTGGCAGTCCCGATTTCGGCGCGATTTAGAAGACATCTGTGCAGGGTTCTGCACAGATGTCAATGTAAATCGCGTCCTGAAATCGCAAAAAGTAGTACAGGAACTACTTTTTGAAATCGGTGCAGCGCCGCAGATGCGGCATCGCACCGATTAGGACGGTGTCATTGCCGGCAATTGCCGCCGATTTGAGATGCGATTTCACATGTGAAATCGCATCTCAAATCGAACTAAATTGTACCCAGTGTGAACCTGGGCTTACAGGCAGTGAAACTGATCAAATCACCTGTGCAAAATAATGCAAAGCCTGAAAACATGACCTGTTGGGGGAACTTGAGGACTGGAGTTGAGAAACATTGAAAAAGGCCACTGGCCTACAGAACTGCCAAACATGCAAGAAGGTTAGAATTATTCTTAGGTTTTCCCCCGCAGGTGGGCATACCCCAAGCGCAGAAGCACCTTGACCAATACATCTTCCATCGTGCCATGGGACCCATAACTTGTGTAGCCAAAAGAAAAAGATGTGGTTCTGCATGACTGGAGAGCCTAATGGGTTTAACTAAGTGTCATTGTTGTATTGGTTCATGGGTTGGAAGGTCAAGCAAGGATGCATATGTATTCAAGATATTTTTTATGTATATTTTGCAGACATTATTACATCTTCCATTTTGTGAATAAAATCTGCTTCATTTTACTTTGGGGGTGTAGATTGTTTTCTGTAGATAGGGTAGCAACCTTGTGTGAGCATGGACATTTCATGTACGAAGGAAAAATCGAATTGTTGATAACTAGCAGCTGTCTGACATTTTAAAGTGCATGACAATATTTGGAGACAGAACATATTGCCTAGTAGTTTATGAAAAGTGGAGCAAATGTTCACCTGCTTTGCGCAATATGCAAACAAATTTTATAAAAAAATAATAAAAAAAAACAGAAACAAGGTATCTGATTGGTTGCTTCCTGCTACAACTCGTATTTTGAAGCAGTGTTAAGAAACTGCCAGACACATAAACCCATATTATAGCATTTCCAGCTACTAAGCTACAACAGGGACATTGAGTGTTATGCTTTCATTTGTATGGGCTATATTATGTGCTATGTACAAACACTGCCAAACTACTTCTATTTTTTATATCTTGTTCGTGGAGTGTTCAAACCAATTTAATGGCTGACATATAAAAAATAAAAATGCAGTGCCTGGTGATGTATGAGGGATTAACTGACCCCTGAAAACATTACTAACCTCTCCTGCTCTCTTCCCTGATCTCCTGCCAGTGCTGCCTTTCGCTGCCTCAACACATTGCTTCCCTAGAGCAGAAGTCAGACAATTTTTCCAAATAAGCCAACTGGAACTTTTCTCATCTTCACCCTTATCTTATCACTTGAACAGAGATTCAGTACAAGTCAGTGTCATAAAAAAAAAAAAAAAATAACAGAATGGTAACAGCGAGTATAATTTTTAGATACTTGGAAAACAAGTCTTTGGAGAGGAATACTAAGCTAGATTATTCATTTTACCACTTTCTAATACATGCATAAAGGAATGAAAACTCTTTTTTCTTCAAGACTAAAAGCTATTTGTCAGACTAAATATGGGGGCTGCCATTGGTGAATTAAAAGTGACATCCTTAAACTTCTTCACTATAAAGCATGGGTCTTCAGTTGTTCAGAGTTTTACAATGCCTCCTGGGATGTGTAGTTTCGCAACAGCTGGAGTGCCGTAGTTTGAGGATCCCTGCTATAAAGGGTACTTTCATACTTATGTGCATTGAGCAACATGCATTTATGATGAGCCTATGGGTGGTTCTAACACATACGTAGGCACACGTGTGTGCATTTGGTCATGCACACCAAAGTATTTACATATTCTGAACAAGCAGTAAAAGCACTTTCAAACAATGTTCCATTCATCTCTATCTATAAGTATTATAAAGAAAATTATTTTTACAAATTCACAGCACAAATATTGTGTGATGGCTTATTTTATTTTCTGGTTGTTAAGAACATGCAAATCATTTAATGTCCAAAGCCTGGCCACTGGATCAATGTAAAGTGTTATTAAATGCACATTTAAAAGAAAAATAACAAACATGTCATACTTTTCTGCTCTGTGCATTGTTTTTGCACAGAGCAGCTCCAATCCTCCTCTTCTCAGGTCCCCCACCGGCGCTCCTGACTCCTCCCTTCTGTTGAGACATGGAGTCCATTCAGACACGGAGCAGCAGTGTGGCCCCTGTCCCCTCTCTCTCCTGATTGGCTCACTGGCTGTGATTGCCAATGCTCTCGTGTACATTGCTGGATCGAGAGGGAGCTCAGGTAAGTATTAGGGGGGCTACTGAACACAGAAGGCTTTTTACTTTCATGCATATTTGTTTGTTTCATTGTTTAACCACTTAGTAACCGCCCTATAGACAAAATACATCCATAAGGCGGTTCCCTAACTCTAACCGGACGTCCATGGACGTCCTCCCGTAGAGTCAGATGCGCGCACATGCGATCACCGGTGCTCGCCGGGTCCACGGGACACGCAGCAACAAGGATCGCGGTAAGGAGCCAATGACGGCGCGATCACATGTAAACAAACCAGCGTCATTTGATGACGCTGGTTCCTCCCTCCTCTCTCTGTACCGATCGGTACAGTGTGAGAGGAGAGCGTGGATGGCAGCAGCAGTGTGGGATGGATCTGTGACTATTGCAGTCACAGATCCATCCATCCCTGCTCAGCCATCCCTGCAACCCCCTGCAATACTCTGCATACCCCCCTGCACAATACTCTGCATGCCCATCTGCGCAATACTCTGCAATACCCCCCTGCGCAATACCCCCCTGCGCAATACTCTGCAGTGCCCCCGCCCAATACTCTGCAGTGCCCCCGCCCAATACTCTGCAGTGCCCCCGCCCAATACTCTGCAGTGCCCCCGCCCAATACTCTGCAGTGCCCCCGCCCAATACTCTGCAGTGCCCCCGCCCAATACTCTGCAGTGCCCCCGCCCAATACTCTGCAGTGCCCCCGCCCAATACTCTGCAGTGCCCCCGCCCAATACTCTGAACAATACTGTGCAGTACCCCGCACAATACTCTGCAATACCCCCGCGCAATACTCCCTGTGCAATACTCCTGCGACCGTTTTTTTTTTCAGGCTTCCCAGCCTAGAGGTGAGATGTGGGGTCTTATTGACCCCATATCTCACTGTAAAGAGGACCTGTCATGCTATATTCCTATTACAAGGGATGTTAACATTCCTTGCAATAGGAACAAAGGTAATCAAAACATTTATTTTTGGGGAAAAACGTGTCAAACTAAAATAAAGTAAAATGAACAATAAAAAAAAAAAAAAAAAAAAAAAATACAGCGCCCCCCTGTACCCGTGTGCTTGTAAACAGACGCGACCGCACACGTAAGTCCCGCCCACATATGAAAACGGTGTTTAAACCACACATGTGAGGTATCGCTGCGAACGTTAAAGCGAGAGCAATAATTTTGGCCCTAGACCTCCTCTCCAACTAAAAAGATGTAACCAGTAAAAACATTTAAAGCGTCGCCTATGGGGATTTTTAAATAGCGAAGTTTGGCGCCATTCCACAAGCGTGTGTAATATTGAAGGGTGACATGTTGGGTATCTATTTACTCGGTGTAACTTCTTCTTTTATATTATGCAAAAACATTGGGCTAACTTTACTGATTTTTTTTTAAAGCACAAAACTGTTTCATTTCCAAAAAAAACGCGTTCGAAAAATTGCTGTGCAAATACTATGCGCGATAAAAAGTTGCAACGACCGCCATTGTATTCTCTAGGGTCTTTGCTAAAAAAGCATATATAATGTTTTGGGGTTCTATGTAATTTTCTAGCAAATAAATGATGATTTTTACATGTAGGAGAGGAATGTCAGAATTGGTCTGATGGTGCTCCCTACATGTTGGGCCTCTGTATGTGGCCAGGCTGTGTAAAAGTCTCACACATGTGGTATCGTCATACTCGGGAGGAATAGCAGAATGTGTTTTGGGGTGTAATTTGTGGTATGCAAATGCTGTGTGTGAGAAATAACCCTCTAATATGAAAATTTTGTGGGGAAAAAATTAAAATAAAAAAATCTTGATTACACTGGAGGCACACTTAGAGGCAAGTCTTAGTGGATCGTGACTTCTTGCACTTGGTTGACGCCAATACCGGGATGTTTCAACCCCCCGGTCTTGAGCCGGAATGCCAATACGTGAATAACCTTTACTGTTACTGAGTTTGAAACCTGATATGTGATATTGCACTGGTAAACTGTTGTAGTTATATGCCCTGAACAAGCTGATATTCCTGTTATAAATAAAAAATAAAATAAAAAAATTGTGGGGAAAAAAAATGACAACTTCAAAAAACTCACAATGCCTCTTTCTAAATACCTTAGAATGTCTTCTTTCCCAAAATGGGTCATTGGGGGGTATTTGTACTTTTCTGGCATGTTAGGGTCTCAAGAAATGAGCTGTCAGTACATCAGATGTGATCAAATTGATAAATTTTCAGTAATTGGTACCATTCACCCAGACTAAATAATATCCAATTTTTTTTGTTTTGTTACCAAAGATATGTAGCAGTATACATTTTAGGCCAAATTTATGAAGAAAAATTCATTTGTTTACAAAATTTTCGTTCTTTTTTCATTTATAGCGAAAAAAATAAAAACCGCAGATGTGATCAAATACCACCAAAAAAAAGCTCTATTTGTGGGGGGAAAAAAGGACAAAAAAAATCATTTGGCTACAGTGTTGTATGACTGAGTTATTGCCATTCAAACTGTGAATGCACCGAAAGCTGAAAATTGGTCTGGTTATTAAGGGGGTTTAAGTGCCCAGTGGTCAAGTGGTTAAAAAAAGTTGTTCAACAGGTAGCTTTTTACAGCAGAAGAAACTGCCATAAATGCTTCTTCCCTGCCGGCTAACATTTTTTTCTAACTGTACACCAAGCCATACAATATATGCATATCTCGGCATACAATTTTGGCATGCCATAGGTACCAGGGCAAAATACTGTGCTCATATGCTATGTCATTCCTGTCCTGCTAATCAAGACAGCCGAAGACTCCAGACCCAGAAGAAGACTATGAGAAGATGAAAGCAATGAGAGGGCACAAGAAAATTTGGGCCAATTCTCAGCCCTATGCACATCCCATTTGAACAATCTCAAATGGACTTTTATGGTTAATAAATGTTGGAGATTCCCCTGTCTTATATCCTTGAGCTCAATATACTCTAAGGCCGCGTACACACGATCAGTCCAAACTGATGAAAACGGACTGAAGTTCAGTTTCATCGGTCCAAACCAACCGTGTGTATGGCCCATCAGTCTTTTTTCCTTCAGTCCAAAGTTTTAAAACTTGCTTTAAAATCGGACTGATGGACGCCTAACCATCGGTCAAAACCGATGGTTAGTGCGCAAAAGCATCGGTTCAAAACCCGCACATGCTCAGAATCAAGTCGACGCATGCTTGGAAGCATTGAACTTTGGTTTTTTTTAGCACGTCGTTGTGTTTTACGTCACCGCGTTCTGACACGATCGGTTTTTGAACTGATGGTGTGTACACACATCAGACCATCAGTCTGTGAACCGATGAAAATAAACTTCAGTCCGTTTTCATCGGTTTGGACTGATCGTGTGTACAAGGCCTAACATATGGCATAAATATTTGCACTATATAATAATTTAATGAATATCCTAATACAGTTGAACTTTGGATTACGAGCATAATCCGTTCCAGCAGTATGCTCGTAATCCAAGGTACTCGCATATCAAAGAGAGTTTTCCCAATGAAGTCAATGGAAAACGAAAATAATTTGTACCGCATTGACTTCAATGGGATGCAATACTGAATGCAGAGGTGGGGGGCGCCAGAGAGCGCCAAAAGCGTCCGAAAAGGCCTGAAGACACTTCGGCTCGTTTCCAGCGCCCCCGTACCTCAGGCCAAATTAGGTACTGCATGCCTATTTAGCTTGAATTCTGCTCATCTTGCGAGTCAACACTCGCAAACCGAGCCAAGATTAAAAAAAAATAAAAGTTGCTTGCAAATCAAAACGCTCTCAAACCAAGTTACTCTTAAACCAATGTTTCACTGTACCCTACTGTGATACAGTATAATAAGAGGGAAAGGCATCTTTGATGATTTTAAGATGTGTGTCAAATATTATAGTTTTTAGTGCATTGAATAAAGCTTTTGTAATGTGCTGGGCAGAGCATTGTTTTTGGGGGTTTCATAAATATAATTTTGACTTTTTTCCCGAATGAGTAGAGTCTAATCCAGTGTTTCCTTAGGTAGTTTGTTCACTAATACTAATACATCCAGATGACTCCCCCTCAATGAAATATTTGTATATAGATATTTGATTGACTTGGAGGATTAACTTGTAGTTATAAACATGAAAATTGCATTACTGGAGAAGAGTCAATGGATATTGTTTGTCGCACCATGTTTACCATTGAGATTATAGAATGTGAAAATCTCAGGAGGACATTGGTTTTCTGAGATGCAATTATAACCACACTGGCATCAACAATCATTCCATGGTTAAAGTCAAAGAAATCATAAATTTTCCATATTCTAGTGTTTGGTTACAAACTGAACTTCCCAACCCCATCTACATGCTTTATGTCAGAGGTCTCCAAACTGCGGCCCTGGGGCCAGATGCAGCCCTTTGCTTGCCTTTATCTGGCCCTTGGGGCACCATTCCATCCACCGACACCAACAATGGGGCATATGGAGCACTATCAGAAGGGCACAATACTTTCAATTGATACCAATGATGGGCCACTATTTCTCCCACTGACACCAACGATGGGGCAGAATTCTTTCTATTGACACCAACAATGGGACACTATTCCTTCCACTGATACCAAAGACAGGGCATGATTTACTCCCACTGGACACCAGGACATTTTCTACTCACCCCGGCCCAAGTCTGGCCCTTCTAAAGTCTGAAGGACAGTAAACTGGCCCTTTGCTTAGAAAGTTTGGACACCCCTGCTTTATGTACTGGCTTGCAGCCACATAATTTGCTTTTTGGTATTTTGGAACAATCAGCAGCTGCACCTAATAAAGTGTATGCGTTTTTTAGGTTTACACACAAAAGTCACGTATCCCCAATGTGTCAGAATATCTCTTCTAAATACAGAAAAATATCTTTAGTCTACCAAAAATTGTATTTTAGTTTTTGGTACAGAAGCGATGAGTTAAGTCACTCATGACTTCTTAAATTATTTGTTGAATAAATTCCATTAGAGAGATCTGCCAAAGGTCTTGGCTGCAGTTCCTGTTAAATACAGTAGATGCATGAATGGAAAATCCAGAGGAAAATGTGAAACCCTCCTATCATGGCTGCAGTAGGTGGAGATTTGGAAAGTCAGATACATAGCTGCTGCTGGCGAATCGTTCTTTTTACCATCATTTTTTATTAGCTTGTATTCTACATTTGTTTTTCTAAGACAAAAAAAGGGATTTAAAAAGGATTTGTAAAGCACAAAAGTATCACTTGGCTGCTGCACCTGAGGTTCACTCCTAAAAAAATCTAAAGTGAAAATCCAAGTGAGCCATATAGATATATATAATATAAATCAGGGGTAGGTGATGAGCAAGAAAGAACATTGGGCGCCAGTCATTTTTTTGGTTTAAACAGAGTGAAGTTTATTTCTTGAACAGGAAAAATATGGGAGAAAGCGGATTGGGCACCGGATACCATTAATAATGATCAGCAACTGGCAGACTCCTTAGACAAAATTTGGTGAGATAAGGTAGACAGCAGTACAGGAATAAGAGTCTTTAAACTGAACCAGCACATCCATACTTCATAGGACAGTCTCTTCTAGTAACTGAACTTTACTCACTGCTTTGTCTCAGATTTGATGAGTTCTCGTTGGAAGTCCTCCCAGCCACTTCAAAGCCTTCAGGCAGGCTTTTCTCTCCATAAACTTGAACACCCAGGTAGGCCTCGAACAGGCCTAGCAGCCGGAAGACACCTGGATAGGCCTCAGGTTTCAGGCCTAGCAGCCAGGAACTGTACACACAAGGGCGGGAAGAATGACTTGGTCACCTGAATTTGTTCCATTAAATTGCTTTTCACCAGCATGCAATGCAGAAAATATGATTGGCTGAGAAAAGTATGTTTATCCATAACTTGCATTTACTGTAGCTCATCATAGTAATGTCAAAGGCAACAGTGCCACCTACTGACAAAAGGGAGAAGCCACACTCAAATGGACTTTACAAAGAAGTCATTTGACACATAAACACTACCAATTAGCCAGGTTGGTTACCACCCAGTGTAACTAAATTTACCTGAAACCCTATTTTTGGGACAAGGGTGCTACATATGAGTGAGTGAGTGAGTGAGAAACTTATATAGCGCAAAACATGCGAACTGAATCGCCTCTGGGGGCTTGGTATCCATTCCCTGGCTCCTCATAAGAGATAGGTTTTGATTTTTCTCGTGAAGGCCAGGTGGTTTACCTCCAACCAGATGCTGGTTGGTAGAGCGTTCCATAGTCTGGGTCCTTGGACCGCAAATCTTAGTTCTCCTTTGGACTTGTATCTGGTTTTGGGTACCTGGAGTAGATTTTGGTTGATGGATCGCAGAATGTGAGCTTTTAGTTTTTCGCATAGATATTGGGGGGCATTTCCCAGAATACACTTATGCGTTAGACAGAGTGCCTTAAAAAGTAATTCTGTCTTTTACTGGCAACCAATGAAAGGATCTCAGCGAAGGTGAGATTGATTCCCATGTTTTTTTCCCAGTCACAAGTCGAGCGGCCGTATTTTGAACGACTTGCAGACGAGTGATTTGGTACTTTGGGAGTCCAAGATAGAGGGCATATGCATAGTCAAGTCTGGAGTTGATAATTGTTCCCACCACGACTGCTATGTCTTTTTTTGGGATAAAGGGAGTGACTCTGCGTAGTAGGCGCAGCAGATGGTGAGATCCGCTGACTACTAACCCTATTTGCGCATCCATTGTCATGTTGGTGTCGAAGATGATTTCGAGACTTTTGACTTTGGTGCTAGGGGTGATGATTTTGCCCAGAATGGGTGGGGGTGTCCAAGTTGTTGCAGGATGACTCTTTCGATTGGCCTCAAACAGGAGAAGTTCTGTTTTTGAGCCATTGAGTTTGAGATAACTCTTAAGCCGCATACACACGATCAGTCCATCCGATGAGAACGGTCTGAAGGATCATTGTCATCGGTTAACCGATGAAGCTGACTGATGGTCTGATGTGCCTACACACCATCGGTTAAAAAATCGATCATGTTAGAACGCGGTGACGTTTACATGTTTTTATACAACGACGTACTGAAAAAAACGAAGTTCAATGCTTCCAAGCATGCGTCGACTTGATTCTGAGCATGCGCGGCCTTTTAACCAAATGCTTTTGCATACTAACGATTGGTTTTGACCCATCGGTCAGGCGTCCATCGGTTCAATTTTAAAGCAAGTTCTATTTTTTTGGACCGAAGGATAACTGACCGATGGCGCCCACACACAATCGGTTTGGACCGATGAAACGGGCCTTCAGTCCGTTTTCATCGGTTTTGACCGATCGTGTGTATGCGTCTTAAGTCATCCAACTTTCTATCAAAGAAAGGCATTTTTCTAGTCTGAGATAATGATCGTTTTTGTTGCAGATGTGAAAATATAGTTGCATATAGTCTGCATAAGAGTGGTAAAGTAACTTCTGGTTACTGATGATTTCAAAAAGAGGGCGGAGATAGATATTGAACAGAACAGGCGACAGAGGGGATCCCTCATATGGTTATATGCTTCCTGTTCACCAAACTAAGGAAACACTTCAGGCACAGAAAAATTACACATTTGCTTATTTAAGACAGGACTAGGTAGGTTGTGCATCCTGAATGTATTTCATGGCTGAATTTTCACTACATTTTTAAGAAAAACTTTAGGCATTAGATGTCCTCAGTCTTCCATGTTTAATGGCAGCCAGAGTCTTTCAATCCACTTCCTCTGAGCTCCTATGGCCATTCACCCCCCTCCCCATGTGACTAGACATTTAGCAGCACAGTGCTGAACTCATCTCTCTTTCACTCTGCTTTCTCCTTCTGTCAGTATGATCCCTGTCAGTACATGAAATTATTGGCTTTGTGCTGCTTATTCTTCGCCCACTCTGAGCTCTGTTGTACAGGGACTGCAATAAACTGATACTAAGTTAAATTACTTATTTATGAGTACCGAAATGCCCAGAATAAAATTTGATTAAACTGAAATCTGATTGGATTTTTTAGGTTACTACATTCTGTATACTAAGTTTGACCTTAGTGCTGCCTTATTAAATAATGATGCATGGGATTGATTTTGGTAAACTGGAACAAACACTGCCATCACTATTTTATTACATGCCCTGGGAAAATGAAACATGGAATCTATTGGACACTGATTTCTTTTGCTCCAGTTTTCATGAATCAATTTCACTGTACGTAATGGTTAGCTGTATCTACAACTTAGACAAGCAAGTGGTTTTAATGTGAGTTTCTTTTAACTGTTTTAAAGACTGAAAATGAACACAGAATGTTACTGTTTCTGTCAGTCTATCCAAAAGCAGAAACAGAGAAAGTACCAATTATACAACATGTTTATTATGTCTATTGTTTCCTTTCAACCACTTAAGGACCAGGCCTATTTTTTAAACTTGTTGTTTACACGTTAAAATCAGATTTTTTTGCTAGAACCCCCAAACAGTATATATTTTTTTCAGACACCCTAGGGAATAAATGGCGGGCATTGAAATACTTTATGTCACACCGTATTTGTGCAGCAGTCTGCACAACTGAAGTTTTTGGTAAAAATAAATAAATAAATTGAATTAAAAAATAAAATAACAGTTAAGTTAGCCCAATTTTTTTTATATTGTGAAATATAATGTTTATAATGAACTTTATAATGTTACGCCGAGTAAATTGACACCCAACATGTCATGCTTCAAAATTGCGCCCACTGATGGAATGGCGACAAACTTAAATGGCGACAGGTAAACATCTCCATAGGTGACGTTTAAAAATGTCTACAGGTTAACAGTTTAGAGTTATAGAGGTCGTCTTTTGCTAGAATTATTGCTGTCACTCTAACGATTGCGACAATACCTCACATGTGTGGTATGAATACGGTTTACATATGCGGGCGCGACTTACGTATGTGTTTGCTTCTGCGTGCGAGCACGGTGGGACGAGGCGCTTTGGAATAAAAGATAATCTTATTTATTTTCCTTTTTTTAGTCTTTTTTTTACACTGTCCCTTTTGGATCACTTGTATTCCTATTACAAGGAATGTAAACATCCCTTGTAATAGAAAAAAAGCATGACAGGACCTCTTTAACTAGATGCCGACCCCCCGCCGTCATATTATGGCGGGAATGCGGCTCTCCTGGGCAAGAGCCCGTAGCTCTACGTCGGCTACTTTGCGGCCACTTTGCGTCCCCGCTCGCCCCCGAGTCCCGCGCGCACACGCGATCGCTCGTTACAGAGCGAGGAACGGGAGCTATGTGTGTAAACACACAGCTCCCGGTCCTGTCAGCGGGGGAAACGCTGATCTCCTGTTCATACAATGTATGAACAGAAGATCAGTGATTTCCCCTAGTGAGGCCACCCCCCCCCCATACAGTTAGAACACACCCAGGAACATACTTATCCCCTTCCCTGCCCCCTAGTGTTAACCCCTTCACTGCCAATGGCATTTTTATAGCAATCCAATGCATTTTTATAGCATTGATCGCTAAAAAAATGCCAATGGTCCCAAAAATGTGTCAAAAGTGTCCGAAGTGTCTGCCATAATGTCGCAGTACTGAAAAAAAAACGCTGATCGCCGCTATTACTAGTAAAAAAAAAATATATTAATAAAAATGCCATAAAACTACCCCCTATTTTGTAAACGCTATAACTTTTGCGCAAACAAATTAATAAACGCTAATTGTGTTTTTTTTTACGAAAAATATGTAGAAGAATACGTATTGGCCTAAACTGAGGAAAAAAAAAATTGGGGATATTTATTATAGCAAAATGTAAAAAAATATTGAATTTTTTTCAAAATTGTCGCTCTATTTTTGTATACAGTGCAAAAAAATAAAAACCGCATAGATGATCAAATACCACCAAAAGAAAGCTCTATTTGTGGTAAAAAAAAGGACGCCAATTTTGTTTGGGAGCCATATCGCACAACTGTGCAATTGTCAGTTAAAGCGACGCAGTGCCGAATCACAAAAAGTGCTCTGGTCATTGGGCAGCAAAATGGTCCGGGGGTTAAGTGGTTAATGTGAGACCTTCGATCTCACATTTACACATACATGCAATAATAAATACATTTTTTTTTTTTACATTTTGTTTTCCCCTTTAAGGCCGTTGTACGGAAATGACGCTAGACGTCACTTCTGTCATCCAACGTCATTGAGTCGAGTGGGGGGGGCCATCATTCCCTCACTCGACTCACAGGGGAAATCTACATCAAAATACTGACGTATAGTTACGGCGGTTTGCGGGAATTGGTTAAAGAGAAAACACGTGCCTCATGCCTCAGTTTTGTGAACAAGCAGTACATTTACAGTAAGCTATAACATAGAGGGCAAGAGCCATTATTCAACAAACTCCAAGAAAATGATTTTACAGTAGTGAAAAATATTTTTTTTCTATATTGTCCATTGAGAGATAGTAATTGTTTGACATTTTGGACACCCACAACATTCAAATTGAGGAGCGGGCAACAGCCATTTAAAGATCAAATTGACATTGAATCTAGTATGATATAGCTGAAGCAAGCAATGCTGATAAAGGCTAGCTGAAAAAGGGGATAAGGACAAAAATTAAGGGGGGAAAACAAAAAGACACCGAGGATAAACCAGGTGAACAGAATAATTACACAGTGAATAGCTACATAATGGGTTTGCGATTAGAAAATTGCAATGTAGAGAACAACCAAAACATGAACCATAAGGGTCCTTTCACACGAGAAGGATCAGTAATGATCCGCCTCCGTGTGTCCGCTTGCTCAGCGAGGAACGCTCAGTAAATCCCCACTGAGCCGTCGGATGACAGGGCGGTCTCCGCACACTGTGCAGGGACCGCCCTGTTTTTTCTCCACTCTCCCCTATGGGGGGAGCGGATGAACACGGCCGTGTGTCTATGCTCATCCAATCCACTCTGCAGACGGAAGAAAAAAAAACAACGTTTTATGTAACGAAACAAAACAACGTTTTTCAAACTTCATTTTCCAAAACGACGTTGCATACACACCATGATTTTTCCAAAATGCTCTAGCAAAGCGCGGTGACGTACACTACGTTTGACGGCACTCTGTTCCATTGAAGCTCCGTCTCATAACTTGCTTCTGAGCATGCGCGGGTTTAAAAACGTCGTTTTCAACATCGTTTTGCCCACACACCATCACTTTTTATGACACAAAAAATGACATTTTGAAAAACGACACAAAAAATTCAAGCATGTTCGAATTTTTCTTTGGTCGTTTTTTTGAAGACATAAAACGACGTTTTGCCCACACACGATCATTTTAAATGACGTTTTTGAAAACTTAGTTTTTTTTCATCACAAAAAGTGATCTTGTGTACGCGGCATAAGACTTAGGCCCTTCCCTTTCACACCTGCGGACCGTATGTCTGTTATCCATCCGTTTTCAGATTAAAAAACAAACATACATACATGTATCCCTATGGGATTGCGGATGAATATCCGCTGACATCCGATCTCATCGGTCGCCGCTATGCTCCGGTTCTGCACACAAAGGAAAATCCTATCCGGGCAGATGGTCCATGTTCACCCGATCCCCCCATAGAGGAGAGCGGAGATCTGACAAGGGCGGTCCCTGCACAGTGTGCAGAGACCACCTTGTCATCTGCTGGTTCAGCGGGGATCAGCGGGATGAGCAAGCGGATGTTAAACAAGCGGATCCTCACGGAATCCGTGGTTGTGAAAGGGCCCAAAAAGAAGGCACTAATATTCTATAAACAAGAGAACAAATTGACGAACAGCAAGGAGGTCAACAAAAAATGAAGCAGCCTGGAACCGGGGATACCAAAGGCTGGCCGTTCACTGTATGACTTGAATTTCTTTTGATTTCTGTAAATAAGCCAAAATTGGAGCTGATTTGAGCCCTTGCTATATGTGTAGACCATTTATGTACCTCCTGAAGCTTGACTGGAAAACTTGCACTGATTGCATTTTCTCATCCTACCTTGTTGCTAGAATGTTGCTAAGGGACTCCCAGCTGTTACTGTTCACCTTCAACATCACAGGACAAACTCTCAAACACTGAGCTCAGAGTTACTGTGTAATAGGACAGAAAGGGTTAGTACGAAAGGGATTAGGTCCTTTAAAGACTTCCAGAGTTACACTATGCTACCGGGGAAAACTCTGTAGTCAGGTAACATGAAGCCCTGTCTGCAGACCATATAAGAAGTATAGGACCAATAAAAGATAGATAATTCCTTGTGAGGTAGAAAGCAACAAACTGAGTGCACTATCTCCACTATGTTTAGTGTGGGACAACAGTGAAGGGATTTGATAGCAACTGAATTTTTCAAAGTACAGTCTATTTGCATTTAGTAAATCAACCCCTAAGGCACCATACACACAATCAGAATTTCCGATAGGAAAAGTCTGATGGACTTTTTCCATCGGATTTTCCAATCGTGTGTAGCCCCATCAGGCCCCATACACACGATCGGACATATCCGATGAAAACGGTCCGCGGACCATTTCCATCGGATATGTCCGATCGGGAGTTTGATCCGATGGCGTGTACACACCATCGGATCAAATTCCCCGCCGCCGGACGGCGCGGTGACGCGGCGGTGACGTTGACGCCGCCGCGTCACCGCCACGTCACCGCACCAGGAAGTAAAACACTTCCGCGCATGCGCCGAATCCATTCGGCGGCGGCGCGGTGGCGGAGGGGGACGACATGTCTGCTGGTAAGTGTACTAACCAGCAGACATGTCGGGCGGACAGATTCCACCGGATGGATTTCAAAGCATGCTTTGAAATCTGTCGGGTGGAGAAATCTGTCCGCTAGCCCATACACACGAGCGGAGATGTCTGCTGAAACGGTCCATCGGACCGTTTTCAGCGGACATATCCCCTCGTGTGTACGCGGCCTCAGAGTTTTTCCATCGGAAATTCCGATGAATTCCATCAGAGTTTAGATATAGAACATGTTCTATATTTTTTGGATGGAATTCCGATGTGATTTCACCGGGCAAAAGCCTGATCGTGTGTACATGGCATAAGAGTAATAAAGCAAAACAATACCACCTTGGTCACACTCTGGCTAAATTAGTAGAACTGATTGACCAAAAAGATTAGCTTTTTATGTAGAATAATTTCCAAGTTCTTCCACACAGAAGGTTAATGGTAAATACTTTAGAACAGTATGGGAAGAGGAAGTATGAGAATGTTGTACCATACTCAATTTTGCATCTACATAAATAATATAGTAACATATAAAAGTACAGTTAGAAATTGCATCCAAACTACTGGGACACTAGCAAAAAAATGGCATGATGGTTAGAGGCAGGATTATATGGGGGCGGACTTAACATATTTTTTTGCCAGTGTACAAATCTCCTTAAGGTGGAAGTGTGGTATTGGGAAGATTATACTCACGTGGCAGGTGCTTTTCCAATGAGTTTATTAAATAAAATTGAAAGTTCATATAGACATTAGTTACCCATGCAGGGGTTCTTCCACATCAATATGAACAGTCAAAGAAAATACAGAGCCACTTGGTTCCCATGTTATCAGCACCGCTCCTCTACTTACCATTCCCTCAGACTGTGTTGTCCAGCTCTACTGGTTCACTTGGCTCTCTTAGCCTTCGGTCGCAGCGTCCTACTAAACAGCCCACTACTGGCTGAATAAGGGTTCTCCAGACACCCCGATAGAAGCCCACCTGACAGCTAGAACGAGACCTCCTGTCTCCTGGCTGGAGTACCCCTGACCCCTGGATGAAGCTTCCTGTGTCTTGGCTCCTGACTGGGGTTCTCTCACCCCTGGGTGAGACCTCGTCTCTCTTGGCTTCTGACTGGGGTTCTCTGACCCCTGGGTGAGACCTCCTGTCTCATGGCTCCTGACTGGGGTTCTCTGACCCCTGGGTGAGATCTCATGTCTCATGGCTCCTGACTGGGATTCTCTGACCCCTGGGTGAGACCTTCTGTCTCATGGCTTCTGGCTGGGGCTCCTCCGAACCCTGGGTAAGACACAGCTTTCTCGGTTCAGAAGTGATTGTCTGGTACCTCGCATCAATCCTTAATGTGAATTATATTCTCCTCCATTTTCACTGTGAGAGGGTCTCGCTCTATAATACAGTATTGCTTAAAAATGTCTTTCTTCCTGTGTCCCTTAATGGACAATGAAGAAAACATGCCTACAGCAGTTTCAGAAATACAGTGCAACATATTACATGCTATGAAGAATGTATATCAAGGAAATTAGCAGCAAATTTAGACACAAATGAGACCATGTGTCAGTTAGCCAAGTCTACAACAGTTTAAAAGTGTATTTGCAACGCCTGCACCTGTAACCCCGAGGAGCAAACTGAGAAAGATTTGCATAGGTCTGTGAAATATTTATGACTGGCGATGAGACAGATTTTCACTCAAAACAGACGCACAATTTATAAGTGGTCAGGGGAAGGTATTATTCTGTCACAGTGCTACTTTAAAATAGCAGGGGGAGGAATGTATGAATAAAGTTGCCCATAACCCTGTCTCACATCTGTCGCACTGCTCACGTTTAGCACTGCGCTGCTTTACAACAGCATGGATAAATGACCCCCTATGTGCACTGCGGTTGGCTGTACTGCAGGTTTGTTGGCAGTTACTGTACAAGTGCGTTGGGGTGCCATCCAGCGTACGCATCAGTGTGATAGCACACTAAAAACAACTGTTATTATTCTCCCACCACTAAGAAAATAAAAGCAAGAATGCCAAGTAGTTAGAAAAAGACATTCTCTCCAGTGTGCAGATCTTACAGATTTATAAACACTTAATCTGTCTGTACCACACAAATAGGTTTTTTTCTTTGCATATTTCTAATTAAGCAACTTAACTATCTTCCCCTTCCCCCTCAACCTACAGCACAGACAGTGTCCCAGATCTCACAATAGGGGGGATTTTACTAGGATGCTGTCTGTGGGATTAGCCGAGTCCCTATTGTTTCCCGAAGCGTCTGGTCCATCTAGCTGTAGAGTCAGCGGGATCGCTGATAGAGGAGAACATTAACCTCTTCCCTTCTATTTCCTCTAATGACTAAAACAGTACACGCTTTTTCTCATCTGCTTTCTCTAATAAAGCAGAAGAATTCATTGGTTGACAGTCACTTTAGGAGCAGTGTAACCTGTGGTGTTCTAGTATTGCTTAACCAATCAATTAACAAAGGCAGAGAAAACATTCTGCAAAAATCTTGTACAGTTTATCTACTGCTCTTCTCTTTCTGCTCCATTTTTTAAGCTTTCTCTAATTAAACTGCTGGCTTCTGCTCTACTGCACCTAAAACGCAAGAGTCCAGCTTTACTTTAACCTTTTGTTTCTATTTATTATCTATTATCTATCTATTTATTACAAAACAAAAATTGGCATCTCCCAAAATGTTTGTCACTGCTGGATCCTTCTGCTGTTAAAATGCGTTAAAACTGTCCAGAACCCACAAAATCAATAACATTTAGGCTTCTTGCACACTGAGCTCCTTTGGATGCCTTTTCTACTCACAGGAGAAAAGCAGCTTTAAAAAAAAAACAGGTAAAAGCCGTGTTTTTCACAAGCGTTTATACGCGTTCATGTGCTTTGCGTTAATGCATTCTAATGCAGTGGTGGCTGGTGCTCAAATTTTTTGGGGGGGTGAAAACAAACGAAAAAACGAAAATTGCAGCCTCACTGTGCCCATCAAACGCAGCTACTGTGCCCATCAATCTATTGTCGCCACTGTGCCATGCCAAACGCAGCCACTGTACCATGCCATCAAACGCAGCCACTATGCCATCAATTGTCGCCACTGTGCCATCAATTGTCGCCACTGTGCCATCAAACGCAGCCACTATGCAATCAACTGTCGCCACTGTGCCATCAACTGTCGCCACTGTGCCATCAACTGTCGCCACTGTGCCATCAACTGTCGCCACTGTGCCATCAACTGTCGCCACTGTGCCATCAACTGTCGCCACTGTGCCATCAACTGTCGCCACTGTGCCATCAACTGTCGCCACTGTGCCATCAACTGTCGCCACTGTGCCATCAATTGTCGCCACTGTGCCATGCCATCAAACGCAGCCACTGTGCCATGCCATCAAACGCACCCAATGTGCCATGCCATCAAACGCACCCAATGTGCCCATCAATTATCCCACTGTGCCATGCCATTAATTGTCGCCACTGTGCCATGCCAATCACAGCAACTGTGCCATCAATTGTCACACTATGCCCATCTCAATTGTTGTCACTGTGCCATGCCATCAATTGTTGCCACTGTGCCCATCAATTGTCGCCTCTGTGCCATGCCATTAATTGCCGCCACTGTGCCCATCAATTGCCGCCACTGTGCCCATCAATTGCCGCCACTGTGCCCATCAATTGCCGCCACTGTGCCCATCAATTGCCGCCACTGTGCCCATCAATTGCCGCCACTGTGCCCATCAATTGCTGCTAGTTTGCCCCCAAAAAACCCGCCAGTTTGCCCCCTCAAAAAACGCCAGTTTCTCCCATAAAATACTGCCTGATTGCCCCCTCAAATACCATCAGATTGCCCCCCCGGCACTTACCTTTCTTGGGTCAGCCATCCCCCCTCCACGATCCCTCGATGTCTTCTCCCGCCCTCAATATCGCTTCAGCCAATCAGGTTACCGGTAACCAGACCCAGTGAACCTGATTGGTTGAGACGCATGTCAGTGTTACTGGCTCTGATAGGCACTTCCAAAAACCAACCAACTGCTGTTATTCAGATGGCCGGCACTCACCAGGGGGCCGGCCATCTAAATAGCAGGCGGCATTGGCGCTGGTGACAATACATAGATTTATGCCATGTATTGTTGACTTGAGTGATGGTGCAGGAGAGAGAGGGGGTGGCGCTCCTGCGCCCACTATGGACGCACCGCCACTGTAATGGTTAGAATATAAATTTACTCTGGCCATTAGAATGCATGAAAGCGCGAATGATTATGCACATTCTTGTGTTTTTTCTGCCCAAACTCTCCTCTCTAAACACGCATGTGGTTTTTTTCTGCTTCTAAACGCCCTGCCTCTAAAAACCTGTAAATGTGAAGTCAATCACCTGTAAAACAGGTGTTTATGAACCATCTTTCCGTAACGCCTTTCCTCCTGGCAGCAGCATTTTGGCATATAAAAAAACCTGACGCTTTATAAACACATGTAACACGTTTAGGCATGTCAAGCGCTTTGGTAATTCATTTCAGTGGCCAGAATAATAATTTATTTTGACCACTGAAATTAATTATCACTTTTTTTTCAGCCAAAACGCAGCTGCGCCTGGACATACTGGCGGGGCTTTGTATCTATCTCTTAATTCTCCTGCATCTACATAGGCTAACATGCAAGGAAGTTTAGAGGCAGAAAAAAAAATTGCCAGACGCCCCTAACAGCCACTGTTACTCATCGATTTAACAGTTTACAAAAATAGTTACATTCCGTCATGTGCCCAGAATGTAACTGTCACATTGCTTGTGTTCTCAATCAAGCTGTCAAACCAGCAAATGGCTGGTGTCATAACTTATCACATGTGCAGCACAATGGCAGTTAAAGATCAAACAGGCCAAGATATCAGCTTCCTTGGCTGAAAATGATAAGAGTGGCTGCATTTGATGGCATGGCACAGTGGCGACAATTGATGGCACAGTGGCGACAATTGATGGCACAGTGGCGACAATTGATGGCATGGTACAGTGGCTGTGTTTGGCATGGCACAGTGGCGACAATAGATAGATGGGCACAGTAGCTGTGTTTGATGGGCACAGTGAGGCTGCAATTTTCGTTTTTTCGTTTGTTTGCAACCCCCCAAAAATTTTGAGCACTAGCCACCACTGCATTAGAATGCATTAATGCAAAGCACATGAACGCGTATAAACGCTTGTGAAAAACACGGCTTTTACCTGTTTTTTTTTTAAGCTGATTTTCTCCTGTGAGTAGAAAAGGCATCCAAAGGAGCTCACTGTGCAGGAAGCCTAAATGTTATTGGTTTTGTGGGTTCTATCTGGACAGTTTTAACTCTTGACCAAAGAGATACTTTTAACGCATTTTAACAGCAGAAGGATCCAGCAGTGACAAACATTTTGGGAGATGCCAATTTTTGTTTTGTAGTAAATAAATAGAAACAAAAGGTTAAAGTAAAGCTGGACTCTTGCGTTTTAGGTGCAGTAGAGCAGAAGCCAGCAGTTTAATTAGAGAAAGCTTAAAAAATGGAGCAGAAAGAGAAGAGCAGTAGATAAACTGTACAAGTGTGCATACCCTGGTTAACACTGACATGCGTCTCAGCCAATCAGGTTCACTGGGTCTGGTTACCGGTAACCTGATTGGCTGAAGCGACATTGAGGGCGGGAGAAGACATCGAAGGATCGTGGAGGGAGGATGGCTGACCCAAGAAAGGTAAGTGCCGGGGGGCAATCTGATGGTATTTGAGGGGGCAATCAGGCATTATTTTTGGGACAAACTGGCGTTTTTTGAGGGGGCAAACTGGCGGTTTTTGTGGGGGCAAACTAGCAGCAATTGATGGGCACAGTGGCGGCAATTGATGGGCACAGTGGCGGCAATTGATGGGCACAGTGGCGGCAATTGATGGGCACAGTGGCGGCAATTAAAGGCATGGCACAGAGGCGACAATTGATGGGCACAGTGGCGACAATTGATGGCATGGCACAGTGACAACAATTGAGATGGGCACAGTGTGACAATTGATGGCACAGTGGCTGTGATTGGCATGGCACAGTGGCGACAATTAATGGCATGGCACAGTGGGATAATTGATGGGCACAGTGGCTGCGTTTGATGGCATGGCACAGTGGCGACAATTGATGGCACAGTGGCGACAATTGATGGCACAGTGGCGACAATTGATGGCACAGTGGCGACAATTGATGGCACAGTGGCTGCGTTTGATGGCATGGTACAGTGGCTGCGTTTGGCATGGCACAGTGGCGACAATAGATTGATGGGCACAGTAGCTGCGTTTGATGGGCACAGTGATGCTGCAATTTTCGTTTTTTCGTTTGTTTGCGCCCCCCCAAAAAATTTTGAGCACCATCCACCACTGTATTAGAATGCATTAACGCAAAGCACATGAACGCGTATAAACGCTTGTGAAAAACACGGCTTTTACCTGTTTTTTTTAAGCTGCTTTTCTCCTGTGAGTAGAAAAGGCATCCAAAGGAACTCAGTGTGCAGGAAGCCTAAATGTGATTGGTTTTGTGGGTTCTATCTGGACAGTTTTAACGCATTTTAACAGCAGAAGGATCCAGCAGTGACAAACATTTTGGGAGATGCCAATTTTTGTTTTGTAGTAAATAAATAGAAACAAAAGGTTAAAGTAAAGCTGGACTCTTGCGTTTTAGGTGCAGTAGAGCAGAAGCCAGCAGTTTAATTAGAGAAAGCTTAAAAAATGGAGCAGAAAGAGAAGAGCAGTAGATAAACTGTACAAGTGTGCATACCCTGGTTAACACTGACATGCGTCTCAGCCAATCAGGTTCACTGGGTCTGGTTACCGGTAACCTGATTGGCTGAAGCGACATTGAGGGCGGGAGAAGACATCGAAGGATCGTGGAGGGAGGATGGCTGACCCAAGAAAGGTAAGTGCCGGGGGGCAATCTGATGGTATTTGAGGGGGCAATCAGGCATTAATTTTGGGACAAACTGGCGTTTTTTGAGGGGGCAAACTGGCGGTTTTTGTGGGGGCAAACTAGCAGCAATTGATGGGCACAGTGGCGACAATTAATGGGCACAGTGGCGGCAATTGATGGGCACAGTGGCGGCAATTGATGGGCACAGTGGCGGCAATTGATGGGCACAGTGGCGGCAATTGATGGGCACAGTGGCGGCAATTGATGGGCACAGTGGCGGCAATTGATGGGAATGGTACAGTGACGACAATTGAGATGGGCACAGTGTGACAATTGATGGCACAGTGGCTGTGATTGGCATGGCACAGTGGCACCTCTAGGTTTACCAGCGTTTTTTGGGCGCTGGCAGGGTGAAAGGGCTCTAATGCCGCGTATACACGACCGTTTTTAATGGTTTAGAAAAAACAACGTTTTTTTCAACCCGATCATTGTTAAGCCTGCCTTGCCTACACACAATAGTGTAAAAAATGCTTCAGTAAAGCGCAGTGACGTATAACACGTACAACGGCACTATAAAGGGGAAGTTCCATTCTGATGGCGCTACCCTTGGGGCTGCTTTTGCTGATTTTGTGTTAGTAAAAGTTTGGTGAGAGACGATTCACGCTTTTCTGTCTGCTACAACGTGATGAATGTGCTATCTCAATTACGAACGCTAGTCTTACCAGAACGAGCGTTCCCGTCTCATAACTTGCTTCTGAGCATGCAAGTTTTTTCACGTTGTTAAAGCCCACACACTATCATTTTTTATGACGTTAAAAACAACGACGTTAAAAACAACGACGTTAAAAACAACGTGAAATTTTAGAGCATGTTTTACATTTTTAATGCCCATTTTTTACGCATTTTTTTACGTCGTGATAAATGCTCTGGATCGTTTTTAATGACATTAAAGCGGAGCTCCAGCCGCGAAAAAATTTTTTTTTAAAGTCAGCAGCTACTAACAGTGTAGCTGCTGACTTTAAATAAGGACACTTACCTGTCCTAGGCACCCGCGCTGATGGCCCCCCCGATGCCGGTCCCGCGATCGCTCCGAGTCCCGCGCCGCCATTCACACTATGGGAAACAGGCAGTGAAGCCGTACGGCTTCACTGCCCGTTTCCTACTGTGCCTGCGCGAGTCTCACGCTGGCTTGTGAATGGGCGCGCTGCTCTCTGAGAACACACACAGTTCCCAGAAAGCAGCGCGCCCTTTCACAAGAAGGAGAAGAAGAAATGAAACCGCGGAGTGGAAGAGGCAGATTACGGACTTCCGCATAGCAACAGCTATCTCGGGTGAGTATTTTTTTTTTTTTTTCAGGTTTTTTTATTTTTATTTTTTTAAACAACATGGCAAAATGTTGTTTATATGGGTGGAGCTCCGCTTTAAAAAGCAGAGCTTTTTTCTCAGAAAATAGGTGCAGGAACTCAACCACGACCGTTCAGATTTCACAAACAGTAGAAGGGTCTTAAAGGGGCATTAAATACCAGGATTGCATTACATACAAAGTGCAGAGTTAAGGGGGTTACACACAGAGTGCAGAGCTGTCACTTTTAAACACAAAAACCAGACTTCTGTGTTTACAAGTGATTGTGGTAAGCAGGCACCAAAGGGTCTGAGCCAAAGGTGGTGGAACCGAGTTCCCCCAAGTTCCCCCTGAAAAAAAGCCCTGTTAAAAAGAAATGTAATTTTTTACATCCAAAAAAACGGTTGTGTGTACGCGGCATTAGACTTGTATCCTTCTTTCATTTTCCTCTACTGCACTAAAATCCTTACAGCTAAGTTGACAATGGCATTGAAGGTGTTTTTAATGCTCCTCAAACACCTATGCAGTTGATAATATGGACAGCGCTGCTCACATTATCAAAACATGAAGTGTTAGCGTAGCTTTGCTTCAAAATTTACACTTCATGTTCAGTTTGAAAGGAGTTGAAGCATTTCAACTCCTTCCAGTCAAGTCTATGGTAACATACCAGCAGGCGTTTGCAGCACGGTTGCAGCAAGCCAATACATTATACTTAATAGGCGTTTGTGTTGCGGTTTTAACGTACCAAAAATGCATGTCAAGCTGCCCATACACTAGTTACATTTTGTTCCAAATGTTTCATTTTAGGAACATTTCTAATTGTTAGTGGGGTCAAACCGAAGTGAAGTAAAGACGCAGGATGAGCAATTCAAAGAAGCAGGATGAAAATGTTTTCTCAACATTTCTAACAGTGAATGTGGTTTTTGTTTGGGAAAGTCCATTTGTTCCAAAATCAAATGTTAAAAGCAAACACAATTTTGGAATGAGTTTAAATGACAAGTCATCTGAAGAATTGAGATTTTTCATACGTATGTTTTTTTTACTTTTTCACACTTTTTATCACTCATTCTAATATCTACATATGTATGGGCAGCTTTTCTGTTCATCAGAAAGTCATGCATTGGAATCAGAGCCATAGATATCCTACCCAAAACAGGATTCAATCGTACTGTATGCTATTTACTTTAACTAGCTTGTTTTTCCTGGAGCTCTACCCAGCTGTCCTCACTCCCTCCAGACCTATTGTTCCTCTATGAACACTATGCCTTGGTGGTCTCATTTTCCACTACACCCTGCACTTCTGCTTCCTTCTGTGCAAACTGTAACCTTCTTTTGTCTGCCTCTCCAAGCCTGTTTAAACAAGTTGTAGGATGCAAAGGCTTGCTACTAACAGGGTTTCCACAATAGTGTGCTGTGTGCAGAGGACGAGTGGAATTCCCTGTAATCTCCCTACAGTAATCTCATGACAATTAAAGTGCTATGCGCCCCTTTTGTAAAAGATGGCTTTAAACGGTTTAGAGCCAATGGTGACCAAAATAATTTAAAATAGTAATTTAATAAGTCAAGCATATTCAAATCACTATTAAAAATAAAGTATGTATAGGACCAAATACATGAGAAAACACTAGTTATCAACTTTTACACACATTTTTTTTTTAAAAGGGGTTGTAAAGATTCGTCTTTTATTTTCTAAATAGGTTCCTTTAAGCTAGTGCATTGTAGGTTCACTTGACTTTTTCTTTTGTTTTTTTTCTTTGTTTTCTTTGTCTGAATTTCTCACTTCCTGTTTCTCCTCAGTAAGGTGTTCAGTCAGGCCTCGTACGCACAAACGGTTTCCTCGGCAGAATCCATCAAGAAACTCTGTGGGAGAGCTTTTTTGCCGAGGAAACCGGTCGTGTATACATTTTTCATCGAGGAACTCGACGAGCAAAAAAAGAGAGCAAGTTCTCTTTTTCCTCGACGGGAGTCCAAATTGGCTCGTCGAGTTCCTCGTCGGGCTGCTTTTCGACGAGAAACTCAAGCGTGTGTATGCTAAGAAACCCGCGCACCTTCGGTAAAAGTAGCGTTTGTAATGGAGATAGCACATTTGTCACGCTCTAACAGACTGAAAAGTGCAAATGTCTCTTACCAAACTTTTTCCTAACACGCAGTAACATGAGATTAGCAAAAGCAGCCTCTGCCATTGTATGTGTTGAAGTCACTGCGTTTGAGAACAAGAAGATTTGGTCTTTAACGTGTGTACGCAAAGCAAGCTTGTCGAGTTCCTCCAAGGAACTCGACGAGGAAAACGATGTGTTTCGCCCGACAAGTTCCTTGGTCGTGTGTACGAGGCCTAAGCTGTTCTAAATGACTTTCCACCTCTCGGATGATGGTGGAAAGCTTACTGAGGCGAAACAGGAAGTGAGAAATTGAAACAAAGAAAAAAAACATTTAGAAGGGAAATGAAAGGAAAATGTAAGTGAACCAACAATGCACAAGCTTAAAGAAACCAATTTAGAAAATAAAAGACGAACCTTTACAACCTCTTTAAAGTGGATGTGTAAACCCCCCAATTTATTTTTTATTTTTTGATGTCACAATGTAGAGTATAAGATTTCCTATCATCTGTGCCCAGTCTTGCCACACAGAGTTAATCCAGATCTGAGAAATCCTCTTTTAATGATCAGTGAAAATGAACAGCCTTCCAGATAAAAACCTGCCTAAATAAAAATTCAGTTTTCTCTCTTCTTGCTTTGAGTGACAGGTTATTTACATATCTAGCTTGGACATGTTTATCATATGTTATGTTATGTTTATCCCAACATGAGGTATAAAAAGTGAGAAATCCACCCCTCCCCCACATAACACATCCTGATAATATACAATGAACTCTGGATCACCTCTTGTTATGATAAACATGTCCAAGCTAGATTTGTAAATAACCTGTTACTGAAAGCAAAAACAGAGAAACAGACTTTATAATTTGGCAAGTTTTTATCTGGAATTCTGTTAATTTGCACTGAACATTAAAAGAGGATTACTCAGCGCTGGATTAACTCTGTGTGGCAAGACTGGGCACAGATGATAGGAAATGTTATACTCTACATTGTGACATCAAAAATAAATTTGTTTGGGTTTACATCCACTTTAAGGATGTATTCAATCCACAACACATTTTATAATGCACATCATAATACGTATTATAAGATGTGTTATAGTAACACACAGAAAAGCACTGTATTTCCATTCCTTTGTAATGGCACCTCAATGCACAGATGAAAGTACTCTGTTTTTCATTTACAATAATAAAATACATATTTTGGGGGGTGCATTAACAGTGCATAGCCCACTGAGAATGAACCCTAACTTCTGAGGTCTCATTCACACTGGTACTGTCAAGCTGGAGTTCAGAAGATATACCCAAACCCATTAAAATGCATGGAATAATTTTTGAATTGTGCCACTCTCGCTGTATGTTACCCTGTGTTTAGGTGCACTCAGTTTAGCTGTGTTTAGTCATGTTTGATGGTTGTGTCTGATTAGACACTCTTACACATGTGAAGTTGGAACAGGTCCAGCTGTCCATTTTTCAGCAAGACCCGTTCGGACCCTTCATTCTTCTCTATGAAGCGCTAGATGTAAACGGACTTCGTTTACACCCAGCTACTTCCAGGTCCGATCTGGCAAAAAAAGAATAACAGGTGGAGATCCGTTCCCCTCCATCTGGCTGGATCGAATCGGAGGATAGTTGGGTGTAAACGAACAATTGGTCCATTTACATCAGGCTGCCTATGGATTAGTGCAGGCTGTGTCCGTTTCTGGAGTGGGCACGGACATATCATCCAACCGTTCCGCAGGGGATCAGCAGACAGATCGCCTGCTGAGCAAAACCGGATCCAGCCTGTGTGAAAGGGGCCTAAACATGACATGTAAATCCTGGATGTACAGAATTATGTTTTCCCTAAATGCACCCAAACTTGCTTTTACAGTAGTTTTAAAGCCACTTTGTGTACTTTATAGATTCCCCTATTTTCAATGATGTTATGTGCCCCAGTGTATGTTATATATAACAATTATGTTTCTGTATACCTTATTTCAGAATGCTGCTCGGAGCTCACGTGACGGCCTCCCTCACTCCTCTCCCAATCCAAGAAGTACAGCATGAGGAGTTGAGAATCCCCCACTGACGTCAGCCGGGAGGAGGAAAGAAGAGGAGGCGGGCGGTCACGTGAGTGCAAATACAGTGTGACAAAGTATTGCAACGACCGCCATTTTATTCTTTAGGGTGTCTGGAAAAAATAAATAATGTTTGGACTGTTCTGAAGTGGGTTGCTATAAGCCCTGATCTGAATTCAATAAAATATAAATGGAAAAGCCTGAAATTCACAGTTAGGGGGAGGGGAACCCATCAAACCTTAGACAACGGGAGCAGTTTAATTTGGAGGAGTGCAAAAAATTGCCAGTTGAGAAGTGCAGAAATCTTATTTGAAGCTACAGAAAGTGCTTAATTGCAGCAATTGCCTCCAAAAAGTGTGCTGTGAAATATTGTGTTGGGAGTAACAATAATTATTTTCAACACATACTGCCATTTTATTCTCTAGGGCACATGTGTCAAACACATGGCCCACGGGCGGAATCCAGGCCATTTCATGTGGCCCCCGCACCTCTCCAGCTGCAGGAGAGCTCCATACCTCCTCTGGTCCTCCTCCAGACCCTGCTTTCAGGCAATGTATCCAGCTTCTTCCCAGCAGCAAAATAAGGAAAGGAGGGTGCACTGTGATGTAAGGGAAAGTGGGGGACTCATCTTCTGATGGTGGGGTGGCTCTTGACATAATATATGGGGAGGAAATGCGCTGGACATCTAATATTACGGATACATCCGGCCCTCTTGAGGGCAATCATAATTCTGATGTGGCACACCCTGCTCTAGGGTGTCTGAAAAAAAAATATATATATATATAATGTTTGTGGGTTCTAAATAATTGTCTAGCAAAAAATAAATAAAAAATGTTAACTTGTAAAACACCAAGTTTTAAAAATAGGCCTGGTCTTTAAGTAGTTAAAGTTGTAAAGGAATTAACACAAGCAATGTTAGCCAGGTAATGGATCCATTCATCAGTTCACTATGCCATGTAATAGCTTCTGCAAAAGTTTTCCCAAAAAGTACAAATATAAAACATACAAATGGAGGATACAAAAGCATAACTCACAAAATAAAATATTCTAATCAGCAAAGTTTAAGCAAGAGTAGAATTTCTTATCAGCAATACCGAGTTCCCCCTATAGCAATGGGGGTACCAGGAAAGGGCCCAGAGCACCAGCAGGGGGCACAAGGAGAGGAGGAAAAGGGCTGCTCTGTGCAAAACAATTGCACAACATGTTTAATATAAAATAAATCCTTTACAAACGCTTTATGTACACTATAATAGGTAGACTAACCAAAACACAAAACTGTCACATCTCTACAACCGGAATATTTTTCTGTTCATAAAAGTGCATCATCACAATAGGTATGAAACAGTTAAACCATATCTAATTGCAGGAATTCTCTAAAAATGCCACTTTTAGTACTGGGGCTCCTCCTCACAAAGGACCTTGGTGTCTGTGCGCCTTTTGAGATCAATGTCAGCATCCTATAAAAAATAAATAAAAAAATGGATGCACATTCCTGCTTCCTTCTTTTTTATTCTATTCTAAACGCTGGCAGAGAGGGAGAAAAGGAAATGCAATGCCCATAAAACACATTTTAGATTGGGTACATTTCTTTTTATCCAGTCCAACCTTAAAGGGTCACTAAAGGGGAAAAAAAATAGCTAAATAGCCTCCTTTAACCTAATGCAGTCCTGGTTTCATGTCCTCGTTATTTGTTTTGCTATGATGTTGCTGTAATCCATCTCTGTTCTGCACACTTCCAGGTTGTCCGTTTCCTTATGAAAAAAAGTCCTGGGAGCTTCTCTCTGTGGTCTCTAGTCAAGGAGGTGTGATTAATGTGTGTCTAAAACCCCTCAGAACCAATCAGTTTCATTTTAAAAACAAAAACTGCCCTGTATTGGCTCTGTGTCTCTGTCCTTCACATAAGCATGAAACTAGATGAAAAACTAAACTGAAACTGCAGGCACATTATATGATTGATTTCGTATCTATTTTTAATCATTTTTAAAAGGAATCAGTTAACTATTATGGGCCAGATTCAGAGAGCCGTAACTCCTGTCTAACTGGTGTTAGACTGGAGTCATTTCAAATTACGTGCGTTTTTTAGCTAGTCTGAAACCTCAAACCATGAATAGACGGCTGCGGGCTTCAATTTGTGTTCGTACGCCTTCGGATCTACACTGCAATAAAATTGCGGCGACTGGGTGGACTTCCCGTCGTTTTCCGCGTCGGGGTATGCAAATGAGCTTTTGCCGGCGATCCCCGAAATTACGATCTTCATTCGCAATCTCTTACGGCACCTTTAGTCATCTTTTTTTTGCGTAACACTATACCAGCTTTTTGCTGCTCTAATATTAGACAGCCCATGTTAAGTATGGCCGTCGTTCCCGCGTCAAATTTATACGTTTTCCGACGTCTATTATTTTTTACGTAAGTCGTCCGGGAATAGGAATGTTCGTAAACTACGCTACTCAAACAACGAATGACGTAACGTCGTGATTTCGCGCATGAAACGGCGGGAAATTTCTGAACGGAGCATGCGCAGTTCGATCGCCGCGGGGACGCGCTTAATTTAAATGCTTCACGCCCCCTAATCGCGTATTTCGATTACGCGGCGAGAAATAGACTACGCCGCCGTAGCGTACGGGCAAAAATCTACCAGAATTCGGTGTAGAGCCTGGTAATATACGCCAGCGTAGATTATTTCGATTACGCAGCGCAATATTAAGTGTATCTGAATCTGGCCCAATGTCTCTATACTCTGTAAACAGTCATTTCAGCAGTTCCTTTAAATGATTCAGGAGGATATGGAAGGGGCACAATTTGCCCTCCCAATGGTTGCTTTATCTGTAGCATGTTCAGTCAATGTGGTATATGTCCAGCAGTACTAAACAAAACAGAGATGTTTCTCTACTAATATGCAATTCCCACTGGATATAAGCTGATTTGTACATAAGCAATAGTCATTTAACTGTAATAGATTGACACAGGCAATTCATAAAAAACAGAGTATGTGTGTGTATATATATATATATATATATATATATATATATATATAATGGATTTTTCTTCCAATGCAGACCGCTGCATTAACAATATGAAAGTCAATATAACACTGGAAATGCATACTCATTAGGTATAAAAAATAAAAAGATTTTTTCAAAGCTATACGCTGCTAATTCAGTATATGAAGTCAAGTAAAACCAGAATGCAGAGTGATCAGGCAGCAGGTAATCAGGCACTAATGCACTGCCCTTCTACTCTCATTCAGTTGGCTGATCTTTACATCAATCAACATCATGACATCATAATTCTCTGTACGGAAATGTCTATGTGCGACCCTCTATGTCTCCTTTATACGTCTGTAACACTGTTTTACTTCCATAACTAGCACCAGAAGTAGCAGGATGTGACAAGTGTTATCTAAATAGGAGATGATTCAGAGGTGTGCAAGGAAATCTTTTGAAATGCAAAGCCTTTTCGTACTTTGCCTTTAAATAGGGGTGTATAGCATTCCTAAGCTTACCATAACAAAAACAAAAACAAAAAAAGTACACATCCCAATCAATGAAAACACGTAGAATTATTAACCAACGCAATTCAACTGCTGTTCAGGGTATCAGATGATGGATTCAATTTACATACAGTGAGGCTACGTACAGGTCACCACAATAAAACGTTATTAATAGTGTACCATTAACTCCTCCAACACAATGACAATTCTATCTTCAATGCATGGTGGCTTTTCAGTGTGCTTCTGTTTAACTACACAGGTGGAAACAGGCAGTGTGTTAGGATCAATGACTACTATTGCCATCTTCAATACTGCGCTGGCGTGATCACCAGCATGGACATACAATATATGTCATACAAAAAAACTCATAGTCAGTCATCTTACACAACAAAAGCATTTCACACATTGCAATCTTTAGGTCACAGACCTTGTAGCCCAGACATAATGAGAACACTGATGAGAGGAGATCAGGCAGTCATAAAGACGGCTTCCACCAAAGAAAGAAAGGACTTTGATCTCTTTGGAAAGGAAGGTTAATTACCAGAAATAATGAGTCTGGGGTGCTATGACCATAAAGTCAAATTTAACCTTTTCGTTTCACATCCTGATCAAATCAACCCCATCTATAAAAGTGAATTTTACATTCTGTTTAGAATTACTACACAGGTTCTACAGGTAGGAAAATACAGACTTATGTTGTGGTTAAACTATATATTGACAATAACATTCACAATGATGTCATTCTTCCAACATTCTACAAATTATAGTTTAAAATCACTACTATTTCTCCATAAAAAAAGAATACCTGTAATTCAACCTTTCTGTACATCATATGTTCTATGCTATTTCTGCTATCTTACCATATATCTCTGATTCATATAAATCTCTCCATATAACTAATCCTTGTAACTCCTCCTACCTCTCTATACAGCTGATCTGTATAATTCTGATACCCAAAACTCTTTGTACAGTATCTCTCCATATAGCTCTCCATATAGCTGATCTCTATAACTACTCATAACTCTCAATATAACTGATCCTTATGATACCTCATTCTATACCTCCATTTAATTAGCATGCTGAGTAGGAGAGGTTATAGGGAGCATTCATAAGGAGGCAATGGCGGCTGTGTGTTTTTTTTTTTTGTTTTTTTTTAGGGGGGCAGCAAATGACCACGCCCCCCCTCTGGCTCTAATCACGTGCTTCATCCCCCTCCCCCCATTGGAATCCATAGTCCGGTGTCCTGTATGTAGATCAGGGGGCCGGATGCATTAATGAGGGGGCCCCAGTGTTGCCAACCGTCCGTATTTTTACGGACAGTTCGTAAAAACTGGTACTTTTTTCCCCTGTTCGTAAATGTCAGTTTTTGCCGGAATGCGCCAGTAAAAATAGCCGAGATCGGTTCGGCTTGGAACTGCGCATAGAGATTGGAGGCAGGGGGTAATGGTGGCTGCGGTGGCACCGCAGCGGGGGGTGGAGGCAGGGGGAGATTGGAGGCAGGGGGTGTTGGTGGCACCGCAGAGGGGGATGGAGGCAGGGGGTGATTGGAGGCAGAGGGAGATTGGAGGCAGAGGGAAATCTCCCTCTGCCTCCAATGGCAGAGGGAGATTGGAGGCAGATTGGAGGCAGAGGGAGATTGTGGCACTGCAGAGGGGGGTGAAGGCAGGGGGTGTTGGTGGCAGAGGGGGATAGAGGCAAGGGGTGATGTGACTAAATAATTTGCCCTTATTATATCGAAAATAACAAAAATATGTTTTTTTTACCTTAATATCCACCTTAAATAACATTGCTATTTGCCTAGCATACTTGTTTGTAGCCTAAATACTGAAATTTGCACCTAAAAATGTAATTTAGTAACCTTTGTGAAATACCAGAAAAAATACGTGGCTGTGCCAGTAAATTTCGGGTGTCGTGCCAGTAAATTTCAATCTGGTAGGTTGGCAACACTGGGGGGCCCCCATGTGCCCCTAATAGACGGGACACCACTTTATAAAGGGATACAATTAGGTAACATAAGAATAAGTTACATGCAGAGATAGGAGTTGTTATAAGAACCTACTGTATGTATAATTCAAAATATAATTTTCACATATAATTGATCCGTACAACTCAGTCTATCTTGACCCAATACTCATGTTTCTATCCCCTTAATGTGCATATAACTGATCCCTTTAACTCATACAATCTCTACTTAAAACCAAACCTTATAACATCTTGCTCTGAATATTCTTGCTCTGAATATTTCCAATCCCTACAACTCATGCACTTTAGCCCCTATATCTGCATATGGGGTTCAGTTCTATGTAGAGATTGGATAAGTTGATCAGTTAGAACTTCTACCACTACAAATTTATAAATCCATAACTCATCTGACCTTTACATAAAACTGATCACTATATTTGCCCTGTACACACAATCGGAATGTCCCTTACATTTGTGGTCAGCAAGAATAATTCTCCTATTACAGATAGCTAAAAAGATCATTGTTTTCAATGGTAATTTATCCGAATGGCAGAAATTGCTCCTTGCTCAAGGAGCTCCACCTCTGGTTGAGAAAGGATGGGCTGCAATGGTCTCCAAACTGCGGCCCTTTGCTTGCCATTATTGGGCAATTGAGGCCTTATTCCTGCCACTGACACCAATGATGGGGCATTATTCCTCCCACTGACACCAGTGATGGGGCACTATTCCTACCAATGACACCGATGATGGGGCACTATTCCTCCCACTGACACCTATTTCTCCCCCTAATACTAAAGATCAGGCATTGTTTATTCCCACTAGGCACAGTCTAGCCCCCCTAAAGTCTGAAGGACAGTAAACTGGCCCTTTCTTTAGAAAGTTTGGAGACCCTTGGGCTAAAAGCATCAGCTATAGGTAGAGATAGGAGAAGTTATTGATATCATAAATATGCAAATACAGGAGGAGTTATAGGGGTTGGTTATATGCAGACATAATAACTAGAGGCATCAGTTATAAATTTAAAAAAAGGAGTTATAGGGATCAGATTTATATAGAGCAGTGTTTCTCAACTCCACCTCAAGTACCCCCAACAGGTCATGTTTTCAGCATTTCCCTCAGATGAAACAGCTGTGGTAATTACTAAGGCAGTGAAACTGATCTAATCACCTGTGAAAAATAATCGTAAGCCTGAAAATATGACCTGTTGGGGGTACGCGAAGACTGGAGTTGAGAAACATTGATATAGAAAACAGTGGAGTTATAAGGACCAGAAAGATGCAGAGATAGGAGTTAGAACTGATCCCTACTCATCTGATCTCTGCATTTCTAAATAGGGCTGATCACTATATGCAGAGATAGGGCTAGAGGCATGAGTTTTAGGGATCAGCTCTATTTAGATATCAGAAGAGTTAATCAGTTATAACTCCTCCTATCACTGCATATATCTATATAACTCATGTGATCGTCACATAAATCTGATCCCTATAACTGCCCCTATCTCTGCATATTATAGAATCGTATAACTATGTATCTACAGTATATGGCTGTCCCCTAGCTCTCTATGTCAGGGGTCAGCAACCTGTAGATCAAGATCTACCAGTAGATCGTGGACAGGTGACTGTAGATCACGGTATGGGCTTGCTGACCCGCCATTCCAAAGCATCAGAGGGCAATGCAGGCATTGGCTGATTCCTCCTCTGTAGTGCTGTCTCCTGTCCCATGTGGAGTGGCCCCATTTACTTGAATGGGCTGTGATTGGCAGGGGGTAGCAGGCACCAAAAGAGACAGGGGGCCTTAATTCCTACTGCAGCATGTGTACACCTTTTGGCTGCTGCCTCAGCAGCTAAAGGGGTTAGTGATTGGGGCAGTAAAATCGCAATTCAACCGCAGGGTTTTCACGTGTGAACGAGCCCTAAGAGTGCCGCTTACGAAAGCAACTAATGGGTTAATTCACTATTACTGCTGCTCTTATAAAAAAGTGATCTGAGTGTGTTTAACAGGTGGTGGGGGTGATATGTTGCCTCCTCACCACTTAAATGAAACCCAGAATTGCCGTGCAATGAACGCGATTGCGACACTGTAGTGCGACAATTACAGGTTTAAAACTGGTGTGAGGTCACAGTATGCCTGGTGATCTTTGACTTCTCCCATGTTGTTCAGCTAGATCTCCACCTCTTTAAGGTTGCCTACCCCTGGTTTATATAACTGATTCTTATTATTTATTTTATCTCAGCATGTATTTGATGCTGATCCCCATTTCCTGCAATATCATTTCTCCCTATAACTCCCTTTATTATATGGGCCTCTAAAACTTTTCCCATCCCTGCATATAACCGGTTCCTATATCTCCTCTTATCTCTCTATATATTTACAGCCTCCTCTTTATATATTTCCTCTTGCTACCTCTGCATATAAACAGCTCCTTACAACTCTCATCTCTGCAAGTAACCATTCCCTGGAATATTTCCTCCTATCTCTGCACAGAACAGCTCCCTTTATCTCCCCATACGCAGAAACTATTCCCTACATCTACTTCTACCTTTCCATATATGCGTCCCCTCTGACTCCTCCCATCTCTCTATAACTCTATATAACGCAGTAGACTCGTATGCTTTGAAAATCTCCTTCATCAGTCTCCACAGATCTCTGTTTATTCCTGTGTCAGCAAGTCTAAGTTCTATTAATTATTAATAAGTCAGCAGTTAATTAATGAATTCAAACTCATTTTTAAACACTACACAAGCCTTTAACTGTGAGCGCTCATTAACTCAAACTTTACAGGTCCTCTGGAAAAGCCTCCAAGTATACATACACCGCACATACCCCTCCCATACCCACTTAGAAAGAAAAAAAGGAAAAAACATCAAAGAGAGGTATTTTAAACCGTAAATAGCAAGGAGGAAAGAGATTATGGAAATAAAGGTGTGGAGGAGGGGAAGGTGTTTTGGAAAGCAAAAATAAATGTGAAGAAGAGAATGAGACAAGTGAAGTGAAAGGGATCATGGGAAGTCGTTGGCTGCAACATAGGTGGTGAAAGAGAAACGTAATGTGGGGAGGAAATGAGTGGAGCGAGATAAGAGATCGCTGGACACAATAACAACTACGAAGGAGACGAAAAAGAGAAGAAATCACAATAATATTGGCTTGGGTTGTTTTCAGAATAGAATTTTACTGACCACATCCTGGAGTTTATTTACTAACAAAGAAAATAATAGACTTGTATCAATTTAATAGCAAACATACACAGCCCAAACCAAATGCATGTTCTCCTCTTTATAGCAAATTGGAATTGGTTGCTATGGGTTACTACACTTTTCAATAAGCTCCTTGCACTATTTACTGAACATAAATGTCTTGAAGGATATCTAAACCTAAGAACCTAAGAATGTTATTTATTGCAGCCTACTGGTCCTTCAATGTGGTGGCTGCATTACTGTAATCCGGCCATACACTGATAGAAAATCTATCTAAAGCTCGCCATACACAGATCAGAATTTGTCCGGTTCAAGCCCTGTGTTGGCTCCCCCTCCCGCTCAACCAAAGTCAATTGTGGACTGCCCACCTGTAATGTACTAAGAAAGGGAAGCCCGCACAGGCAAAGAGGCGTACCAGTACATTGCTGCATGCTTCTGAATTTAGGGTGTGCGCATACGTGCCCCCCTGCCAGCAGCTGCTGTGATTGTACACAGTGGGAGCCTGTCAGCAAGTCTCAGCCAATGATTCACAGCTGGAACCTGCTGACTGGCTGTGTACAACCACAACCCAGAGCTCTGTGTTGACAATCAATAAATGAATGTGTACAGAAGGAACGACCTCTCTGTTTCTCATCTCTGCTTTGCAGGGATGGGAAACTTACAGATCTATTAGAATAAGCAGCACACTGTACACACATTACACATACTTTGAACCCTTTGATTGTCCTAGGTGTTAACCCCTTTCCAGCCAGTGTCATTATTACAGTGATAGTGTATTAGTGTCACTGGTGATGTCAGTCAGCCCCCCCCCCTCCAGTGTCAGTTAGCGTCAGATTGCTCCCCGCACTATTGCAGTCCCATTATAAGTTGCTGATCTCCACCACTGCTGAACACTGTACAAAAAACATATCTATACCATAATTTGTAGGTGCTATAACTTTTATGCAAATCAATCAATACCCATTTATTGGGATTTTTGTTTCATCAAAGACCAGTATAATACATCTTGGCCTAAATTTAATAAGAAAGTCGATTTTAGATTTTTTTTTTTATTTATTTATTGGATATGTTTTGTAGCAGAAAGTAAAAAAAATATGTTTTTTGTTTATATAATAATAATAAAAAAATAAAAAAAAACAGTGGTGATCTAATGCCACCAAAACAAAGCTCTATTTGTGAAAAAATTATATAAATTTAATTTGGGTACAGCTTTGCATGATCGAGCAATTACCAGTTAAAGTAGTGCAGTGCTAAATAGAAAAATAATGGCCTGGTCATAAGGGGGTAAAACCTTCCGGAGCTGAAGTGGTTAATCAACTTCTATTAAAGGAATATGTTGAAAAATGTTCCACTGACTAGCAGCTGCAGATCAGTGTATTCTGACAGCGGAGGGTGCTACTGTCTAATTGTGATGCCTAAGCGGTAGGATTCCTCCATCCACTTTTGTGGATGGAGTAATCTGTGTTTTTTTTTTTTTTTTTTTTAGGTTAAGCGTAAAAAAGAAAACGAAACATGTATGCTCAGCCTACAGATTCCTTCAGCCAGGCTTGCATTTGCAGTGCTAGCTATTGTACTCAGCCAACAGTTTTCCACCCAGCTCCCTTGATTTTTCAATCAAAGGGCAACCCACAAAACAAAATCTGCTCAGTGTATGACCATCTTTATCTATTTTTTTCGGCCAAGTACATATTCTGCAACTATAAAAAAATCAGTTGATCCTGACAGAAATCTAGCGTCCTTGTAACCTCCTGTGCGCTAAACTAAAATCTTAAACAATGTTATTAACCTTTACAGTCCAAAGTTGAAATAAGTACATTAATATGTAAATATAACGTTAAATTCCAGGTATGAGTTTTATTGCATAGCTATAGGTCCAGCCTGGAGCAATATATGTAAACATAAGCCATACTTGTGGGACCGCTGTCACTATTACTAGTGATTGCTGTCATCTTCCCATGCTGTCTAGTGACAACAAGAGGTCACTCACTTTCTTAGCATGTGTGCTGTTCACAGAATGGTGGGATATATAGTCCAAAACAGTGGTGTCAGGAGGGGGGGGGGGGGGGCTGAGAGGGGGCGGAGCCCCAAGTTGGCCCTCAAAAAGCCCCGGATCTTGGGCATTAACAATTGTATTGTTAGCCCCGAGTCCGACGGTCCAAGCGCCGGCAACCAGCCGTATGCAAGAGTCAGACAATCACTGACACTGGGGATCGATCCGTCTCTGAGCGCGGCCAGTGAGTGACATAAGTCCTGACTCCTGGATCCTGCACTGCCTATGATGGATGTCACACTGGTACAATGTCGGGACCATAGGACGTGTGACATCCATCATAGGTGACGCCGGGTCAAGCCAGGCAGCAACCAGCAAGCAAGCCTAAACCACCACAAACCCCCCGCGCCCCCAGGTCAGTGCATGTGTCAGCTAGGTTAGTTCAGGTGTCTGCTAGGTCAGTTTAGTGGTCAGCATTGATAGGCACTGGTAAGCCAGGCAGCAACCAATAAGAGAGCCTAAACCACCACAACCCCTCACCTGCGCGCGCTGAGCGCTCTGGAATCCCCTCTGTTATAGCAAGATATACAGTGCAGTGTCTGTTTTTTTTTTTATATACAGTGAAGTACCTTATTTCAGAGGGCCACTGAGCGCTCATGTGACCTCCCTTCTCTTTCCTCCTCTCCTTCTAGCTGATGCCAGAGGGGAATCTCAGCCCCTCCCACTGTAGTCCTCAGATCAGGGAAGGAGAGCACTGGGAGGTCATGTGACTTCACAGTGGAGGTGTAAAATAAGGTATTTAGCTGTATATTTTTTTTTTTTTAAAACTCAAATACTGTACAGTATATCTTCCTGTAAAAGAGGGTCATTTTTGGATCAGTGCCTTTTCATTTCATCTGGTGATCCAGCCAGCAAGACTGTTGTTTTTTAAATGCTCAATCTCTCCAGCAGAATGTATCAGTTTACATGCATGGGACAAACTATTTACCGCTGACAGGGGTGCTTACAATGATCAGTTTTTATGTTATCATGTAACACTTCCGTCCCCCTAAAACTGTTGCTGTCTGCTGTGCCCCCTGTACTCTTTTATCCAGAGGAGTGTCACTCTAATACAGAAGGAATGTTACTGGCCAGACCACAGGGGGAAAAAAGCAAAAGGAGGGGGAGCTGTGGTGGCTCAACGTGATTGGCACTGCGCTGACAAGCCATTCACCTCTGCAGCCAAGAGTTCGGATCCCGGTCTCGGCTACATGTGAATTGAGTTTGGTGGTCTCAGCCCGGCTCCCGGTGGGTGTGCTATGCAAGGTACGCCTGTGCTTAGTACGCCCACCACCCCCCCCCCACAAAAAAACCACCACACTTGCACGCACACGAAATTGGTTTAAAACACATGCACTTTGGCCATGCGGTCTCTTAAATAAAGAGAGGCGAAGGACCTACGGGGCTGGCTGGGTGGGCTAGGCCCCCTCAATCCCTCATAGGGGGAGTCCCTCTGCCCCATTGGGGTCCTGTTGGGCCCCAGTTGGGCTCCCAAGAGGAGCAGGTAGGGCGGGGTGAGTGGGAGGCCCCCCTTCACACCCGCCATTGCCACCAGGGGCATGGAGAAGGATGGCGATTGCCTCCGGGGGGAGGGTCTGCCTACTCCCAACTCCTGCAGTCCGGCTCCTCTCTCTCGAGTTCACGCACAAAAATACACTTTAAAAAAAAAAAAAAAAGGAAAAAAAAAAAAAAAAAAAGCAAAGGAGGAAAAAATGCAGCCAAAACATCTAACGATTGATAAACTGCAATATATTATTGACTTGTGCTTTTTTTCAACCTTGCCTACTATGTTACTATTACTTTTTTGGGTTTAATACCACTTTAATTATTACATATTATTATTATACAGGATTTATATAGCGCCAACAGTTTGCACAGCACTTTACAATGTAGGGAGACACTACACCAACAGTACAATTCAAAACAAGAGGGTAGAGGAGCCCTGCTCCTGTGAGCTTACAATTTAAGAGGGAGGGGCAGGTGAAATAAAAGGTAGGGACTGTGAAGGAAGAACTGATGAACTATTACTGTACATATTTGTTTTTTTGGCATTTAGATACGCTTTTCACCATATGTTATTAGCAGAATTATCAGACAAACTCCAGCAAAGGATGCAATAACAAAGCAATCTCCAAAACTACAGAGGAGGGGAATGAAGGTCTAGAAAGTATCTAAGTTACAGAAAGGAATAAAAGGCCATAAATGAAAGTATATGGATTACAAATCTGCGTGGGCATATGACATGGCATAGCAAACCTGCATGGACGTGCTGTGCCAAGGAAAAAAAAAATGGAGGCACAGGTGTGAAATGTGTAGCCAAAAATCCAAAGACAGACGGAATTGTAGACTAAACTTAGACGTCTAGAAAGGAAGGGGCTTGCTGGAGCTGGAGGCAAGGGGTGTGCATGGTTGCCACCACATCTGATGTCCACAAATAACCATTAAAGCTATACAATAACCATATCAGGTGATCCTAAATTTATATATATATATATATATATATATATATATATATATATATATATATATATATATATAGTTATTTATATCTATAGATATATATATCTAGATATCGATATCATATATATATATATATATATATATATATATATATATATATATATATATATATACATGCTTTTTATTATTTCTAGACAGCCAGGGGCAGCGATATGTGAAGAAGGGTCTCTAATTGCATTTGCTATCAGACAAAAGATGAGAAGATAAGGGGGTAAGGTGCCAGGAGAGGGGCAGTGAATGACAAGGGAGAAAGAAGAAGGTACAAGAAGTAGACAAAGCTTGGAGGAGGATAGGAAGAAGAGGAGAGGGATGACATAGAAATGAGGGAGAAGAAGTGGGGTACAAGGAAAACTAGAAAAGTAAAAAGAGAAGCCAACAAGTGAAGAGAGGAGGAGTAGTAAGTGATGAGGAGAAGAAGGGGGGAGTGTGAGAGAAGGAGAAGGGGAGGAACAAAGAAGACTGACCTGTGGGAGTCTCAGTCTCCAGGGGGAAACACAGGGGGGCGACCAAGAGCACATGGAGCAGTTGTGGGTACATGGTGTCGGTGTATAGTTCCTTAGATCAGTGTTCTCTCCTTCTCTATGTAGCCAGCCGAGTACATTTCTCTTCTCCCTTGATCACGACATACTTCTCTCCCCCTCTTCATTCCAGCCTGCTCCAGCACGGGAAAGTTGCAGAGTGCAGAGAGTGTCAGACTAAGCACAGTGTACCGAGACTGACGTCATGTGCTGCCAGTTCCCGGAGCGCCAGTGCCACCTGCTGGACGCACAGGGGGACACGGTGCAATAGCGCCATCTGCTGGCCTCTCTGATGGACTACTACGCATTGTTCTCCCCGCACACCTCCAGAGACAGAGCTACCATGTGAGCACAGACCTCGCCGACACGGGCTTCTCTTTCTGGAAACTCACTTTAAAGTGTTACCTGCCTTTATTTTCGTCCCACCGACATCAGTCTTTACTTATATTATTGTTATTACTACCAAAATAAAAAGAATGTCTCCCAATCGTAGCTCAGGGCCGCTTTTAGTGCTCCTTATGTTTCTAGAAAGGAGAGCTCCTCCTTTGGTGTGACATTTGAAGTGACTGGCATCATTTGTCCACGTGTGTGGGGCTCATTCGTTCTGTGCCCACAACTTGTTTACTTCTATTCGGAGCGCTGTCTGGATAATACAGGGAAACTTGCTCTTTGCTGCCGCCTACAGGCCAAATACATTAAGGCAGGAGATTTCTTCTCTTCTATTGTACAATGTATCAATGTCTGAAAAAAAAAAGGATTTTACAATCAGTTTATTGAATTAGGTGGATGCTTGTCAACCCCAAAGGTGTTCAGGAACTGAAGACCGGGCATTTTGTTGCCCATTTTTTGTTTCCATGTGAAAAAAAATTTTTATTGATTTTTTTTGCTAGAAAATTACTAAGAACCATAAACTTTTTTTTTTTAACCACTTCAATACCAGGCACTTCCGCACCTTCCTGCCCAGGACAATTTTCAGCTTTCAGCGCTGTTGCACTTTACATGGCAATTGCGAGGTCATGCTACACTGTACCCAAACTACATTTTTATCATTTTCTTCCCACAAATAGAGCTTTCTTTTGGTGGTATTTAATCATCTCTGGGGTTTTTATTTTTTGCAAAACACCCACATTTTTTCAAAAAATGTTTTTATCAGTTTCTGTCATAAACTTTTGTTTCCCCCTTCACTGATGGGCATTAATGAGGCGGCACTGATGGGCACTGATGAGGCGGCACTGATGAGGTGGCACTTATAAGCACTGATATGTAGAATTGATGGGCATTGATAGGCAGCACTGATGGGCACCCAGTGGCGATCCTGACTTCCCTGGGGCCCTAAGCAAAATGACATGTCACATTAAAGTTGAGAAGCGAGGGGGGGCGCTGCCGACAGTGACATGTCACATTACAGATTAAAGTTGAGAAGCGGGGGAGGGGGTGTTCTGCTGTCGGAAATTACATCTTACATTAAAGTGGGAAGCGGGGGGTGCTGACTTCTTACCTTTTCTCCAATGCAGCCAGCAAGTTGAAAATCGGGGTGAGGGGTCAAAATGGAATTCTCACCAGGCGGGTCCTCTAGTCATTTGGGGGCCCCTCTGCAGCTTTGCGGGGCCCTAAGCAGCTTGCATAGTGAGCCTATAGGGCGAATCGGCCCTGTAGGCACCAATAAGCGGCACTAATATGTAGCACTGATGGGCACTAAATGTATAGAAAGAAACTCCCACACTGCCAGTAGATAGGAATAGTGGGGGAAGGGGCAGCACTGATGGTCACTGATAGGTGGTACTGATGGACACTGATAGGTGGTACTGATTGGCACTGATAGGTGGCACTGATGGGCAGCACTGAGGATGAGGTACTGATGATGAGGTAATGATGTGTTACTGACAGGTGTTACTATTGGGCACTGATTGGCACTGTGGTGGGCTCCGATTGGCACTGTGGTTGTCACTAATTGGCACTGTGCTGGGCACTGGAAGTCTTTTATATTGCCGACACTGCTGGGCACTTATTGGCATGTGATTGGCACATCTGAGGGGGTTGTGCTAATAATCAATGTGCTGATTATCAGCACAGACCACCCCCCCCCCCCTCTGACAGGGAGACCCACCGATCGGCTCTCTCTGACAGAGGCTCCTTATCACGATCGGAGATGCGGCGTGTCAGACCCCAGTCAGGGTAACAGAACCACTTCCTGGACGTCAATATGTTTTTGACTGGGTTGGAAGTTGTTAAAGTGATTGTAACGCTTTGTTTTTTTCATACTTACAGTACCTCCACTGTGCAGTTAGTTTTGCACAGAGATCCTCAACTTCTAGGGTCCCCAGCGGCGCTGGTAGCTCCTTGCTGCATTATATAATCCCCTAAGAGAAGCATTTCTCCCGGGGGGGAGGGGATCGCTCCAATGTGAACCTAGACTAAAGCAGAGACCCTAGAGAATAAAGTGGTGGGCTTTGCAATTTTTAGGTCACATAGTATTTGCACACCAGTTTTTCAAACGTGATTACTTGGGAAACAATACACTTTTAAAAATTTGAATACAAAAAACACAATACATAACCCAATTTTTTGGTAAAATATAAAAGATGCCACTTGCCATTCTGCGGTAGTCTTCAGTCTTCTCTTCCTTGCGTTGTCTTCTGTTACATTTGGACGCACTGCCTTCTGAGACCTGTGTGTGTCCCAGAAGACAGCCACAAAGCGCAAAGCTTTTCACAAGGCGCAGCGCGACTCCCGCATGCGCAGTAGGAAACGGTGATTGAAGCCGCAAGGATCCACTGCCTGTTTCCCTTACTTCGAATTGTGGCTCTGATGGACAGATCGGCCTCGGGCGGCCAACATTGCGGGCACCCTGGACAGGTAAGTGTGCTTATTAAAGGTCAGCAGCTAGAGTGTTTGTAGCTGCTGACTTATAAAAAATATTTTTTTTACAGTTGGACCTCCACTTAAAATAATAATGGTAAACATGACAAATAAAGAGGGTGAATATCCTGAACGGGGGCACAGACAGCAATAAAAACTGACAGAGGTTCTAATCCATCTGCACTCTATCCCAAACTGCACCCAAACAAAATTTGTATAATTTTGTTTTTCACTTAATTGCTTCAGCCTCAGAGGATTTAGCTGCCCAATGACTGGGCCATTTTTTGCCATACGGCACTGTGTCGCTTGAACTGTCAATTGCACGGTCGTGCAATGTTTTACCCAAACAAAATTGACATCCTTTTTCTCCCACAAGTAGAGTTTTCCTGACAGACTCCATGGCAGCCTACGTGTGGGTTTTTTTTTTTCACATCAGACTTAACCGACATGGTAGAGGCTTGAGGGAGATTCATTTTAGTACCGCCTTTCATAATTCCTCTACGGTTTCGCATCACTTGTGGTATCTCCCCTTTTTTTTTTTTTTTTTCGTTTATTCGTTCATTTATTTAATTTATCTATGTATTTTTTTTTCCATTACAAAAGTTATGAAAAAATAAAGAGGAGAATATATGATGTTTACTCCCCGAAGTAATTTTGGAGCGTGATGAGAAGTAGTACCAAGAGAAAGATGTTCACCGGGTTTACATATATAAAAAAAAAAGAAAAGCAAAAAAAACTGTCCATGTTTAGTAATCCTCTTTTTCTCCCCCCAACCTCTCCCCCCCCCCCCCCTTCCCTGCTTCTAGATTATTTTACCTCTGTGATCTGGTCGGTTGATTTTTCCTTTTTTTCTCTGAGGGCTTAGCTTTCTATTTCAGTTATTGCCTGTACATATTTTTCAGTTGTTTTAAATGATCTCCATTGGTCCCAAATTGTTCCGCTTCTGCCGTCTTCTTCTTCTCCCAAATCAGCCCTTCTCAGATACTCCGTCTCCGAGACATGGCTGACCCGGTATATCCATTCTTTTATGGGGGGCTTTTGAGGTTGCAGCCAGAATTTCGGGATTAATCCTTTTGCTGCGTTTAACAAGACTGGGACCAATGTAGAACCATACTTCTTCCCTTTTACTGGCCCTTGTCCATGAAACAGGCAAGTTATTGGATCTAAAGGGATCCGTTCCCCTGTGATTTCCTCTATGGCTTCAAGTACCTCTACCCAGTATTTTTGTACCCTCGGGCAGTCCCACCAGATGTGGAGTGTGGTCCCTGTTTGGTTACACTTCCTCCAGCATAAGGGGGAATTAGTTGGATGTATTTTGTTTAATTTAACCAGGGTCAAATGCCATCGCATCATACATTTGTAGTTGGCTTCAACTGTAGTGATATCTTTTGCGTATTTATACACTGCTCTTATCATTTGACATTCTTCTATTTTTTTCCCAAGTCTTTCCCCCATTGCTCTATGGCAGGAAGTGTTCCCTTTGTCCCTAATTCTGTCAGTATCTTATATATTGCCGCAATTCCATGTTGTAATGGTTTTCCAGTCGAACAGAGTTTTTCCATTGGGTTCAGTGCTGTGTCCACTCTTATTGGTGCAGGTAATGTACTAACAAAGTGATTTAACCTCTTCAGGTCCGCGCTATTAACAGAATACGTCAGCAGCGCGGACCTGAGGCGCCAGGGTCACGTCTTTGGACGTGATTTACTTGTAATTCCCCGCGCGCGCCACAGGGTGGCGCGCGGCGGGGAAAAACAGTCCCGACACATCACCGAGGATCCGATGCGTGTACCCGGCGGCCGCGATGTCCGTCAGGTACACGCGATCGTCGGTGAGAGAGCAGGGACATGGAGCTCTGAGTGTAAACACAGAGCTTCACGTCCTGTCAGTGAGAGGCGACTGATGCTGTTTCTCTTGTACATAGGGAGACAGCATCGGTCACCTCCCCCAGTCACCCCCCTCCCCCCACACAGTTAGAACACACCCAGGCAATACATTTAACCCCTTCCTCACCCCCTAGTGTTAACCCCTTCAATGCCAGTCACATTTATACAGTAATTAGTGCATTTTTATAGCACTGGTCGCTGTATAAATGTGAATGGCGCCAAAAATGTGTCAAAAGTGTCCGATGTGTCCGTCGCAATATCGCAGTCCCAATAAAAATCGCAGATCGCCGCCATTACTAGTAAAAAAAAATATAAAAAAATATCATAAATATGTCCCCCATTTTGTAGGTGCTATAACTTTTGCGCAAAGCAGTCACTTATTTTTTTTTTACAAAAATACGTAGAAGAATACGTATCGGCCTTAACTGAGAAAAAAAAATATTAAAAAAATAAATAAAAAATGGGATATTTATTATAGCAACAAGTAAAAAATATATATATATTTTTAAATTGTCGCTCTTTTTTTCATTATAACGCAAAAAATAAAAACCGCACGGGCGATCAAATACCACCAAAAGAAAGCTCTATTTGTGGGGAAAAAAAGGACGCCAATTTTGTTTGGGTGCCACGTCGCACGACCGCGCAATTGTCAGTTAAAGCGACGCAGTGCCGGAAGCTGAAATTTCGCCTGGGCACGAAGGGGGTTTATGTGCCCAGTAAGCAAGGGGTTAATTGTAAATATTCCCAGGCTGTTATCTGATCACCTCCTAGTGTTAGTATTTCTTCCCTTTTTCTTATTTTCCCCTGTGTGACTATATCTCCTACTCTTTTACTACCTAATTTCTTCCCCAGCCTTGTCTTATTTCCTGGTGCGAAAAAATTAGTGTCTGTTAGCGGGATTAATGGTGAGTTGTATTCCCATTTTTATCGTTTGTGTAGTAAATCCCATATTTTAAAGACTTGTTTTGTGATGCTGTGTGTATCTGTGTTTATTATTCTAAATTTAGGTGGAATCCAAACGTTTGTGTTTAATTGTGCCTATTTTTCTTTCCATCTGTGCCCATTTTTTTAACGTGTTCCTATTTGTTCATTCCACTAGTCTTGCTAGGATTGCGGCTTGATGGTATCTTTTTATATCGGGCAGGGCTAGTCCTCCACTTTTTTTTCCCCGAGTAAGGGTTGAGTAACTTATTCTAGGTTTTTTGCCCTGCCATATATATTTTGAAATTATAGATTTTATTAATTTAAATTTTTTTTGTGAGATATTGATTGGGACCATTTGGAATTTGTATATTATCTTTGGTAAAACCATCATTTTAAACGCGTTTATCCTCCCTATCCAGGAAATCTGTCTTTTAGCTAGATTTTTTAAATCTTGTTTTATTTCATTGACTAGGGGGATATAATTTGCCTCATAGAGTCCATCGACCTTGGGGGTAATTTTTATTCCTAGGTAAGTAAGTGCCCTTTTTTCCCAAGTAAAGGGGAAGACTCTCTGTAGGTCTACTTCTTCCTGTGAATCTACGTGTGGGTTAACCCCGCCTCCTCTCCAATGCTATAGGACCCCATACCCATAAAAGTCAGCTCACCTCTCAGTACTGCATTCCTTTTTTGTCCTTCTCCAATGGACCTACACTGTTCACGTCTGTTCGGATGTTCCAGGATTCCGGGCACACTTCTCATGCGGTGCAAGTTTGTGGCCCAGCCACAGGCGGGTGTGTAGCTTTTGTGGCACTAGTTTCCTTTGCGGTGATAGGGAAGTTGCCTCTGTGTGCCTGAAGAACAGATGCATCCTCAGCTGACAAGGTCTTCGACCATCTTCTCTTATCCATGGCAGTCGCCTCTGTGTTTATGTGTGCTGTTGTTTTATTTGGTCTGTGTATATCCCTAATTTTCTGTGTCCACTGCTGCTTCCTCATGGTGGCTGGAATACTTCTGCGTCTCAGCTCGCCGCGGTGTTCCGGGTCGCGGCCACCGCCACCGTCCGCGCATGCGTGAAGACCTTTCCCAGTTAGAGGCTTGGTTTGCGCATGCGCAGTTCGGCAGATCCCCCACGCCGCCATGCAAGTGTCATTCGGCTGCCTCCCCACGTCACAGGCGGGAGATTTGAAAGCTGCTGCTCACCTTTGCCATTTGGGATTTCCCCTGGCACTGAGCAGAGGCAGCATTTCACTGCTTCCACTGCCATGCAGAGCCTGCTGGGGATGTGGCACACGAGTCCCGGATGGCAGGTTCCTGTGTGACTGTTGTTATGCCCGAACGGTTGGGGAAAAAAAGACAGAGGATCAGCGTATCGAGTCTCTAGTGAAACGAGTGGTGCAACAATCTTTGAAGGAAATGGATACATCCCACACACAAAGTCAGTCCAATACCACTCTGTCTGGCTCCACGGTTGATGAGGCCCGTGAGGAACCAGGCCCTTCCCAGCCCTACGCTTCCTCGCCTGATTCTTCGGATAGCGAGTTGGGAGGTGATGAGGAGAGTGAAAGCTTCGACTTCTCCCTAGTTTCCCCGCTTATTAAGGCTATTAAGGAGGCCCTTATGTGGGAAGACCCTTCTACTCCCCTAGCTAAACAGAAAACGTTTTTTAAACACCTGGGGAAAGAACGCCCAAGCTTTCTGCTCTTGGCTGAATTAAAGGGCATTTTCGATGAGGAATGGAGTAAAGTGGACAGGAAGTCCTCCATGACAAATAAAACCTCCAGGCTGTACACCTTTAACCTCTAGCCGACTGCCCGCCGTCATTTTACTGTGGGACGGTGGCTCTCCTGGGCGAGAGCCCGTAGCTAAACGTCCGCATTTTTGTGGCCGCTAGGGGGCGCGCGCGCCGCCGGCGGCCCGCGCGCACCCCTCTGCTCGTCCCCCGAGTCCTGCGTGCGTGCTCGGCGGGCGCGATCACCGCCGGGCACGTGTGCTTGTTCGTTACAGAGCGGGGACCGGGAGCTTTGTGTGTAAACTGTCAGCGGGGAAACGCTGATCTTCTGTTCATAGTTACAATGTATAAACAGAAGATCAGTGCTTTCCCCTAGTGAGTCCACCCCCCCATACAGTTAAAACACACCCAGGAACACACTTAACCCCTTCCCCGCCCCCTAGTTTAACCCCTTTACTGCCAATGGCATTTTTATAGTAATCCAATGCATTTGTATAGCATTGATCGCTATAAAAATGCCAATGGTCCCAAAAATTTGTCAAAATTGTCCGATGTGTCCATAATGTCTCAGTACTGAAAAAAAAACGCTGATCACCACCATTACTAGTAAAAAAAAATATTAATAAAAATGCCATAAAACGCTATAAATTTTGCGCAAACCAATCAATAAACGCTAATTGCGTTTTTTTTTACGAAAAATATGAAGAAGAATATGTATCGGCCTAAACTGTTTTTTTATATATTTTTTGGGGATATTTATTATAGCAAAATGTAAAAAATATTGAATTTTTTTCAAAATAGTCACTCTATTTTTGTTTATAGCGCAAAAAATAATAATCGCAGAGATGATCAAATACCACCAAAAGAAAGCTCTATTTGTGGGAAAAAAAAGACGCCAATTTCGTTTGGGAGCCACATTGCACGACCGCGCAATTGTAAGTTAAAGCGACGCAGTGCCGAATCACAAAAAGTGCTCTGGTCATTGGACAGAAATATGGTCCGGGGGTTAAGTGGTTAAGGCAGATGAAGTGAAGTACCTGCAAAACATTCCTCTTGTAGAGGCGGCTGTAATGTGTCTGGCCAAACATGTTACTCTCCCTTTGGATTATGCGGTTTCCTTCAAGGATGGTCTCGATAGGAGGATAGATCAGGACCTCAAGAGAATTTACAGGCTTGCCGGTATGGCTTGTAAACCCGCCCTGGCTCTAGCAGCCATGTCTAAAGCTATGGAAGCATGGACAGAGAATGTGGATTCCTTCCTTAGGGGTATTGCAGAAGAACTGGCTAGAAGTTCGGCAGCTGCGGAGCTGAAACTAGCGAAAGTAGCTTTCCTGGGGGAGACGTCTATCGATTTGATCCACCTGATGGCCCGAATTATGCTGTCCTCAGTTACGGCTAAGCGGGCCTTATGGCTGAGCCCTTGGCTTGCCCCCCATCATCCAAGCAAACCTGCGATGAGCCAGGCATCCAGTGGTCGTGAGTCGGCTAAATCTTTTTGAGATCACGCCCGCTCAGACAGGTCGGGTGGGGGCCCGTTTGCTCCTCTTCCAGCATGTCTGCGTGGCCTCGATCTTGGACTACTGGGTCGTCAGGTTGGTCTCATCAGGCCACGCATGGTCCTTCTCCAGTGTTCCTCCCCCCAGATTTGTCTCCACTCTACAGGCTCTACTGTCCTACGTGGACTTGCCAAAAACCCAGGGAGCAGTGGTTTGTGTCCCAAAGGACGAATGGTTCCAGGGGGTATACTCCTCCCTTTTCTTGGTTCAAAAGAAAAGCAGTGCCTGGCACCCGGTAATAGACTTGACATACCTGAACAAATTTATAAGACACGGAAAGTTCAAAATGGAGACTCTATCAACTATTCAGCAAGCCATACAGCCAGGCGACTGGCTGATTTCGATCGACTTAAAGGACGCTTATTTCCATGTGCCAGTGACAAAAGAGTTTCTCAAATACCTCCGATTTCACATTCACGCAAGAGCATCTGCAATTTATCTGCCTGCCCTTTGGGCTAACGATTTCACCTCGAGTCTTCTCAAAGGTCCTTTTGGCCATAGTGGCCCTCATCAGGTTGAAGGGAGTATGTCTTTATCATTATCTCAATGATCTCCTAGTCCTGTCTCAGGATAGGGAACCACTGCTGATGCACAGAGAACAGGTGATCTCAACCCTGTCCAGTTTCTGATGGCTCTTAAACATGGATAAAAGCCACTTGGATCCAGCCCAACGCAAAATATACCTAGGGGCTCAGTTCGAACAGTGGAAAACACCATCTCTCTCCCGGTGGAGAAAATTCCAGTGATTCAGGAAAGGATTTCCCGGGCCTTAGATGCCCCACGTCTGAAAGCATCACAGTGCCTAAAGATTATTGCCACAATGGTCTCCCCGACCCCCATGGTCAAGTGGGCCCTTTGGAGGTTACACCCTTTCCAGTCAGGATTCCTTCAGCAATGAAAATCAGGTGGCAAGAATCAGCTCAAGAAGAACAAGCACAAATAAGGTTTATGGGAGGATCTGGACCAAGTTTGTTGAGTTCTCCTCTGCGGCCGGCAGGTCTTTCAGAAATCCAGAAGTTCAAGACGTTCTCAGCTTTCTTTAGTCTGGACTAGATCTATCATTATCTGTCAAATTATCTCACAACTGTTGGGCCTGAGGCTGGACATCCTGACAATCCCATGACGGGCCTGGATACTGACCGTACTGGCATGGCCCCCCAAAGCACCCGTGAAGTGCAGGAGAAATATGTAGAGTACTTTACGGGGGTAGGGGGGCCATTGCTAGGCCAGGCAATCTCCGATTTTTTGTGAAAAAAAATAATAATTTATTTTCTGTGGAAAGCTAGATTTGTCATTATTGCACATGTTTCTTTTATCTGTCTTCCAGGTTCTCTTAGTGCACTTTAACTGGCAAGTAGATTTGTCTTTAGTAAATAACCACCATTGTCACTGTAAACAACAACTTCATTTTAAAACTGGTATTGAGCATAGAAAGAAGAAGCCACACATTATTGATTATAAAACAATTTTTACTCTGTGCACATTCACATGTGCGTTATAAAATTTCTGGGAAAATTCCAAACTTTTATTTTTTATATAATTACTTTTTTTTTGGCATAAACAGGCATGTTTCAAACAATAAAACATATAAAACTATGGAAAAATATTATATAATAAGATGCGCTAATATTAACTTATAGGTGTAAATCATACAAACAAACAAATCAGGGAGAAACAGTCTCCGTATGTGTTAGAATTCATGTGATTAGTCCTTAATCAGGTGCACAGTGAAGGCAGCAGCACGGATTCCATTGAGGAAAGAAACATAACATAAATGATGCCCTCCTTCACTAAGAGTGTGGATCCCAGTCCTTCAAACTGTGAATCAGGTGATCAGGCACTCGTATGCGGATAGATATGAAAAAAAGGAAAAAGAAAACCTCATTGCACAAACATCAGGTAGCAGGCGGATAATGCGATCCAAAAACATCAACAGATGCACTCACGAATCCCCGCTTAGTACAAGCATGAAACGCCACTCAGTGTGCTGTCTCCTCAACTCGATCCGATAGACTCGGATTCGATCGTAGGCTCCTCCCTACGCGTTACGTCACGGGCACGCGACTTATTCATGGGTTGCTACGGTGATTGAGGATAGCTTGTGTTTAAATAGCCTCCTCGATGTCAGCGTGTCATCGGAGTGAGCAACAGGGAAAAAAGGCAAACATCATTGGGGCTACAAACCTTGCACATAGTAGGTTTTATGTGAGCGCAAAGGCTGATACATGGATATACAAAGTTTTTAATACATATATCAAATAGAAATTAAAAAGATTAAAAACACTAATGATTTCCATTTCAAATACCTAAATGCGCCCTCTCGTGGCCAGGTACTGAACTGAGCATACAAAACCATATAGTATACTGGATAAATTGATTAAAAATTATAAATTGTATATATATATAATAATAAAAAATTAATTAGTTGCTATTACATGTGTATCTGCACTGATAATAACAATAGGACCATCACTAAGACCCAAAGAAGAATAAATAAAAATAAAAAATCATGAAATTTAAAAATAAAGATTGCAAAGTCTAAAAATCAGAAATGAAACAATTAAGATCAAAATCTATATTCAGGCCATTGGGAGATAGAGTTTGCATCTCATGTATCCAGCGAGACTCAGACTTGCTCAGTTCCCTTATTTTGTGACTGCCTCTCCAGTGTGGATTATATTTGGCAATGGCCCAAAATTTCATTTCTCTGGGATTTTTATGATGACACACATCAAAATGTCGGGACACATTATGTTTGGGGAAAGCCTTCTGAATATTTTGGACATGCTCCCTGATACGCTTCCACATTGGTCGCTTAGTCCGTCCAATATACTGAAGCGAACAGGAGCACTCCAAGACATAAACTACCCCCTCAGTCCTACAGGTAATCAGGTCCTTTATGTCATATTCCCTTTTAGTAACCGTGGATATAAATTTAGAACATTTTTGTCCATTAAAATTGGTCTGTCTACACGCAAAACACCGTTTACACGGAAAGAAACCTTTTCCTTGGTAAAAGGTAAGTGAATTATTTCTCATTGGCGGGTCAGGGATGTTTTTCGCTACCAGATCCCTTAGGGTTGGAGCTCTTCTATATACCACCCTTGGGTAGCTGGGTAGAATTCCCTGTAGTTGCCTATCCGCTTTTAGTATTGGCCAATGCTTTTTTAGAATGGCTTCAAGTTGCTTATGTTGCGTGTTATAATTTAAAATAATTGGTAATTCAGTTTCCAGCCTGTTTTGTTTTACTTTATCTTGTACTAAGGAGGTGCGTGGGGTTTCAAACACCTTCGTGATTTGTTCCTGAATAAAATCCTTATTGTAACCCTTATCAATAAATTTTGTTCCAATCATTTTTGCTTGATCCAAAAATACCTGCGGATCTGAGCAGTTTCTTCGGATCCTTAACAATTGCCCCTTGGGTATGTTAATTAACCATGGGTCATGGTGACAGCTGTCTACAGGTATATAGCTGTTTCTTTGGACCGGCTTGAAGTAAGTTTTGGTTTTCAGCTGTTGATTTTCCATAGTGATCTCCAGATCAAGGAACTGAATGGTTGTGTTGCTAATAGTATAGGTAAGTTTAATATTTTTTTGATTACTATTTAGTTTTCCAAAAAATTGTGTTAGGGAGCTCTCATCACCTTTCCAGATGATGATACAGTCATCTATAAATCTTCTGTACAGTAGGAGCTGTTCGGGCATATTCTCATATATAGATGACTCCTCCCATTCTGACATGAAAACATTAGCAACACTTGGTGCATATTTAGCACCCATTCCAATGCCATTAAGTTGTCGGTAATACTCTGATTTGTACCAGAAATAATTGTGCTGTAGCCCATATGCCAAACATCTTAAGATAAAACGTTTCTGTTTGGATATGAGATGACCAAAGTTATTTAGTGCCCATTTCGTTGCCCCAATAGCTTCCTGGTGGTTTATCACAGTATACAATGATGCCACATCGGCCGTGGCTAGTAGATAACCACAATCAGGTTCAATTGGAGTACTCTCAAGGATTTGTATCAAATGCTTCGTGTCCCTGAGGTACGCCTTTGTTTGGGGCACTAGTGGCTGTATATATTTATCCACATACTCCCCTAGACGCGAATTAATGGACTGGATACCATTTATAATGGGTCGTCCAGGGGGTTTGATAGAGTCCTTGTGGATCTTTGGAACTGTATAGATAATGGGTACTCTGCACACTTCAGGTATTAGGTATTTGGTTTCTCTTTTATTCAATACACCTTTTTCTTTCCCTCTATGGATTAATTCAACTAGCTCCTCTTTGTATTCTCCTGTAGGATTGGCTTGTAATTTGATATAAGTGTTCGCATCCTCCAATTGTTTGGCCAACTCCTCATGGTAGTAGTCCTTGGATAGGACCACTATGGCCCCACCCTTATCGGCTGGTCTTATAATCACCTTTTTGTTTTCTTCCAAAGACTTGATACCCTTATGTATGGCCATAGTATTTGGAGTTTTCTTCACTTTGAGATAATCCAAGTCCTTGAGGACCATTTTAGAAAACACTTCTATATGCTGATTATTTAATACTTGTGGATTGAACAATGATTTATTCCTCAGATGACTCTGTTCCACTCTTCCTGGCATATTGTGTTTTAACTGATCCCTAATTGGCTGTGTAAGCATGTACTTTTTGATATTCAATTTACGTGTGAACTTTTTAATATCCACATATGTATCGAATTTATTTAAATTCCGCTTGGGGGCAAACTTGAGTCCCTTATCAAGTGTGATTAATTCAGTTGGACTCAGGAGTACCCCACTTAGGTTAATAATACCTTCTCCTATTGGACCTTTCTTCTTTTTGTGTCCCCCTCTGCATCCCCTCTTTGATTTGGACTTCGACAATAAGTTGCTTCCCCTTGTCGTAAGGGAGGAGACCTCTCTTTCCGGCGATGGTCTAAAAAAGAGGAAGAACGGGGATCCACATCCTCTCTATAGCTAGATAGTGGTTCATATTTATTTTGAGTCTGTATAGGGCTTCTTCTTCCATCTTGTTGATGGTATTCATTACTTGGTGGGCCTCTTTGTTGATATGTATAAGTCGGATCCCTTGTATAAAGCTGAGCTTCATGGTAATCCCTTGGGTCCCCTCTATCTTGAGTGTAATGAGGGTCATTCTGATAACCTTGTGTATATCCCCCTTGGGGTCCATACTGATTTTTTGGGGGGTTGGATGGTTTATGGTTCCCCTTTTTCTTCCAATTAGTATTTTTTGGAGATTTGGACCGGGGTTTGCCATTATTTTTATTATTTTTCCACCATTGTTTCGGTGTTCTCGGCTCATTATGTTCAAATCTTGGTGGTCTAGGTGGTTCAGTGACATAATCTCTTGAATGTCTATTGTAATCATCCTCATACATTCTACCTGGTTCAGGTGTTCTGTGTCTTATCTCTCTTTCAGGTGAGATAATTCGTACCTCCCTGTCAGGTGAGGATGATACTGAGCCACCTCCACCTTGTTTTAAATTCAGTTGCCATTTAAATGTTTGGTGAAGACGATAGTCATTACTGCCCCTAAAGTACTTCCTCCTTTTACGTTGCTTTATTTCAAGGTCCTTTTGCTCCAAGACCTTATTTAATTGGCTCGTGAGTGTTGCAAAGGGTGGGGTGTCTTTATGACTTTCCAAAGAAGTTTTGCATTCAGCTATTAGCTTATTAATGTTAGCAATTTTCCTTTGTTTTCTTTTAATAAGGAAATGCAGAACTTCCAACCCTTTTTCGTTGAAGAATTGATACCATTCTTCAATAGAATCTTTATCCAGTAAACCATCATTGATAGGAATGTCCCATCTGAGTCTTCTAGGGACTATTCCTTCTTTGATGTATTGCTCATGTGTGGTGAGGTCCCACCAAACACTCACTTTTTTCTCCATCAGGTGCCCGAATTTCCTAAAGTTAGTATCCAGGTCACCCGTTTGAGAAATGGTTTTGGTGGTGAAAACTTCTTTCAAATCAATGGTACGATTTTCCATAAAATTAAAAATATCCATAATTGCTGCTAGTAGTGAAAATAGGTGATGTGAAATAAGAAAAATAGTGTACTACAGCGCTAATTAAATAATTAATCCTAGGAACACCAAATAAAAAACCAAATAACACAGCTGCTATCCATGTGATACCAAATCAAACAGTGAGAAAAATATTATATAATAAGATGCGCTAATATTAACTTATAGGTGTAAATCATACAAACAAACAAATCAGGGAGAAACAGTCTCCATATGTGTTAGAATTCATGTGATTAGTCCTTAATCAGGTGCACAGTGAAGGCAGCAGCACGGATTCCATTGAGGAAAGAAACATAACATAAATGATGCCCTCCTTCACTAAGAGTGTGGATCCCAGTCCTTCAAACTGTGAATCAGGTGATCAGGCACTCGTATGCGGATAGATATGAAAAAAAGGAAAAAGAAAACCTCATTGCACAAACATCAGGTAGCAGGCGGATAATGCGATCCAAAAACATCAACAGATGCACTCACGAATCCCCGCTTAGTACAAGCATGAAACGCCACTCAGTGTGCTGTCTCCTCAACTCGATCCGATAGACTCGGATTCGATCGTAGGCTCCTCCCTACGCGTTACGTCACGGGCACGCGACTTATTCATGGGTTGCTACGGTGATTGAGGATAGCTTGTGTTTAAATAGCCTCCTCGATGTCAGCGTGTCATCTGACAGGGAGGTACGAATTATCTCACCTGAAAGAGAGATAAGACACAGAACACCTGAACCAGGTAGAATGTATGAGGATGATTACAATAGACATTCAAGAGATTATGTCACTGAACCACCTAGACCACCAAGATTTGAACATAATGAGCCGAGAACACCGAAACAATGGTGGAAAAATAATAAAAATAATGGCAAACCCCGGTCCAAATCTCCAAAAAATACTAATTGGAAGAAAAAGGGGAACCATAAACCATCCAACCCCCCAAAAAATCAGTATGGACCCCAAGGGGGATATACACAAGGTTATCAGAATGACCCTCATTACACTCAAGATAGAGGGGACCCAAGGGATTACCATGAAGCTCAGCTTTATACAAGGGATCCGACTTATACATATCAACAAAGAGGCCCACCAAGTAATGAATACCATCAACAAGATGGAAGAAGAAGCCCTATACAGACTCAAAATAAATATGAACCACTATCTAGCTATAGAGAGGATGTGGATCCCCGTTCTTCCTCTTTTTTAGACCATCGCCGGAGAGAGAGGTCTCCTCCCTTACGACAAGGGGAAGCAACTTATTGTCGAAGTCCAAATCAAAGAGGGGATGCAGAGGGGGACACAAAAAGAAGAAAGGTCCAATAGGAGAAGGTATTATTAACCTAAGTGGGGTACTCCTGAGTCCAACTGAATTAATCACACTTGATAAGGGACTCAAGTTTGCCCCCAAGCGGAATTTAAATAAATTCGATACATATGTGGATATTAAAAAGTTCACACGTAAATTGAATATCAAAAAGTACATGCTTACACAGCCAATTAGGGATCAGTTAAAACACAATATGCCAGGAAGAGTGGAACAGAGTCATCTGAGGAATAAATCATTGTTCAATCCACAAGTATTAAATAATCAGCATATAGAAGTGTTTTCTAAAATGGTCCTCAAGGACTTGGATTATCTCAAAGTGAAGAAAACTCCAAATACTATGGCCATACATAAGGGTATCAAGTCTTTGGAAGAAAACAAAAAGGTGATTATAAGACCAGCCGATAAGGGTGGGGCCATAGTGGTCCTATCCAAGGACTACTACCATGAGGAGTTGGCCAAACAATTGGAGGATGCGAACACTTATATCAAATTACAAGCCAATCCTACAGGAGAATACAAAGAGGAGCTAGTTGAATTAATCCATAGAGGGAAAGAAAAAGGTGTATTGAATAAAAGAGAAACCAAATACCTAATACCTGAAGTGTGCAGAGTACCCATTATCTATACAGTTCCAAAGATCCACAAGGACTCTATCAAACCCCCTGGACGACCCATTATAAATGGTATCCAGTCCATTAATTCGCGTCTAGGGGAGTATGTGGATAAATATATACAGCCACTAGTGCCCCAAACAAAGGCGTACCTCAGGGACACGAAGCATTTGATACAAATCCTTGAGAGTACTCCAATTGAACCTGATTGTGGTTATCTACTAGCCACGGCCGATGTGGCATCATTGTATACTGTGATAAACCACCAGGAAGCTATTGGGGCAACGAAATGGGCACTAAATAACTTTGGTCATCTCATATCCAAACAGAAACGTTTTATCTTAAGATGTTTGGCATATGGGCTACAGCACAATTATTTCTGGTACAAATCAGAGTATTACCGACAACTTAATGGCATTGGAATGGGTGCTAAATATGCACCAAGTGTTGCTAATGTTTTCATGTCAGAATGGGAGGAGTCATCTATATATGAGAATATGCCCGAACAGCTCCTACTGTACAGAAGATTTATAGATGACTGTATCATCATCTGGAAAGGTGATGAGAGCTCCCTAACACAATTTTTTGGAAAACTAAATAGTAATCAAAAAAATATTAAACTTACCTATACTATTAGCAACACAACCATTCAGTTCCTTGATCTGGAGATCACTATGGAAAATCAACAGCTGAAAACCAAAACTTACTTCAAGCCGGTCCAAAGAAACAGCTATATACCTGTAGACAGCTGTCACCATGACCCATGGTTAATTAACATACCCAAGGGGCAATTGTTAAGGATCCGAAGAAACTGCTCAGATCCGCAGGTATTTTTGGATCAAGCAAAAATGATTGGAACGAAATTTATTGATAAGGGTTACAATAAGGATTTTATTCAGGAACAAATCACGAAGGTGTTTGAAACCCCACGCACCTCCTTAGTACAAGATAAAGTAAAACAAAACAGGCTGGAAACTGAATTACCAATTATTTTAAATTATAACACGCAACATAAGCAACTTGAAGCCATTCTAAAAAAGCATTGGCCAATACTAAAAGCGGATAGGCAACTACAGGGAATTCTACCCAGCTACCCAAGGGTGGTATATAGAAGAGCTCCAACCCTAAGGGATCTGGTAGCGAAAAACATCCCTGACCCGCCAATGAGAAATAATTCACTTACCTTTTACCAAGGAAAAGGTTTCTTTCCGTGTAAACGGTGTTTTGCGTGTAGACAGACCAATTTTAATGGACAAAAATGTTCTAAATTTATATCCACGGTTACTAAAAGGGAATATGACATAAAGGACCTGATTACCTGTAGGACTGAGGGGGTAGTTTATGTCTTGGAGTGCTCCTGTTCGCTTCAGTATATTGGACGGACTAAGCGACCAATGTGGAAGCGTATCAGGGAGCATGTCCAAAATATTCAGAAGGCTTTCCCCAAACATAATGTGTCCCGACATTTTGATGTGTGTCATCATAAAAATCCCAGAGAAATGAAATTTTGGGCCATTGCCAAATATAATCCACACTGGAGAGGCAGTCACAAAATAAGGGAACTGAGCAAGTCTGAGTCTCGCTGGATACATGAGATGCAAACTCTATCTCCCAATGGCCTGAATATAGATTTTGATCTTAATTGTTTCATTTCTGATTTTTAGACTTTGCAATCTTTATTTTTTAATTTCATGATTTTTTATTTTTATTTATTCTTCTTTGGGTCTTAGTGATGGTCCTATTGTTATTATCAGTGCAGATACACATGTAATAGCAACTAATTAATTTTTTATTATTATATATATATACAATTTATAATTTTTAATCAATTTATCCAGTATACTATATGGTTATGTATGCTCAGTTCAGTACCTGGCCACGAGAGGGCGCATTTAGGTATTTGAAATGGAAATCATTAGTGTTTTTAATCTTTTTAATTTCTATTTGATATATGTATTAAAAACTTTGTATATCCATGTATCAGCCTTTGCGCTCACATAAAACCTACTATGTGCAAGGTTTGTAGCCCCAATGATGTTTGCCTTTTTTCCCTGTTGCTCACTCCGATGACACGCTGACATCGAGGAGGCTATTTAAACACAAGCTATCCTCAATCACCGTAGCAACCCATGAATAAGTCGCGTGCCCGTGACGTAACGCGTAGGGAGGAGCCTACGATCGAATCCGAGTCTATCGGATCGAGTTGAGGAGACAGCACACTGAGTGGCGTTTCATGCTTGTACTAAGCGGGGATTCGTGAGTGCATCTGTTGATGTTTTTGGATCGCATTATCCGCCTGCTACCTGATGTTTGTGCAATGAGGTTTTCTTTTTCCTTTTTTTCATATCTATCCGCATACGAGTGCCTGATCACCTGATTCACAGTTTGAAGGACTGGGATCCACACTCTTAGTGAAGGAGGGCATCATTTATGTTATGTTTCTTTCCTCAATGGAATCCGTGCTGCTGCCTTCACTGTGCACCTGATTAAGGACTAATCACATGAATTCTAACACATATGGAGACTGTTTCTCCCTGATTTGTTTGTTTGTATGATTTACACCTATAAGTTAATATTAGCGCATCTTATTATATAATATTTTTCTCACTGTTTGATTTGGTATCACATGGATAGCAGCTGTGTTATTTGGTTTTTTATTTGGTGTTCCTAGGATTAATTATTTAATTAGCGCTGTAGTACACTATTTTTCATATAAAACTATGGAAGTTACAAAGTTCCACCTTTGAAAACATGGGGCCAGATTCAGGTAGATGAGAGTATCTTTCCTCTGGAGTAACGCTTCTCATTTACGTTACTCTGAAGACCCTTTCAGCGCAATTCCTGTAATTCACATAGCAGTTGCGCGTAAACTTGCGCCAGAGTAACGATAATGCGCTGGCGTAACCCGACGCAAGTGGAAGTGGGTGTGATCATATGTAAATGATGGGCGGAGGCCGGCGCAGAGGCTTACATCAGCGCATCATCCACGGAGCATGCGCAGTGAGTGCGGCTCCCCTCGCCCCCTTGTGCGCATGCTCACAACTTCCGTCGGCACCACTTCCTGGGAAACGTCAGCGCAATGCGTTCCGCTGGGCGCTTAAAAGCGCTGGCGGAAACGCCATTCCGGCGCAAAAGTAGTTCCGTTTCCCCCCACCCCAGGGAAGATACTTTTGCTCTGTAATGGCTGCTCCCGCTACCCCCAGAGAGAGGAGGAACCTCAATTTTAATACCCAGGAGGTCTCTGTCATTATCTCGGCTATGGAGACGGAGAATGAATTTCTCCATGGCAAAAAAAGCCGCAAGACCAGCCGGGAGAGGAAGCAGGGCATCCTGGAGTCGATTGCTGCCAGGGTCAATGTCCTGGGCTACTCCACCCGGACTGCTGGGGACATACAAAAGAAAATAAATGACCTGCGGCGCAAGGTGAGGGACAAGGTGGCCTCCATCAGGAGGCATGAGAGGGGCACAGGTGGTGGTCCCCCATGTCCTGTCACCCTGACCGCAGAGGAGGAGGTGGTTGCTCGCTGCCTGGAGAGGGAGCAGGTGGAGGGGGTCGCAGGCTATGACTCCGTGGAGGAAGGCACAAGGACAGGTAAGTGTTTTATAATCCCCTATTTGATGTTTTGCATTTGGGGGGGTGGGGGGGGACATGTGCCAAGTGTGTGGGACCACCAACATGTGTCTGCTTTGTGTCATCCACAGATGACGGAGCTGGGCCATCATCTGTCAGCCTGCATTCCACCCCATCCCCCCCACGCCATCATGTGCCCGAGCCACTGGGTGGTGAAGAGGTTGTGGAGGAGGAGAGTGGCCACACCACACCTGCCGAGGTGGTTGTGGAAGATCCTGCTGTGGCAGAGCAGGACTTTTCATTAGTCTTGTCTGTCTCCTCCCCTTCTCCTGGCCCGTCTGTCGTCCCCTCCCCCATCCTTGGAAGCCCCTCAAGGGCGACACCTTCCACCCGAGGACATCCATCTTCGGGCCCCAGGAAGGCGACCCAGAAGACCAGGGGGGTGTCTGATGGTGTCCAGGACCAGTTGGCGAGGGATCACGCCAGACAGACAGAACAAATGGGGGCCATAGCGGACCACTTGCAGAAAGTGTCTGACAGCCTGGGCTCCGTTGCCAACCTCAGCAACGCAGTGCAGGATGTCAGCTCTAACTGCGCTGCAGTGGTCACCACTTTGGGGGAGGTGCAGGGGGATATCCAGCACCTTACTGCAGCCGTCCAGGCCAACACTGCTGCCATCCATGGGAACAGTGCTGCCATCCGTGAGCAGGGGAGGCTGAGTCGGCGGGCCCAGCATTACCAGATGACCCGTCAGCTCCGGATGCAGGCCCAGACGAACACATACCTTGGACGGATAGCCAGGGCCTTGGAGGGCACGCAGGCCACACCTGCCAGGAGTGGCCCACCTGGGGATCAGCCACCTCCAGATGCCCCCCCACCCCCACCCACTCCATCCAGGCAGCTGCGGAGCCAGAGAGGGGCCCCCAGAAGAAGCCCCCGGCATCCCCGATGAGGCCTTTTTTTTGTTGCTGGTTTTATATTATTATTTTTGACATACTCAGGTCATGAGTTTATTTTTTTTTTTTCTCAGGTTATGAGATTATTTTTCTTGTATTGATCAGGATATGATCTTTCTAATTTATTTTTGTACTGCACACGGTCAGGAGTGCAGGGGACAGTGTGAATGGTGTGTGAATGTGAGAGGGTGGCACTCCTGAAAGTAAGGGGTGTCACCCTCGGCCGTGGTGGTGAAGTGAACCCCACGGCTGTATGAATGACGTGTGAAAGGTGTGTGAATGGACAGTGACATCATTGGGGCCTTGACGCTGGCGTTACTGCTCCCAACTCCTACATGCTGGACTTGGGCTAATCCAATGCGATGTGCATGTGGTGTGTGTGATCTAGGGACATCAGTGGTGTACACGCGTGCACTGTCTGTGTAATTAATGTTTTGGGTTAGTGTCCAAAGATGCCTACGGCGAGGACCCTCCTGACTGCTCTTCCATCAGCAGACTGGGTGTCCTCTGGCAGGGGGGGACTGTGTGGGTCGGGGGTCAGGTCATCACGTATGTCAATATGCAGGCCTTTTTTCATAGCAAAGTTATGTAGTATGCAACATGCACCGATGATCTGACACACAAAGGTAGGGGAATACAATAGGGCCCCCCCAGACTTATCCAGGCAGCGGAAACGGGACTTCAGGAGCCCAAATGTTTGCTCAACCACTGCACGGGTTTTGATGTGTGCTTCATTGTATTTTCTCTCTCCTCTGGTTTGGGGGTTCCGGAAAGGAGTCATTAGATGGGGTCCCAATGCATATGCAGAGTCACCTGTAAGGTAAAAGACAGGAGAATGTTAGTCATGCATGTGCGATTTCTGTTGTGCATGACGGGAGGGGATAGTCATGCCTGACTCCCATGTCACTCACCAACCAGCCAGCTGTCCCCATACATGTTCTGGTTAAATTCTGCTGGGATGGGGCTCTGACGGTATATGAAACTGTCATGGCTGGACCCGGGGTGTTTGGCACGGACGTGCCATATGAGGCGTTGGGCATCGGCTATCACCTGTACGTTGATGGAATGCCAATGCTTCCGATTGCGGTATATGTGCTCTGTGGCACTGGGGGGCTGTAGGGCCACATGTGTGCAATCAATGGCCCCCACAGTGCGTGGGAATCTGGCAATGTTGTAGAAATCTGTCATTGCCTTCTGCCGCAGCTCCTCAGTGGTGGGTCTGATGAACTGGTTGGACATGCGTCTGAGGATTGCAGGGACAACCTGGTGCACACATCTGCTTATGGAGGATTGTGACATCCCAGCCACCACTCCACTTGTACGCTGGAATGATCCACTTGCAAGGAAATGGAGTGTTGCCAGGACCTTCACCAGTGGCTGCACTGCTTGTGATCGGTGTGTCTTGCTGGTGATGTCATCCTGCAGGGTTGTGGTTAGTTCAAGTATTGCATCAGGGCTGAATCTGAAGAGGCGATACACCTCCTCATCCCCCATGCCAAAGAGGTTCATACGAGTGCGGTATATCCTCTCACGTGCCCGCCTTCTTGGTTCCAGGGGACCCATCAGTAGTTCTAGGACCACGAGTGCCCCTGGCATGTTGGCACACAGAGGTGTTGTCCTTGCAAGTGGGGGTGCTCAGCAAGCTCCTATCGTCGGTAACGCTGCTGTAGCTGCTCTCCTGCTGACCTGTGACCGTCTGGAGTAAAGATAAAGCAGCCTTTTGTAGAAATAACTTTGCGCTGGACGGATCAGATACGCGCGGCGCATGTAGCCAGCGTATGGTGCTAATCCGTTCGTGAATTGGGAAATCTCCCTCATTTGCATATTTGCAGGGGAAATCAATGGGCGCGACTGATGCGCCCAGCGAAAATAAACGCTGACGATACTCTGGCGTCGGAACGTTCCGCCGGTCGCAAATGAGCCGTTATTGGGCGCATCTAGTTTGGTGGGTACGGGCACATAGAAACGTCGGCGCATCAGCACAGTTACGCGGCGCATATCCAAATACTCCAGCGCAAGTGTTCGTGAATCTGGCCCATGAAGGCAATATCAGACATTATATAGAGCATGGGTCTTCAAACTACGGCCCTCCAGTTGTTCAGGAACTACAATTCCCATCATGCCTAGTCATGTCTGTGAATGTCAGTGTGTTACAATGCCTCATGGGATGTGTAGTTCTACAACAGCTGGAGGGCCGTAGTTTGAGGATCCCTGATATAGAGTTTCAAAAATGTGTTGCTGTTGCCTTCAGGAGATGGGATGAAGCCAAATTTTAAATGATGCACACAGTGTACGTCAAAATGTGGCCATCATGGGGGATCAATGGACGTGTTTTGAGGGTGCAACCCCTTCCTCTGTCAGTTTATTTTTTTCCATCCTTGTCGGATTGCAGAGATTTCCCTTCACTTCCTGCCCCAAAGCCAAGCAGGAAGTGAGAGGAAATCTATGCAAATTAACCACTTATAGACCGCCACATGACTATATACGTCCTTACTTTGAAGAGGGATATCCCGGTAACGGCAGCAGCCACAACCGAGGTATCCATCTCTTCAGGCGGCGGTCCTGTAAACGATAATGGTGGTCTCTGCAGCGGATTCGCAACAAGATCACCATTATCGGCGGCGGGAGAGGGCCCCCCTCTTGCCGCTTACCAGAGCCGTCGGCAGCGGCGGAGGCGATCGGGTCCTCTCTCGTGCTAGGCATGGATATGAGTAAGGGCAAGATGGCCCCCACCCATATCCATACCATAGCAGGGCAGAAGCGACGTCAAAACTTCACTTCCGCCAATACGTCTTAAAGGGACAATTTATTTTTGTAATTTTTTCAAAAGACACATTTTTTTAATTGAATTTTTAGTCTAAATATGAGATCTGAGGTCTTTTTGACCCCAGATCTCATATTTAAGAGGACCTGACACTTTTTTTTCTATTACAAGGGATGTTTACATTCCTTGTAATAGGAATAAAAGTGACCCAATTGAGACCACCATTATCGTTTACAGGACCGCCACCTGAAAAGATGGATACCTCAAGTGTGGCTGCTGCCGTTCCCGGGATATCACTCTTCAAAGTAAGGACGTATATAGTCATGTGGCGGTCTATAAGTGGTTAATTTGCATAGATTTCCTCTCACTTCCTGCTTGGCTATGGGGCAGGAAGTGAAGGGAAATCTCTGCGACAAGGATGGAAAAAAATAAACTGACAGAGGAAGGGGTTGCACCCCCAAAACACGTCCATTGATCCCCCATGATGGGCGATAGCACATTTTGACGCACACTGTGTGCATCATTTAAAATTTGGCTTCACCCCATCTCCTGAAGGCAACAGCAACACATTTTTGAAACTCTATATCATTTCTGATATTGCCTTCATTTTTTCAAAGGTGGAACTTTGTAACTTCCATAGTTTTATATGTTTTATTGTTTGAAACATGCCTGTTTATGCAAAAAAAAAGAAATTATATATAAAAAAAAAAAAGTTTGCAATTTTCCCAGAAATGTTATAACGCACATGTGAATGTGCACAGAGTAAACATTGTTTTATAATCAACAATATGTGGCTTCTTCTTTCTATGCTCAATACCAGTTTTAAAATGAAGTTGTTGTTTACAGTGACAATGGTGGTTATTTACTAAAGACAAATCTACTTGGCAGTTAAAGTGCACTAAGAGAACCTGGAAGACAGATAAAAGAAACACGTGCAATTATGACAAATCTAACTTTCCACAGAAAATAAATTATTACATTTTTTCCCAAAAAATCTAAGATTGTCTGGCCTAGCAATGGCCCCCCTACCCATAAAGTACTCTACATATTTCTCCTGCACTTCACAAGTGCTTTGGGGGGACATGCCAGTACGGTCAGTATCCAGGCCCGTCATGGGATTGTCAGAAAGTTCGGCCTCAGGCCCAACAGTTGTGAGATAATTTGCAGAATTTCTCCTTAAATAATTGTGCAGTATGTAGCAGTTTAACCACTTCCCGACCGCCCACCGCAGGTATACGTCGGCACTTTGAAGATGGATATCTCGGTAACGGCAGCAGCTGCTGCCACAACCGAGATATCCATCTCTTCTGTGGGCGGTCGGGTAAACGATAATGGCGGTCTCCGCGGCGGAATCGGTGGCGGGCGAGCGCCCCCCCCCCTCCCGCTGCGCTCCCGCGCCCTCCGCCGCTTACCGGAGCCGTCGGTAGCGGCGGAGGCGATCGGGTGCGCTCGTCTGTTCAGCGGGGATGCGAGTGAGGGAAAAAATTTCCCTCGTCCATCCCCGTAGCTCTGCTGGGCGGAAGTGACGTCAAACGTCAGTTCCAAACAGCGTCTTAAAGAGACATTTTTTTTTAAATGTCATTTGAAAAATGACATTTATTTTTTTTTTTTTTTTTTTTTTGCATTTTAGCCTAAATATGAGATCTGAGGTCTTTTTGACCCCAGATCTCATATTTAAGAGGACCTGTCATGCTTTTTTCTATTACAAGGGATGTTTACATTCCTTGTAATAGGAATAAAAGTGATAATTTTTTTTATTTTTTTTATTTTAGTGTTAAAAATTGGTAAAATAAATACAAATAAATACGAAAACAAAAAAAAAAATTTTTTAAACCGCCCCTTTACGACGAGCTTGCGCGCAGAAGCGAACGCATACGCGAGTAGCGCCCGCATATGAAAACGGTGTTCAAACCACACAAGTGAGCAATAATTCTAGTCCTAGACCTCCTCTATATCTCAAAAAATGCAACCTGTAGAATTTTTTAAACATCGCCTATCGAGATTTTTAAGGGTAAAAGTTTGACGCCATGCCACGAGCGGGCACAATTTTTAAGCGTGACATGTTGGGTATCATTTTACTCGGCGTAACATTATCTTTCACAATATGTAAAAAAATTGGGCCAAATTTATTGTTGTCTTATTTTTTAATTTAAAAAAGTGAATTTTTTCCAAAAAAAGTGCGCTTGTAAGACCGCTGCGCAAATACGGTGTAACAAAAAGTATTGCAATGACTGCCATTTTATTCTCTAGAGTGTTAGAAAAAAAAAATATATAATGTTTGGGGGTTTTAAGTAATTTTATAGCAAAAAAAAATGTTTTAGTCTCGTAAACACCGAATCTGAAAAACAGGCCCGGGGCTAAAGTGGTTAAGATTATGTGATTCAGTTTGTAGTCCGCCATATGTATCGAGGTAAGGAACAGGCGGAACTGGCTGGCCATTATCCCAAAGGCATTCTCAACAAACCTTCGGGCTCTACCCAGCTGGTAATTTAAAACCCTCCTCTCTGGGGAGAGGGTCCTCAGGGGAAATGGCCTCATCGGGTGTGGTCCCAGCCCGAAAGCCTCATCAGATATAAAAACAAACGTAAGTCCCTCCACGTTGCCTTCATCAGGTGGCAGTGCCAGGCCACCAGTCTGGAGACATTGGGCAAATTCCGTCTGTGCGAACACACCATTTTCCGACATCCGGCCATTCTTCCCGACGTCCACATACATAAATTCATAATGTGCCGATATCACCGCCATCATCACAATACTATTAAAACCTTTAGGCCTCATACACACGAGGCAATCTATTTGTTTAAATCGGTCGGACCGACCGATTTGAACAAATCTGTCTGATAGGATTTTGGTTTGCTCGCGTGTACACATGAGCAAACCAAAATCCCCGCCAGCAGACGGCGCGCTGACGTGTCGGTGATGTGGCGGTGACGTTGACGCCGCCACGTCACCGCACCAGGAAGTAAAACACTTCCGCGCATGCGCCGAATCCATTCGGCGGCGGTGCGGGACGACATGTCTGCTGGTAAGTGTACTAACCAGCAGACATGTCGGGCGGACGGATTCCCACCCGATAGATTTCAAAGCATGCTTTGAAATCTGTCGGGTGGCCAAATCCGTCGACTCGCCCGTACACACGATCGAATCTGTCTGCTGGGTCTAGCAGACCGTTTCCAGCAGACAGATTTGATCGTGTGTACTAGGCCTTATAGTTATAATAATACGATCCCGAATGGGATGGTGGAACTATGAGAACGTTCTTCCCATCTATTGCCCCTCCGCAGTTGGGGAAGTCCCACCGCTGGGCAAACTGGGATGCCACATTCTATTTGATGCTGCTTAGCAAAGGTACAGTCCATAAAACAGCTACATGCTCCGGAATCGATTATTGCCTGGGTCTAAATGCACCTCCCGTGTAACTGTAGAGAGAGATAAGTGAGATGAGTTAAAGGGTTTGTAAAGGAAAACATTTTTTCATCTTAATAGCTTCCTTTACCTTAAAGGGTCACTAAAGGAAAGATTTTTTTTTAGCTAAATAGCTTCCTTTACCCTAATGCAGTCCTGGTTTAATCTCCTTATTGTTCGTTTTTGCTGTAATCCATCTCTGTTCTGCACACTTCCTGGTTGTCTGTTTTCTTATGAAAAAAGTACTGGGAGCTTCTCTCTGTGGTCTCTAATCAAGAAGGTGTAATTACTGTGTGTCTAAAACCCCTCAGAACCAATCCGTTTCACTTTAAAAACAAACACTGTCCTATATTGGCTCTGTGTCTCTGTCCTTTACAGAAGCATGAAACTAGATGAAAAACTAAACTGTAACTGCAGGCACATTATATGATTGATTTTTATCTATTTGTAATAATTTTTAAAAGGAATCAGTTAACTATTATGGGCCAGATTCAGGAACAGTTAGGCTGGCGGATCCAGTGACCAGCCAGCCTAACTGTGACTTTAAGCCGGCGTTTCTGTTTTCTGTAACCAGAAAACAAGAAACGCCGGGTTGAAGCTCCGATGCGAGCAGCGTAACTGAGTTTCGCCATCGCATCGTTACTTCAACTTAAAAATGGCGCCGGGGGCGTTCCCGCCGATTTCCGCTCAAAAAATATGTTAATGAGCGGAAATCGGCAATTCACGATCGCATTCCGGCGCGACGCAGTGACGTTACGACGTTTCCGGACGGGATACGCGGCGCATAGTTATACCTACATGGGGTTGGAATATCCTATGTTAGGTATAGGCGTCGTCATCGCGTCGAAAAAAAAAAAAAAAAACGTCGCTTGCGTAAAACGTTCATGAATGGGAATGTGACGTCATTGACGTTCATTCACAGAATTTGGAGCATGCGCACGGGGATGTTTTGACACTCGACGCATGCGCAGTACGTTCGCGGCGGGAACGCGCTTCGTTTTAATACTACACGCCCCGTACCCGCCCAATTTGAATTCCGCCGGCTCATTTGCGATGCGCTGCCGCAACTTTAGGAGCAAGTGCTTCGTGAATGACAGCACTTGCTCCTAAAATTTCTGCTGCAGCGTAACGCAAATGAGAAGCGTTACTCTGGAGCAAAGATGCTCCCATCTACCTGAATCTGGCCCTATGTCTCTATACCCTGTAAACAGTCATTTCAGCAAAAAAAATAAAAAATTCCTTTACAACTCCTTTAATGCAGTGCTGTTTTAATGTACTCATTGTTCATTTTTGCTCTCAAGTTGCTGTAATTCTTCTCTGATCTCCACACTTCCTGGTTGTCTGTTTCCTGATAACCACAGTACTGGGAGCTTTCTCTCTGTGGTCACTAATCAAGGAGGTGTGATTACTGTGTGTCTAAAACCCCTTAGCACCAATCAGTTTCGTTTTCCAAACCATCACTGCCCTGTATTGGCTCTGTGGCTCTGTTCATCAGAGAGACAGGAAACATCATGCAAAAACGAAACTAGAAACTGCAGGTACATTATATGATTGATTTTTATCTGTTTTTAATCATTTTTAAAATGAATCAGTTAACTATTATGTCTCTATACCCTGTAAACAGTCATTTCAGCAAAAACATTTTTTTTATTTACAACTTCTTTAAGTTGCTCTTTACAAGGTTTCTGGAAGTAACAGGAGCAGGAACAGACTTAGAAGGTCTTGCAGAGCAGTTTTGAAAATAGTGACCAACGACACCACAGTAAAAACAAAGAGTGTTCCGCCAGTAATTAAGCTTTTCTTCAGGGAAGAGAGAGTGAGTGGATTAGTCCCAATTGCATGGGTTCCACTGTGGAAGAGAGAAGCCTTGGAACTGGAGCTGGTGGCTCAGGAGCACCTGGAACTGATTGATGAGTCTGGGTGGGTCGTGAGTTGCCGGATCTTTACACTTTCCTTTCTTGGATTCTACGATCCAGTTGTACAGCAAGCTGGATTAGATCCGAGAGTGAGGTTGGTGTATCTAATCTGGCAAACTCATTCTTAAGACTTTCTGAAAGTCCCAAACGGAACTGGTAAAGCTGCGTCATTCCAAGCTGTGTTAGGACTCCATTTGCGGAATTCAACCACATAGACTTAGATAGGCCAATGTCCTTGTTGGAGGGCATGCAAGGCAGTCTCTGCTGTGGATGTTCATTGGGGGGTCATCATAGATTACAGCCATAGCCTTGAAGAAGGAAGAAACTGACTTTAGGATGGGACTGGTCTGTTCGAAGAGTTGGTGAGCAAAAGACTGTGGCACTTCCAGCAACAATGAGATAACAAAGCCCACCTTGGTGGATTCAGCAGAGAAAGTACTTGGTTGTAATGAAAAATAGAGCTGACAAGCATTATGGAATGCCCAGAACTTAAGGCGGTCCCCTGAGAAGCATTCTGGAACAGGTACTCAAGGTTCTGGAAGAGGAGCCACTACGGTGAGTGCTAGAACTGAAGCTGGAGTGGAAGCTGATTTACTAGTGGCTGAAGCTGCAGCAGCTGAAGATGTGGTGGTCAGGTAACCTTGGTATACCTAAATAACCTTACATTGGGAGTTAAGCCATTTAACCCTCTAAGTTAAGCAGCCTTGGGCTGCTGTGTGAAGATTTGTGCCAGGTAACCCCTGTGGCTGAGCACATTTGCAGAACGCACACTTTAACCTTCAAGGTTGGGACACAATCTCAAGCAATGACAGCCAGTCTGAAGAGGAATTAGGTGACTGTGGCAGGAGATGGTGGTCCTGTTGAGTGGGAGGATAGGTGCACTTCATGTCACTTACATCATGGCATGGTACTCATATTGAGACCCACTGTGGCTTAGGGTTAACTTAGGGACCTGGCCTGGGGAATCACAAGGCCTTGTGTGAAAGATAAAGCAGTGGCTTCCTGAGGTGTGAGCCTGTATGGCAAAAATAATTTCTAACACAATGTGAATATTGCCTTTATTGACGTGTTTGCTAACCTGCCCTCAAAGGGCAAAAAGCACTCCCAACCCGCCACACATGACAGTTTTGTTTAGAGCAGGGGCCTCCAAACTGTGGCCCACGGGCCAGATGTGGCTCTTTGCTTGCCTTTAGCCGGCCCTTGGAAAACTATTCCTTCCACTGATACGAGGTACTGTTCCTTCCACTGACACCAATGATGGGGCACTATTCCTCTCACTGACACCAATGATGGGGCACTATTCCTCTCACGGAAACTAGTTATGTCATTTTTTTTTACTCCCATTGGCAACCAGGCCAATGGCATTGTTTATATATAATGAGGTACAGCGCTAAGTGAAAAAACGTGATGAACCAATTGTAAGAAACAAATGTTGATAAATGGCTAAACAAAAATTAAACCAATATGACAAATTGATTCAAAATGAATATGTACATAAAAAGATGAATGAAAACTGTGAAAAAAAAGTTCCGAAATTGGTGAATAGAAATAAGCCAAAACAAGGCAAGTCCATATACTGTGATTCACATCGGTGCATATAGGTTGAAGGTGCAAAAATAAAAAATCTTCTTCCACCAAGAGGAGACCCAGATAGTGATAATGTAGTCTTCTTACCAGAGGTGGATGACCGTTATTACAGCTGTCTCTCTAGGCACAGGGATTTAAAGTCTCCCAAATGGACTCACTCCAAACGGTAATTTTTAGGCAAAGTCTCCAAACTAGACTCACTCCAGATGGTCGTTTAAAGCATAGGGTGATGATTTAGTGTCGGTCAGTGTGGACACGCTCCACACTAACCGACACTGAATCATCACCCTATGCTTTAAACGACCATCCCGAGTGAGTCCATTTGGGAGACTTTAAATCCCTGTGCCTAGAGAGACCGCTGTAATAACGGTCATCCACCTCTGGTAAGGAGACTACATTATCACTATCTGGGTGTCCTCTTGGTGGAAGAAGATTTTTTATGCATCCATGTGAATCACAGTATATGGACTTTTTTGCCTTGTTTTGGCTTATTTCTATTCACCAATTTTGGAACTTTTTTTCACAGTTTTCATTCATCTTTTTATGTACATATTAATTTTGTATCAATTTTGTCATATTGGTTTAATTTTTGTTTAGCCATTTATCAACATTTGTTTCTTACAATTGGTTCATCACGTTTTTTCCCTTAGCGCTGTACCTCATTATATATATTGGGCCAGATCCACAGAGCCAGTACACCGGTGTATCTACTGATACACCGGCGTACTTTCAAATTACCCGCTTCGTATCATTAGTTTGAATCCTCAAACCATGATACGACGGCTTCGGGCTTCGATCCGACAGGCTTACGTCTTTGTACGCCTTCGGATCTAAGCTGCAATATTTTTGCGCCCGCTGGGTGGAGTTTGCGTCGTTTTCCGTGTCGGGTATGCAAATGAGCTTTTTACTGCGATCCACGAAGTTACGAGCGGCCGTCGCATTCTCTTATGTCGTCGCTAGTCGGCTTTTTCCGATGTATAGTTAAAGCTGCTATTATCCGGTCTATAGTTAGACTTGCCATGTTAAGTATGGCCGTCGTTCCCGTCGTTTTTTTTTTTTGCGTAAGTCGTCCGTGAATAGGAATGTACGTAATTTACGCTACAAAAAAAAAAAAAACGACATTTCGACGTAATTTTGCGCAATGCAAGGCGGGAAATTTCTGAATGGAGCATGTGAAGTTCGATCGCCGCGGGGACGCACTTCATTTAAATGATTCACGCCCCCTACCCGCCGATTTGAATTCCGCCGCCAGAAATACACTACGCCGCCGTAACTTACGGCGCGAAATCTTCCTGGATTCGACTTAGAGCCAGGTAAGATACGGCGGCGTAGTGTATCTCTGATACACTGCGCCGATCTATTTGTATGTGGATCTGGCCCATTGTTCCTAAACTTCTGGTATCCTAGGTTTTTGGTACTGGCAGCTTTTAATCCCAATATCATTTTAGGATTCTCTTATGTTTATACACTTATCTTCTAGCGCAGTGTTTTTTCCTTGTTTGGAAAATATTTTTTATCAATGGCATTGTTTACTCCCCCCGATGCCAAAGCATTTTCCACTCCCACTGGCCACAGTCCAGCCCCCTAAAGTCTGAAGGACAGTAAACTGATCCTTTGTTTAGAAAGTTTGGACACGTCCTTTTGTATATTTTTATCCATTTTATGTCATAACTTTTTTTGATATTACAGTATATATTTTTTAGGGCTGTGCAAATTAACTTTTAATTAATCGATTAATCTTTAATTTTTTTAATCACTCAAAATCTTTTTGATCGATTACAATTCTTTTGATTGGTACACACCTCTCCGCCGGCTTCTGGGCCTTCAGAGAGTTCCGTCGGAGATCCGGTAACGTCACGGACACCGGCGGGACTTGCCGCGTCCATCTGAAGAGCTCCTTTGCTGTGCTTTCAAATCTGCATGCTGGCGGGACCTTACTATCTGCCACACACAAGGGCTGTTACACTTCCCTCTATCAACCTGGAATTCTACAACAATCCACTGGAAGTTGTGATAGTTCCCTTCACGGGACATCTACATGCCAACGGACTGATGTTAACCTCTCCTCATCTGGATTCAGCAGTGGTATCTTTGTACACATTTTCATACCAGTATCATACTTAGCTGCATGTTATTATGACTGCTTTTGGTACCGTTTGGTATTACTCGCACCATTTTTACAGTTTATGTAGCTACATCGATTTTATCTCCAGTGCAATATTTATTTGGTTACCTACTTGATGACTATAAAAGTTTTAATGCGATTCCCATTGCCTTTGTGTGTTTTTTGTATCCTATTATCCATTTTTCCAGTGGTGGGGAGCTGCACTGGGAATCAGCTAAAAGTAGTTGGATCTGTATGTGCGTTCTAATTAATTGAAATTAGTCGATTAATCGATTAAAAAAACAAACGATTAATCGAACACAAAAATTTTGATCAGTAACAGCCCTAATATTTTTACTTTCTAACCAAAGTTATGGCTTTGGTTTGGGTATATTAAATCTTTAAATAGTTAGGCTCAAGATTGCCCGAGTTTATATCAGAACCTAATGTTCCAATTGCAAGATGTTAATAGCTTTGACTCTTATAGGTTTATTAAATCTCAATTTTACATAGAGTAATATATGCTCATTTCTCTTTTATCTTCTAGTTGAATGTCAGTTCCTGTTGTACATTGAATTTTTTCTTATAATTGGCAAAGATGATATATTGTTTCTATTTGTATAAATCCATACTTTAATGTTGTATATTAATGACGCCACTTAATATACTGTAATTGTTGTTATATTATTTCTTAAAATCAAAATCTTTAAAGAGAAAGTGAAAAAAAAAAAGTTTGGACACCTGTGGTGTAGAGCACACTGAAATGTGATAACTATCATTTACGGGCCGTGAATCACAGCAAATATTAATTTTCACAAAGTCTGCTGCTTCAGTGTTTTTAGATCTTTTTGTCAGACGTTACTATGTGTAGTGGTACTCCCGAAGGAGCTGCTGATTAGTTTTGGGTCTACTCTCTAATCTAATCACCGCTTTAAGTGGCTTGAACCCTCCCTTGGCACACCAAGCAAATGCAAATATATTGTGAGTGCCACGTTGGCTAGGACCACAATAACACACACATAAAATATATATATATATATACAGTGACATGCAATATTGTTGTTACCTTTCTTTGATTGCAGTCTATAGGAGCAAACTCCTCTAGTGGGCAATTCCTTCAAGTACAGTTGCAAATAACCTTGACCAGGCCTGGCCTAGATAACTCCAGAATGTTCCTCAGGGGTGAGATCTACGGTACATACGTTGGTGCACTTTAACTTGTTTATAATCCAAAGGGGTAGTGAAAACTAAGTCTAGGGCCGCGTACACACGATGAGACATGTCCGCTCAAACATGTCCGACGGACCGTTTGCAGCGGACATGTCTCATCGGATTTTGGTCCGATGGCGTGTACAAAATCCCCTCGATCTGAGGACACGGTGACGTGGCGGTGACGTTGACGCCGCCACGTCACCAAACCCAGAAATAAAATGCTTCCGCGCATGTGTCGAATCCATTCGACGCATGCGCGGGCAGTTCTGTCTGCTGGTTAGTGTACTAACCAGCGGACAGATCCGATGGACAGGTTTGTAGCGGACAGATTTCAAAGCATGCTTTGAAATTTGTCCAATGGACAAACCTGTCCGCTAGCCCGTACACACGATCAGAGATGTCTGCTAAAACGGTCCGACGGACCGGTTTCAGCAGATAAATTAGATCGTGTGTACGCGGCCTAAGAGTACAATCAATACAGGTGCTTGCGGAATGATCCTTAACCACTTGCCGACCAGCCGCCGTCATTCTACGGCGGCAGGTCGGCTCTCCTGAGCGAGAGCCCGTAGCTCTACGTCAGCTACATTTTCGGCCACTAGGGGGCGCGCGCGCCGCCGGGGGCAGCGCGCTTGCGTCCCCGCTCGCCCCCGAGTCCCGCGTGCGTGCCCGGCGGGTACGATCGCCGCCGGGCACGCGCACTCGTTCGTTACAGAGCTAGGAACGGGAGCTATGTGTGTAATCACATAGCTCTCGTTCCTGTCAGCGGGGGAAGCGCTGATCTTCTGTTCATACAATGTATGAACAGAAGATCAGTAATTTCCCCTAGTGAGTCCACCCCCCCATACAGTTAGAAAACACCCAGGAACACACTTAACCCCTTTCCCTGCCCCCTAGTGTTAACCCCTTCACTGCCAATGGCATTTTTATAGTAATACAATGCATTTTTATAGCATTGATCGCTATAAAAATGCCAATGGCCCCAAAAATGTGTCAAAAGTGTCCGAAGTGCCCGCCATAATGTCGCAGTACTGAAAAAAAAATGCTGATCGCCGCCATTACTAGTAAAAAAAAATATTAATAAAAATGCTATAAAACTACCCCCTATTTTGTAAACACTATAAATTTGGCGCAAACCAATCAATAAACGCTTATTTCGATTTTTTTTTTTTTTTAACAAAAAATATGTAGAAGAATACGTATCGGCCTAAACTGAGGAAAAAAAATGTTTTTTTATATATTTTTGGGGGATATTTATTATAGCAAAAAGTAAAAAATATTGCATTTTTTTCAAAAAAATTAAAACCGCAGAGATGATCAAATACCACCAAAAGAAAGCTCTATTTGTGGGGAAAAAAGGACGCCAATTTTGTTTGGGAGCCACATCGCACGACCGCGCAATTGTCAGTTAAATGAGTGCCGAATCACAAAAAGTGCTCTGGTCATTGGACAGCAATATGGTCCGGGGCTAAAGTGATTAAGGTAATACCGGTCATCTTGGCTAGCGTGGCTTCCAGATGTTATGTCTCTTGGGTAAATCAATCATAGTCTGATATTCCAGTAACAAAGCACTAAGAAGTCACAAGGCTAAAGTAGTATTGAAAGCATTTGGGCCTCTGCCCTCTCACCCGAGCAGGCCCAGTCCGTCTGAGCTCCTCACTACAACACACCGATCGGCGACCACTCTGCAACACACAGTCTCTGGTCTCCTGCTCGCCACTGTTATAATCATCAGCTGGTGAAAGATTTCGGTCTCTTGATCTTGCCTTTCTCCAGGTGGCTGGGCTTCCGGTGAACCCAGGTCCAGGCTTCAGGCCTAGGTACTTGGCTGTGATGCTCTCCCTCGTTCCGCAGAGGGATAAGTGCCGGTCCCAAGAAAGCTAGTTTGGCTCCTCCCCGTTATTCAATAACCTTCCCCATAAAGCTGTGCGGAGGTGTCATGTGCTCAGGAAGACAAGCCATTGTGGGAACTGTAGTCTATTTCTACTAATGTCAATGGAGTCTGTTTCTCCTGGTACCTCTAATCCCACAATGCATTGCTTTTAGAAAGAAATAGATAAACACATATATACAGTGTAACTGGAACTCCCTAGGAGAGATTTAGGTATGCAAGATTACCAAAAGTCTTTGACAGTATGACCCCCGCTACACATGGTATACTGAAGCTATGTTATAATTACAAGCATTTTATAAGTGTCAAAGGCTTGTATTGACAATTACATTACGTTTATGCATAGAGTCAGTTGACCCTATTTTTTCAATACCTCTGCATTTCGCCCTGGCAAGCTGTCAACCAACTTCTGGGCCACATCCTGACTGATGGCAGCCCATTCTTGCATAATCAATGCTTGGGGTTTGTCAGACTTTGTGATTTTTTATTTTTTTTGTTCACCCGCCTCTTTATGATTGACCACAAGTTTTTAATGGGATTAAGGTCCGGGGAACTTCCTGGTTATGAACCCAAAATGTTGATGTTTTGTTCCCCAAGCCACTTAGTTATCACTTTTGCCTTATGGTGCTTCCTTTTCCAGCTCCATCAAGCTGGAAAAGGAATAGTTCATCATCAAACTGTTCTTGTATGGTTGGAAGAAGTTGTTCTTGGAGGATGCCTCTTGTACCATTCTTTATACCATTCTTTATTCATCGCTGTGTTCTTAAGCAAAATTGTGAGTGAGCCCACTTTGTTGACTGAGTAGCAAACCCACACATGAATCGTTTCAGGGTGCTTTAGGGCCCTTTCACACGGGGCGGATCAGTAATGATCCGCCCCGTGAACCTCCGCTTGCTCAGCGGGAATCGCTCCGTTGATCCCCACTGAGCCAGCGGATGACATGGCGGTTCCCGCACACTGTGCAGGGACCGCCCTGACTTTTTTCTGCTCTCCTTTATGGGGGGATCAGATGAACACAGACCGTCTGTCCGTGTTCATCCGATCCAATCCGCAGACGGATGAAAAAATAGGGTTTTCTTCCGTCTGCAGAATCGGCGGAGGAATGCAGAACCGGGCAAGATCGGGTGTCAGCAGATGTTCATCCACTGACACCCGCAATCTCATAGGGACCAATGTATGTCCCTTTTTCATCTGTACACGGATTGATGAAAAAGCAGACATAAGGTCCGCCCGTGTGAAAGGGGCCTTACAGTTGGCATGACACAGGACTAACAAGAAGAAAGAGAACGGCGCCCTCTAAGTGCAGCATATTTAAAACATCTTAAAGGGATTAAAAACACTCACATCATAATTAGACATGTCAAGGGTTAAACATGTTTCATCCGCATTAGTGCTGGTGGAGTGTGTACATCACAGGCTGATGGTGGAGATCTGCACTGAATGTGTACCACATCTAAGATGGCCACCTATCGAGCCTAAAGAAGGGACAAGTATGTCCTGAACGCGAAGCGCCGCCCGCCAACCTGAATCCCGGAAGTGACGACATCATTACATCACAGAGCTTCCACGATCCCCGTCCCAGCCGCCCGCCAGCGCTGTACACATTCAGTGCAGACAGGACTGCTACAGGACCTAGATCTCCACCATCAGCCTGTGATGTACAAACTCCACCATGACTAATGTGGATGAAACACATTTAACCCTTGACATGCCTGATTATCTCTACTCACCTGTGAGTGTTTTTAATCCTTTTATATTAAAGATATTTTAAATATGCTGCACTTAGAGGGAGCCATTCTCTTCCTTCTTGATTGTTCTCAGAGCCTCTTCTAGCTTTTTGGACTGGCAGCCATCTACTAACTCAGAAACTTTTCTTTTATACCTCCTTACATGGACTATATACCATATATGGACTCTTATTGTTCTTTTTAGACAGCTATATCCAGAGTGCGCCATATCAACCCACTGTTTTTTATGACACAGGACTGATGGTAGCGCTCACCTATTCTTCTCCAGACAACGTTTTTTCCAGATCCCCTAAACAATCAGAAAGGGGATTCATCAGAGAAAAATACTTTATCCCTGTCCTCAGCAGTCCAATCCCTGTACCTTTTGCAGAATATCAGTCTGTCCCTGGTGTTTTTCCTGGAGAGAAGTGGCTTATTTTCTGCCCTTCTTGACACCAGGCCATCCTCCAAAATCCTTTGCCTCACTGTGCATGTAGATAGAATCATACCTGCTTGCTGTCATTCCTGAGCAAGCTCTGCAGTGATTCTGCAGCTGAATTAACTGTAGAAGATGGTCCTGGCACTTGCTGGACTTTCTTGGGAGCCCTGAAGCCTTCTTCACAAATACAGTGGCATTTTTTTTATGGAATTAAGTTCATTTTCATGGCAAAGATGGACTTTTAAATTAATTAAAACTCATCTGATCACTCTTCATAACATTCTGGAGTAAATGCAAATTGCCATCATAAACACAGAGGGCCAGATTCTCAAAAGAGATACGACGGTGTATCGCAGGAAACACCGTTGTATCTCTGTTTTTTTTACTGGCTATCTATGCGTGTGATTCATAAAATCACAGTGAAGATCCGACAGGTGTAAAACACTTACATCGTCGGATCGTAGATGTAATTACTTTTCTGGCTGCTAGGTGGCCCTTACATTGTTTTCTCATTTGTTTTCTCATTTGCCTATGCAATTGAGCCTAATGCGCTGATTCCCGAAAGTTTTTACATCGTTTACGTTAGCGTAAACCTACACCTGCTATATGAGGGGTAGGCTTACGAAGTTCCGTCGTATGCCATGTTAAGTATGGCGTCGGGTCAGCGTCGTCTTTTTCTGTCGGTTATGTCGTTTTACTAAGTCGTTCGCGAATAGGGCATTGCGTAAGTGACGATCACGTCGTTTTCACGTCGGTTTCAACAACGTTTTCCGACGTGAGCTGGAGCATGCACACTGGGCTTTCTTCCTGGCATGCGCAGTTTGATCGACGCGGGGGCGTGCTTAATTTAAATACAAGCCGCCCCCTTTGAATTACGCGGCCTTGCGCCGGGCCATTTACACTACGCAGCCGCAACTTACGAAGCAAGTGCTTGGAGAATACGGCACCTGCTCTGTTAAGTTGCGGCGGCGTAGTGTAAATGGCTTATGCTTCGCCCCGCACAATGTACCAGAATCTGGCCCAGAGGCATTAAGGTAAAAAACACCCCACTACCTATCTTACCCCTTATGCCTAAATACTTACCTAGCTCCATGTTACCATGCCAGTGCTGTCTCTAACTTTAGCACTGGTCATTTCACTTATTGTTTTACAGGAGAAACGAGTACAGTGGAGTCATTGGATCCTCCTTCTGTCAGTCATACTCCTGTGTGTGTGGAGGGATTGTGGTCATGGCTTACCAGAGCTGTGTGTGACTATGGACTCACACAGCCTTGCTTGGGAGCACACAGGCATTGTTGTCTTCTTAGCACCAGTCATGCTACAAGAGGCACCCAGAGGAGGTGCCAGCACCAGCAGGCAACTTGCCAGCGGTGAGGAAAACTAAATTTCTGTGCAATATTGCACAGAGCGGGAAAGTATCACCTCTTTTCTATTCAAAAAATGATAGCCTTTAGTATTGCCTTAATTTTCTCTGTCCTTTCCTCTGAAGCGCCACCCACTTCCTGCACTCATTTTATGCCCCCACTCAATGCTGACCCTGTTCACCTCAAATGCAAGGGGGTTACCTTCCACTCATTTCCTGGGCTTTGCCTTCAATGTTAATAAAAAATTGAATTACCAGCCCAAATGAATTACAAGACAATCCATTTTTCAAGCCTAATCTGTCACATAATGGGGGCAGTAGCGAAAGATAGATGAACATGATTTACTGCATGTTATATATATATTATATATGGCGATGCAGTGCTGAAAGAAATGGTCAAATTCCAGTGCTACGTTTATATTGCTAACTACTAATGATTTTGGACTGATGGAGGTTTGATTGGCAGACGTATAATTGACATATGAATTATTGAAATCTTTATCATATTTTCCTACGAATCATTCAGTATAGACGTTTGAGATGTGGGCTTCGACATTTAGCTATATTTCTGTATTCATAGGTTTTTGAAGTTATATACAAACAGGAGATGGGTAAAATGCATATTGAATATTAATATAAATGATCTCTTAGCTCTGTAGCTCGGTATCGCACTCTGATCTCTGACCGCCTGCTACCAGTTTGAATTATTTATCCGTTCTTTGAAGAGTTTCTTCCTATAACATCTTGCATACTCAGCTTGTTAGGGAAAGGTTATCCAAGGGTCCAAAGGGCCATATTTGTCTTTGCCTTTGAAGCACTGTAATCTGTTAACTAGGAGCAGAATACTGTACTTTGTCCAATTAGCTGAATATGCAGAGATAATCCATGCATGCATGCTTCTTTATATAGTCATGCATGATTAGTTATTTCTAGCAGGAGCAACCATGCTGGTTTGAGGCTTTATAACAACAGTGAGATCTGGTTTATCTGACAACTGTGGTAATGAAAAAAAATGTAGAAAGTACATTTTTAGAGAAGAATTTTGTGGTTGCTTTGAATGTCTTCGTAGTTAGGGACCTAACCAGTACGTGCTTCTGGATTAAACTCCTGCTGCTATACTGCCTTGTTCAACAAGCTGGAAAGCAGTAACTTATTTATTTTGATCATTACATTGTTCTTTATAAAGATGCAGGGAAATCAACATTAAAGTGTTTACCTTTATCTAGTAAAGTTAAGTGACCCAAGGTCTTATGCCACGTACACACGATCAGACCGGTCTGATGAAACTTGTCCGACTTGTCCGTTTTCATCAGACAACTCTGAAATTGTCTGATGGTCTGATGTGAGTACACTCCTTTGGACCAAAATCCGATCAGACCAGAACGCGGTGACGTAGAACACAACGGCGTGATGAAAAAACGGAGTTCAATGCTTCCAAGCATGCGTCGACTTGATTTTGAGCATGCGCAGGTTTTTGGTCCGATGCTTTTGTGTACTAACCATCGAACCTGTCCAGGACGCCCGCGATGTCGGCACCCACCTCTCAAAGTGCTGCCGCCGCCATATTCGATAAGGGAATCAGGAAGTGAAGTTTTGCAACTTCACTTCCTGGTTCCCTACTGCGCGATTCCCTTTCTCCTGGGACCTTCTGGGACCTGTGTGTCTCCCAGAAGACAGCAAGGGGGGATGGAGAAGGCGCCAGAAGTGGCGTAGGTACCCACGGGTGGCTCAGGTATCTATGGCACAAGTGGGAGCAAAATACCTGTATTAGACAGGTATCTGCTTCCCCCTCCCCCTGAAAGGTGCCAAATGTGACACTGGTGGATTCAGAAAAGTGGAAGTTCCATTTTTGGTCTGAACTCCGCTTTAAGCCAATCAGTGGGTTCTGATACTGTCGCGTGACAGTGACAGCCCTTTCCTGATTGGCTGCAGGTCCAGAACTGAATGTTTACAAGTCAAAATGAGGAAGTTCACTTACTAAACTGCTGAATAGCTATTGATTAACACTGCTGCAGACAAAACACAAGGACACTACAAGCCTAGTCAGAGGGTCAATAACTCGGAAGGAGGCACAGAAAGCAGGGACAGCAAAGAGGGAATGGAGCACAGCTTTACATACTTCACACCAAATGTTGTCTATAAACAACATTGTTCCTCAGTCCCTGTGTATATCTTTGTGTACACATGTGGTAGGACATACACTGCAAACCTGGCACCTATTTAGGGCACACTGCCATCAAGGGTGAAGCCATGGCATGTCCTAACAAGACAGTGGAATTTACAGAAACCGATCCCCTGCAGCTGCTGAAATCCGGCTTCTCCTCCTCTACCTATTGTAGGCCCATGTTTCCTCTCTCACAGGCCCCCTCATCCCCCCAGCAGTGCTGCCGGCTTCCCTCTTCTCCAGGGGATCTGTCAGGGTGGAGAGAGGGTAAGGGGTCAGTAAATGTGTCATGTACCGGCCTCTTCCTTGTATGAAATGACAGAGTCAGTGATCTGTACTGATAACTGACCCTGTTTTTTGTGTTTACTAGGCCTCCGTTTTTGAATGAATGAGAAGCCTCTGTGCAGACTTATTCCTGTTCACTCATTCTGTGCTGCTGAGGCTCCAGAGATGGAGATTGAGGGCTGTGTCCTCAATCTCTTTTTCCTGTATCAAAGGTGGGACATTAGAGGTCTGTTTAGACCCCTTACATCTCACCAAAGACCTCCAAAAAAAATAAAAATATTAAAACATAAATGGGTTATTTAGGCTAAAAAACACAGGCCTATTTTTAGGCAGTCCAGGCCTGCTTCCCACTGCCCCCAATGTTCCCCACGCTCTGAAAATGTTTTGCATAGCGCTGCGTGCTGCAGGATTGGATGATGTTAGCTGGAGAAATTTTGCAGTTTCTTGTTCTATTGTTTTAATATTTTTTACTATTTAAAAAAAAACAGTTTTATTTATTTTCTTTTTTTTTTAAGGGGGGGATACAAATAGTTTGTCTTGTCTAGCTCCGGCTTTGAGCAGGACATGAATCAACTGTGGGTTCCTCTGGATCAGCAGTGGGTATAGGATTGTATATATAGAATTGCATATAGTGTGTGTGTGTGTATGTATATATATATATATATATATATATATATATATATATATATATATATATATATATATATATATATATGTGTGTGTGTGTGTGTGTGTGTATATATATATATATATATATATATATATATATATATACACACACACACAGTATATATATTTTTATATATATTTTATTGATCAAAAGGATCAGTCAAAGGTTTCTATCATTCACAGCTCAGTAATTATGAAGTATTTTGTGGGTCCCATGACTGCAGACAGTTTAGACTTTATTTAAAGACTGTTTTGACTCAGGATCACTAACCCCTATACCAACGTAGCAACCCCCATAAGGTCCCTCGCCAGAGCTGGCATCTTCTCCCAGGACTCTTTCAGTTGCTGGTGTTCTGCCATCTTGATTGGCAGTCATGGGAGTTATTCATCCCGGCTATGAGCTGAGTCTGGCTATAACTGAGCTGCACATGCTCATGGGTTACTTTCTATTATTGCACATCGCAGTACTTTAACTAAATAAATCTAGTTAATGGTTTACTGGGTAATCTATAAACTGAATGAGCACATAAATTTTTTAGCACCTATTTTTTTTTCCAGCCATTCTGTTTCCTCTTTGTCTTGGCTTTACACTTTATTTTCTCATTTCATTGTATTAAGCCATTTAGCAATAAAGATGCAGGGGCAGTGTTAGTGCCCTCAGCAGAGGCCTTGCAGCTGCATTATGTTGAAACTAGCTATAACAAGCTGCCTTTTCTGTGGCTCACACTGACTAGCTTTGAAAAGTATAGATATTGATAGAGTCATTTCAGTCTTAGCTTTGCTCTAGGGTGCCGAGTGAGTCACTGAAAGCGGGCTAATACTGAAAATTAGAAAGGAGTCAAGCAGAGATCGGAAACAACAAATGTAAACATAGCGTATTGAATTGTACAATTCTGCCATCTGATCTTTAACACTGCGGAGGGTTAGAATAAATAACAAATCTCTTGCTTACTATAATCAATATCTGCTTGCAAATGTACTGTTTGTTTTAAATTGAACTTTCAATTGGTATCATTCATTTACAAAATTATTATTTACATATTAAAAAATAAAAGTGTGTTGCAAATAAACTAATTTGTCATTTTAACATTTCAGTCTAATTACATTTTTTGCTTAGCTTTTCGAACTTACATGCAAGAAAATTGACAATAAGTGTGCATTGACAACAGCGGGGTAGTGGGCCCATCATTAAAATTCACACGTTGTTCATTAAAATCAATAGGGTACAGGTCAGCATTTCCAAATTATAGTTATTTTTAGCAATATAAATTCCTTATTTGCCTTGAATATAAAAACTGCTGTTCCTGAGCTACCAGCCTAGGTAGCCTAAATCACATGGACTATGGTTACCAGTTATTACAGACTAAATATAATCTATCTTTAGTCAGACAGACCATGTCTGATAGACTTTGAGTAAAAGAAGCTAAAAACAGCGCAAAAGGTTCCTACAGACATAACGGACTGTTCATCCGATTCGGTTGAGCATACATTGATCTAAAAAGCATCCAAATGCTAGAAATAAAAATGACTTGATGCCTTATCATAGCTCACTCTTTGAACTGCTTTACTGAACCCATAACAGTGTTTGAGGCTTGTCATAAGTTGATGTACGATCTATCATTATAGTAGTGGATGTCTGCTTTGGGAACGTCAGGGACAGAGATCACTATGTTCAGAGTCATTGTGGTTAAGTTTGACATAAGATAAGAGTAATGTGAGTTGGCTCATAATTGTATTCTTTTTGATATCTTATATTTGTAATAAACAAGTTTTAACATTATCTCCTATATCTGTTTATCAATGTATCTGAGTCATTATTTTGCCTATTATAAATTTTCCCATCATGACAATTTTAAAATTGAAGAGCATCAATAACTAGCCTATCTATCCAGATTTAGAGCATTATAAAATATTCTGGACAAAAGAATAAAGACATCTATATACACGGTAAACAGAGCAAATCACTAGTTTCTATTGATTACGCTCCAGCTCCAGCTGGGGCTCATTTGTACTTAGCCCATTTATTCTTGCAATTTGCTGGATGTGGTCATATACATTTGAAATATACTTTTTGAAAAATAGTAAATCTTTATAATTAAAATATACTCCAGTTTTCCTCCAGAAGCCAGGCCAGTACAGAATAAAGCGTAATTATTCCAGAAGGGTCATTGCACCAAAAATACCAATTTCTTAGACAGCAACCATCTGCTGAGAACACTGTGAGAACAACTGAAAAAAGAGGAAAGGATAGGTCAATGTGGTCATAGGGATTATGTTATCCAATACGTTTTCAAAATTGGACACTATAAAGTAATAGCACAAACCAAGCTTTCCCTATGATTTGTTAGCGACTTGTTATGGAGGTATCTCACACAGCAGTCAAAATGACAGATCATGGATTGATAACCTAAAGATAAACTCAAGGCTCACAGCTTAATACACTACTTTAAAACACATATGAAAATGGTCTTATCTGCCAAAAGATTTGAAATCCATTCAAGTCCATTTTGTGACTCATACACTTCTACCAGACAGCAAAGCCAGGAGAGTCACACCACGTTCTCATCCTCCTGTCGCCTGAGGAATGAAGAAGCAGAAAGATCTCCCTTCATTCAAATCGCAATAAAGCAAAGCTTCAATCGCCCATAGCCCTTCACCCATCTCTCCCAGTTTAGGCACTGCTGTTTAAAGAGGAATTAAACCATCTGAATGTTTTCCAAAAAAAAAACCTGCAAGAGAAAGGCATAATGATAGGTACCTGTAGGTACTGTGAATATCTCCTAAACTTGCACAGTTTAAGAGAAGGTGTTCGCTTATGCCGTTTCTTATGCCGTTTCTTCAGTAGCTTTCACATGACCGGAGGCACCCACTTGCATGCCAATCATAACTCCAGGCGAGAGCAACAGCTTTGATCTAAGGTAAGTATTTCATATTGAGCTAGTATGCGATGCATATTATGCTTTTGTCTTGCAGGTTGTTTTTGTTTTTGTTTTTGTGAGAGTTTACAACCACTTTAAATATATCTACACATGTCCTGAATAGGTATTTATTTCCTTTGGGATCAGTTGTGGATTATCGAAAATGCTGTAGAGATTGTGAAGGATTTACTATCTCCATACAACAGGCTGTTTTAGACACTGGCACAGAGAAATGTAATTTATTATTTATGAAGCCGTTTTGTATTTGCTATTGATTTTTTGCTGCTGATTACTTATTACATTATGTGTCGACTATGGTGCTGCAGCAATTAGGAGATATTACATACTGTTGATAACCAGCTTCGTTCAAAAGAATTGTGTTTTCGCTTGTCACTGCAATCAGCTTCCTGTAAGCTTCCTGTAATTAATTTGTTTATGCTACACAGCGCTCCTTTAAATTATAAAGTGCCATCCACAATGCATTAATGCATAATAAACCATGTGTTGATATATAATAAACCATACAGTATAACAAATCTTTGTTATAAAGTTCTTGCAGTACATTTTTATTTTGGCAAAAAGTGTCGCTCTTTTAAAGTGAAGTGCAATTCATTACTAGTCATGTCATCACCATCAATATGGAGAATTCACCAGAGACCCAGGAACCCTCGATTTCAGTGGGTCACAATGCACCTTAACCCCTCCAGTGATTACTCATCCAGAAACTAGGTTACAAATCGCCTCCTGAAGACGTAATCACATCTGAGCGTTCTGGAAATGCATGAAAAACATTTTGAGGTGCAAAAAAATCACCAAAACATGCAGAAAAAACATGGAAAGCTCTGCACCCAAAAAAGGTACAGGAGCTTCTTTGCTATGTCTGTTGTGCATATTCAAATCAATGGGCTGCCCTATGCTGACAGACTAAAGAAGCACAAGAAAACATGACAAAAAAAACGCACATTAGCACGACGTGCAGATGTAAATGCGGCTTGGAGGGAGGGGGAGAAAACGTTGACGCAGTCCTCACTGGGTGTCTCACCGCAGACTCCCCTGTGGCGGAATCCAAACCTTCCTAAGCTCTTTGGCCACCCGGACTCGAAAGTTGGACTTTTAAGGATTCTTAAAGCGCAGGTCCACCTAAAAAAATATATTAAAGCCAGCAGCTGCAGTATTTAATAATGGACCTTACCTGTCCAGGGTGCCTGCGATTTTGGCAGCCGAAGCCGAGCAATCGCTCGTCTCTCGGCTGCCCTTGCCGCCATTCTCGATGAGGGATCCAGGAAGTGAAGCATTGCAGCTTCACTGCCCGGTTCCCTACTGCGCATGTGCAAGTTGCGCAGCGCATCCTCACTGGTCCCCGCTGTCTCCTGGGACCAGTGTGTTTCCCAGAAGACAGCGGGGGAGGGGTGTTACAGAAGTGGGTGCAAATACCTGTATTATACAGGTATATGCACCCTCCTCCCTCCCTGAAAGGTGCCAAATGTGACACCAGAGAAGGGAGGGTTCCAAAAAGCGGAGGTTCACTTTTTGTGTGGACCTCCGCTTTAATGACCATGTTCCTTGCACTCATGCCAGGACTCTGTTACGTATATTGTTATTTTATGCACGTAAAAACATTTTACTCCATTGGAAGGACGTGGGCCCCCTTTCGGCATTGTTCATGGGATCCTCCTCAAATTCAAATTCATATATAAGAGTAGGGCATGCCCTAAGAAGTTCACCAAAATATGGCAACCAAGGCTAGATGTCTCAGAGAATTTCTGGGGGGATGTCCTTGCTTCACAGCTCTCCCAGTGAGTATTCTGCTAATGTGATTCAGTGATCACTGCTTGGTAAATGTCAATATACATTTTTAGAAATTGCTTTCTATGAAACATCCAATGCCTTTGTGGTTAATGGAATTATACTGCTGATGTGGGGTCGTATGTGCTGTGAGCTTGAATGTGTGTGAATGGCGATATGTTTGTTGTTGGGGTACTTATGTTTATGTGCAGACTGCTCAATTGTTCCATTTTATACACTATCTGAATTATGCTTCTATTTTCACTTTACATACATTCATATATCTGTAATGTTTTGTTTCTTTTTTGTTGTAAAAAAATTGAAAATAAAAACAGAAAATCAATTATTTGGGAAAAAAAACTTACAATAACAAAGTTTAGTTTACTACTTTAAGACACACAATTCCAAGGCAACAAGTATTAAGGAAAGGAAAGCCCAAGTACGCTAAAGTTTAGGAGAAAAAGGAAATTAAAACAAATTAAAGATATAATAGAATGAAGTGACATTTTATTGCAGTCTTACTATACCTGCGTTCCAGTGCTTGTTTCCTAGCTTGACCTGACTTGTGACTTCAGACAGTTCTTTAATACCTCTTACCTTGGCTCATCTGCTTTAGGCTCGAATTAGTTATTTTACTGGAGTTGACCGCAGCTTGATCTTTGCCCTAGGCTTGTCATTTGCTATGGTACTTTGCCATTTCATTTAGTTCTGACTTCTGTGTTGTTTATGTTTGTGACCCTGTACTGTAATACCTCTCTGCTGTCTACCTAGGGATGGGAGGAGAAAGACTTGAAGACATGGGTTGAGGTATATTGAGGTTAGGATTGCAGACTACTTGTTCTATGACACAGAGGTACAAAGACTTCTCACATATGACATCAGTAAAGGATGTTAAAATTAAAATAAGAAATACACAATAAGATGAAAAGTGCCTATATCCAAGCAAGGCAAATAACCTTGAAAGAACACTGCTGTAGTTTAGGATAATGGAAATCTTTTCATTGGAATGTCCAGAGGAGCTGACACTTTTCAGGGATCTATGTCCCCTTCCACAGGGCTAATAACAACCATATTTTTTTTTAAATGTTGGACTAATAGGATATAGAAAAATTAATATGTGAAAGTAATCATTCATATATAATATTATTATTATTATTATTATATTATACACATAGATGGGGGGGAGCACAATTACAGTACAGTTCAATACAGGAGGGCCCTGCATATAGAGCTTACATTCTAAAGGGAGGGGGTGGTGGTACAAAAGGTAATAGATGCAGGAAAAATAATTTGATGGGGGTGGTTTAGGGACAGTTATTAGGTGGGTATGGGATATGCTTCCCTGAATAAGTGAGTTTTTAAAGATCTCCTAAAGGTGGACAGGTTAGGGGCTGATTGAACATACCGGGGCATGGAGTGAGTTCCAGAGGATGGCAGAGGCTCTGGAGAAGTCGCAAGCATGGGAGGAGGTAACAAGGGAGCTAGAGAGCAGGAGGTCCTGGGAGGAGCCGTGGGGACTATTTGGGTGATATCTGCAGATGAGGTTGGTGATGTAGCTGCGGGCGATGTTGTGGATGGCTTAGTATGTTGTGGTTAGCATTTTGAATTTTATACAGTGGGGTAGGGGAAGCCAGTGAAGGGATTGGCAGAGAGGAGCTGCAGTCACAGATCGGTTAGTGAGGTGTATTAGTCCAGCAGCAGCATTCATTATAGACTGAAGCCTGCTTAAGGGTAGGCCATTAAGGAGAGAGTTGCAGTAGTCAAGGTGGGAAATAATCATGAAGTGAATTTGTTTCTTTGTGGTGACATTAGTCAGGAAGGGTTGAATTCTGGAGATGTTGCAGAGGTTAAAGCGGCAGGATTTAGACAGTGATTGGATGTGGGGGCTGAAGGAGGGATCAGAGTCAAGGATTACACCCAGCACCCTGGCATGTGTGGAGGGACCAATGGCTGTGCTGTTGATCTTAAATGGTAAAGTCATGGGGGGGACCGGGAAGAAGTAAAAATAACAAGCTCAGTTTTAGAAAGATTGAGTTTGAGAAAGTGGTGCGACATCCAATACCGATATGTAATTCAGTAAGTTTGAGATCAGTGAGGAGATTGAGGGGGTGAGTTGAGGAGTGGAGAGATAGATCTGGGTGTCGTCAGCATAGAGGTGGTATTGGAAGACATTGGAGGTTATCAACTGGCCCAGGGAAGAGGTATAGAGCGAGAATAAATGGGACCCAAGGACGGAGCCTTGGGGTATCCCAACAGAAATAGGAAGAGGAGCCGAGGAGATGGAGTTGAGTTCCTGTATCTTACCTGTATCTCCTGTAGAATTCCTGTATCTTACCCCCCCCCCCCCCCCCAAGAATGGCTGTCTCATCCCACTTTCACAGCAACTTTGTGGGCATGCTTGCCTTATGGGAAGGGGGGCTGCTATAGGTGAAGAACCCTGAAGGTAGCTATGGTGTCTGACCAACTGCATTAAGGGTAAGCGTGACAGTTTCTTCTTCATGTTTTGATGCAATCATTGACCCTCATTTTGCACCGGAATAAAAAAAATCCTTTGTCTTACCCAAGAATGGCTGTGTTATCCCACTCTTACAGCAACTGTGATTCCCACTGGGGTATACTTGGATCCTATAAGTAAGTTTACGTACTTTTTGGTTCAGCTACTCAGCCAAACTTACATATACCACTGGCATGCCCTGAAGATCGAATTCGAGCAAGCCCTGCTACAACTGCTGTCCAATATTAGCCTCAAGTTCTTCTTACTTACTGAAAGCAACACAGGCTATTCTACTGTTCTCCAAGTAATTACATTGTTACTATCCAAAGACATACATATACATATTTATTTTGCACACATATTTTCCTAAAGTACAATTTTTTCAATTATAATGTTTACAAAAAGATGTACCATTCATATACAATATTTCTGGAAAAATGCTGGAGGGCAGTTTACTGAGGTTGAACATTTTATGTCTAAGAAATATCTAATACTAAAAGCAGTGCCAAAGCAGATTAGAAGATCTTTGCTGGGATTCTCAATATATAAAGATTCTTAGAATGTGCAATCTGAAATCTAAGACTACTAACATGCTAGCTATACCTGAATGGCATTTTAATGCAGAGATGGATTTGAAAAATACAGTATTTCATGAAACCCACAATAATATTTTATTGCACCAAATATACGGCATGTATAAAATAAAGTTGCTTCTGTATTATCCCTGTGTCCAAGGCTAACCAATATCGGTGACTTGTTGATTATAATATATAAAAAAGCTAACATATTATATGCTCTAATTTTTGACAATTCTATGACCCCGTTCCCCCCATTTCCTTTTCCCCATTTTTGTTTCAAGATTAAAGCGGAGTTCTACCCTGGAAAAAAATTCTTCCAAAAATCTTAAAAAAAAAAAAAAATGTTACTTACCCTAAATAGCTGTTGCTATGCGGAAGTCCCGAATCTGCCCCTTATCTTCCGCTGTCGGTTCTCTTCCTCCTCCTACACTCGGTGTATTCTTGTGAATGGGGCGCGCTGCATTCTGGGAACTGTGTGTATCCCAGAAAGCAGCCGGACCATTCACAAAGCGCCACGCTGCTCGCACATGCGCTGTAGGAAACAGGCAGTGAAGCCGCACGGCTTCACTGCCTGTTTCCCTTACTGTGGATGGCGGCGCCTGGAGCTGCCAGGATCGAGGATCGGCATCGGGGGGGCCATCAGCACGGGCAAGTAGGACAGGTAAGTGTCCTTATTCAAAGTCAGCAGCTAAACTGTTAGTAGCTGCTGACTTAAAAAAAAAAATTGCGGGTGGAATCCCGATTTAATAACACAACTTTCAGTCCCTCTACTCATGCCAGATATCTTGGTTTAATCCTAAACTCTGACCTCTCTTTTGAGTATCACATCTAATTACTGTCGAAATTGCCCCCTTAACTTCCATAACATTTCCAATGTGCTATTGTTAACAAACACCACAAAGCTACAAATTAATTTCCTGGTTATCTCTAGCCTTGGTAATTGAAACTTCTTACTCATTGGCCTAGCTTTGCACAGGCCTTCTCACTTTAGGCCCCTTTCACACGGCCATTTTGATCAGGTCCGCCTGTCAGTTCTTTAAAGGCGGGCCTGATCTGATCTGATCAGGTCCATTCACCGCTATGGATTGGCGGCTGTAAATGGACTTGTGTCTTTGATCCAATCAGGTCCACTAAAAAAACAGAAGGGGATCCGTCCTTCTTTGTCTAGGCAGATCAGCTCGGAAGGTAGTCGGGTGTAAACAGAGTTTGTTTACCCTTGGCCACCCATACAGCAAAGCAGGTTTTGTCCGTGTCCGCTTTGCGGACAAGGACCTGTCATCTGCCTGATCTGCTTATACTATTTCAACATAAAAATTCTAAATACCAAGAACAGCATATAAAGCCACAACTCTGCTTATAGCTACATCGCCAACCTCATCTCAAAATATCATTCAAACCCCTCCACTCTACTCCTCCCAAGACCTTCTGCTCTCTATCTCCCTCATTACCTCCTCCCATGCATGCCTTCAGGACTTCTCCAGAGCCTCTCCTATACAGTGTAACACCTTACCCCAGTGTGTCCAGCTGTATCCTACCTTGTCTGCTTTTGGGCAATGTTTAAAAATGTATTTATTCAGGGAAGCATATTGCACCTTAATCTGACTCTGAATAGCTTGAAATCACCAATACCGTTTTCATCCAAAGAGGTGTTTTATTCTGAAGCATCAGGTTACAGCAGATGACAGGATACAACAGATGAATAGATTGTGGTATTTATGCGGTCAAAAGATGATATTGTCTGTAGCTTACTATGCAGAATACATGTGTTCTGCTATATGTGACTTGTTAGCTGCATCCATGACACAGGAAGTACAATCTCAGGAAGAAAGGATGGAGCATTACATATAAAGGAGGTGTGTCATAACATCAGGGAAAAGACGTGGAAAAAACAAGTGCATTATCACAAAAGGTCACTAGATGGCAGCATGTGAACTAAATATAAACGTCCATAGAAAAATGGTTCAGGGAAACAATATATATAAATTCAATGCCCCCAAAACTTCCCGTCTGGCATGGTAAATGCATCAGAACGATCTGCTCTGATCAGCAGACAATCAGTAAACAGATGCCCTGCGGATCAAAACTGGGTCTGCCCTGTGTGAAAGGTGCCTTAGTCTATCATATACACTACTGACAGACTCATTCATGGGGGCACTCTTTAAGTCTAGCATAAAAATGTGGAATAGACACTCTCCAGAGGTGGTTCTGACCAGCTCAGTATATTGCTTTAAGAAAGGCCTGGATACTGTACTATCCTAAATGTACATAATATGACTGGGTACTAACATTTATAGGTAGATAGGAAAATCCGTTTGTCTCTTGGGGGAAGAGGAAGGATTTGTTTCCCTGCCGTAGAACATTGGATCATGCTCTGCTGGGGTTTTTTGCCTTCCTCTGGATGAACTGTGGGTATAGAATTGGGTATATGGGATTGTACAATATTTTTTATTTAAGGGCTCTTTAACACGGACGTTCCGTATGTCCGTTTTTCATCCATCCGTTGTCGGATGAAAAACGGACACACATGTATCCCTATGGGATCGCGGATGCCAGCGGAGACATGTCCGCTGAAATCCGACCCGCTCGATCCGCCAAAGTATGCCGGAGGAAAAACCTACTTTTCCTTTCGCCTGGCGGATCGGATCAGATGAACACGGACAGATGGTCCGTGTTCATCCGATTCCCCATAGGGGAGAGCGGAGATCTGACAGGGCGGTCCCTGCACAGTGTGCGGGGACCGCCTGTCATCTGGCAGCTCAGCGGAGATCAACGGAGCGATCCCCGCTGAGCAAACGGAGGTGCACGGGGCGGATCAGTAATGAAAGTAGTGAAAGAGCCCTTATTTATTTATTTTTTATGGTTGAACTAGATGGACTTTTTCAACCTGACTAACTATATAACTATGTATGTAACTATGTGACTATATGACGTAAAACTTGCAGTAATACACAGAACTATATGGCATTAAACTTGCATTTACGCACAGAACTACCGGTATATGGCGTTAAACTTGAAGTAATGCACAGAACTATACGGCGTTAAACTTGCAGTAACACACAGAACTACATGGCCTTAAATGTGCAGTAACACAATAAAATATACTATGTTAAGCAGTCACTACACTCACTGAACTATGCCTAAATTTCCCACTAATATAAAGATGAATGGTTGCACTACACTCACAATGATTGAACAATGATTGAACTATCCCTACATTCACAGTAATGTAAACATGAATGGTTGCACTACACTCATACTGAATAATCCCTAGATGCACACTAAACTGATATTCTACACTGACAATAAAATCAGAATAGGACACTATAGCACACTAACTCTGAACAGAGCCCTGTTCTATCTCTCTCCATGCTTCTATCACACTACAAATGGCCACTATAGAAAGAATACTTTTATAGTGTGGGGGGGGGGGGGGTTAAGAGCAATGAGCCATGATTGGATAAAGTCATCATGACAGCGTCCAATCATGGCTCTGACAGTTCTCTGTGCCCTAATTGGGCGAATCTTTCCTTGCTTCAGCCAAATTGAGGCCTTCAATACACTGTGCAGTGGTGCAGTGCATTGTGATCATTCGGCGGGCCAAACGGTCGAACGACCCTATAATTCGGTTGTTCGGAGAATGTACGAACAGCCAAGGGCAAGGATGGCAAACTGAGCCCCCCACTGGGTGTAAAGAGAGAGTCAGTGTCATTTTAAAACAAGAAAATAAAAGTCCCTCCCTCCAACAGAGCGATCACTCTGCCTGCATCAGGACCAGTAGGCGGGGTTGGCGTTTACCCTGGGCCAGATCTATCCACCACATAGACAGTATACACGTACAGGAGGAGAGAGCAGTGAGTCATCAAGTTATTATAAAAAAAAATGTCTGCGGCAGCCACGGACATTGCAAGGACTGCTCACGGACACCAATGTCCATGTGCGGACACCTTGCTGATCTCTGTCCATGCTGTTTTTTTTACAGATTTTTATTTTTTTTGCAGATTTATACTTACGGTACCTCGGTGGATGCAGCTCGATGCTGCACCTTTTTTCGTGGCACCTCTGCCCTGAGAACTGAGCGATCTAACATCGCAGACCGAACAGTTTTCAGAGCTCCGCGAGCAGAGAGCTGCAGACTGACAGTCACAGCTCTCTGCTCTGCCCTCTCCTCGCTCATTGGAGCACTAAGCTGTGAAGGGGCGGGGGTGACCGGCTCAGGCTCTCAGCCTAACATCAGCAGAGAGCAGACTTCACCCCGCTCTCTGCTGAAAACGTGTCACAGTAGAGCAAAACGAATTGCACTCCTGCAGAATGTTTTAAACTAAAATGGATTTGGTCTCATGATGTACTTCTCCTATGCATAGGAGAAGTACATCATGAGACCAAATCCATTTTAGTTTAAAACATTCTGCAAGTCTGCTATAAGTTCTGGTTCAGTTATTTTGTGCAATAATCATCCCACCTCAGGGGTCACTGTGGCTTGAAGAGCTCTTGCGGTGGACTCACCACTGCAACTTTGCTCTTGCTAGAGACTCGCCATGCATATTTGCTACAAATTGGAAAAGTGACAATTAGAACAAGTTGCCAAACCTTGCTCCCATATAGTCATAATATTATGGATGAAGACACATGTTTTGGCCTCATATAAAGTCCCAACCCCCTTTTTTTTTTTTTTTTTATAGAACATGTTGCCAGTGTAAATGTGCAGCAAGTTCACACGATTTATATTTCAACACTGCCACAAATCTGTGGCAAATTATCCCTGTTATCTGGGATACTAAGCTTTTGTCAATATAATAAGTATGTTTATTTTAAAATGGGTGTGTACCTATTTACTGGTAACAGTCAAAATAATGGTATTTTCAACTTGTGTCCTTATTCATGTTTGCAGCAATTATCATTCAACCTGGTGTGTCAGACAGGCTAAGTTTGTTCTGTTTGAGTCGAGGTGCAGAACAGAGAACCCACATTTACCCTTTGGGGGTGGCGCTACACCCGTAATGACAGACCAGTCTTGTGTTCTCTTCTCTGCTTGTTCCTATACCCTCTAAAGCAAATAGTATAGCAAATCTAAAAACCTAACATGTGCCTTTGACCCAGGTAGCCCTGAAGAGTCAATCTAGGGAGCTTCAGGGGATTAACCATGTCCACACTTGTGAAAAATGTGGTGATACTGCACTGTCTAATTAATGAACAGAAAACAATTATGCATGCAGCCTAAATGTGAGACACACATAAATAAAACCAATATAAAGTAAGAACAAGCCGCGCAAATGACATGAAAACATCTAATCAACTAGCATACAAAATTATGACTTAGTGCCAATGTTAAATAAAATCACTTGAAGTGAATGGGTTGCCCCATTCATGAAATATTTAAATGAGTCTCAGTGAAAAAAATCAAAGGTTGAAAAAATTGAAAAAATCAATCAATGTCTATTTTCAAGAAAAGGACACATCTAATGGTATTTGATGACTGACAATATACCGCTCTCCTTCAAATGAATGGTGACATCAAACCAAAGGCAACCAAAGAATAGTGCAAAGATAGAAAGGAGATCCTCCACCTTCCAAACAAACTGCCTCTTACCGAAGAGGAAGATCCCAACCAGAGATCTTCCGCTGGCGTATGTCTTTCTACCCAGCCTAGGGGTCTATGTAGCAGGATACCCAGTATCCGATAAATCTCCCACGGCTCACAGATGATCAATGTTAATTATAGCCAGGGTGAGGAAGGAAAAAGGCTGACATAAGACCATTTAATATAAAAATAATTAAAAACACACTTACAATAGGTAGATAAAAATTTGCACATGAATATATGTAGTCAGCCAACTAACACAGCCCGTTTACTCCGGGACACTGTATATGGTGATGACGTCAGCACGCCGCTACCCTACGCCATTTTGTCTCAATAGACTTCGTCCATACTTGGTCCAGTCCATGAAGGGGGACACAAACACATTACCCAACCAGAAAGGTCCAAAAGTGGATCTGGTTTCCTTGGGACACAAAAGGAAAGGCAGAGATATAAGCAAGCTTAAAGCGGAGGTTCACCCTAAATATAAGATCTCCCATGCGATCCAGCATACTGGCGTCAGCGCCAGTATGCTGTTTTTTTTTTTTTAATAGCACACTTACTGTATTATTGTGGAATTCCTTTTTTGTCCCCCGCGGTGGACGGCTGTAGTATAGCGCGTCACATCTTCCTAAAATACCCGATATGGACTCGGGTAATCTCGGCGAAAATGCGGCGCCTGCGCACAGACCTAGAAGCTGACTGCGCAGGCGCCTGCGCAGTCAGCTCCTAGGTCTGTGCGCAGGCGCCGCATTTTCGCCGAGATTACCCGAGTCCATATCGGGTATTTTAGGAAGATGTGACGCGCTATACTGGCGCCGTCCACCACGGGGGACAGAAAAGGAATTCCACAATAATACAGTAAGTGTGCTATTAAAAAAAAAAAAACCCAGCATACTGGCGCTGACGCCAGTATGCTGGATCGCATGGGAGATCTTATGTTTAGGGTGAAATACCGCTTTAAGGTTAGCTTATCTAGCTGTCATATAGGTCCCGCTCAGAGTGCAATTTCTTCTGGAGACTTCATCCACTCCTTAGTCCTAACTCACCAAAAGATGTTATGGATTTTTCTGGTTGAAACACTGAGATAAAAATTAATTATACATATGCAAGAAACAGATACACAGGATGCAAACTCTGTATTTAAAACATTTGTTCTCCTGAAGTTTATGAGCACATTCTATTTTATACCCAATATAAGAAAGGAGGGGTGTGAGATGGTGTCAAAAATCAGCAAATATACTTTTTGGCAGTGGCTGAAACATACTTGGGGCATTGCTATGCTTTGGTGTTTGTGTTTGCTTTGTCATCGTAGACCCTACTTGAGAGCAAACAACCGTTGCTACAGCCAAGCTATTTTGGACACATGTTATACAGTGGGGCAAAAAAGTATTTGGTCGGCCACCAAGTGTGCAAGTTCTCCCACTTAAAAAGATGAAAGAGGCCTGTAATTGTTATAGGTATACCTCAACGATGAGAGACAAAATGTGGAAACAAATCCAGACAATCACATTGTCTGATTTGGAAAGAATTTATTTGCAAATTATGGTGGAAAAAAAGGATTTGGTCAATATCAAAAGTTCATATTAATATTTTGGTATATATTCTTTGTTGGCAGTGACAGAGGTCAAACGTTTTCTTTAAGTATTCACAAGGTTGTCACACACTGTTGCTGGTATGTTGGCCCATTCCTCTGTGCAGATCTCCTCTAGAGCAGTGATGTTTTGGGGCTGTCCCTGGGCAACACAGACTTTCAACTCCCTCCAAATGTTTTCTATGGGATTAAGATCTGGAGACTGGCTAGGCCACTCCAGGACTTTGAAATGCTTCGCTACCCTGCGCGAGAGCCCGTAGCTCTATGTCGGCTCTCTCGCAGGCCACTAGGGGGCGCACGAGCCACGAGAGGTGCGAGTGCGCCCCCGCTCGCCCTGAGTCCCGTGCGCGTGCCCGGCGGGCGCAATCGCCGCCGGGCACCCGCGATTGCTCGTTACAGAGCAGGGGACCGGGAGCTGTGAGGGAGAGAAACGCTAATCTTCTGTTCATACAATGTATGAACAGAAGATCAGTGATTTCCCTCAGTCTGTCCACCCCCCGCAGACCAGTTTCAGCGGACATGTTCGATCGTGTGTACGGCCTATCGGACCGTTTTCCAGCGGGCAAAAGTTTCAAAACATGCTTAGAAACCTGTCCGCTGGAAACCTGTCCTTCGGACAGGTTCGATGGTTAGTACACAAAATCATCTGACCAAAATCCCGCGCATGCTCAGAATGAAGTCGACGCATGCTTGGAAGCATTTAACTTTGTTTTTTCATCACGACGTTGTGTTCTACGTCACCGCGTTCTGGTCCGAGGGGATTTTGGTCCGATGGTGTGTACGCACATCAGACCAACAGACCACTTCAGCCTGGTCCGATGAAAACGGTCCGTCGGACATGTTTCATCGGACATGTCTGATCGTGTGTACGCGGCCTGAGAACACACCCAGGAACATACTTAACTCCTTCCCCGCCCCCTAGTGTTAACCCCTTCACTGCCAGTGGCATTTTTATAGTAATCCAATGCATTTTTATAGCATTGATCGCTATAAAAATGGCAATGGTGCAAAAAATGTGTCAAAAGTGTCCGAAGTGTCCGCCATAATGTCGCAGTACCGAAAAAAAACGATGATCGCCGCCATTACTAGTAAAAAAAAATATTAATAAAAATGCCATAAAAATACCCCCTATTTTGTAAACGCTATAACTTTTGCGTAAACCAATCAATAAACGCTTATTGCGATTTTTTTTTTTTTTTTGCGAAAAATATGTAGAAGAATACGTATCGGCCTAAACTGAGGAAAAAAATGTTTTTTTATATATTTTGGGGGGATATTTATTACAGCAAAAAGTAAAAAATAATATTATTTTTCAAAATTGTCGCTCTATTTTTGTTTATAGCGCAAAAAATAAAAACCGCAGAGGTGATCAAATACCACCAAAAGAAAGCTCTATTTGTGGGAAAAAAAGGATGCCGATTTTGTTTGGGAGCCACGTCGCATGACCGCGCAATTGTCTGTTAAAGCGACGCAGTGCCGAATCGCAAAAAGTGCTCTGGTCTTTGGGCAGCAATATGGTCCGAGGGTTAAGTGGTTATTACAATAGGGATTTAGTTACAGGGGATGTTAGCACATTGATATGGGTCACCTCAGCCATTTGCTTAAATTATCGTTGGATATTTAAAAATCTCCTTGTATTATCCCAAACCTCCAAAGATGTCTTTATAAATGTAGAGAGACATGACACCTCCTTTGAAAGAGAATTCAAGTCATCTTTTGTGTATATAATGTAAAAGGAAAGTGCATAAAGAAGAAACATGACGCTGATGTTTCATAATGGAGTTCTCAATTAAGCTATAGTCACACGTGATTCCATTGTTGGCAAATGTCAGGGATAAATCATCCATCTATGCAGATGTGTAATGAAAGAATTTCTTCTTATTAATAATTGGTTCAATAATTAAAGTGAAATTCCAGGCTATTACTAACTAAGCTTATCTCTGCTTCCACCCCACTTTTCACTCCTATTTTAACTACCCTGTAAAAGGAAGGTGCATATACTTACCTATTTTCTATCTGTTCATTATTCTCCTAATTTCCTTCTGTGTCTGCACCCTTTAGGACTGGCATATAAAGGACCCAACTCCAGCTGAAAAAAGCGAGGAGAAGAGGCATGACGTTTTTCAGCTCTTGACAAAGATGGCTGTATTAAGGCCATAATCTCTTTGAGGCAATGTGACATAATTGCAGAGAATTCGGATTTAGTCAAATAGGCCACTTGTTGCATGTCTCAACTAAAGCTAAAATCCAAGACAGGTGTTAGAATTAGTTCTTGCTCTGGTGTGCATCCTCACTCTCAGATAAAGTGTTGTGCAGGCCTTCAGAAAAACAAATGTTTGAATGTGGTTCTGCATTGGCTCTCTTTCGCCTAGTATCCACCGTAGCTTCAAGTGAAAGTTTTTCCTTGTGGGGTACTCATGGAATAGGGTGAGAGTATTCGGTAAGCATAAGGTAGACACATCGGTAAGGAGTACACAGCAATTAAATCGTCCTGTAATGAATCCTTACTATGAAAGGACAAGAGGAAGCCCCCGAGTACCTTATAGGGGCTCTGGGTGGAAGTGGCGTTAAAAAATGTAACAAGTGGTGTGATTTAACATCTGATCATCCATCTGAGACTGAGCTCTGAGTGGTTACATTTTAGCGCCAAGTTTGAGAAGTTTACACTGTGAAGTGAATACACTCTAAACATAGCCCTGTTATATACAGTAAGATACACGGTCACCTTGTCTTACTTGTCCCTGACAATAGACAAGTTATTAAAGACCTGGCTTTTCCCGGTGGGCAACTCCCTGAAGGGGCCTTCATGGACTGGCTTCCAAAGTGATGTTTAATGGTATAGCACTTTGTGGTTAACTCAATGTGTTGTAAAAAGTGCAAAAGTAAGCACCCACACAGGATCCAGTGCCAAAAGCAACATTACAGTCCATCCCTACAGCATGGGGTCTGGGTATGGCTCCCAAGATTTCCCAAGGTTGCTCCACCGATCCAGATACACTGTTTTAATGCTGGCATTAGAAACCAGTGAATGTTTGAGTAAAGAATCGGAAGATAAAATAAAGAAAGAAATTATAAACTAGTTAGGTGTTTCTTAAGGGTGAGTTTCTCTGTGAAGAAGAAAGGGTCAATCACCTTCAGACACTAGAACACAACTGAGGATTCACGGAGTGGGGTAGGGTTATAGGAAAATCACCCAGAGGGCACATCCTCTAAAGCTTTGCTAGTGTCCAATCACCTAAGGATATACATCTATAACCATGGTGTATAAATATATTCGGTATCCTGTACTGTACAATTAAAATATAATATTTTGCTTTTAAAGTGTATTTAGGGCAAATGGACTCAAGCCGTGAAATCGCCTTTGGATATACCATTCCTGATTTCAACAGTTGTAATTGATTAGGTGATAACTTTTTCAAGAAACTTGAAAACGTTTAACATTGATACACTTTGAAGAAATAATAATTTTATGTTTTTTTAGAGAAATGCAAATGCAGTAATAGAGCACTCATATCGCATTCTTGATGGTGTTGAAAAACTGTATTGAGCCAAACGGCTCGATATTCACAGGCTCTCATCAAAGCGCTGTGTTAAATGAACATTGACCGAAATACTGATCCATGTTAATCCATGTTGACACTGCAGTCCCTGTTTCATTTGCATTACTCCCCAGAATGGCAATGCCCAAGTGTCAAACACAGGTACTATTTAAATTCTAAAAGAAAACTTTACTTTTGCAGATAACAATAAAATGTATAAAACTGTTACACAACTGACTTTATAATATTAAAGCTAATATTATTATTATTATTATTATTATTATTTTAATCTGCAGCCACTGTAATTTTTTAAAATGTGAAAAAAATCAGAAGGTTGTTTCATTACATTAGGGCAAATTGGGGATGTGCTATACACCATGGGCCAGATTCAGCAACACTTGCGCTGGAGTATTTCGATATGCGCCGCGTAACTGTGAAGATGCGCCGTCGTTTCTATGTGCCCGTACCCACCAAACTAGATGCGCCCGAAGACGCGGCATTTGCGACCGGCGGAACGTGCCGACGCCAGAGTATCGTCAGCGCATAATTTCGTTTGGCGCATCAGTCGCGCCTATTGATTTCCCCTGCAAATATGCAAATGAGGGAGATTTCCCGATTCGCGAACGGATAAGCACCATACGCTGGCTACATGCGCCGCGCGTATCTCGTCCGTCCGGCGCAAAGTTATTTCTACAAAAGGCTGCTTTATCTTTACTCCAGATGGTCAGAGGTCAGCAGGAGAGCAGCTACAGCAGCGTTACCGACGATAGGAGCTAGCTGAACAACCACACTTGCAAGGACAACACCTCTGTGTGCCAACATGCCAGGAGCAATTGTGGTCCTCGAACTACTGATGGGTCCCCCGGAATGAAGGAGGCGGGCACGTGAGAGGATATACCGCACTCGTATGAGCCTCTTTGGCATGGGGGATGAGGAGGTGTATCGCCTCTTCAGATTCAGCCCAGATGCAATACTTGAACTAACCACAACCCTGCAGGATGACATCACCAGCAAGACACACCGCTCACAAGCAGTGCAGCCACTGGTGAAGGTCCTGGCAACACTTCATTTCCTTGCAACTGGATCATTTCAGCGTACAAGTGGAGTGGTGGCTGGGATGTCACAGTCCTCCATAAGCAGATGTGTGCACCAGGTTGTCCCTGCAATCCTCAGACGCATGTCCAACCAGTTCATCAGACCCACCACTGAGGAGCTGCGGCAGAAGGCAATGACAGATTTCTACAACATTGCCAGATTCCCACGCACTGTGGGGGCCATTGATTGCACACATGTGGCCCTACAGCCCCCCAGTGCCACAGAGCACATATACCGCAATCGGAAGCATTGGCATTCCATCAACGTACAGGTGATAGCCGATGCCCAACGCCTCATATGGCACGTCCTTGCCAAACACCCCGGGTCCAGCCATGACAGTTTCATATACAATCAGAGCCCCATCCCAGCAGAATTTAACCAGAACATGTATGGGGACAGCTGGCTGGTTGGTGAGTGACATGGGAGTCAGGCATGACTATCCCCTCCCGTGATGCACAACAGAAGTGGCACATGCATGACTAACATTCTCCTGTCTTTTACCTTACAGGTGACTCTGCATATGCACTAGGACCCCATCTAATGACTCCTTTCCGGAACCCCCAAACCAGAGGAGAGAGAAAATACAATGAAGCACACATCAAAACCCGTGCAGTGGTGGAGCAAACATTTGGGCTCCTGAAGTCCCGTTTCCGCTGCCTGGATAAGTCTGGGGGTGCCCTATTGTATTCCCCTACCTTCGTGTGTCAGATCATCGGTGCATGTTGCATTCTGCACAACTTTGCTATGAGAAAAGGCCTGCAGATTGACATACGTGATGACCTGACCCCCGACCCACACAGTCCCCACCTGCCAGAGGACACCCAGTCTGCTGATGGAAGAGCAGTCAGGAGGGTCCTCGCCGTAAGCATCTTTGGACACAAAACCAAAACATTAATAACACAGACAGTGCACGTGTGTACACCACTGATGTCCCTAGATCACACACACCACATCCACATCGCATTGGATTAGCCCAAGTCCAGCATGTAGGACTTGGGAGCAGCAACGCCAGCGTCAAGGCCCCAATGATGTCACTGTCCATTCATACACCTTTCACACGTCATTCATACAGCCGTGGGGTTAACTTCACCACCACGGCCGAGGGTGACACCCCTTACTGTCAGGAGTGCCACCCTCTCACATTCACACACCATTCACACTGTCCCCTGCACTCCTGACCGTGTGCAGTAAAAAAAGAAATACAAAATCTCATAACCTGAGAAAAAAAATAAACAAAAACTCATGACCTGAGTATAAAATAAATAATAAAAAATAAACAAAAACTCATGACCTGAGTATTTTTAAAAAAATCATAGAAACCAAAACAAAAAAAAAGCCTAATCGGGGATGCCGGGGGCTTCTTCTGGGGGCCCCTGTCTGCCTCCTCAGCTGCCTGGATGGAGTGGGTGGGGGTGCATCTGGAGGTGGCTGATCCCCAGGTGGGCCACTCCTGGCAGGTGTGGCCTGCATGCCCTCCAAGGCCATGGCTATCCGGCCGAGGTATTAGTTCGTCTGGGCCTGCATCCGGAGCTGACGGGTGACCTGGTAATGCTGGGCCCGCCGACTCAGCCTCCCCTGGTCCCGGATGGCAGCACTGTTACCCTGGATGGCAGCAGTGTTGGCCTGGACGGCTGCAGTGAGTTGCGTAATTTCACCATGCACCTCCCCCAAACTGGTGACCACTGCAGCGCAATTACAGCTGACATCCTGGACTGCGTTGCTTATCTGGGCAACGGAGCCCAGGCTGTCAGACACTTTCTGTAAGTGGCCAACTATGGCCCCCATTTGTTCAGTCTGTCTGGCGTGATCCCTCGCCAACTGGTCCTGGACAACATCAGACACCCCCCTGGTCTTCTGGGTCACATTCCTGGGGCCAGAAGATGGTTGTCCACGGGGGGAAGGAGTCACCCTTGAGGGGCTTCCAAGGATGGGGGAGGGGATAACAGATGGCCCAGGAGAAGGGGAGGAGACCTCCAAAACTAAAGTAAAGTCCTGCTCTGCCACAGCAGGATCCTCCACAACCACCTCGGCAGGTGTGGTGTGGCCACTCTCCTCCTCCACCTCTTCACCACCCAGGGGCTCGGGCACACCATGGCGTGGGGGGGATGGGGTGGAATGGACGCTGACCGATGATGGCCCAGCTCCGTCATCTGTGGATGACACAAAGCAGACACATGTTGGTGGTCCCACACACTTGGCACATGTACCCTCCCCCCCCCAAATGCAACAAATCAAATAGGGGATAAAAAACACTTACCTGTCCTGGAGCCTTCCTCCATGGAGTCATAGCCTGGGACCACCTCCACCTGCTCCCTCTCCAGGCAGCGTGCGACCACCTCCTCCTCCGCGGTCAGGGTGACAGGACATGGGGGACCACCACCTGTGCCCCTCTCATGCCTCCTGATGGTGGACACCTTGCCCCTGACCTTGCGCCGCAAGTCGTTTATTTTTTTCTGAATGTCCCCAGCAGTCCGGGTGGAATACCCCAAGACATTCACCCTGGCAGCAATGGACTCCAGGATGCCCTGCTTCCTTTCCCGGCTGGTCTTGCGGCTTTTTTTCCCATGAAGCAAATCATTCACAGACTCCATCGCTGAGATGATAACCGAGACCTCCTGGGAATAAAAATTAAGGTTCCTCCTCTCTCTGGGGGTAGCGGGAGCAGCCATTACAGAGCAAAAGTATCTTCCCTGGGGTGGGGGGAAATGGATATACTTTTGCGCCGGAATGGCGTTTCCGCCTGCGCTTTTAAGCGCCCAGCGGAACGCATTGCGCTGACGTTTCCCGGGAAGTGGTGCCGACGGAAGTTGTGAGCATGCGCACAAGGGGGCGAGTGGAGCCGCACTCACTGCGCATGCTCCGTGGATGATGCGCTGAACGTAAGCCTCTGCGCTGGGCTCCGCCCATCATTTACATATGATCACACCCACTTCCACTTGCGTCGGGTTACGCCAGCGCATTATCGTTACTCTGGCGTAAGTTTACGCGCAACTGCTATGTGAATAACAGTACTTGCGCTGAAAGGGTCTTCAGAGTAACGTAAATGAGAAGCGTTACTCTGGAGCAAAGATGCTCCCATCTACCTGAATCTGGCCCCATGAATGTACAGAACCCCCTTCCTAGACATCTTATCTCTGTGGTATTGTGTGAGAATGTAGTTAAAGTATAATTAAATGCAAAACGTTTCTTTGTTTTGGATGGAGTGGAGAGGGATTAGAACGCTTGTCAGTTTCTATTGCTGTCTGTGCCTCTGTTAAGAAGATTCACCCTCTCTATTTATCCTACTTACCATTATCATTGAAAGTTAATAAAAACCCACATTTTAGGTTATCCCTAGAAGAGTAATAGAGGGGAAATCTTCCAATGAGGACACTAGTTCTGGTGACCAGGGGTCCCCAAGGAATTCCTTGAATTTGCATTGATTTCCTCTCACTTCCTGTTTGGCTATAGGACAGGAAGTAAAGGGAAATCTCTGCAATAGGACACAAATGGTGTAGAGGAAAAAACTGACAGGGGTTATAACCCTCCCTCCCTGGAAGTCATTTATTCAGTAGCAGTATACTACCACCACTGAATGACTTCCTGCTGTTTTAGGCTCCATTCACATCTGAGCGACAAAACGCTGGTCGCCCGACGCTCTTGTAGCTCGAGATGTGAAATAACATTGCGGTCTATGGAGATGGTTCACATCTGCACGCCTGTCGCCTGAAAAAAAGTCCCGGACCCTTTTTTTCAGGCGACATTGGCGTTCGCTCATAGACCGCAATGTTAAAGAAACGTATACGCGGCGTATCGTGTCGTCTAGGTGTGAATGCAGCCTTATGATTTGTTGCACATAGTAACCAAGCCAACAGGAAATCTATGGCCAATTATGTCCATTCCCCAGCCAGGTTCAGGGGGGGTGCATGCTCATTGCCCCACCCTTTCAAACTAGGCTGCATGCTTGGATAAGGGTCTGGTATTGATTGTGGAGGAATCTTATCTGTTTTTTTCCCACACCAGGCCCTTATCCAGACATACAGCCCGGATGGACAGGAACCATACCAGGCCATGTGCATTGAATAGAAAATAATTACTTGTCGTTCCCACTGAAAATCCATACCAGACCCTTATCGTTGATAAGGGTTTGGTGGGGATTTTAAAGGCCTGATATTCTGATTTAGAATAATGGGGCCAGAGATAAATGTGCCCCTCCCCCATGTGAATGAGTAAGGGGGAATAGTAATTTAATACCCAGAATTTAAGTTCTTTATTAAAAAATGTAGCTCCGAGGGGCGTGGCCTGGACATGGCTGAGTGAGGAAGCTTGCTTGCTGAGCTCCCGGCCTGAAACCACCCCTTCACCGGCCAAACTGCCCTAAAAATCGGCATGCAATCAGCCAAGAAGAGCAGATCTAAATCTACTACTAGAGTGACCCGTTCTGGGGCAACCGCGGGCGATCTACACAAATTTTTTCAGCCCAGGCAGCGGGAAACACCTGGAGCCGGGACGGGACGACACGCTACCTGGAGACCTGGAGCAGGGACTGTGGACTTTTAATTCCGCTGACCCGGAGCTGCCTACCGAGCAGTTGTCGACGCCGGAATCCCCCGACCTACCCATGGCATCCCCGTCCTCCCCCCCGGAGGGTCCGGCGACGGACCAGGACATCCGAGCCCTCCTGCAGGCCCTGCCCACGCGATCAGACATAGAGGCCCTCATCCTGAGGCTGGAGGAGACGCACCGCCGTGACTACCAGGAGGTCCGGGCGGAGGTGTCCATCTTGACGGACAGAGTGACGACCGGCGAATCATCGCTGGCGGAACTGGAGCGGAGGGTCCGGGGCCTGGAGCGCACGAGGGACCAACACCAGGACACGGCGGTCGCCCTGCAGCTCCACCTGGAGGACGTGGAGGACAGGAGCCGCCGCAATAATTTGCGAATACGCGGTATACCGGAAACGGTGGGAGCGGAGGCCCTGGACGGGAAGCTGCAGGGCCTGTTCCGAGAGATCCTGGGGGAGCCAGCGGAAGAAGTAGAGGTGGACCGTGCACACAGGGCCTCCGGCCCTAGGAACCCGGAGCAAGACCGACCCCGGGATGTGGTGTGCAGGCTGCTGCGGTACGCGCAGAAGGATCGAATCCTACGCATGGCGTGGGAACATGGAGGAATTGCAGTGGAGGGGGCCCAGGTCAAGGTACTACCTGATCTCTCCAGAGCTACGCTGAGACGGAGGGCGATGCTGAAGCCCGTGCTGGAACTGGCTAAAGAAAAGGCATACACCTACAGATGGGGATACCCACTGTCAACTACCTTCCGCAAAGACGGCCGGGCCTACACCCTGCAGACACCGGCGGACCTTCCAGGCCTCTTCCAGTTTCTGGAAACCGACCAGATACCGTTGCCAGACTGGCTTCAGATACTGCCGCGACAGGTCGGAAGATCGGGCCCCTCCAACGTCGGCGCCCCGTATCCGCCACGCCAGCAACGACAGGGAAGAGGAAGGAGGAGAGCCCCCTCAGGAGGAGGACAGCGCGACTGAACAGTGAGTAGGCCCTGGGCCAGAGTCCGTGACCCATCCCCAGTTATTTTGGTTTTCTTATTTCTTTTTGAAACCCCCCTGACTGCCTGAACCTGCTGTGTGACACCGCCCCGTGATTCTAGGAGGATCTCTCATAATAAGTGCGGGAGACCAGCAGCTACATCTGGTGACCTCTCCCACGCACTAATAGCACGCCGCGCGCCCTGGATACAGGAGCGGCATGGATCCCACAGAGGTGATCTCACACAATATTTTTTATTGCCTTTCTTTCTCATTTTTAGTTACTTTAACACCTCCTAGAGGCCGGATATTTGATGCCCGATCCCGGGGGTGGAGGGAGGGGGAAGGCAATCAGACCCGACCGATCTGCCCTAACTCTTTCAGTAACGTGTCAGCCAGCTAAGTTACAGGTAGACACCGGATATCAGTGGATTTTGCAAACTGGCTGCCAACGCCCCCTAGGCAAAAACTGGGACAGGGAAGCGCCAGGTATAATGCTGATGGCAGAAAGACTGATCATCGGATGCTGGAATCAGATGGAGGGAGAGGAACACGGGGTATGGGACTCATTACCGGGGGGGGGGAGGGGGGGTGGATTGCTGGACTGACTCATAATTACCGCTGTCAGAAAAGTTATGGTAGCTGGGAGGGAAGACTGTCCTCTCTTGATTTTGGGGAATAGTGTTAGTAATCCCTGCTTGCCCTCATGTTGATGTAATCCCAGTTCAACTGTTATTCTTTGCAGATTCCATACTGTAATATCCGTACTAAATGACTAAATGAAACAGATTGTATTGCCTTGCATTGTCACCATCATTACTGTTGGCCGGGGGGAGGGGGGGGGATAGGGTCTGGGGGCTCGCCTTGCTGGACCGGTCCATCCACCTACCCACTTAGGCCTGCACTCGATTTCCAGTCCTAGACTGGCGAGTGTCACAGCCGTTTAGGCTAAATTCGTTTTTCTTATTCTTGCCGCACACTCTGGTACGGCCTCCTAACTCAAACCTCAATCTTACACTTTCCTTCCTCTGCAGGTCTCTATCTGATTTAATATAAAAAAAAAAAAAAAACTGCTTGGAGGCTCCATCTGGTGCCTTCCGCTGGAATTCTTTACTTTTCTATACCTGTCCCCTCTTTTCCCCTCTCCACTTACTACTCGGCTTCTCCTCTCTTCTCCACCCTTCCCCCCACCACCCCCCCCCCACCACCACACAGACCTCCTCCCCCTCTCCCCCCATCACTGCACGAGCATGGATGAGCTCACCGTGATCTCGCTTAACGTAAAGGGCCTCAATACGCCCGAAAAAAGGCGTATGCTGCTACAGGACATGCGGCGCCTGGGAGGAATGTGGTGCTCTTGCAGGAGACACATTTTAAGGAATGCAACCTGCCCCTCCTGAAAAACAGATTTTATCCTATGACGTACCACTCTCAATATTCAGAGGCCAAGTCCAGGGGGGTGTCCATCTTAGTATCGGCAAAGGTGCCGTGGAAGCTTATAGATGCCCAGACGGATATGGACGGGCGCTACCTTTTCCTGAAAGGCCAGATAGGAGACAGGACAGTGACGCTCGCCAACCTCTATGCACCGAATTCCCAGCAGGACACGTCCCTTAAGAAGCGCTTGGGCCAACTCAGACGCTTCTCGGAGGGCCACCTTATAGTTGGGGGTGACCTGAACGTCCCCCTAATTCCGACCGAAGACACATCCACCGGGAAATCTTCCCTGACACGAGACACTCTTAAACGCATTGACGCTGCTCTACAAACTATGCAACTGATAGATGCCTGGCGCCTTTTACACCCTGGAGACAGGGATTATACCTTTTTTTCGAAACCCCACCAGACATACTCAAGACTCGACTACTTCCTTCTGCCACACAGACAGTTGGATGCGGTCAGGGGGGTCACAATTGGTTCGATCACATGGTCGGACCACGCCCTGATCACCCTGAAATACTCCATCTTAGAAAGCACTAGAGACCAGAGACCACCGTGGCGGCTTAATGAAAGCCTTCTACAGAACACCGAGGGCGACATGGGGGTGATTTGGGAGGCCCATAAGGCGGTGATCCGAGGAATACTGATTAAGCACGGCGCGCGCCTAAAGAAAGAACGCATGGCGCAACTCGACTCACTTCTCGCCAAACTTCGCGTATTGGAAACAACACACAAAACTGCCCCTAATAGGCAAACGGGTGCGGAGCTCGACGTGGTCCGCGCACGGGTGACTGATCTTCTGCATTTTAAGGCCAAGGCGGCGCTGCAAAAATGCCGGCGTGGTATATACGAATCGGGCAATAAGTGCGGTAAATTATTGGCCAACACGATACGCGCTCGGCGACTGACCTCGTATGTTCCTCACGTCTTATCATCGAGGGGATTGAAACAGTCCACGCCCCAACAAATTACGTGAGAATTCCGACAATATTATGAATCCCTATACAACTTGGACAAAACTCCCCCGATACGGGTATCGATAAGAGACTACATTACCACATCTTTAATGCCCACCCTGCCTTCGGACACTCGGCAGGCCCTAGAGGAACCCATCACACTCGCTGAACTCCAAAGTGCGCTGAAAAGCGCTAAGCCAGGGAAAGCCCCAGGCCCGGACGGCCTTACGGTGGCATACTATAGGTCCCTGCTCCCATCAGTAGGACAGTAGGACACCACATGATACGCCCAAATCTCCGTTATTCCAAAAGAAGGCAGGGACCCAGCTAACTGTGGCAGTTACCGCCCCATATCCCTCCTCAACACTGACCTCAAACTGTATACCAAAATCTTGGCTTCCAGACTTCAGAACCACCTCCCACAATTGATAGACCTAGACCAAGTGGGCTTTGTACCTACTAGGGAAGCCCGGGATAACACGATTAAGGTACTTAACCTCCTACACATAGCCTCCTCTGGTAAGACCCCATGCCTTTTTTTGGGAACGGATGCCGAAAAGGCATTTGACCGGGTTAACTGGCAGTTCATGATGTCCACCTTGGAGCACATAGGTCTAGGGGAGAAAATGAGGAACTGGGTGTCAGCGATCTATAGGGGTCCGACGGCGAGGGTTCGGGTTAATGGGGCACTGTCAGAAGCATTCCCTATCACCAACGGGACAAGACAGGGGTGCCCCCTGTCACCCCTGTTTGCCCTATCCCTTGAGCCCTTTTTATGCCATGTACGACAAAATCCTGCAATTACCGGTATACGTGTATCAGAAACAAACTACAAGGTCTCCGCCTATGCGGACGACCTCCTGTTTACCCTCACAGACCCGGACACGTCTCTTCCGGCTCTCATGCGGGGTTTTGAGGTTTATGGCATACTTTCCAACCTGAAAATAAACATGACGAAGTCGGAGGCAATGGGGGTGGGGATCCCGCAGCAACAGCTCGCACGGCTGAAGGCTAAGTTCAGCCTGAAATGGACGGAGGTTGCGTTGAAATATTTAGGGACGCAGATACCCCCCTCGCTTTCACAGCTATATAGATTGAACTTCCCGCCCCTCCTGACAGAAGTCAAGAAACTGTTGTTGCAGTGGACGGGAGGCCTTCACTCCTGGCTGGGAAGAGTCAATATACTAAAGATGACGATTCTGCCCAAGTTCCTATATCTCCTGCAGGCCCTCCCGATTCGGATTCCAGGGACGTACTTTCGACAAATTCACTCTGCCTTTTCCCAGTTCCTGTGGGCTGGGAAGAAGTCAAGAATACACAGGAGGATCTTGTCCCTCCCTAAACTGTGCGGTGGTCTGGCGTTACCGGATGTTCGCACATACTATCAAGCCACACACCTGGTTAGACTGCTTGACTGGTGCCGACACTCGCAGACTAAACTTTGGACGCAGGTGGAGCAGAGCCAGTGTACGGTCCCACTTCGTCGAGCCCCCTGGTGCCTTACGATGCCCCCCATGCCTGCAATGAGACACCCCCTGGTGGGGAATACGGTGAGGGTATGTGCGGACCTCTTTGAGAAGTTCTCCCTCTCGTCACGAACCTCTCCTCTCAGACCTATCGTTGGCCACCCCCTTTTTGAACCAGGCCTGCGAGACAGGAAATTTCTCGACTTAGCGAATAAGGGCCTTTTCCAGGCCTCGCATTTTAGCTCGGGGGAGAGGTGGAGGTCAACGGTAGAGTTCATGGACCCTGATGGTGAATATCGACTAGACTTCTTGAGAGCGCAACAATTAAAACATTTTTTAAACAGTCTTCCGACCCCCCCGACAGTTCAGGCCCCGTTGACGACCCTAGAGGAACTCTGTAGTGAGCAGGGGGTACTCCCTTACGCTCTGTCCCTGACATATGTGCTACTCAATGCTCCTCCAGGAGAGTACCAGATCTCAGCCCTGGCTAAATGGGAGAGAGAGCTAGGCACGCCACTTACAGCCAACAAAAAATTAAATATAGTTCGCTTCACGCATAGGTCATCTATTTGTGCGAAAACACAAGAGACAAACTATAAAATACTCACACGCTGGTATAGGACCCCAGACCTATTAAACAAACTGTTCCCTGACACCGCAGCCACCTGCTGGAGATGCCAACAAGATAGGGGCACCATGTTACACATATTTTGGTCATGCCCGCGGATTAGGAGCTTCTGGGATGAAGTGCGCAGGATCACACAACAATTTACGGGAAGTGTGGTACCGGATGACCCGGCCTACTTTCTCCTACACGCACATGACATGTCACCCAAGGTGTACAAAAAATCAGTAGTGCGCCACCTCCTGGACGCAGCTAAGGCCTGCGTTCCCCTTCTCTGGAAATCCCCCCGGCCGCCGACTATTGCTATGTGGCTGCATAAAGTGGATGAGATCAGCCGTATGGAGGATCTAGTCCTGTCTGGCCAGCAGAGAGAGGAGGCATACTCGGAAACGTGGCAACTATTCAACATCTTCAGATACTCTGAAGAAGGCCAGAGACTCAGGGAGACGGACTGCAGCCCGCCGCCTCCACCGTAGTCGGGTCGCATTCCGGTGAAGTAACTTAACAGAATGAGACTTAGTTAGAAACCAAACTTAATATACGCCCTTAGGGGCGCTTTTGAATTTAAACTCGCCATGCTCGTGCAACTCCCCCCCCCCACATCCCCTCCGCCCATCTCCGCTTCCCCCTCTTTCTTTGCTCTATCCTATATCTTTATCTACTACTACTCTATTCTACTGCAGAATACGGAAAATGGAGTGGGGAACCGGCTCGCTCGAGACCGATAGATGAATGACAGATGGACAGTGAAAGATTGTCTTTGGGGATATACATGTCATAGAATGTCCATAATTCTGTTAATACCTGTACTCGTCGTTGTTATGTGCTCTACATAGAATGTCTGTATGCATTTTATTATGACTGTTTGTTGATGGTCCGTGCGGACTGGTTTCCTTTTCTGATGATAAATAAAAAAATTAAAAAAAAAAAAAAAATGTAGCTCCAGATTCCCTACCACTCCCACCCCCATGGGAAAAGAGATGAATATGGGCTATCTGCTGTCAGCTCACATTCTGTACACCAAATCTGGCCTGGCAGGGATCTGTGCTTTGAAATAGAAAGTGGAGTTATCTACTTAAATATCGTGGTGCACGCCACTCATGCAAGTTTTCTGCACCATTATATCGACACAGAAAGCTTAATTAATTCCCCCGAACGTTCTGTAATTTTACACACTAGCTTTAAAGCCGAGTTCCACCCAAAAGTGGAACTTCCACTCGTTATACTCCTCCCCCCCCTCCGGTGCCACATTTGGCACCTTTCGGGGGGAGGGGGGACAGGATACCTGTATTTCACACGTATCCTATTCCACTTCTGGGATCCTCAGCCGCGGGTATTGACGTCACCGCACCAGGCTCTCTCATCCTTCCCCAGCTGCAGGGCCAGTAGGAGAGAGGAGCGGAGCGCATGAGCAGCAGGGTTCTCAGCGTGAAGCCGTAAGGCTTCACTGCTGGGTTCCCTTACTTGCAATGGAGGCTGCATGCACATACATAGTTACATAGTTAGGGGAGAGCAAGGGCAAAGTAATCACAAAATAGTACACACTCAATATAGGATGACTATGGAGGTGCCATCATTAAAGTACTTGCCTCCACACAATCACCCCAAATGTTGGGGGCACTTGTGGTCCATGTAGGTGAGCTTATAAAGAGGTAAGACTGAATCAAATAATGATCTCCATTGGGTAATTGTAGGTGGGTTAGGTTGCCTCCATTTCCAAAGGATATTCTTCCTAGAATAGAAGTCAGTATAGAAAACAAAAAGTTGTTTATGGGTAGATTGAGCCACTATAGTCACATTTTAGTTGAGTGCAAAGATACTGTACCTTTCTGCTGCTGTTATGGCTGTGGATTTTTTTGTGTAATCCATGTGGACAGTGTGTTTCAGGGCACAGTGGGCCCCCGTTTCCTCTGGGTCCATGTTAAAATACAGTACGAATGATGGCTACAGCGTGGTTGTCCAGTTCTTGGAGGGTATCTGTTGAAAAAGAGTGTCAAAGAGTGTGTCCCATACTGGAATGCCAGAAGTGGAGGCCACAACTTCTGGAAGACGCTAACAAGCTTAAGGTGGAGGATGCTGTTTTTATACCATCTGGCAGGAAGTTGGTAAAAATGTTGCAAACAATTTTACAGGTTAATAAATGTCCCTAGGAAATGCTGCACATTTCAAAATCAGTACTATACCAGGTAAAACGGTATGGGGGGGAATCCTAATTTTAAGCTGGCCATGTAAACTGCCATTTTCAGACCATTTCAGCCACTTACAAATTGCTGTTAACCTTAATAATGACCAGCTATCAAGAGATGATCAAACAAACATTTGGTCAACAGTTTAAATCACTGTATGTTTTTTTTTTTATATAGAAAATGGTAGTGAAAGGTTGTAGTGATCTGATCCATTGGGCCATTTTTACATTTTAAAGGTCAGAAAAAAGTTGAAAGTGCTTAACCACCTAAGACCCGAACCTTTAGGCAGCTAAAGGACCCAGCCAGGTTTTGCAATTCGGCATGGCGTCGCTTCAACAGACAATTGCGCGATCGTGAGATGTGGCTCCCAAACAAAATTAGCGTCCTTTTTTCCCCACAAATAGAGCTTTCTTTTGGTGGTATTTGATCACCTCTGCGGTTTTTATTTTTTGCGCTATAAAAAAATATAGCGACAATTTTGAAAAAAAATGCAAATTTTTTTACTTTTTGCTATAATAAATATCCCCCAAAAATATATATTTTCCTCAGTTTAGGCCGATACGTATATAAATGTATAGCGTTTACAAAAAAGGGGTATTTTTTTTGCATTTTTATAAAAAAAATGTTTTACTACTAATGGCAGCGATCAGCGATATTTTTCATGACTGCGACATTATGGCGGACACTTCGGACAATTTTGACACATTTTTGAGACCATTGTCATTTTCACAGCAAAAAAATGCATTTAAAATGCATTGTTTATTGTGAAAATGACAATTGCAGTTTGGGAGTTAAACACAAGGGGGCGCTGAAGGGCTTATGTGTGACCTAATGTCTGTTTACAACTGTAGGGGGGTGTGGCTGTAGGTGTGTAAGGGATCACATGATCGATGTGGGGGGGTGTGGCTGTAGGTGTGTAAGGGATCACACGATCGATGTGGGGGGGTGTGGCTGTAGGTGTGTAAGGGATCACTCGATCGATGACGCCGCCACAGTGAAGAACGGCGAAGCCATGTTTACACACGGCTCTCCCCATTCTTCAGCTCCGGGGACTGATCACGAAACTTCGGACCTGCGCCCGCAAACCACGGCTGGGCACTAGCACAGGACTTACCTGTACGTGCATGTGCCCAGCCGTGCCATTCTGCTGATGTATATGTGCAGGAGGAGGTCCTTAAGTGGTTAAGGTAGAATTGAAAGTAATTTTTTTTTTTGGATAGAGAGTATAACCCCTGTCAGTTTTTTTTTTTGTCATTTGTGTTCCACTGGGGAGATTTCCCTTCACTTCCTGTCCAATAGCCAGAATAGAAAGTGATGGGGAAATCCCTCCAAAGTGAGGGAATCCCTGGCTGTCACTAGTGTGCCAATTGGAAGATTTCCCCTCTTTTACTGTTTGGAGGACAACCCAAAATGTGGGATACTTTTTTACATTTACTTTTAACGATAACAGTAAACATGACAAACAGAGAGGGTGAATCTCCATAATGGGGCAGAGAAAGCAATAAAAAACTGATAGGTTACTTTGACAAAGTCTACAGATGATACACATCCAGGACTGACGTCAGACACCGGAACCAGAAGTACTCAGATGGTGATTTTGAGCATTGGAAGTTTGTATACTTTCACTCATGTTAGCATGTTGATGATAAATAAATCTGTTTATGGGGATTTCTGAACCATGAGCTCTTTTTACTTTCCAGTGTCCTTTATATGACGTGTTCAATAAAGTGGTTGTAAACCCTTTGCAACCACTTTAACCTACAGGTAAGCCTAGATTAAGGCCGCGTATACACGATCGGTTAAACCGATGAGAATGGTCTGATGGATCGTTTTCATCGGTCAAAACCGATTGTGTGTGGGCGCCATCGGTTAAAAAAAAAGTCAACTTGCTTTAAATTTAACCGATGGATTCGTAACCCATAGGTCAGAACCGATCATTAGTAGGCACGAACCAACGGTTAAAAATCTACGCATGCTCAGACTAAATTAGGGGACGGGAGCGCTCATTCTGGTCAAACTAGCGTTCGTTTTGGAGATGGCACATTCTACATTTTTTTAATTAGTGCCTCGTTTATTGCAGTGCATTCTATTCTTCGTTCTATTGCTAGAATAAACACGTTGTTTTGCTGATGGTATTTAGACAGAGTTCTCCCATACATGCCTCGTTTTAATAAAATACTTTTATAGTGTGGTATGCCTGGCTACCGTTCGTAATGGAGTAAGAACATTCATCACGCTGTAACAGACAGAAAAGCGTGAATCGTCTTTTACTAACACAAAATCAGCAAAAGCAGCCCAAAGGGTGGCGTCATCCTCATGGAACTTCCCCTTTATAGTGCGGTTGTACGTGTTGTACGTCACCGCGCTTTGCTAGAGCATTTTTTTTTTCACTATCGTGTGTAGGCAACGTCGTTTTAATGTTGTTTTTTACAACCCAGAAAATTATTGTGCGTACACGGCATTAGGAGAGTGAGAGAGCCTGGGGTGTCAGAAGAATCTCTATTTGAAAACCAGGAGTAGGCCTGTGCAGCGAGGTTGTCACGTACCTGGTAGGAGACTGAATTGACGAAGTTGGCATCTCTTGCATCTCCAGCCCAGGCGCCACTGAAGGTGAAACAGAAGATGCCAAGGGACAGGAGGAACATAAGTTGCAGCCAGGGATGTAGATTCGGAAGTCTGACAGGGCATCTGTGAGGGCTTACCTAGAGTGGAGTCCATTTGCAGACTTGTGAGCTACCTTTGCGACCTGATGCGATCCGCCCCCTGAGATTGGGACAGAGGGACGGACGCACCGGGAGGCACCGGTACCAGCGGGAAGACGATGGTCAGGTGCGTGGAGCAGGTACAGGCGGATCACCGACTGGAAGGCTGCAGCAGATGAACAGAAGACCGTCCAGGCACAAAAGTACTTCACTGGTCAGGGCAGGGCTGAAAACAGGTCCAGGAGACAAGCTGTGGTCAGGGGCTGGAGAAGACAGGGAAAGTCCAACAATACAGGCCGGGGTCAAAGGGCAGGTGAAGATCGGGTAACCAAAGTCCAAGCCGGGGTCAGGGGTTCAGGCAAGCAGAAGTCCAAAAACGAGCCAAGGGTCAAAAGCCGGGGATCAGTCTTGCAGCAGAAGATCAACATATAGGAACTGTTGGCACAGACAGAATGATCTGATCAGAATGAACTGACAAGGCTGTCAGAGTGAGGCAGGGCTTTATACCCTGGATAATTTGGGTAAATTGCCTCAGCTGGACCAGAATATTTAGGTGCAGATTGCAATGAGATCAAGCAGTCAGCACCAGGCTTCAATGGAAAGCTAAACTGGAAGGTGGCTCAGAGATAAGGAGTTGGAATAACAACAGAGCGGTCCTGGGTTCAATTCCCCGGTACTGACCCTGACAGTTCCTCCCCCTTAAAAACGCCCTCCGGGCGTTTAAAGGAGCTCCCTCATTGGCACAGTCTTTAAGGTCCAAACCATGGAGAAACAAAGCAGATTTTTACTTTTTCTTTTTGGACTTAGTTGATCTTGAAGTTCTTGCAGGGGGTGCACTCCTCGCTTGTAAAGCTCGTTCAAATATTACTAGATCTTGTTTACGGACCATGGTACCATTTGAGGCATAGACACAGTCAGGTGGAAGAACTTCACTTGGGGACACCGGAGCTGGAACTTCAACTGAGGACACCGGAGACACAGGAACTGGGGACACCGGAGACACAGGAACTGGGGACACGGGAGACACCGGAACAGGAACTGGAGACACCGGAACAGGAACTGGGGACACGGGAGACACCGGAACAGGAACTGGAGACACCGGAACAGGAACTGGAGACACAGGAACAGGAACTGGGGACAACGGAACAGGAACTGGGGGAACAGGAACTGGAGACACCGGAACAGGAACTGGAGACAACGGAACAGGAACTGGAGACAACGGAACAGGAACTGGAGACAACGGAACAGGAACTGGAGACAACGGAACAGGAACTGGAGACAACGGAACAGGAACTGGAGACACCGGAACAGGTACTGGAGACACCGGAACAGGTACTGGAGACACCGGAACAGGAACTGGAGACACCGGAACAGGAACTGGAGACACCGGAACAGGAACTGGAGACACCGGAACAGGAACTGGAGACACCGGAACAGGAACTGGAGACACAGGAACAGGAACTGGAGACACCGGAACAGGAACTGGAGACACCGGAACAGGAACTGGAGACACCGGAACAGGAACTGGAGACACAGGAACTGGAAACACTGGAACTGGAGACACAGGAACTGGAACTGGAGACACTGGAACAGGAACAGGAACTGGAACTGGAGACACAGGAGACACAGGAACTGGAACAGGAACTGGAACTGGAGACACAGGAGACACAGGAACTGGAGACACAGGAACTGGAATCGGGGACACTGGAGCTGGGACTTCAACTGGGAAGGTAGATACATCAAGCTGATGAACAGGTAAAGATTCCGGGGTAGCAAAAAAACTCCCAATAGTACCCACTTGAAGAGCCTTTGGCCGAGTTGGGCAAAGAGATATAAGTGCCCACTTACACCACAGTAAAAACAAAGTCCATAGTCTCTCCTTCGCTCTTTTTCTACCCAAGATAGCCCGGACCGGATGGCCCCGATCTGCATGGGTTCCTCATCCTCCAAGGTAGTCGTGGGTGCATCCACAGGAGCGTCAAGGATTTGTGGTGTTGGGACTTCATGGTTGGGCACATACAGAGGTTCATAGCTTGGCACATACTGGGCGGGCTTGTCAGGAGAGGTTATAGATCAGTACTGTGTGACTGCACAGAGGAGACCAAACAAAGAGATAGTGAAGTGAAGAGGTGTTTATTTACAAAATAAGTGGGGACAACCAGTGAGAAACAGCAAACAGTATATACAAACAAAAGGGGATACCGTATTCATAAATCAAGCCAGGCCGAGGTCATACACATAGGATGTCAGCAGATAGGTGAGGATGGGGACGGAACAGAGCAGGGAGAGGATGGATGGACAAACTGCGGGGTAAGACTCCAGGGAAGACAGGAACCAGGATACAGGGCGGAAGAGTCCAGGCAGGGATCAGGATAAAGGATCACGGAACAGGGTCAAGGTTTAGAATCAGGATCCAAAAGACAGGGTCAGGATACAGGCTCAGGTCAGGAAGGAATGAAGATACCAGGGCGAGCTCTGCTTGAGCTTGCCGGGTATAAATAGAGCTGCTGATTAAGTTCATGTTACAGCTGAGCGCAAGAAAGGTTGTGTGCTCCAAACTGTCAGGATCTATCCGCTGGTGGAGGCCAGTACTGCGTCCCAAAGGTGATATACCAGCAGGGGGAAGTTCCCCTGACAGCTCCGAACTGCCAGGAGACCCCTGCTGGTGGGACGCAGCACTGCAAGGCAGAACATAAATAGCACCAGCGGATGGAACCTTTCCTGACAGGGCTTGATGTTGTGTCTGTACGGAATATTTCTTTCCCTGGATACCCGTAGGCCACGTGAATTGAGAGCAGACCTGGGAGCGCTGATCCTCTCGGAGACAGGAATGTATGAGTCCAGAGCAGACATGAAAGTTTCCCAGCTGCCCAAGACTGGACTCTTTTCCTGCAACAACTGATGAGCCCATGATTTAATTTGTCCTATAAGCAGGTTGATGGTAGCACGAACCTTAATATAGTCCGTGGCATAGGTCCTAGGTTTAAGGGAAAACAACAGATCACAATCCATTTTAAAACACAAGAAGGATGCACGGCTACCATCAAATTTCTCTGGCATAACAACAAATGGCTCAGGACATGCTGGTTCCGGGGCTGGGCGTGCTGTCCCTTTAAGTAACTGAATTTCTTGCTGTAGTTCCAGAATGGTATGGTGCAGGCTGGAGACTTGCAGAGTCAGGGAGGTGAGCATTTTATACAAGTCTGCGGACTCCATGTTATTGGTCAGTTCATTATGTGAGGGCTTACCTAGAGTGGAGTCCATTTGCAGACTTGTGAGCTACCTTTGTGACCTGATGCGATCCGCCCCCTGAGATTGGGACAGAGGGACGGACGCACCGGGAGGCACCGGTACCAGCGGGAAGACGATGGTCAGGTGCGTGGAGCAGGTACAGGCGGATCACCGACTGGAAGGCTGCAGCAGATGAACAGAAGACCGTCCAGGCACAAAAGTACTTCACTGGTCAGGGCAGGGCTGAAAACAGGTCCAGGAGACAAGCTGTGGTCAGGGGCTGGAGAAGACAGGGAAAGTCCAACAATACAGGCCGGGGTCAAAGGGCAGGTGAAGATCGGGTAACCAAAGTCCAAGCCGGGGTCAGGGGTTCAGGCAAGCAGAAGTCCAAAAACGAGCCAAGGGTCAAAAGCCGGGGATCAGTCTTGCAGCAGAAGATCAACATATAGGAACTGTTGGCACAGACAGAATGATCTGATCAAAATGAACTGACAAGGCTGTCAGAGTGAGGCAGGGCTTTATACTCTGGATAATTTGGGTAAATTGCCTCAGCTGGACCAGAATATTTAGGTGCAGATTGCAATGAGATCAAGCAGTCAGCACCAGGCTTCAATGGAAAGCTAAACTGGAAGGTGGCTCAGAGATAAGGAGTTGGAATAACAACAGAGCGGTCCTGGGTTCAATTCCCCGGTACTGACCCTGACAGCATCAGGTCAGAAACAGAGACAATGCAGGAACTTTGCAAAAATTGCAGGTTCTGGATGCTTGGCTTGTCGGAGCTCCCAGCAGGCTTAAAGCAGGGACACACTGCGACAATTGCAGCTGAAATGAGAGACAGCCAGGGCAGGGACTCAGGGATAACTTGAAGCCAAACAGGAGATAGAAGTATAGTCAGAGGGGCAGCCAGGGTCAACAATGAGCAGGCAAGAAAGTACAGAAGCATCAGGTAGAGACGTGAGGAGAGAGCCAAGGTCATGGACTGATGAGTAGAAGCATAAGCAGGATCCAAGGTCAGATCAATAACAAGCCGGGTCAGCAATGGATATAATGCAGGATACAAGCAGGACATACAGGAATACCTGACATCTCACAGTAGTTTCCTGACAGAGGTGCTCCAATCTATAACAGTCCTGGTCGAGAGGAGTCAATCATTAGGTCAACTACTCTTGAACGGAAATGGCCATAGATGGATCATGGAAATTTCCTCTCGTCAGGCACAGAAAGTGAAGAAAAGATTTCCAACAGCAAAATATATATATATATATATATATATATATATATATTATTAAGCTAAATAAAAAACTTGAAAAAAAAATTTAAGAAAAATTGTTCAGTCCATTATGAACACTGCTTCCAGGCTCATCCACCTTCCACCCAACAGCTCAGTGTCTGCTACCCCTCTCTATCAATCCCTCCACTGTCTTCCACTTTCCCAACAAATTCAATTCAAAATTCTAACAACTTACAAAGCCATCCACAACTCAGCCCCCAGCTACATCACTAACCTAGTCTCAAAATACCAACCTACTCGTTGTTCCCTTCCTTCCTCCCAAGACCTCTCTAGTTCACGCGTCACCTCCTACCATGCTTGTCTCCAGGACTTTTCCCGAGCCTCGCCTATCCTATGGAACTCCCTACCCTAATCTGTCCGAGAATCTCCTACTTGGTTTTAGACAATCCCTGAAAACCCATCTGGCCCCAACCTAACAACTTTGGCCCAGATTCACGTACATCGGCGCATTATCGGTCCGGCGTAGCGCACCGCCATTACGTTAGACTTGCGCCATCTAGCCGCGTAATCCACCGATTCACGTAGATTTTGCGCAGGAAATTGCGCAAGCGTAAGGTTTTTTCCTGAGGCGTAAGGAGGAGTAATACAAATTGGGAGGGACGTGGGCGTGTTACATTGAAATGAGCCGTGACCCCATGCAAATGAAGGGCCGGCCGGCTCGCGCATGCGCGCGTGAAGGAGACCATGTCAGCTCCGCTGTGCGCATGCTCACAACTCGGGAGCGGCGCAATCAGTGAAATTGGAAATGGACTAGGGCAACGTTGTGAACTACGCAAACAGCATAAATAGACACACACAAACGCACTTGCATTGCAAAAGTACATCCCTTTGTGTCCCTTCCCATTTAACCAAGTGCTTTTGTTCCTGTTGTTCGTTGCAGTGTGTCTTGTAGTTGTCAGATTAGTGTTCTGTGTGATCAAGTTCTTGTTGGTATATTTGTGAAAGTGTTTTTTGATAAGTGTTTGAGAGACTGTTTGTTTGATTGATATATTTCTGAGCGTTTGTTTTCTTGCTTTATTTTTTATTTTTTATTTTTTTGTGACTGTTTCTTGCTGAGTGCTAGTGTGATTTTTGGGTGTTCGTTTTCTCTTTGTGTGTGTTCTTGCCTGATTGGTTGTGCTTGTATTTGTGACTGATTTTTGGTGACTGGTAGTGAGTTTGTTTGGAAGTATGACAGAGAGAAAAAGAAAGCTGAATTTTACTGTGGGGGAAAAAAGAATTCTTGCCCGGGCCATTAGCGAGTATGGGCGTTTTCTCCACGGCCCGCAGAGTGCCACCACCACCCCGGCCAGGAGGAGGGAGATATTGGATAGGATCACGGAGCAGGTGAATTCACCGGGGGAGGGGGAGACACGGACCCGGTCCGGGATTGACAAAAAAATAAATGATCTCCGGCGTCAGGTGAAAAAAAAACTGGCCGCAATGCATGCCCATGCCAGGGGCACAGGAGGGGGCCCACCATGCCGTATTAGGCTTACAGCGACGGAGCATGTGGTGGCCCTGACCTTTCACCGGCATGAAGTGGGGGCCTGCCAGGCTTTGACACAAGTCCGGTCCCCGTGGTGCCAGGTAAGGTTTTTTTTTCTATCAGGTGTGTAGCATGTGTGGGGGAGGGGGTGAAAGGGAATATGTGCCAAGTGTGTGGATCCTCCAACCTGTGAATGGTTTGTGTCATCCACAGATGTGCAGGAGGGTGCAGGGCCATCTGGCCTGACCGCTCCAACCCCAGGACAGCAGCCTAATGAGGCCCCCCCAACAAGGCCACAGTCCGCGGAGGAGGTTCAAGAGGAGGAGGATGATCATGAGGAGGAGGACGATCATGAGGAGGAGGATAATCATGAGGAGGACGATCATGAGGAGGAGGAGTCAGGCACTGGACGAGTGGTTTGTGCGGACTCTTCCCCTCTGGCTGGCAGAAGCCTGCCCTCCCTAAGGGGGAGCCCCCCCCCCCCTCCTCCCCCAACATGGCTCCCCTCACAAGGGCCTCCCCTTCTCCCCGCCCACAACCATCAGCTGGAGGCAGGATGTCATCCCAGAGCACCAGGGGGGCGCCCAATCTCCTGCCCGCCAGTCTGCGAAGGGACCAGGCCCTCCAGACCAGCCATCTGGGACAGCTCTGCCAGACTTTTGGGCGGGTGGAGGAGAGCCTGTCCTCCATGAAGGATACGCTGGGGAACCTGGACTCCCACTCCCGGGCTTTCACAACCTGCCTAAATGAACTGCAGACTACAGCAGCAGGCGTTGGGCAGGATGTGAGGGCCCTTACCCAGGCTATCCAGGCCAACACGGCAACACTTGGTGCTTCCCTGGACAGAATTGCCGTGGCCTTGGAGGGCAGGCCGCCAGGTGGGCAGATATCAGGGGCTGCTCCTCCTTCCCCGGGTTTGCCCCTCCCCCATGAGTCTCCCCTGAGGGGCCGGGGCGTGGCTCACGCAGAGGGCAATAATTTTTTTTTCCCCTTTTTATTTTTTTTGGCTTACTTTTTTGGCTTTTTTTTTTGTTTTTTTTGGTGACATTTTTGGCATTTTTTTTTTGCTGACATTTTTTTTAAATTTTGGGTTGTGCATGCTGTTTGAATGTGGGGGTGACATTCCTGCTGGAAAAGGGGTGTCATCCTCAATTTTGGTGGAGAAGGGTTCCCCAGGACCAGGGAGAAGTGATTCCCAGGTCCGTGTGAATGGTGTATGAATGTACAGTGACATAATTGGAGCCTTGACGTGGCGTTACTGCTCACCAGTCGTGCATGGTGGACTGGTGCCAATCCAATTTGATGAGGATGTGGGGTGTGTGTGCTAGGGACCACAGTGGTGTGCATGCATGCATTCTCATTGTGCCATGATTAATGTGTGTGTTTAACGTGCAAAGATGCCCAATATGAGCTGTCTCCTGACTGCTCTTCCCTCAGAAGACGGGGTATCCTCGGTTAGGGGTTGATTGTCTGGTTGGGGGGTCAGGTCATCACGTAGCTCAACCTGCAGGCCCTTCCTCACTGCGAGATTGTGCAGCATGCAACATGCAACGATGATATGGCACACAAAGTTTGGGGAATACAAGAGGGTACCCCCAGACTTATCCAGGCATCGGAAACGTGACTTCAGGAGGCCAAAGGTGCGCTCCACCACTGCTCGGGTTTTGATGTGTGCTTGATTGTATCTTTCCTCCCCTGGGGTTTGGGGGTTCCGGATAGGAGTCATGAGATGGGGTCCCAGTGCATATGCAGAGTCACCTGGAAGGGAAAAGACAGGAGAATGTTAGTCATGCATGTGCCCCTTGTGATGTGTGCATCATGGGAGGGGATAGTCATGCCTGACTCCCATGTCACTCACCAACCAGCCAGGTGTTCCCATACACGTTCTGATAGAATTCCATTCGGATGTGGCATTGATTGTAGATGTAGCTGTCATGGGTGGATCCGGGGTGTTTGGCACGGACGTGCCATATGAGTCCTTGGGCATCAACTATCACCTGTACGTTGATGGAGTGCCAATTCTTCCGATTGCGGTACATGTGCTCTGTGTCATGGGGGGGCTGGAGTGCCACATGTGTGCAATCAATGGCCCCGATGGTGCGTGGGAATCTGGCAATTCTGTAGAAATCTGTCATTGCCTTCAGCCGCAGGTCCTCAGTGGTGGGTTTGATGATTTGGTTGGCCAAGCGTGTGAGGATTGCTGGGACAACCTGGTGCACACATCTGCTCATGGAGGATTGTGACATCCCAGCCACCACTCCACTTGTACGCTGAAAAGAGCCACTGGCAAGGAAATGGAGTGTTGCCATGACCTTGACCAGTGGCTGCACTGCATGTGAGCGGTGTGTTGGGCTGGTGATGTCCTCCTGCAGGGTTGTGGTTAATTCCAGGATGGCATGAGGGGGGAATCTGAAGATGCGATACACCTCAGAATCACTCATGCCAAAGAGGTCTATGCGTGTGCGGTATACCCTCTCCCGTGCCATCCTCCGTGCCCTCCTCCTTCTTTGGTCATCTAAATTCACTAGTGCAGCTATGAGCGACGATGCCCCTGGCATGTTGGCAGTCAAATTGTAGTGCAACACGTGTGTGTGGTCTGCTCCTCAGTAACGGTGTTGCTTTCTGTGAGATGTAGACGTTTTTTCAAAATTTAGACCAGCTTTTATGTGCTCTAACTTTAGACAGGACATTTTGCTGTTGCGCACATCGCGTAACCTGCGCAGCAACTGCGTTTTTTTGTGGATCCCCGCAACTCCCTCATTAGCATATTTGACTAGCAAATCAATGGTGTGTCTAGTGCATTTTTGCGCGGACGGATGCGTCTGTCTAACGAAATTACGCCGGACCAAAAAAAGTAGATTTCTGGCGTAAATCGTTTTCTGAATCGCGCGCATCTAAACGCACGCGCACATTTAGACTTACGCACGCGCAACACCAGTTGCGCAGGCGTAATCGCTCTGTGAATCTGGGCCTTTACTTTTACTTTCTCCATCAGATCACCCCCCACAGTTATTAGCTTTTGTATCACTTGACACTCCCTCCTAGATTGTAAGCTCTAATGAGCAGGGCTCTCTGATTCTTCCTGTATTGAATTGCATTATGACTGTACTGTTTGCCCTCATGTTGTAAAGCACTGCGCAAACTGTTGGCGCTATATAAATCCTGTATAATAATAATACAAACACTTTCAGGGATTTACTAACATTGTACTCCAAAACAAACCACTAGATGGCAAGCAAGCTCCATCTTTGTTTAAGACTATTGAAGCTTCCCTATTTCAATGCTATAATCATTTACGGTAATGTCACTAAACACAATCTGATCACTAAAAAGACTAAGAAAAAAATATATCAAATTCCATACCATCATTTATTGTCACTTTTGTACCTTTAAATAGTAACATCTATCAACACTTTCTCAAATAAAGATTTAAAATCTGCTGTGCTTTAACTTTCATTATGAGGATAGCTAAATTCAATCTGCGTGATTCCATTGTACATAAGAACTTAGCCAACCTCCTCTGCTTGCTCCTGAGATGGACTAAAGTATTGCATTTCACAAGAACCTTCCCTTAATGAAATCCCAATCATACAAAAGGGACACATACACAGTACACAAGGCAGGCACATTGTTTTATGGGATTTTTAGGCGGGATGAAAGCTTATATCACCCTTCTACCTAAGTTCTGGCCTTAGTTTCCGAGGAGGTCAACCTGGTAATGTGAGCTGTGACTCAATTTGTAGCCTTAGCTCATTTCTTTGGACTGCAAAATAATACAAACAATACTATAGCGAGGTGGATTAAAAATTACCTTTTAAAAACATATCTTGCACAACAGCTATCCCCTCCAAACAGATTGTTTCATTTCCTCCAAGGTTTGTGACTGGCAGGTATTAAAGGAGGCATAATTTGATGTCTAGATGGTAGAAAAATGCTTCCTTCTCCTTGACTGAATTGTCATAAAAGAAAGGTAGCACCACTTCTTCATACCTATAAACTGTATTAGGCTTCAAGATGATTTTATCTCAAAGAATGAGACAACATGGCTCTGACATAGAAAGTTCATGTATTTCAGCTATTCTGCGGCAGAAAATAAGGATACTAGGAGAACTATTATGCGAGTAAAAATATTTTTTATAAAACCATTATGGACTATAGCAGGGTCCCAAGTAGGACCTTAGAATTAAGACTTGTCAAAAAATAGAGTAATGTAAAATAAGTTTGTCAGCTCCATCTTGCAGGAAGTCTAGAACCAATGCTACCGTGTTTCCCCGAAAATAAGACGTACTCCGAAAATAAGCCGTAGCGCGATTTTGACACAAGATCGAAATATAAGACACCCCTCCGAAAATAAGACGTAGCGATATAGTGTCGAATCTCCGAAAATAAGACGCGGCGAATCTCCGATAATAAGACGTAGTGTCGTATGCGTAACGGCGCGGCTCGGAGCGGGAAACAACACGTGATAGGCGTACAGTACTGTACTGGAACTGAAGTGAGGAGAAGAACGCTGTGTAAAGCTGTAAAGCTTCTCCCAGCACTGACCAGCAAACCCCTCTCTCACCCCACACAAACACCAGGGGATAGGGGGAAAAGCTGCTACTGAGCCCAAAGAGATTACCCCAGCTCCACTTTGCTCCACATCAGCTTTGCTGGCCTATCTTTCTGTACAGCCAGACAAGATGAGTGCAAAGAGAAGAAGTTGGATATCCGAATGGTCCAAAAATGGCGTGCAGAATACGATAATCTCAGTCTACAGGTGGACAGAGGAAATGCTAAGAAGCGCAAGTGTGGTTCAGATAGGCAACCTTTATTTTCTGTAATAAAAATAAGACACCCCCCGAAAATAAGCCATAGTGTGATTTCTGGAGGAAAAAAAAATATAAGACGGTGTCTTATTTTCGGGGAAACACGGTAAGTTAGGACAGTTTGTATCTATAGGAAATTCTGGAAGACAGTAATTTGAATCTGAGGTAACTTTTTCCCAGTTGGCTAATAGTGTGTAAATTACCTTCTCAGGTAATTTTTTTTTAGGATTTCCTGCTCAGATAACACGTTGTGAGTTGAAGGGCCTGCATCTGGGGTTATTCAACTGATTTATGATAAATACGGTTTATCTTGAACACCCTGCCAAAAGAAAGCTCTATTTGTGGGTAAAAAAAGGACATCCATTTGGACTCACGGCCGTGCAATTGTCAATTAATCACAAAAAATTGCCCGCTCATTGGGCAGCCAATTCTTCCAGGGCTGAAGTGGTTAAGCTTCAATTATTTAATTATAATTTTTATAGTTTCCATTCTACTGACATAGAATTTACACGTTATTAATCGCTTACACACCTGCATTATAGTAACAATGAATTTGTGAAATACAGACGTTCTGTCTAATTGTCATCTTTACTTGGTTATTGATTCTAAAGGGAAGTTTTATCCTTTCTGTGCCATTTAAATAGTACAAAACTCCCATTAGTGGCTGTTTCAATTGATATTCTTAATTTTATGTAGCACAAGCAGTATTTTTAATTTTATGTAACGTTTGTTTTTGTCAACCAGTGTATATATATATATATATATATATATATATAACGGAAAATTGTTATTCTTACCTACGGTAATTTTCCTTTCCTGGCCTGTCCTCACGTCAGCACATCATGGGTTAATCCCCTCCTCCGGTCCACCAGTACCACCTTCTTCTAGCTAATAAGTAGGGGGCCCCTCCTCCCAGTCCTTGTTCCACTAATTTGGCGGACGACAGACTATAGGGAGGGAAAGACTGTGCTGACGTGAGGACAGGCCAGGAAAGGAAAATTACCGTAGGTAAGAATAACAATTTTCCGTTTTCCTGGCCAGTCCTCCCGTCAGCACATCATGGGATTTAATTTAGCACCCTAGGGCGGGAAAATGTATATAAGACTCGGACGACAACTATAAATGCTGCTTAAGTGAATCTTTCTTTATTTTGCCTGACAAGGAGCCGATACCACGGCATTTCCGAAACTAGACGCCTTAGATGACGTCCCATCTAGATTGTAATGCTTTGCGAAGGTCTTGCAGGAACTCCAACTGGCCATCTTGCATATTTCCTCAACTGGTATTTTGGCAAATGCTGCCCAGGAGGCTGCCACCCCTCTGGTAGAGTGAGCTCTAGTTGCCTGAGGAGGCGTCAGCCCTTGTTTCTCGTACGTGAGTTTTATTACTTTGGTGATCCAGGTCGAGATTATTCTTGTTGAAGCGGCTTGTCCTTTTTTAGGCCCAGATGGTAAGACGAAAAGGGAATCCGTTTGGCGTACTTGAGAACGATGCAGGTAAATTGAGAAAAGGTTGACCATGTCCAGAGGTCTGAGGTCCAGTTCTAACTGCATAGGCGGTGATGTAAAGCTAGGTAGCACTGCCTCCCAGTTAAGGTGAAATTTTGAAATTACCTTGGGCGTTGCTATTGGTGAAGGCCTCAGAATGACCTTGTCTGGAAGGATGATGCAGTACGGTTTCTTACTGGACAGGGCTGCTAGCTCGGATACCCTTCTTGCCGATGTTACGGCGGTGAGAAAAAACAGTTTAAGTGTTAGAAACCAGAATGGACAAGATTCTGCGGTACAAAAGGATGTAGAAGCAGTGCTCTTAGTACTGTGCCTAAGTCCCGGGCCGGAAATAGAGACTTCCTTGGAGGATTCATTTTCATGGTCGCTTTTAAGAATTGTTTTACCAGTGGTTCGTCTGCCCACCTGTATCCTGTAAAACATGACAAGGCTGAAATTTGTACCTTCAATGTACTATAGGCTAAGCCTTTGTTTCGAGTAGATTGCAAAAAGTCCAGTACTTGTGCCACATTCGGATCCACTGAAGCGAAATTTTTCTGTAACGCAAAAGTTGTAAACTTTGCCCAAATCCTGTTGTAGGTGGCGTTAGTCGAGGCCTTTCTAGACTTTAACAGTGTTGAGATTACTTCCTTTGAAATGCCTTGTGCCTGGAGTCTGGTTGATTCAGCAGCCAGGCCGTCAGTTGCAACCTGTTCGGGTTGGGGTGTACCCATTGGCGCTGCCATTAGGAGATCCCTCTTTATCGGCAGACGTATTGGGGGGCCGACGACATGTGTAGTAGTAGAGGGAACCACGGCCTCTGCGGCCAGAAGGGTAGCATTATTATTGTATGGACCTTTTCTCTCGCAATCTTTACCAAAGCCCTCATTACTAGCGGCACCGGCGGAAAGATGTAAACTAGGGGAAAATCCCATGGAATGGAGAAGGCATCTTGGGTCAAGGCTTTGTTGCAATGGAACCTGGACACAAATTGGGGTGTCTTTGTATTGACTCGGGTCACTATTAGATCCACTGAGGGTGTCCCTCACTCGAAAAACATTGGTTCTAGGAACTTCTTGTTCAAGGCCCATTCGTTCTTGTCGGGGAGCTCCCGACTCAGATGATCCGCGATGGAATTCTGGCTGCCCGGAATGTAGGCTGCTGTTAGGGCTTCCAGATGTGCTTCGGCCCACACAAATATTTTGGTTGCCCCCTGCAGAAGTGGCAAGCTCTTGGTTCCGCCCTGTCTGGCTATATATGCCACTGCCGTCTTGTTGTCTAACATTAGTTTGACTCGAGCTCCCTGAACTAGCTTCTCAAAGGCCCGCAGGGCCAGGTATGCGGCTTGCAGCTCCAAAAGGTTGGAGTGTCGGGATTCCATCTTGCTCCAAACTCCCCGCATCTGCTTGCCGAGGCAGTGAGCACCCCAGCCCCGGAGACTGGCACCCGAAGTTATCAGAATCCAGTCCCCGGGGCCGAGGGGCATGCCCTGCAACAGGTTCTCTGATGACTTCCACCAAGCTAGGTTCTGTCGAATCCGGTTTGGTATGCGAATCCTCTGGTGGAGAGAGGTACCGTCCCATTGGTTCAACAAGGTTGCCTGGAAGGCTCTTGTGTGGAACCTTGCCCAAGGAATGGTTGGGCTTGCTGCAGTAAACATCCCGAGTAGGGTCATACAATCTCTTGCCGTTAGTGACGTTGACTTCATCACGCTGCTGACGCAGGCTACCAATTCTGCCTTCTTTCGTTCGGGTAGGAGGACAAGGCCTCTGTTTGTATTGCGAATCAGTCCCAGATATTCCATCTGTTGTGAGGAAATCAATTGGCTCTTTTGCCTGTTGATGATCCAGCCAAATTTTGATAGGATTTCTAGAACCATCTCGCGTTGAGACGCCAAGAATCTTAGGTATTTTTGGTGGCTCTCGTTGATTGGGACGTGCAAATATGCATCTGTTAGATCGACTGATATCAGCCAGTCTCCTGGTTGCAACACAGAGATGATTGTAAATACAGATTCCATCTTGAACGTCTTGGGTTCTATGAAGTGGTTTAGAATTCTCAGGTCCAGAACTGGTCTGAGATCCCTCGATGCTTTGGGAACTAGAAAGATTGGAGAGTATACCCCTTTTCCTTGTTGGGATAGGGGCACCGGCAAAATTGCATTCTTTTGCTGTAAGCCGTCTAAATATTCTTGTAAGCAGATCCGTTTCCTCTGATCTGTCGGCCATTCTGTGTGGACCACCGTATTGGGTGGTTTCTTCTGAATGGATATTTTGTTATCGTATCTGACCGTCTTGCGGACCCACTGGTCCTTGACTTCTTCCGCCCATACTTCCCAGAAGGACATTACCTGGCGCCCACCTGGGGGAATGGGCGGTTAACCCGTCAAAAAGATTTTTCAGGTTTTTTCGCAGTCTGTGCCGCTCTAGACTTTACTTTCTGCATGAAAGAATTTTGTGGATTTTTCCAGTAGGGTCTTGTATATTCCCGTCCTGGCCTGTATGACCTGGTGTCATACACCCTTTGTAGTCTGGTTGGGCTGGCCGGGTGGCCTGCTGTGTCTTCCTGGGTCTCTGTGGCATTAGACCGACTTTCCCCCTGTAGCTTGACTAATAGCTTCTTCTAAGGTCTTTCCGAACAGCACCTTGCCGTTAAAAGGAATATTGCAGAGACTCAGTTTTGAGGTGCTGTCTGCTCCCCAATGTCGCAACCAGAGGGCCCTCTTTGCCGTCACTGCAAAAGCCATGATTCTTGTGAGTAACTTTGTCAGGTTCTTAGAGGCTTCTGCTATGAAATCGGCGGCAAGATCGAATTCCTCCATTGTCTGTATGACTGATTCTGACCCTGTATCTGCTTTTAGTGCTGCTTGGGTTCTCGTGGTCCAAACCTTGAGTACTCTGGAGACTGAGGTTAGGGCAATAGCTGGACGGCACGCTGCACCCGCAGCTGAGTACACCTTCTTTAGGTCTGTGTCTGCATGTCTGTCCATTGGGTCTTTGAAGGTTGTAGAATTTTGCAATGGCAACGCGACCTGTCGGGCCAGGCGCCCTAAGGCCACATCTATGCCCAACAGGGAGTCCCAAAGGTCTGCTTCTGGGGTTTTAAAAGGGTACAACCTTGAGAAACGGTTCTGTATGTTTGCCCTCTTTTCCGGCTTTTCCCATTCTTCCTCGAACCATTCTCGGATCTCTGGGAAGAGGGGGAAAGTAACCCCTTGTCTCTTCCGGCTAGGAAAAAATCTTAATTTTTTCAGGTGGCTGAACATCTTGATCCCAGTCAATGGCTGTAACGGCTACCCAAGTAGGGAGAGGGTATCAGCCGCTGACGACGTCCTTTTCCCTGGCAAGTTGCTATGCAAGTAAGTCCAGTATAAGCCCATCCACGAGATCCAGAGGGAGAGTCAGGTCCAGTTGTAAGAAACAGAAGGAATATCCCCTTTCATTCCCTCCTAAGAACGAGACGGTGCTACGTTTGGAAGGGTCAAGTAACACAACTTTAATGGAACATTTCTTAGTTTATATCTAGTTACAAACTGGTGAGTGCTCAAGGAACAATGAAAGTCTCCACCCCCTCCCTCCACAGGGGGCCCCCAAGTTAGACACACTGTCACCAGGCCAAAAGAAACCACATTCCTTTCTCAATAGACTTCAATCACAGATAACCCCATCAATAGATAAGCATTTCGGCACCGCAAAGCCTGACAAGTTCTTCTGAACACAAATGACATGGTAATTCAATACACAGACAGGAGACTGTTAATTTGTAATACAATACACAAAAGAGAGAAGAGACATTTAGAATTCAACAGTGAAAGAGTCACTCTACAATTAACCTTCTAAATTCAGAACCAACAGATCCAAAACAGCCCTCCAGATATCTCAGAATATAATGTGGATAATCCTATCTCAGGTAGTCCCAGATATCATTCATCCTATTGTAACACGTCCTTCGGTTCTTTGTATGTCCCACTGCATGATTATTATAGATGTACAGGCAGAATACATAGTTCCGTTACACTGCTCCCCTTTTGTGGAACACTCCGGCAGACCCGGATTGATCCTTTTCGGGTCAACTTGGGGATGTCCGGTCTGCTGTTAGGGAAAAAGTTCCGTTTGCCTGGACAGTCCATCGGCATTGCCATTAAATCTGCCAGGTCAGTAGCTGATGGTGAAGGTGAATAATGGAATTCAGTTCTGGAACAGTCACTTGCTTTGCTCTCTCAATGGCTCCCAGGACCTGTTGCTGATGCTCTTGGGAGAGATAAGGCACCACCTGAGCGCAGATCCCGTTTAACCTTTTGACAATTTCAGCCTGTTTGTGCATTTCAATGTTCAAGCCACGGGACATCTCATAATACATGACGTAGTGTCGTTGCATCTCCGATTTCTCACTGGCCAACTTGTCACATTCCCATTTTAGACTGTGATATTGGGCCGGATCTACAGTACATGTCGGGGAAGGTAGTCTTACCCGGGTCTCAGCAGCAAGCGAGTTGGTTCCAGCAACGCAGATTGGGGCACAGGTAGTCACTGTGTAGGCTTCAGCGGGGCACATCGGGGCGTACGCAGAAACAAGGGGGGCCAAATCATTCCCCAGTAGGACATCTGCTGGCAAATCCTTCATCACCCCCACTTTCACATGTCCCGAACCAACTCCCCAATCCAGGTGAACCCGGGCAACGGGTAGCCGGAAGACGGTGCCTCCTGCTACTCTTACGGCTACGGTGTCTCCGGTGTGCTGGCTCTCTGGGATGAGTTTCTTCTGTAGCAGTGTCATCGTGGCCCCCGTATCGCGTAACCCGTTGGCTGCCTTTCCATTGACCCAGACAGTCTGCCTGTGTTGCTGCCTGTTGTCCTGGTTAGCTGCTTGTATCGGATCTGCCTCATGCAGAACACCCCAATGTTCTACCTCCCCAACGCCGTGGGCCGCAGGCATGGATATGTGGGGATTTCCCCTTTCTGGCTGTCTCCATGACTGTGACTGCCTGGGTACATTTAATGAACAGTCTGACTTTTTGTGCCCTGGTTGTTTTTGAATCAGAGCGATAGTAGCCTCGGTATCTCTTAGGCCTTGTGCTACTTGTCCATTCACCCGTACCTCCTGACAATGATGCTGACGGTTATCTGGAGAGGCCGCTTGTATTGGGTCTGCCTCATACAAAATTCCCAGACATTCCTCAGGGCCCACCTCAGTCTCTAGGCAGTGGGCCGCAGAGGGCCGTGATGGAGTGACCTCTGTGTTGGGTGTTGGGCGTCTCCAGTCGTTATTTGTAGCTCTCAAAGGACAAAAACGAGCAATATGTCCCGTGTTGCTGCAGTGATGGCACGTCACCCTAGACGAATCCCGGGGGTAGTTGTTGGGTTCCTGAGGAACGTGGTGGTCCTGGTGGGACTGGAGCCCTAAATTCTGGGCGTGGGGTGCCGGTTGGAGTACGCGGTTCTACCTTATGAGCCAGCCGTGTAGTACCCTGGCTTACTTTCCTTGTTTCCGCGTACTCATCTGCTAGCCGCGCCGCCTCATTTAAGTTAGCGGGACGGCGGTCTCGTACCCAGTCCTGTATGTCTGCGGCCAGGTCTTGGAAGAAATGTTCCATTAGGAATAGCTGCAATACTTCCTCCCCGGTGTTGGCCTTGCACCCTTGGACCCAATGGGATGCCACCCTTTGTAACTGGTTGGCCCATTCCATGTGGGAGTCCACAGCCTTCTTCTTGGATTCCCGGAAGCGGCGGCGGTAGGTTTCTGGGGTTACGGCATATCGGGTTAACAGCGCCTTTTTCACTTGCTGATATTGTAAAATATCCTCTGGAGCAAGAGCCCGAAAAGCTTCATTGGCTTTGCCCGACAATTTCCCAGACAAAATAGTGACCCATTGGTCTGGTGGTACCTGGTGCAGTGAGCACTGTCTCTCAAAATCCGCCAAATATCCATCTATTTCCTCCTCACTTTCTACAAAAGCTTTAAATGCAGTGAACGGTATTTTCTTTCCTGTAGTAGCGGTTGGGGAAGTAGGAGCTGCGTGTGTAATGGGCTGTCTAGCTCTCACCAGTTCCAGTTCTTGTCCCCTCTTGGTTTGAATCTCCTCTCTTGCTTCCCGGAACAGCTGGTTTATTAGTTCCGTGGACGTTTCTGGATACAAGGATAATCTCCGCTGTACAATATCCGTAATTACATCTTCCTCGCTGACAGGTGCTAGGGGCTCCGCTCCTTCCATGGATCCATCCATTTGGTCCAGCTCCAGTAAATCTGCTATCAGCTGCCTCCGTGGTCTGTTACTGGCACTCCTACCACGACTCTCCAATAAATCTTTTAGTGTGGTTCTTTTCAGCCTGGCGTACTGAGACTCCATTCAGAACTTGCTCCTTGGATAAAAGGACCATCCCACCGCTGCCAACCAATGTAACGGCTACCCAAGTAGGGAGAGGGTATCAGCCGCTGACGACGTCCTTTTCCCTGGCAAGTTGCTATGCAAGTAAGTCCAGTATAAGCCCATCCACGAGATCCAGAGGGAGAGTCAGGTCCAGTTGTAAGAAACAGAAGGAATATCCCCTTTCATTCTCTCCTAAGAACGAGACGGTGCTACGTTTGGAAGGGTCAAGTAACACAACTTTAATGGAACATTTCTTAGTTTATATCTAGTTACAAACTGGTGAGTGCTCAAGGAACAATGAAAGTCTCCACCCCCTCCCTCCACAGGGGGCCCCCAAGTTAGACACACTGTCACCAGGCTAAAAGAAACCACATTCCTTTCTCAATAGACTTCAATCACAGATAACCCCATCAATAGATAAGCATTTCGGCACCGCAAAGCCTGACAAGTTCTTCTGAACACAAATGACATGCTAATTCAATACACAGACAGGAGACTGTTAATTTGTAATACAATACACAAAAGAGAGAAGAGACATTTAGAATTCAACAGTGAAAGAGTCACTCTACAATTAACCTTCTAAATTCAGAACCAACAGATCCAAAACAGCCCTCCAGATATCTCAGAATATAATGTGGATAATCCTATCTCAGGTAGTCCCAGATATCATTCATCCTATTGTAACACGTCCTTCGGTTCTTTGTATGTCCCACTGCATGATTATTATAGATGTACAGGCAGAATACATAGTTCCGTTACAATGGCCTCCCTTACGGCTGTGACAAATGATTCAATATATTGAAAATCAAATAAATATTCTGAGGGCTCTTCAGAGTCCGATGAGTCTAGTGATAGCGCCTCCCGGGCAGGTGATTCATCGTGCACTGGCCGATTGGATCTAGACCTAGGTGATTTGGTGGCTGAGGCTGACTGAATACTCTCTGCCACTGCTTCTTGAATATAGTCTCTAATTCTTCTCACCTCTGCTTCCCTTTCTGTAGCCACGTCCTTAATGCAGCCGGTGCATAGAAGTTTGCCAGGTTCGGATGGTGCCGATCATGCCCAACAAAGACCATCGTCTGGGCGGGGTCTTGATACATTTGGCTCTGCTACAGTCGCAGAGTGACTGGATTTGCGTGCTGGACTAGAATGGGACTTATGCATTGCCCGAGAGCCAGACGCTTGCGGAGATTTTGAGCGGTGGTGGGACTTTTTTCTCCGTTCCATGTCTTATCTTAGGGCTTCTGCTCCTAAAAAGACAACCAAGAAACACTACCTTTAGCTCTTGGTATTGCACTCTTTTACATTGTGGCCCCCGTTGACCCCTCTTACCTGTCCGGTGACCTTGGTGCATCCTGAGGCTGTGGTGAGCTCATGCTGTGTAAAGAATGCAGGATACGCACATCAGGCGGTGAAGCAATTGATACCAGTGTACTAAGAAAAAAAAAAGTGTGTACCTAATTTTGTATTTCTTATTTATCTATATATTTCTATTTAATTAATAATAATAATAATAATAATAATAATATTATTTTTTATATATATATATATATATATATATATATATATATATATATATATATTTTTTTTTTTACCTATGCACCCCAAAATAATATCCACTGTATGTATGTACATTTTTTACAACCTCCTCTTTACATTTAAAGAGAAGAAAAAAAAAATTCCAGGGTGGCAGCAGGTGTTTAGAAAAAAAAAAAAGGTACCTTTAAGAATAGTGCAGCGCTGACACAATCTTTCACACACTCCTCCTCAGCTGGAGGCTTACCTAGAGCTTCCTCTCCCAGACAGTGGCAGACCGCACTGAGCCTCCTGCCCTGGAGAGTCTTTATAGCCGATTTGGGCCCGCCCATGGCGCGCCCCCCGGCCCCACCCCCCCTGTGACATCACCGCCGACTAACAGAAAGTGGAGGAAGGAGGGGCGGCGCGCTCCTACAGAGCTCAGATCTGAGCAAGGAGAAGGAGCCACAGCATGTCCTAGCAGATGGACAGGAGACACACCACAGCCCCTGTTAACACAGTAAGCTTCCTACAAGCTAAAACGCCCACAACTCATGCACCTGAGCGTCCAGTGTCATAAAGGGGCATACCTTTATTACTTCTGGACCTTCCAACCCGAGGAGAGGCTGAACCTGGGTGGGGATGGTTCGGCAGGGGGGGTTCTTTTTCTTCCTCTTTGTTCGTAGTTTGTTTGTCTGGAAGAGTCTTAGGTGGTCTGATCGTCCGACCAAAAAAAAGGAACAAGGACTGGGAGGAGGGGCCCCCTACTTATTAGCTAGAAGAAGGTGGTACTGGTGGACCGGAGGAGGGGATTAACCCATGATGTGCTGACGGGAGGACTGGCCAGGAAATATATATATATATATATAAATTCAGGGGCTCACTCCAAGTGTAGCGCTGATTTTACCCACTTTTATTTAAAAGCAAGTTCAAAACAAACACAGAAGATTAGAAGATTCCCTTGCAGGAGTATTCAGTATTTCAGTCCTGCTACCAAAGTAAACCATTTTCAGCCCTCCTGGCTTATAAACACAGCTCTCAGGCTCAGGCCTTATGCTTTAGGGCCTTGGTCTGTCTCCATACATACAGCCTCGTGCTACAATGGCTCCCACCTCTCTCCTAGGTTAATCCCTACTGACTACCATGCCCAGACCTCCTGTCTGCAGGACATTAGACCTGGACCCTGGCAGGGTACCGCCATGCTACTATATATATATATATATATATATATATATATATATATATATTATATAAAAAAAATAAAAAATGTATAAATGTCTGGTGAATTATCTTCTATTTTTAGCCTGTGTTCATATTGATTGATTGTGTATCTTAAAATGTTATCGTTTAAAAATTATTCATAAATACCATGCAGGAAAATTATCCTCATAAGTACGACAAGATAGGGAGCTCTTCTTTGGAGATAAGAAAGTCGTGCAATCTAAAGAAGTAAGGAGAATCTTTGGAGAACTTATTTCTTCTGCAATGGGAGGTCATTCAGGCATCAGGAAAACATGGGTGGCACTGACTTCCCGATTCTATTGGCTCGGCATGACTATTGACATTGCCAATTGGGTGCACATTATATATCTTACTGTTTTCAAAAATTTAGGAAAGCTATATACATGCGTCAGGTCACCTGAAGACAGGTGACAGATGCCCACCATTGGGGTCAGGAGTGCACTGCTAAGGTAGTGGACCCTACGGCTGACTGCGGCGGATGGAACTCTGGGTGGTTAAGGAAGGCAGGTCCACTGGAGCACCAACAGGGAACCCACAGAGAGCTAGAGCATAGGATTCACCAGGGCATGGTGTCTAAGAACCAGCAGGTGTTCAAAAGAGCCTCTAGTGGTGAGGATGGACTGGGCTGCAACTGGCTCCAGGTCGCGGCCCCCAGCTCACACTCACAGTAGGCTACAGGATGATAGAGGGGAAGCAGCAGACCAGGATAACAAGAGATAGTATGGGCAAAAACCAGGTCAGGGTGACAAGCAGACAAGGATAAACATAGAACACGCCAAAGGTCAGGGTCACAAGCAGGCAGGAATAGTCAAGAACAAGCAAAGATTGGTAAAACAGAGACAGACGTAGAGCACACGGCAAGCAGGAAACCAAACACACAATAGCTTAACAAACAATGTTGATCAGCCCGCCTGGCTTGCAGTGCACATGTTAATATAGAGTTCCCTGATAGAGCCTGGGGTGGAGCCATGCTTAGAAGAGAGATTACGTGAGAGTGGCTGGCCTCTAAAGCAGGACACATGTAGGAGGGGTAAGCTGACAAACATTACTGCATAACCATGGCAACATGTTAACAACTTATTTCTTACAGATCCTTGAATGTGAAATGTCAGAAGGCAGGGAAACCTTTGTCAGCTCCCCAGCCATTACAATTCATAAAGGTAAATGTCTAATATAATATTACACGGAGCTTTTTTTCTCAGAAAATAGGTGCAGGAACTCAACCACGACCCGTTCAGATTTCACAAACAGTAGAAGGGTCTTAAAGGGGCATTAAATACCAGAATTGCATTACATACAGTGTGCGGAGTCCAGGGGGTTACAAAGCAGTCACTTGTAAACACAGAAACCAGACTTCTGTGTTCACAAGTGATTGTGGTGAGCGGGCACCAAAGGGTCTGAGCCAAAGGTGGTGGAACTGAGTTCCACCAAGTTCCCCCAGAAAAAAAGCCCTGATATTACATAACTGTTCTTATAACATGTAGTGGCATTCCCCGACCTCCAAAGGCCTAATGGTGACCTCCAGTCAGGAAGATCTGACATCCTTCCTTGTAGTGTGGGTCAAATCAAAAACAGCTGCAGAGGTGTGATGACATCTATGTTCCATAATATATCAGCATGGCTGCCCAAAATACAAATACCATAGCTGTAAAGAATGTAATTCAATAGAATTTAATTATTGTTTTTTTTATTTTCCCGTGGTTTTTTTTAACAGCTAAATGACAGTATGTGCAGCCTCTTGGGAATCGAAAGGAGCATGACGGCTGCTTGTCACCCACAGACAAACTGTCTGGATGAAAAAAACAAATGACAACATCAAGCGGCAAGTTTTTTTTAATTTTTATTTGATTTATGTTTTAAACAGATCTTGCATGATACTTGTTTTTATTATTGTATGGGTTGTACTGAAAATCTGATTCATAACATAAGTTTGTTGTACATGGGTTTATCTTCTATTTTCTTTTATTCATTCTAGAGCTCTGCGAAAATTGGTCAATGACAAACAAACCAACTGGGATATATATTTGGATGCTATGTTGTTTTTCCTATGTTCAAAAGTCCAAGTATTCCGCTTTTTCGTTATTGTACGAAGAGAGGCAGTTTTCCCTTGTGAAGTTCCAGTTGACCTACCAGTGGGTTATTTCTTTTATTCTTGATAATACTTAATAATATTTTTCCTTAAACTGTCTGACTGGATTACAAAAGTGTGACTTTTAACCTTTCATTATTTTGTGTTACTATTTTGTAACGTGTTTGTTGTTTCAGGTTTCAAATATTATTCTCCCTGAGGAGGTGGCCTATGATACCTTTGTGGAGGAAAAGGGAACAGCGATGGAGAGAGTAAAAAAAAAAACTTACTTAACCACTTCCCTACGGCCATACGACTATATACGGCCGCAGGGTGGTTCTAATTCTCTGGGGCGCCGTGTTTTCACGGCAGCCCCTTTCGTCGTTCCCAGCGCGCGCTCCAGAGCGCGCAGCGGGGAACTTCTGTGCTGGCCGTGTCCCTTGGACACAGCCAATCACAGATCGCCGCGAACGGCCAATCAGAGTGGCCGTTTGCGATGCGATCTGTGCAGCGAATGAGAGATGATCTCATATGTAAACATATGAGATCATTTCTCATTGCCGGCTCTCACAATGACAGCGTCCTGTCAGGGAGAGAGGAGACCGATCTGTGTCTCTTGTATATAGGGACACAGATCGGTCACCCCCCAGTCACCCCCCTCCCTCCACAGTTAGAACACTATACAGGATACACATTTAACCCCTTCCTCACCCCCTAGTGTTAACCCCTTCCCTGCCAGTCACATTTATGCAGTAATTAGTGCATATTTATAGCACTGATTGCAGTATAAATGTGAATGGTGCCAAAAATGTGTCAAAAGTGTCCGATGTGTCCGCCATGATGTCGCAGTCGCAATAAAAATCGCAGATCGCCGCCATTACTAGTAAAAAAATGAAATAATAAAAAATAATTCTGTCCCTTATTTTGTAGGCACTATAACTTTTGCGCAAACCAGTCACTTATTGCGATTTTTTTTTTTTTTACCAAACATATGTAGAAGAATATGTATCGGCCTAGACTGAATTTTATTTTTTTTAAATTGGGCTATTTTTTATAGCAACAAGTAAAAAATATTGTATTTTTTTTTTCAAAATTGTCGTCTTTTTTGTTTATAGTGCAAAAAAATAAAAACCGCAGAGGTGACCAAATACCACCAAAAGAAAGCTCTATTTGTGGGGAAAAAAGGACGCCAATTTTGTTTGGGAGCCATATCGCACGAGTGGTTAAGAAAACATCAAGTCTCAAGAGAAACAGCAGATGTCTTAGCCCCCATACAGACGAGCAGACAGATTTGTTCAAATCGGTCGGACAGACCGATTTGAACAAATCTGTCTGCTGGGGACGTATTGGTTTGATTGTGCACACACGATCAAACCAAAATCCCCGCCGCCAGACGGCGCGCTGACGTGGCGGTGACGTTGACACACACAGCTCCACGTCCCTGCTCCACAGCTCCACGTCCCTGCTCTGTCACCGCCGATTGCGTGTACCTGACGGACACCGCGGCCGCCGGGTACACGCATCGAATCCTCGTGATGCGACAGGACTGGTTTTCCCTGCCGCGCGCCACAGGGGAATTACAAGAACATGACGTCCAAAGACGTGACCCCGGTGCCTCAGGTCCGCGCTGTTGACGTATTCTGTCAATAGCGCGGACCTCTAGTGGTTAAAGAGGAAAATGAATGTAGAACATCTCAAACCATTCATAAGACCGGGAGTGAAGACGTCCACATCGATGTGTCGTCCGTAACACAGAGGCCTTCGGTCATGTGTTTTGCCACAAGTCAACCTGTCATCACTAATGAGATACAAGTAAACTAGCGTAATATTTTTTATATAATGTGCCTTGTTCTGTTTCCTTACTGTATTCTTGCTTTATGAATTATATACATTTTAAACTTTATGGTTATGATAACTGTAATTGACTAACGCAAACCTTGAATTTTTAAGGCTTCTGCAGATACATCATCAAATGTCTTGCAGATCATAGAAGACTGAGGTAGCAATTACTGGGTTCCTATATAGATAGGTTTGGCTGTGCCCTGTTGGTCTGGCCTTTTTGTAATCTGTGCAAATAACACACCTGGAGTCTAAGTTTTTTTTTAAAATGTGTTTTTTCCCAGTTACAATGCTGTGGTCTGCAGAAGATGATCGATCACTGCACGCAATTGTCGGACCATACAAGTTGTATGAAAAATGAGGGGAGATTCAGTCCCAGTCCCGGGTTGTGGACAAAGAAGGATCCCAGCAGTTCCACTATGTTACACAAACATTACACGGTTTAGTAGACGGCTAAATGGATTGTTCTAGTGATGTTGGTAAATGGTGCCCAGCTTAAAAAAGCAGACCCATGACGCTGGCAGGGGAACACTGTCAGCTGTAAATTACTGTTTCCATCCCTTGTAAGGCAGGAAGAAAAGGCACACCTTGTAAGTAATCAGAACTTTTTATTTTTTCTATCCCCCTTTTTTTGTTACAAGTTAGTTCACTATCCTGACTACCATTTACTTTGTTATCCTAGATATCCCAATTCATCTGCCCCTGAGGAGTGTTACACATACACGAAACGCCGCGTCGGGCTTACAAAGATGTAGCCTTATGCGCTAATGGGATTATACTTTGATCAATGTGATGATTCGTTGACATTCTACAAGCTCTGTTACATTATCCGTGGTGTGCTGCTCAGTTCTTATGTGTCCACATTTATTGTTCGAAGTGTACAAATCATTGTTATATGTTAAACATTGTATTTTAAGATGTAAAAAACATTGGGTTTGCTATGTGTTACTGTACACGCTGCCTGTTTTTACTGTGTAGATATTTTATCTATTTAAATACATGTGTACTACTTTCATTGGCTTGTTCCATTTTCTTTCTCTAAATTCCCATTAATTTACTGTTTCATCTAAAGTCCCAATCTCCCCTAATTTTTCATAACTGAACCCGGGCCGGGATGGAGATACATTTTATATGTTATCTCATTTAAAGTCCCAAAACGCTATTAGCGTCCCCTTTTCTTCATACAAGTTGTATGTGTCCTCTTTCCAGACACTCCGTGGTACTGGGTGGCTGGCTGATGAGGTAATATGTATCAATGAAAAATCTAGGATTTTTTTTACATTTCTTAATATTTTTAATAATGCAGATGATTGATGCATACATGCATCACCTCATTAAAAACCACTAGGTAAGTGTGAATCATGTGTATGCTTCAGTTACATATTTGTCACATTGTTATTTTGCCTTATAACTTTTATTGTTTTTAAACAGGAATCAGTTTGCCAAATGATAGCTGTTGTCTCAACTGCATTGTTTTCAGAAGTCTACAGACTAATGCCGCGTACACACGATCATTTTTTGTGATGAAAAAAAACGAAGTTTTCTGTGAAGTAAAAAACGACGTTTTTGAAACGTCACTTTTCAAAGACGATGTTGCATACACACCATCGTTTTTTTCACAAAAAGCGAGGTTATGTTCACCACTCTTTTCCATTGAAGCTCGCTTCATAACTAGCTTCTGGGCATGCGCGGGTTGAAAAACGTTGTTTTAAACAACGTTTTTGCTACACACAGTGGCCCAGATTCACGTACATCTGCGCATTATTGGACCGGCGTAGTGCACCGCCTTTACGTTAGACTTGCGCAATTTTGCCGCATAATCACCCTATTCTCGTAGCTTTTGCGCAGAAAATGGCGCATGCGTAACGTTTTTTCAGAGGCGTAAGGCTGAGTAATACAAATTGGGAAGGACGTGGGCGTGTTACATTGAAATGAGCCGTGACCCCATGCAAATGAAGGGCCGGCCGGCTCGCGCATGCGCGCTTGAAGGAGACCATGGTCAGCACCTCTGTGCGCATGCTCACAACTCGGGAGCGGCGCAATCAGTGAAATTGGAAATGGACTAGGGCAACGTTGTGAACTACGCAAACAGCATAAATAGACAGACACAAACGCACTTGCATTGCAAAAGTACATCCCTTTGTCCCTTCCCATTTAACCAAGTGCTTTTGTCCTGTTGTTCGTTGCGTTGTGTTTTGTAGTTGTCAGATTAGTGTTCTGTGTGATCAAGTGTTTGTTAGTAGATCTTTGAAAGTGTTTTTTGATAAGTGTTTGAGTGACTGTTTGTTTGATATATTTCTGTCCGTTTGTTTTCTTGCTGTTTTTTTGCTGTTTGTTTTTGTGACTGTTTCTTGCTGAGTGCTAGTGTGATTTTTTGGGTGTTAGTTTTCTCTTTGTGTGTGTTCTTGCTTGATTGGTTGTGCTTGTTTTTGTGAGTGATTTTTGTTGACTGGGAGTGAGTTTTTTTGGAAGTATGACAGAGAGAAAGCGAAAGCTCAATTTTACTTTGGGGGAAAAAAGAATTCTTGCCCGGGCCATTAGAGATTATGGGCGTTTCCTCCACGGCCCGGACAGTGCCAACACCACCCCGGCCAGGAGGAGGGAGATTTTGGATATGATCACTGAGCAGGTCAATTCAGCGGGGGAGGGGGAGACACGGACCCGGTCTGGGATTGACAAAAAAATGTATGACCTCCGGCGTCTGGTCAAACAGAAGCTGGCCAGAATGCATGCCCATGCCAGGGGCACAGGAGGGGGCCCACCATGCCGTATTAGGCTGACAGCGGAGGAGCGTGCGGTGGCCCTGACCTTTCATCGGCATGAAGTTGAGGGCCTGCCCGGCTTTGACTCAAGTCCGGAGCCCGTGGTGCCAGGTAAGTATTTTTTTTAATATCAGGTGTGTAGCATGTGTGGGGGTGAAAGGGAATATGTGGCAAGTGTGTGGATCCTCCAACCTGTGAATGTTTTGTGTCATCCACAGATGTGCAGGAGGGTGCAGGGCCATCTGGCCTGACCGCACCATCCCCAGGACAGCAGCCTAATGAGGCCCCCCCAACAAGGCCGGAGTCCGCAGGGGAGGTTTAAAAAGAGGGGGAGAATCATGAGGAGGAGTCCATGTCAGGCACTGGACGTTTGGTTTTTGAGGACTCTTCCCCTCTGGCTGGCAGCAGGCAGCCCTCCCTAAGGGGGAGCCCCCCCCCTCCTCCCCCAACATGGCTCCCCTCCCAAGGGCCTCCCCGGCCACAAGCATCAGCTGGAGGCAGGATTTCATCCCAGAACACCAGGGGGTTGGCCGATCTCCTGCCCGCCACTCTGAGAAGGGACCAGTTCCTCCAGACCTGCCATCTGGGACAGGTCAGCCAGACATTGGTGCGGATGGAGGAGAGCCTGTCCTCCATCAAGGATACGCTGGGGAACCTGGACTCCCACTCCCAGGCTTTCACAACCTGCCTAAACGAACTGCAGACGACATCAGCAGGCGTTGGGCAGGATGTGAGGGCCCTCACCCAGGCTATCCAGGCCAACACGGCAACACTTGGTGCTGCCCTGGACAGAATAGCCGTGGCCTTGGAGGGCAGGCCGCCAGGGGGGTAGAGATCAGGGGCTGCTCCTCCTTCCCCGGTTTTCCCCCTCCCCCATGTGTCTCCCCTGAGGAGCCGGGGCCGTGGCCGGGGGCACCCCAGGCGTGGCTCACGTCAAGGGCAATAATTTTTTTTCCCCTCTTTTTTTTTTTGCTGGAAATTTTTTGATTTTGCTGGTAATTTGTTTTTTTTTTGGGTTGTGAATGCTGTTTGAATGTGGGGGTGACATTCCTGCCGGAAAAGGGGTGTCACCCTCAATTTTGGTGGAGAAGGGTTCCCCAGGACCAGGGAGAAGTGATCCCCAGGTCCGTGTGAATAGTGTATGAATGTACAGTGACATAATTGGAGCCTTGGCGTGGCGTTGCTGCTCACAAGTCCAGCATGGTGGACTGGTGCCAATCCAATTTGATGTGGATGTGGGGTGTGTGTGCTAGGGACCACAGTGGTGTGCATGCATGCATTCGCATTGTGCCATGATTATGTGTGTGTTTAACGTGCAAAGATGCCCAATGTGAGCTGTCTCCTGGCTGCTCTTCCCTCAGAAGACGGGGGACCCTCGGTTAGGGGGGGATTGTCTGGTTCAGGGGTCAGGTCATCACGTAGGTCAATCTGCAGGCCCTTTCTTTCTGCGAAGTTGTGCAGCATGCAACATGCACCGATGATCTGGCACACGAAGTTTGGGGAATACAAGAGGGTACCCCTAGACTTATCCAGGCATCGGAAACGTGACTTCAGGAGGCCAAAGGTGCGCTCCACCACTGCACGTGTTTAGGCATGTGCTTGATTGTATCTTTCCTCTCCTGGGGTTTGGGGGTTCCGGATAGGAGTCATGAGATGGGGTCCCAGTGGATATGCAGAGTCACCTGTAAGGGAAAAGACAGGAGGATGTTAGTCATGCATGTGCCCCTTGTGATGTGTGCATCATGGGAGGGGATAGTCATGCCTGACTCCCATGTCACTCACCAACCAGCCAGGTGTCCCCATACACGTTCTGATCGAATTCCATTTGGATGTAGCATTGATTGTATATGTAGCTGTCATGGCTGGACCCTGGGTGTTTGGCACGGACATGCCATATGAGGCCTTGGGCATCGACTATCACCTGTACGTTGATGGAATGCCAATGCTTCCGATTGCGGTACATGTGCTCTGTCTCATGGGGGGGCTGGAGTGCCACATGTGTGCAATCAATGGCCCCCACGGTGCGTGGGAATCTGGCAATTCTGTAGAAATCTGTCATTGCCTTCAGCTGCAGGTCCTCAGTGGTGGGTTTGATGATTTGGTTGGCCATGCGTCTGAGGATTGCAGGGACAACCTGGTGCACACATCTGCTCATGGAGGATTGTGACATCCCAGCCACCACTCCACTTGTACGCTGAAAAGAGCCACTGGCAAGGAAATGGAGTGTTGCCAGTACCTTGACCAGTGGCTGCACTGGATGTGAGCGGTGTGTTGGGCTGGTGATGTCCTCCTGCAGGGTTGTGGTTAATTCCAAGATGACATGAGGGGTGAATCTGAAGATGCAATACACCTCAGAATCACTCATGCCAAACAGGTCTATGCGGGTGCGGTATATCCTCTCCCGTGCCATCCTCTGTGCCCTCCTCCTTCTTTGTTCATCTAAAGTCAGTAGTATAGCTATGTGCGACGATGCCCCTGGCATGTTGGCATACAGATTGTTGTGCAACACGTGTGACTGCTGAGCTGCTCACTAACAGTGTTGCTTTATCTAACAAGTAGACTTTTTTTCTCTTTTTAGACCAGCTTTTATATGCTCTAATTTTAGACAGGACATTTTGCTGTTGCGCACACTGCGTCGCCTGCGCTGCCCCAACGTTCTTTTGTGGATCCCCGTAAGCCCCTCATTAGCATATTTGACAAGCAAATCAATGGTCTGTCTAGCGCACTTTTGCGCGGACGGATGCGCCAGTCTAACGAAATTACGCAGGACAAAAAAAAGTAGATTTTTTGCGTATCTCGTTCTGGGGATGCCGTGCATCGAAACGCACGCGCACATTTCGACTTACGCACGCGCATCTCCTGTTGCGCAGGCGTAATCGCTCTGTGAATCTGGGCCAGTGACTTTTTGTGAAACAAAAAACGACGTTTTGAAAAACGACACAAAAAATTCAAGCATGTTGGAATTTTTTTTTGGTCGTTTTTTTTAAGACAAAAAACGACGTTTTGCCCACACACGATCAATTTAAATGACATTTTAAAAAACAACGTTTTTTTTCATTGCAAAAAACGACCGTGTGTACGCGGCATTAGAAAGGTTAGTTACCGTATTTATCGGCGTATAACACGCATCTTCATTTTAAGGCCGCGTACACACGAGGAGACATGTCCGCTGAAACTGGTCCACAGACCAGTTTCCGCGGACATATCCGATCGTGTGTACGGCCTAGCGTACAGGTTTCCAGCAGACAAAAGTTTCTAAGCAGGCTTAGAAACTTGTCCGCTGGAAACCTGTCCGTCGGACATGTCCGAGGGTGAGTACGCCTAACCAGCGGACCGAAATCCCCCACATGCGTCAAATTGATTCGACGCATGCGTGGAAGCATTGTACTTCCTTGTTTGCGCACGTCGTGGCATCACCGTCACCGCATTCTCTGTCCGCGTGGGATTTTGGTCTGATGGTGTGTACACACATCAGACCAAATTATCCCAGGAGACATGTCCGATGAAAACGGTCCGCGGACCGTTTTCATCGGACATGTCTCCTCATGTGTACGTGGCCTTAGAGGAAAGTTTCAGGAAAAAAAACATACGTTTTAAATAAAGAACTTTGAAGCAAAGTTAGGGTCACAGTTCACCAATGCAGACTCACCAGTGCCCATCTGCAGGCTCTAAATTGCCCAACAATGCACCCTGCTAAGTGTCCATCTGCAGCCTCTAAATTGCCCAACAATGCACCCTGCTCAGTGCCCATTTGCAGCCATTAAATTGCCAAACAATGCTCCCTTTTCAGTACCCATCTGCAGCCATTAAATTGCCCAACAATGCAGCCTGTTCAGTGCCCATATGCAGCCATTAAATTGCCCAACAATGCACCCTGTTCAGTGCCCATCTGCAGCCATTAAATTGCCCAACAATGCAGCCTTTTCAGTGCCCATCTACAGCCATTAAATTGCCAAACAATGCAGCCTGTTCAGTGCCCATCTGCAGCCATTAAATTGCCCGACAATGCAGCCTGTTCAGTACCCATCTGCAGCCTCCCCTTTCCCATTATTGCAGCCTCGCCATTGTTGGATTATCCCTGCTCTCTCCGAGGGGAGAGGAGGAGCGAGCGCCACTGAATTACAGAGCTGCGATCTCCTGTGTACCCAGCGCTCTGTCACTCTGTCCTGGCCCTGCTCATACGATAGACAGAACAGTGGCCCAATGCAGGGCCAGGAGGCATGGCTGTGCGTGTCGGAGTGCTGGGTACACAGGAGATCGCGGCACTATGTAATTCAGTGGTGCTCACTCCTCTTCCCTCAGAGCAGGGATCGGAGTATAACACGCACACACGATTTCCCCCTGATTTTTAGGGGGGGAAAGTGCGTGTTATATGCCGATAAATACGGTACTTGCTACAATTACTTCTGTCTGTTTGTCTATCTAATTATTAATAACTTTGCTTTGGATGGTGGGAGCCCCTCATAATGAGCACAGCACAGGGATGGTGGGAGCCCCTCATAATGAGCACAGCAGGGGTACAGCCACAGGAGGAAGTCAGCACAGCACAGGGTTGGTGGGAGCCCCTCCCTTTTCTTATATATTTTTGTCAATTTAAACGTTAGAATCTTATTATTGGTAATGACACCTGTGGCTATAGTTGTGGTATCCACTGTAAGACCCCTTTCACACTGGGGCGTTTTTCAGGTGCTTTAGCGTTAAAAGGCCTAGTTAGACTTACCGGTGACGGTATTTCTAAGAGCCTTTCAGGACAACCTTGGAGAGAGCGCAGCTCCGCCCATTTCTCAGGAAACACACGTGATCCTTTAAGATCCCTCCTCTTCCACCATGGCCTCAGTTATTGTGTGGTCTCCGCCCACTGGAAAATAAAGCACAGAACAACCACAACAAAACCATGATAGACATTTCAAACAATCTTTTTATTCAAAATACCTAGGGAGGGAAATTAGCGGTTGTCCTGAAAGGCTCTTAGAAATACCGTCACCGGTAAGTCTAACTAGGCCTTTCTCCAATCGCCTTTCAGGACAACCTTGGAGAGGATAACCGAGTAACTTACCCTAGGGTGGGACCACTGCTTGCAGCACCTTCCTGCCGAAGGCCTGATCTGCAGCGGACAGTAAGTCTAGCCTGTAGTGCCGTAGAAAAGTTGAATAGCTGGACCATGTAGCTGCCTTGCAGATCTGGTCAGGCGTGGCACCGGCCCTTTCGGCCCAGGAAACTGCCGTAGATCTTGTTGAATGGGCCGTCACTCCTGAAGGAGGCACCTCTCCTTTGGCTTGGTAACCCTCGGCAATGGCTTGTTTGAGCCACCTGGCCAATGTACTTTTGGAGGCCTTCTCCCCTTTCCGGGATCCTGAGAATATCACGAACAAGGCGTTGGTTTTCCTGAAATCCTTGGTGACCGCGAGGTATTGAAGCACACACCTTCTTACATCCAAAGTATGAAATTTCTCTTCCCCTGCATTAGAGGGAGATGAGGAGAAGGTAGGAAGGACTATTTCCTGAGACCTGTGAAAGGTTGACGAGACCTTAGGGAGAAAAGCTGGATCAGTTTGGAGAACTATTCTGTCCGGCAAAATTCTTAAGAAAGGCTCTGTAACTGCCAAAGCCTGGATTTCGCTGACCCTTCTTGCGGTCGTTATGGCCACCAAAAAAATTGTTTTTAGAACTAAATTCTTCAAAGAAATCTCCTTTAAGGGTTCAAACGGGGTCCCCGTGAGACCCTGCAACACAACTGATAAATCCCAATTGGGAAAGGTTCTAAAGGCTATCGGTCTACTCCGACCTAGTGCCTTGAAAAATCTTGAAATTAAATGTTCTTTAGATAAAGTCCTTTCTAAATAAACCGATAGGGCTGCCACTTGAGTTTTTAGGGTGCTAATTGCTAACCCTTTCTCCATTCCTGCATGAAGAAACTCTACAACGGAAATTACACTATTAATCTGGAAGTTCTTGGAGGTACACCAGGAGTTGAATTTTCGCCAAACTTTGAGATAAATTGCTCTGGTCACCGGCTTCCTGCTGTCTAGCAAAGTTCTTATCACTTTATTAGAGAGCCCCTTAGCTCTTAAGAGGTCCTCTTCAGAAACCAGGCCGTCAACTGCAAGCGTTCTACCTCTGGATGGTTCACGGAACCCTGAGACAGTAGGTCCTTCCTGAGTGGAAGTTTCCACGGTGGTTTCGTGGCTAAACTCTGAAGAGATGCAAACCACGGTCTTTTTGGCCAATACGGAGTGATTAAGATCAGATTGGATTTCTCTTCCCTGAATTTCCTTAGGACTAGAGGTATCAGAGTGAAGGGGGGGAAGGCGTAAGACAGCTGGTAGTGCCACTGTTGAGCTAGTGCGTCTATGGCTACTGCCTGGTCCTCTCTGTGGAGAGAGAAGAAACTTTGCACTTTCGCATTCTGCTGGTTGGCAAACAGGTCTATCTGTGGCTGGCCCCACTCCTGAGCGATTGCCCTGAAGACCTCCGGGTTTAAGCTCCATTCTGCCTCTAGTATGCTTCTCCTGCTTAGCAGGTCTGCTAATAGGTTTTGAGACCCTTTTAGGTGCACCGCTGATAGGGATGCTACGTTCTGCTCTGCCCATGAGAGGAGATGGTTGGCCAGTTGCATAAGGCCTCTGCTTCTGGTCCCCCCCTGCTTTAGGACATATGCCACTGCCGTGGTGTTGTCCGACAGGACCTGCACATGTTGACCCTTCACCAACTGATGGAAAGCTTGAAGCCCTAGAAATATCGCTTTCAACTCCCTCCAGTTTGAGGATCTTCTGGACTCTGTTCTGGACCAGACGCCCTGGGACGTCTGTCCCTCTAGATGGGCCCCCCAACCCCAGGAACTCGCGTCTGTTGTTAAACGCTTTCCTACTGGAAATACCCATGGAAGACCCTTGTTCAAATTTACTGGGTTTCTCCACCACCAGAGTGCTCGTTTTACGTTTGAATTTAACCTGAAACATTTCTCTAGTGACTCTTGGTGTGACCAAGACTGAAGGATATTCATTTGGAGAGGACGAGAGTGTAACCTCGCCCATGGGACCGCCGGAATTGAGGCTGTAAGCAGCCCCAGGACGGCCATTGCTGTCCTGACTGACACCCCTTGGTTTGTCTGTACTTGAGACACCGCCACCATGACCTTCTCTATCTTTTCCTGAGGTAAAAAGACCTTCTGAAGGATCGAATCTATGTTGTACCCCAGAAACCTTGTTTCTTGAGAAGGTATCAAGTTCGATTTCTCGCGGTTTAGTAACCAGCCGAGACTTCCCAGATGAACCTGCGACGACTGCAGATTCGTCGCAAGTTGATCCCGGGAGTCCGCAAAAAACAGTAGGTCGTCCAAGTATGGGATGACCGAGATCGCTTTGAGCTTCAGTGGTTCTAGGGCCTCTGCCATGATCTTGGTAAAGATCCTGGGTGAGGATGACAACCCGAAAGGGAGGGCTCTGAACTGAAGATGCCATATCCTGTTCCCTAGGTCTACTGCCAGTCTGAGGAACTGTTGAGATGCTTGGGCAATCGGGACGTGCAAGTAGGCATCCCTGAGGTCCAGAGATGCCATGAAGCAACCGGGTGTCAACAGCTTTGTTATTGAATAAATCGTATCCATCCGGAACCGTTTGTACTTTATTGACTTGTTTAACATTTTTAGGTTCAAAATCAGGCGGAATTTGCCTGAGGGTTTTTTGACCAAAAAAATGTGGGAATAAAAACCCTGACCCTCTTGATGTTTTGGGACCTGTATTATCACTCTCTGACTCATCAGATCCTGTAACAGGTTCGTCATTGCAGTAGCTTTTTCTTTGTCCCGGGGAAGGGTTGTGACATAGAACCTCGTTGGGGGACACTCTGAAAATTCCAGACTGTACCCCTCCGTAATGATTCTTTCCACAAAGGGGCTCGTGGTCATCTGTTTCCACTGTGGGAGAAAAGCAGCCAGTCTTCCTCCCACCGGAAGCAGATCGTCACTTGCTTTTGGTAGTTGGTTCTGAGGGGTTTTTAAATAAGATACCTCCTCTACCTCTCCCTCTTTGGGACCCCCATCTCCTTTTATTTTCTTCCTTACTCTTATGGGACTGTTGAAAAGGACGAAAATTTTTCTTAGGGTTCTGACCCTTTTTAGGGGGGAAAGCCTTCTTCTTATCCGCCGTTCTGTCAAGAACTTTCTCTAGGTCCTGACCGAACAAAAGGTCCCCTGAGAAAGGCAGACCACAAAGCTTGACCTTAGAGGGGATATCACCCGACCAGGTCTTTAACCAAACTGCTCGCCTGACTGAGTTCACCAGGGCTGCTGACCTTGCAGCCATTTTAATGGACTCAGCAGAAGCATCTGCCATATATTTAATGGCTTTTAAGATTAAGGGGAAGGAATCTAATAGATCCTTTCTTGAGGTGCCTGCCTCGACATGACTCCTTAATTTCTCAACCCAGCATTCTAGATTGCGGGCGACTATTGTGGCGGCCATAGCTGGTTTTAGACTGGTTGCAGTAGAATCCCAGGCCTTCTTTAGGAGGGAATCTGCCCTCTTGTCCATCGGATCTTTCAGGACCCCCATGTCCTCAAAAGCCAGGTCTGTATGACGAGACACCTGTGAGAAAGCTGCGTCTACTTTAGGCTTTTTGTTCCACACCTCTGTTTCACCACTTTCAAATGGAAACCTTCTTCTAAGGGTCTTTGAAAAAAAGGGGGCCCTTTCAGGGTCTTTCCATTCCTTTTTGATGGTGTCCGAGAGGACTTTGTGGACCGGGAAAACCCGGCTTTTAGACTCATCCAGCCCCTGATACATCTTATCGTGTATGGATAACTGAACCTTCTCTTCCTGGATACCCAGGGTAACATAAATTGCCTTGAGTAAGTCCTCCACTTCGTCTAATGACAATTTAAACTTTGAGTTTTTGCTACTATCATCTTCCTCCTCCTCCTCATCTGAATCCCTGAGAGAGGGGAGAGTACTAGTCCCTTCATCTGCCGAATCCCCCTCTGTTTGACCCGAAACTGGGACTTTCGGACTGGGTGGTGGCTGCTGTGGCTCCCCCAAACTTGAGGAGCCTTGTGTGATCATATCCTTCACTGAGCCTAAAGAGCTTGCCAGCTCCTGAACTGAGGAAAAAAGGTCCTTATACTGTTGTGAAGTTTCCTCTTCCACCAGATTTTTAATGCAGGATCTGCACATTGGTTTTTGCCAAGAATCCCTTAAAGGATTTTTGCAAGACGGGCATTTCCTGGGTGTATCCAAGTGCCTAGCTTTGGTTGTAGATTTTTCCTGTAACGAGATGAAACCGAAGTTACCATCTCCCAAAAAAAAATGTTTTTTTTTTTTTTTTTTTTTAAAACACCCAAGTGCCGCCACCAACCAAAGGCCTGGACTAAGTGCCACCACCACTAACGGTTATACAGACCAAGAGCGTTAACCTGGACTGGTAACCACAGGCTCCCTCAGGGAGGAACAACAATACACAAAAATAAGCCCAATATAGTAAGAATAAAAGGCACCGCTGTACCCCTCTTACCTGGGCCTGACCGGTGCTTGCAGCGCCTGTATCCGCCGGTGTTGTCTGTCTCTCCTCCATTGTAGAGCGCAGTCACACGAGTAGCTGGAGATTGACTCCATTTTAAATTTTCCCGGCCGCCCGCGTCATCATCGGGGGCCGGAAACGGAAGCACCGGTCACCTGACCTGCCCCACAGATGCTGCGTTCCAGGCGCTGGGAACCAGCAGCGCCACGCCCCCCCCGGAAACGGCGTCACCGTGCATGACGCGGTCGCCAGCCGGGACCCGGAACTGAGAATGCGGACCACCGCCGACCTGCGCCGGCTACCGCTCGGTCACCTGGACCTCTACCGCAGTTCCTGGGCACAACGACACCGTCCCCTGGGAGGCCGAAAGTTCCGCTGAACTGGAGCGTCTGGGGACTCCTGAACGCCCCCTCCCCGTGAAGAGGGGTCAGGATGGTCGCCGCCAACAATATACAGACAAAGGTAAGCTCAAAAAACTCTCCGCCTTGAGAGAGACAGCTCCCTGGTTCCCTGTGATGCTTCCACCATGGCGGAGGAAACACAATAACTGAGGCCATGGTGGAAGAGGAGGGATCTTAAAGGATCACGTGTGTTTCCTGAGAAATGGGCGGAGCTGCGCTCTCTCCAAGGTTGTCCTGAAAGGCGATTGGAGAAAAACACGCCTGTAAAGAAGCTGCATCTGCAATCTCAATGTGAAAGCCTGAGTGCTTTTACACTAAGGCGCCTGAAAAACGCCCCAGTGTGAAAGAGGTCTTTGCATTAAAAAAAGCGCCTGTAAACATGGGCATCCGCTGAAATTTTTTCAGGGGGGGGGGGCACCTCGGCAGCAGTGATAGTTGCATTTAACCCTTTCTTCAAACGCTAGCAGGGGTTAAAAGTGCCCTGCTAACGGCCGAATAGCGCAGCTAAAACGATGGTAAAATGCCGCTTTTTAGCGGCGCTTTACTGATAACGTGGCCAGCTGGCAGTGTGAAATAGCTCTTGAGATAATTCAGCTTCACTCAATGCCCATATAAATATAGCCTTGAGAATGTACAGACCCCCCATTCTGCACAGACCCCACCATTCAGAACAGATGGACCCCCCATTATGCAAAGACCCCTCCATTCAGCATAGATGGACCCCCATTCCGCACAGACCCCTACATTCAGCACAGACCCCCCCCTTCAGCACAGATGGACCCCCTTTAAGCACAGACCCCCCTTCAGCACAGATGGACCCCCCCATTCAGCACAAACCCCCCCCCCCTTCAGCACAGAGGGACTCTTCAACACCTACTTGATTTTCCAGGGGAGTCATTTGCCCCACCTTGCCCTATGGGGCAGACGCACATACCTATAAAGCGCCTGATAGAAGCTGCATCTGCAATCCCAATGTGAGAGCCGAATTCTTTCAAACTGAGGCGCTGCGCTGGCAGAGCACCAAAAAAAGTCTTGCAAGCGTTGAATAAAAAGGAAGTATCGGTGTTCTCTATCTGTAGATGCAAAAAAAATTCTAAAGAACCCGACAACTCAACACATCCCTGAATAAGCCAATTGCTATACCCCCGAAGGGGGTGTGTTTCCTTGGTGGGACTTTAAGTGTGTGAGGCGGGTTCGAGTATAGGACTAAATTAGTCAACAAGTAGGTATCAAAAGTATTCAAATTGTATTGGTTTAAATAATGTTGCTCATTCGAACAACGTATCAAAAGAAGGTTTGTTAACAGCATAGGTTACAAAGCAATTTCCCAAATGACCAGTAAAGAACAAGAGAGCGCGACATGGGGGGGGGGGGGGGCAATTAACAACGGTACCTCACATTATACATGGTGAGACAAGACAATCAGAATTGTATATACGTGTACATGCAACAAAGGAGCAACAGGAAAAGCCCTCAAGACTGTCTCATGGGTATAGACAGGGATGCCAACGTTTCGAGGCTTTTTTTCTAGACCGAGTATCGCCTCTTTATCAGGGCGAGGGCGGTGCGCAAAGTGTCGCTGTACCGTCGGTAAGTTCGAAGGTAGGTATATAAGTCTCAGATGGAGACCATGAAAATTGCTTGGTCGGTTGTAGCAGAAATATGTCCTGGGTCATTAAAAGTACGGATTATTCACAAGGTATTGCCATACGATGTGACCAAGGTAACAAGGGATGTTTGTAAAACAGGAAAGACAGAGGAATTGGGAAACCAAAAATCTCCTCCTCTGTGTAAAGTTCTCCCTGTCAGGGAACAGCGTGGACAGCTGAAGCTCTGGAGATGCCAGGAGCAGTAAATTGCTCATTAGAAACAGGTTCTATCCAGAGCGTTCTACGCAGGTTACTGACCATAGGGAGTATGAATACACCGCTCATAAAGACCCCTTCCCATTGAGGGAGCTATTTTTAATGCCACAGAGCCTGAAAAACGTGGCAGTGTGAAAGGGGTCTTAGCGGCGCTTTACCGGCGGTTTTCGGGCGCTGGCAGTGTGAAAGGGCTCTGAAAACACTCGGCTTTCACATTGGGATTGTAGATGAGGCTTCTCTTAGGCACTTTCCAGGCTTTTTTTTTAACACCAACGCGCCTGAAAAACGCCCCAGTGTAGAAGGGGCCAAACTGTGTGTGTTTGTTGTTTTCCTTTTTCTATCAAAAAACTCTGCAGAGCGCCATCTCCTGGAGATATATACGATGAAGAGGCCCAAGTTTTATACTCCAGTCCAGGTTGAAATATGGAAGTTCAAGTGCCATCGGACAAGATTTTCCCGTTATTTTTTCTTTTTTTAAACATTACATACATTTACTATTCTTCTGTGAGATAATGATTAAATAATATTATAATAAATATTATAAAATGCACGTTTTATCTTTTAAACATTTTTTTTTTTACCAGCGCCAAACCTTTTATCTGATTTCTAAATTGCTGCATTTGTAAATTCCAAAAGCCAATATAAAGGAATAGTAGTGGTAAAAAAAAAAAAGCACTTGTGGGTTTAACCAATCTTGTTTTTTTTTTGTACAATTCTCCTTTAAGGGGTGTGTCCTATGCCTACATACTTTTTCTGATAGGTGTCCCTCATTCCCATCCCAAAAAGTTGGGAGGTGTGGTCCACAGTAAGGATACAGTGAGAGGGTAGCAAGCGTTTCACCCACCGGAGTCTTGCATTTCACGATTATTTTTACCGCTAAATGGAGCTTATATACAGAAATACAGTGTTTGCAAATCAGTCTGTCTGTCTTGATGTTGAAGTGCCAAAGCAGCGGTGTTCTGTCAGATACGCAAACCTGTGAGATCAGCAGGCTTGCCTCTGCTTTTACAATTCAAATCAAAACGGTCAGACTGATTTAAAAAGACTAAATGTCACCACATTAGCTCCGTTAAGTATTAAAATAGGTGTGAAAATCTCCGGTGGGTGTAACAAGATGTCCGCTATCTCCTTCTCACTGCATCCTTACTGTGGAGGAGTGCGGGGTGTAGCAAGATGGCGTCGACGTAACGTAAATTTTCGTTACCAATTCCGACGGGTCGCCTAATCTGATGAAACAGCGGTCTAGCGGCTTAGTCAGCAGTGGGCGTGGCGGAGTGACGAAAAGGCTGTGGGAGGGGCTGCGCGTCACAGCTCAGTGCTCCGGAGGAAGGTGAACAGACATGTGGCCGGGAATGAGGATGATTCGGCGCCAGCTGAGCTCGGCAGTCCGGGGGCTGGTGTACGAAAAGCACGGGGAACCGGCGCAGGTGCTTCGGTGAGACATAGACTCCCATGTGATATGTCCTAGAGGAGCGCGGCATTATGGGAAGAAGCGTGGTTAGGAGCATCGTATGGGAGAAGGGGGCGTGGCTTGGTGTCTGGTGTCCTTGGGTTGGCGATGACGCTGTAGATGTAAGGCTGAATGAGTGTATAGCTAAGCTGGTGGGGATATAGGGTGACGGCTATGGCAATAAAAAAGGTAGCAGACAGCAATCCGGTGACAACACTAAACTAGCAATGCTGGAGTTTTTCTGCATTCACATTTGCAAGCAACTAAGCTGCTGTGTCTTCGCAGCACCCTGCATGGGTTTTTCTGTTGCCTGGGGGCATCTGTTTTGCAATGGTAACATTTTAACCACTTCAGCTCCTGAAGATTACCCCCCTTTCCTTCCTGACCAGGCAATTTTCTGCGATATGGCACTGCGTTGCTTTAACTGACATCTGTGCAGTCGTGCGACACTGTACCCAAATAAATAAAAAATTGGGGGGGTTTCCCCACAAAGTTCTTTCTTTTGGTGATATTTGATCACCTCTGCATAATATATATATATATATTACTAGTAATGGCAGCCATCAGCAACTTATAGTGAGACTGCAACACCCGGCAGACAAATTGGACATTAAGTGATACTTTTTTGGGGACCAGTGACACCAATACAGCGATCAATGCATATAAATTGGCAGAGAAGGGGGTTAACATCAGGAGTGATCAAAGGGTTCTGAGCAGAAACGCACGATCTCTACCTTCCCTACTAACAGAATGGCGGTCTGCCTTGTTTACATAGACAAACTGCTGTTCTGCGCCTCTCCCGACTGATCGAGTCCCCTGGACCCGTGGATTGGGTCCTACTGTGTCCTATCGCAACAGGAGCGGGTCGCTGGCGGCACAGGCCCCAGACCCGGAAGTGCAAAATCATGTTCCTGTATTCTGCGCACAGGAGATGCTGCCCTGCAGGAAATGTACGTAAGGCGGCTGGCAAGGGCTTAAAGATTTAAAGTGAAATTCCATTCCTAACTAAAGTGTTTCTAAAGTCTCATGTTTTTTTTTGCTTTCATAGATTCTATGCATGACGGGGGAAAAAAAAACTGTGTGCTGTTCCCCCCTTTACCCCCCCCCCTTTCCTAATCCTTATAACCGATATATTAAAAAATATATATATTTTGCTGAACCAACCTTTAAGTAATTGTCAAAAAAAATAATGTTCAGATTGCTGAACTATATGTAAAAGGTTTGATACAAAATCATTTGCTATGAAAAAAAAAAAAAACACTCCTACTGTTAAAACCCAAACATGCACCTCTCTCACAATCTGGCCAATGGCCATAAGTTGCAACAATGTAATACATAACTTGTAGAATTAAAGTGACCTAATGATCCAATGGATATACTGTATGGTGCTCCTGCTCTGTGCAAAACCACTGCTTAGCGCAGGCAAGTATAACATGTTTATTATTTAATACCTTCCTGCCTGGCCTATATGATAGGCAGGCGGTGGCTTTAAGATCCTGACTGGATGTTGTATGACCCCCCCTTCTCGTGGGTGTCCCCCGGGGGCACGCTGAGTCCCTGGGACCCAGCGCATCACCGATCAGGGTAAAGAGGCGATGACGTAGGCTCTTTACCATGGGATCGGCTGTGTCCAATCACAGCTGATCACATGTAAACAAATTTTGGTTATCCGCATTTCCTTTCCCCAGCACTGTCAGTGTCTGAGGAAAGGAAAGCCGATAACCAGCTTTCCAGTTACAGGGTACATTTACATTGATAATCAGGGTAGCATATTAGGCTTAGTTCACACATAGGCATTCTGGATAGCCGACGTAATCTCCGCTATTCTGCCGGCCATTCTCGAATTTCCACAAGACGAGGGATGTGTTATGCCCACTAACCAGCTAAACACAATGAATGGGTGGGCTATTGCATGTAGATTTATGGTGTCTTCATCTCCCTCTAAGATACAGGCTGGAGGGGCATGACACAGCCCGTGACTTGCAGAAGTCCATGTTCCTTTTACAAAATAATAAATATTTATTTTCAAATATATATTTGTATAACTAGTAATTGATATTTATTTATTTTTACGTTGCTTTTATTTTTTCTTGAACATGTGACCAGCAGCAGAGGACTAGCAGCTCCTCCTGCTTCTGTTTCTCTGCAGACAGGCTGAGAAAGAGCTGGGTCTTGTGACAGCTGTATAAAGATTAGGAAAATGGTACTAAACTAAAATGTTTTTTTTTTATTTAAAATTCTAGTCCCATCATTCACATACAGAAATAAAAGGGACACTGTAAATCTAACAGTGTGTTTTTAATATACTTGCCTATTCTAAAGTTGGTCAGGTCACATGATCGACTTCCATCACCACCATCAGTGAAGAGACAGCTGACAACGGATGCCCCATAGTAAGCCTATGGGTGATGTCACTACCCAGGCATTCCAACCATTGTCACTACTTCTCCTCTCCCCTGAACCTGGCTGCTGGGAGCCGATCACATGACCGGACCGAAGCATCCTGTGAATAGGTAACAATAGTAGGTATAAGCATCTTTTTTCTACAGGGTAATTGGTATAGAATTTAGAAGGGATTTGAAGCAGGTTTAAGCTTGGTTAACCACTTAAGGACCCCTTCATGCCGATATACGTTGGCAGAATGGCATGGCTGGGCACATCAACGTACCTGTACGTTGCTTTTTAAGCCCAGCCGTGGGGTCGCGTGCAAGCGTCCCAGTCCGAAACTCCATGACCGCGGGACCCGCGGACCCGATCGCCGCTGGAGTCCCGCAATCGGTCCCTGAAGCTGAAGAACTGGGAGAGCCGTGTGTAAACACGGCTTTTATAGGGAAAGACAATCGATGATGTCACACCTACAGCCACACCCCCCTACAGTTGTAAACACATATTAGGTCACACATAACCCCTTCAGCGCCCCCTTGTGGTTAACTCCCAAACTGCAATTGTAATTTTTACAGTAAACAATGCATTTTTATAGCATTTTTGCTGTGAAAATGACAATGGTCCCAAAAAAGTGTCTGAAGTGTCCGCCATAATGTCGCAGTCACAAAAAAAAACGCTCATTGCCTCCATTGGTATTAAAAAAAACACATAATAATAAAAATGCAATAAAACTATCCCCTATTTTGTAAACGCTATAAATGTTGCGCAAACCAACCGATAAACGCTTATTGCAATATTTTTTTTTTTTTTTTTTACCAATAATAGGTAGAAGAATACGTATCGGCCTAAACTGAGGAAAAAAATATTTTTTTATATATATATTTTTGGGGGATATTTATTATTGTAAAAATTATTGCATTTTTTTTCAAAATTGTTGCTCTATTTTTGTTTATAGCGAAAAAAATAAAAACTGCAGAGGTGATCAAATACCACCAAAAGAAAGCTCTATTTGTGGGGAAAAAAAGGACGCCAATTTTGTTTGGGAGCCACGTCGCATGACTGCGCAATTTTCAGTTAAAGTGACGCAGTGCCGAATCGCAAAACCTGGCCAGGTCCTTTAGCCGCCTAAAGGTCCGGGTCTTAAGTGGTTAAAGGGGTTGTAAACCTTCCTGTTTTTTTTATTTTTTACTTTTAATGCATCCTATGCATTGGGGTGAAAAAACGCCTTGCAGTGTCCAACCTCCCAGCCCCCCCCCCCCCCCACTTTACCTACCTGACCCCTGAATATCTGTGAGCATGTCCCTGCCGTCGTCCACTTCACAGAGTCCCAGCTTTTATTGAATAGCTTGATAACAGTACAGCCATTGGCTGCCGCTGCTGTCAATCAAATTCACTGACGCGGTGGGTCCTGGCCGAGTCATACACTCGGCGTCTATGGACACCGAGTGTATGACTCAGGAGTGCGCCTGCAAGGTAACCCCCCTCGGGAGAGAGCTTCCCAGAGGGGGCTATCTAATGTGGGGAGGAGCCGCCATGGGACCCCAGAACAGGAGGATCAGGGCCAATCTGTGCAAAACAAACTGCACAGTGGCGGTAAGTATAACACGTTTGTCAATAAAAAATAAAAAAACACGAACATTAAGTATCTCTTTAACCACTTAAGGACCGCTCACTGTATATATACGTCATTTTTTTAAAGAAGAATATCTTGGTAACGGCAGCAGCTGCTGTCACAACCGAGATATCCATCTCTTCAGTGAGCCGTCCTGTCGACGATAACGGTGGTCTCCCCGGCGGATTTGCTATGAGATCACCATTATCGGTGGTGGGAGAGGGGGCTCGCCCACCGGGGGAGGCGATCGGGTCCTCTCCCCTGCTCGGCTGGGATACGAGTGAGGGCAAGATGGCCCCCACCCGTCCCCATAGCATAGCAGAGTGGAAGTGACGTCACTTCCGCTCATGCTTCTTAAAACAATATTTTCTGGTTATCATTTTTTCAAATTACAATTTTTTAATTTTTTTTGCATTTTAGTATTAGTTTAAATATGAGATCTGAGGTCTTTTTGACCCCGGATCTCATATTTAAGAGGACCTGTCATGCTTTTTTCTATTACAAGGGATGTTTACTTTCCTTGTAATAGGAATAAAAGTGATCGCGGGGGGGCTTGGTGAATCGAGATCGGGATCATCTTACGATCGTGCAGCTCTCATATGTACATTTCTTTTTCAATTGCAGTGCAAGTACCCCAGCCTCTTTGTGTTTCTTTACAGCAGAGCTCAGACTAGAGAGGGGAGAAGCAGCACAAGTAGCTAATCATTTGTGCAGCAGGCTAAGCAGTATGCTGATGGGAAGAGAGCTGACAGAAGATGAGCTCCTCTTTCTGCTGCTTCTTATTTCACTGTGCAGTCACAGGGTGGTGGATGGGACAAGACCTGTATAGCTGTCCATACACGATTCCTTCTTATTTTTTATTTTTTTGTTGGCCCCCAACAGATTCCCCTATCCCCATAAACCAAGTGTATGAAGGAATCTGTCTCCCTACCCTTTCCCATTGTGTTCTAAGTGCGGCACACATAGTCAGAATATACTGATCAGCCGCTGATCAAATTTTCTAACCTGCCGCTTCATCAGAAGACGGTCGAATGAGAACAGCCACACAGCAATCTAAATGTAGCCATTTACTTTAATATAAATCAGTGTATTGTCGGCTTAGTGTTCTAAACTGTAGCAGAGAACGATCATGTCGTCTTTGCTAGACAGGGGGCAGTGTTGTGTGACGGCGTTGTAGAGATAAATTTAAATCCTTTGGCAGGCAAAGCTTTTATGTGAGTTTTTATCTGGGAATTTAACTGTTGGCTGGAGATCGGCTTTAACGTTTTCAGTTGCATCTGGTGTATCTAGTAGAAAACGGTTACAATTTCTGTTACTAGTATGTTAGCTGATATGCTTATTGTTCTGTACGTAAGTAACTCCCTTTTCCCTTGGAACTCGCTGATATTTCGGCCTTGCACTGCACACATGCTCATATGAGATTGTGCCCCGTATCCTTTAGAAACTTTGATTACATTTTTTTTTTGTTTTATTTAATTTGATTGCTTGCCCTTTAAAGCAGAAAGAGAAAATCCCGAAAAGAGGTTACGTCCCTCAGCGGCTGCTGTAGCTCTTTTTCTGAGTGCAAGTTGCTTGACTTCTTGAATGGCTGATAAGGAAATTGTTACCCAATGGGATTCAGTCATTTTGACACAGCCAGGAACGCATGCCGAGCTGTCTATGCGCAGCTCAATGTAAGTCAATAGACTGCAAGCAGGCAGGTAGCAATGTGCTGTGTTGTCTCTTCTGTATTAAAGAGTTTCATGCATGCAGTTTTTTCTTTTTACACATCAAAGTAGAACTATAGGCAAAGTGCAGTCACAAATCTGAGGGGAAGATCTGAAATGAGGGGAAGCTCTGCTGATTTTATTATCCAATCATGTGCAAGCTAAAATGCTGTTTTTTATTACCTTGCATGTCACCCTCGAATCTACAGCGACTGCACTCTCGGTGCAATTTCAAGCGCACTTTGCACTTGTAGTTTTCACTTGTGCAAAGTGGATTTGCCTTTTAGTAAATATCCCCCACTGTTTCTTCAGTTGTTTTTGTTGTGTAGCAGGCAGCTTAAAGGCCTACTGTACATGGGTTTAAAGTGAAAGCAAAGGGCTATATATATAAATTAGGGGTGCAACGGATCATGCCCGATCTGCGATCCGAACGGCCGACCTGTTCGGATCAGCACAGAATGCGATCCGCGGATCGCACCACCGCCGCAGTCTTAGAAAAGCCCGCGGCTTCGGCCTAGCTCCGGAGGGGTCGGCCATCTTGGTACACGCGGTGGTGCGCGCTGACGTCATCACCCCTCCCTCTGCATGTGCATCTATTCTATTCTGCAAGAGCGCACAGTACTGAGAGACTGAGAAGTACAAGTAGTACAGTGAGTTCATTCATCATATTATAGTGGGGGAAAATGGCTATTATTTCAGTGTGTTACTGTTTACTAGTGTGGGGGCAATGTTGGCTATTACAGTGTTACTGCTTACTAGTGTGGGGGCAATGTTGGCTATTAGTGGGAAAAATTGCTATTATTACAGTGTTACTGACTGTTTACTAGTGTGGGGGCAATGTTGGACTGGAACAGTGATGGTGATGATGAGTGGGGGACAATGGTGGACATTACAGTAACTAGTGGGGGGCAATGGTGGACATTAGATTACAGTGATGAGTGGGGGCAATGGTGGATGACTGGATGTTACAGTGAGGTGGGGGCAATGGTGGATATTATTACAGTGGGGGGGGGGGGAGAGATGTCTGTGGATATTATATATTTTATTTTTTTGCTGATCCGAAAATGATCCGATCCGTGACTCCTGATCCGAGAAACGATCCAAACCGTGATTTTTTTTTTTTGATCCGTTGCACCCCTAATATAAATCTTAAAAACACTACTTCCCCCTCCTACCTATGCTTTATATGGCTGGTTAAAAAAGTATATACATACATTGTTTTAATTTGCTCCAGTCACAGGATGCATATGCTTCAGCCACCTTGTGTCATGAAGCACTCATCAATGATGTTAACTTCCATGAGCCGAGATGTTACCCACCAGCTTTCATTGCCTATCTGTTGTTGGCACTCCTTCCCTGCAGCAGCTGCTCCATGACACAGGAGAGCCACAGGTGCTGGATCATGTGAATGGAGCGGATTGAAAAAGGTATTTAAACATGTTTTTTTGCTAGCAGTATACAGCAGATAGGAGGAAGGGTCAAATGCTGATTTAATTCCACTTTAAGGCCTCATGCACACTGGACGTTATAAAAATACCAGTAGTGTCCGCTGCAGAAAGCTGTAGCATGAGTGTTGCAGTAGCTTTTTTTTTTTTTTTATTATTATTTTTTTTTTATTATTTAGCAAGACTACAGTATTTCACAAAGTGAGTACACCCCTCATTTTATGACACTCCCACCACCATGCTTGACTGTAGGCAAGACACTTGTTTTTGTGCTCCTCACCTGGTTGCTGCCACACACGCTTGATACCATCTAAGCCAAATACGTTTATCTTGGTCTTATCAGACCACAGCTCCTTCCCATTAAAAGTAATGGGAAACCGCGGTAATGCGCCTCTGCAGAGGCGCATTGCAGGTGGTATTAACCCTTTTTCGCCCATTAGCGGGGGTTAATACCGCTAGCAGTGTAATTCTGCGGCAACTCAGACGGTATAGCGCCGCTAAAAATAGGAGGTTTTTCCCACACCAGGAAGAAAGCCTTGCATTACGGTGTGTAGTTACAAACAGAAGGTAAAGGAAGCCATTTAGGGAAAACATTTTTTTACCTTTACAACCCCTTTAATGGCTGTGTGTTGAGTTATTTTGATTGGACAGCAAATTTACACTGTTATACAAGCTGTACACACACTACTTTACAATGTAACAAAGTGTCATTTCTTCAGTGTTGACAAAGATAGAATAAAATAATTGCAAAAATATGAGGGGTACTGTATAATCCCACAAAAGCTAATGGCTCAAAAACACTCATAAATGACAAATTTCTGTGCTTTTCAAAATTAGAGTGTTTTTACAGCTAAAAAAACGCCTTTGCTCTGGAGGTCCGGCATACATTTCCGCACCATCAGAGCTTTGTGCTGGAAATTAGACCTCCCATGCGCATGGCAGTGACGTCATCGTGACTTTGGCCAGCCAGAGCATGTGAACCTGGAATAAAGACTGGAGAAAGATGTCAGCTGGAGGGCTTAGTTCCATGGCGTGATGCATACTAGCACATTATGTCTATGCCTTGCAGGTGTGGCATTTTACTACCACTTTTAGGCTGAATTCCAGCAATTATGCATACACTGCCCTTCCATCCCTTGTACAATTAGAGTTCGCTTCATTGGAAAAATGCAAGGCTTGCTCCTGAATGGCAGCTGTGCTAAGTGAGTGACCCTCTGAGAATTGGAGCCATCACTGTAGTAGCTTAGGCTAATATAGTGATCTACAGTTTCCACAGAGGCTGATTTTTTTTATTATGTATGCATACTCATTGGGTTAGCTGGCCCAATATAATGCCGCATTCACACGATTGGACATTCCGACAACAAAACCGTGGACTTTTTTCCAGCGGAATGTTGGCTCAAACTTGTTTTGCATACACACGGTCACACAAATGTTGTCGGAAATTCCGAACGTCAAGAATGCGGTGACGTACAACACTACAATGAGCCAAGAAAAAGTTCAGTGATTCAGAGCATGCGTAGGAGTTTCCAACAGAACTTTTATGTCAGAAAAATTGAGAACCAGCTCTCAAACATTTTTTTTTGTTGCAAATTCCAACAGCAAATGTCCGATGGAGCCTACGTACGGTTGGATTTTCCAACAACCCTCTCACATTGAAAATTTGTCGTTGGAAATTCCGATCCTGTGTATACGGCATAAGTATGCAAAATGTATCATCCCTGGAGTTCTTAAGTCGAGGAATGTAGACACAGAAATGTTGCTTGTGTGTAAAAGCTGTTTTAAGTCAGCCTGTTATTACTTTGAGACCAATAATATGCATTCCGATTGGGAGGGATGAACACAAAGGCAAAATCAAAGCCGCACAAGCAATAAAACAAGGCTCAGTATGAGCCAATTCAAACTGATAAAAATTTAAAAAAAGCAAAGCGCAAATGTCCATGTACTGTATATACTCGAGTATAACCAAGTTTTTCAGCCCTTTTTTTAGGGCTGAAAATACCCCCCTCGGCTTATACTCGAGTCGGTGTACCTGAAGGGCCGCGAGCGTCCATTGTTTAAAAGTCGCGGCTTACCCCTGGTCCCTTCCATGATGGCATTTCCCAGCAGACACTGTGTTCAGTGTTCCGCCTATCACGGACGTCTTTTAATCCTCGGACAAGTGAGCGTCCGTGATAGGCGGAACACTGAACACAGTGTCTGCTGGGAGACCGAGTCTGAGGATGAGAAGACCTCCGTGATGGGCTGCTAGAACATGCCTATCACGGAAGCGGACCAGGAGGAGACTGCGACTTTTAAACAATGAATGGACGCCCGCAGCCTGTAAAAATTTCAGGTACTCTGATTTGGGCACAACGAGGTTGCAATGGGCACAGTGAGGTGTGCAAATGCATTGTTGACCCTCTTTTCCGCTTACAGTGGCTGCTGCATTCTCACCCTAGGCTTATACCCGAGTCAATACGTTTTCCCATTTTTGGGGGGTGAAATTGGGTACCTTGGCTCAGGCCTCGACAAAATCCGGGGCGCCAGGTCGCAATTGTGAAAAGAACTTGTGACCTGGTCACAAGGAATGTGACAGCTATGCCTTTGTTTTGCATGGATATCTGTGGCCTAGATCAACTTCCAGGTTTTGTGTTTCTTTATTTTACAGTAGCGTATTTAAACCCAAAAACACAATATATTGCAGTTTATCCGTCCTAAAATATGGTGGCTGTTTTTTCTTTTTTTTTTTTTTTCAGCAAAATCATAAAGTACCCTTTTGATCTTGCCAACAATGACCTTGTCACTTTCTGTGAGCTGAAAAGACCAAAATGTTTTTATTAAATGGCCATTATAAGAACACAACAGTAATCTGGTTAATTCAGTGAGGATGTAAAAAAAAAAAAGATGTATGAAGTGCAATCGTACAAAGAAAACAAAGTATGGGAATAGATTTTATAAAGGACAAATGGACATAGTAGTGAATGTTTTCCATTTCTTTAATATGACTTCAAACAGAATTCTGATCAGCTGCTATAGTTTGCTGTGCTTTTATCTATGCTCTTTATATTTTTACTTGTAGAAATGGGGATTATTCCGTAAGTAAATAACACTCATTCTCTTGTATCCTAATTAGTTTGCAGAAACTAGAAGTTGGATCACCAGCAGATTATCAAGTGGCAGTTAAAATGTTGGCTGCCCCCATAAATCCTTCTGACATAAACATGATTCAAGGTAAGATATCTTGTGGGGCAAGTGTGAACTCTGACCGTGCAAATACAAAAAATGTGCAAAGTACACCATATGCAAATGTTACCCTTTTTTTTTTTTTTTTTTTTAGAACACTTAACCCAAAAATTTGATATTTCCAGTATTGAGAGTTATGCCGCGTACACACGGTCGTTTTTTGCGATGAAAAAAAACGACGTTTTCTGTGAAGTAAAAAACGACGTTTTTGAAACGTCACTTTTCAAAGACAATTTTGCATACACACCATCGTTTTTTCACAAAAAGCGAGGTTACGTTCACCACTCTTTTCCATTGAAGCTCGCTTCATAACTAGCTTCTGGGCATGCGCGGGTTGAAAAACGTCGTTTTGAACGACGTTTTTGCTACACACGGTGACTTTTTGTGAAACAAAAAACGACGTTTTGAAAAACGACACAAAAAATTCAAGCATGTTGGAATTTTTTTTGGTCGTTTTTTTTAAGACAAAAAACGACGTTTTGCCCACACACGATCAATTTAAATGACGTTTTAAAAAACGTCATTTTTTTTCATCGCAAAAAACGACCGTGTGTACGTGGCATAAAAGTTGAATGCCAGGCAAATATAGAAAGCAATTAAAGGGGTTGTAAAGATTTGTATTTTTTCACCTTGATGCATTCTATGCATTAAGGTGAAATAAGACCTGGCAAACTCCTGGCAAGGAGCATATGAATAGGAGAGAAGGTAATGAGAAAGACAGATGAGCTCATTAGTCTGCTGCTTTTTCATTCCATGTCCTGTTACAGGCTGAAGAGGGACAAGACCTCTAAAGCCCCATATACGCAGGCAGAATGTCGGGACAAAAAATACTGGCCAGCATTCTGAACATGTGTATGTCGGATGTGCATGCTGAAAAAACAGCAGCTGACTGACTCCCAATCGGCGCTCTCGGCCAGTGGCACTTCGGTCGGAGTTGACAGTTTTTTTTTATTTTATTTTTTTATTTTTTTTCGGGTTGCATGGGGAAAAAAAACTGTAGTGTGTACAAAAGCAGAGGTCCGTTTAAAAAAAAAATATTAAAAGCTAGCAGCTACAAATACTGCAGCTGCTGACTTTGAATAAATGGAACCTTACCTGTCCAGGGCACCCGCGATGTCGGTAGCCAAAGCCGATCAGACGCTCGGTGAGGGAATCGGGGAGTGAAGCCTTGCAGCAAGTCGTGCTGCGCGTCCTCACTGGTCCCTGCTGTTTTCTGGCACCTGTGTGTCTCCCAGGAGACAGCAGGGGAGGACAGTGAAGGCGCAGGAAGTGGCGTAGTTCACCACGGAGATCTATGCCAGGAAGTGGGAGCAAATTCCTGAATTACACAGGTATCTGCTCCCTCCTCCCCCCGAAAGGTGCCAAATGTGACACCGGAGGGGGGATTCCAAAAGTTCAGTTTTTGGCGTGTCCAAACTTACAAGTGTTATTTAAAGGGGCTGTAAACCCTTGCGTTTTTTCACTTTAATGCATTAAGGTGAGAAAACTTCTGACACTGACCGACCCCCTAGCCCCCCCCCTCTTTACTCACCTGACCCCATTTGATTCCTCGGTGGAGCCTGAGGTTCTCGGCTCTTGATTGGATAAATTGATGGGAGAACAGCCATTGGCTCCCGCTGCTGTCAATCAAATCCAGTGACGCGGTGGGAGTGGCCAAGTTGCCCGCAAGGTAACCCCCTGGGAGAGCACATCTAGAGGGTTATACGATGTAGGGAGGAGCTGATGGCGCTGCTTTTTTATCCCTAGAGCAGTCTATTGAGATCTCTCCATTTCGTATTCTCGGCCTGCACATCTGCTTTGGACATTGTTAGGCCTTATGTACACTGCTGCTGGTAGACAAACGTTTAGGGCAGTTGGGCATTTTTTTCAGATGCCCCTGAACTCTCCTCTGTTATCTTATCAGTACATGTACACAGGGTCGTTTAAAGTAACGCGTATTTAGCAGCGTTTAGATTAGTCCTTTCAGGAGAGGTTAAACAACGTCCCACCTACATAAAGCCCAAGCAAGTCCCAAGATTAATAATAATAATATAATGATAAACTTCAACAAGAGTAATTATAGCAGGGAGATTTTGGTGTTGGAGTGTGCAGGGCATATACTGTATAAAGCCCAGGACTGCTACAGTCGACCTCCGTCACTTTTGGGTGATTCTTTATACATACAATTTAGGCTTGCTATGCAGAGTTTTTAAAGTGGTTAAACCCTTACATATACTCAGTGAAGTGACTGGCCTCAGGTGATGCACAGAAATGAAGCAAATCCACCTACACAAGTTGTACCTGTTTATCTGCAGTTTTCTCTTCTCTGCATTTAGTCAAAGTCCAGAATTTATAAAGCTTGGAAACAGGAACAGAGCTGAGGCTGTCAATATACTGAAGGTGTCTTCTGTCACCATTTTTCTTTTGGTGTAAGGAAAACTTATTTAATGTGATTCATGCACATAGTAGAGGACCAAAGCAGCGGTCAGCAATGACACTCTGGATTGAGACAATTACACACTATAAAGCCATGGTCTCCAAACTGGCTGCCCTTTGCTTGCCTTTATCCCTTGGAGCTCTATTCCTCTCATAGACGCCAATGATGGGGCAGTGTTACCGACACCAGTACAGTTTCTACTAAAGTGTGAAGGATAGTAAACTGGCCCTTTGCTTAGAAACTTTGGAGACCCCTGCGACATGGTGATATGCTTTTGTTCAAATTTCATGTCTGATGTTTACAACCACTTTAAGGGTCTGTGTTAATTGCTTTGTGCTTGTGTTGATGGTATTAATTTGTCACCAGTTTGACATGCTTTTGAGATCATTTAGAAATCATCGACAGGTGTATTTTGAAGTTGGTAAAAAGGGTGACCACTTTTAAGCGGGTTTTTCATTCCAATCAGATATTCAAAATCTATTTCAAGTAAACAAAGGCCTTCCTGGCTGATAACCTTCTAAGTGATAACATTGTGCAATAACATGTTTTCCCAGGAACTTATGCTTTGCTGCCCCAGTTACCAGCTGTAGGGGGAAATGAAGGAGTAGGTGTGGTGGCAGAGGTTGGACATCATGTGTCTTCATTGAGGCCTGGAGATTGGGTCATTCCAGTGGATGCTGGATTGGGTAAGAAAGTATCCACTTTTATTTATTTTTTTGCGTCTTTAACAGAATAATATTTTTAGCAGAAGACATTTAGGACATTTGCTACACTGAAAGTTTAGAACCTAGCTCCACGTTTTAGTGAACTTTAGTGACCATGCCGGTCCAAACAAACGATTTGTTTCACGAACACCTGCAGTGGCTGTCGGAAATGTATAAATTGTTTTTAACCTCCAGCTCCCAAAACAAAATAAAGTTTGGTTGAGTGCTGCTCAACTATTCACAGTAAGCTTTGTATTTTGTGAATGAATACAAAGCTTCCTCTTAGCTATAGCGAAGATCCTGACATTATCCATGTGTCAATCGGATAAAACTTTGTATTCAGGAAATACAAAACTTCCTGTGAGTGGCTTAGCTGGCTTAATTTGTTCTGGGAGCAGGACAGGAATTCCACGTTCTGCTGCTGGAACACAGCACTGTATATAGCTGAGGGTACATAAAGCGCTTACAGCTGCTGCATTTCTTGGTGAAGGAAAGGGTTCATTTGGACCAGCTTGGTCCAAACAAACTTTTTAAAGCTCACTAAAACATGGAGTGAGGCTCTAAAGAGGTTGTAAACCTTGGGGGGGGGGGGGGGGGAACAAACCCTGCAAGACACAGGTATAATGAGCTAGTATGCATTGCATGGGGGGTATTTGAGGACTGAGGTTGAGAACCACGGCTCTAATATCAACACTACTCAACACTTTCATTTTAGATGCACTTTAACGCCATATCAGTGTTTTTAGTTGGAAGTAGACAATGAAAACTATGCACTTTGAGCAAATCTTAGGCCCTCACAGGGTGGGGTTTTTTATTTTTTGTTGGTATCAAAACAGTCCTGTTTTTAAATTTAAAGAAGCTACTGCACAAGCTTTTGTTATATCCAGCGAAAACCATCTGATAGCCGTACATTTTTTTTAAACATTCACATCATTTAGCATGTATTCCATATTCTCATCTTTTCATTTTTTTTATTTTTTTTTCTGTCTTTGCTTAGACATTCTGTGTATATATAACTTGCTGTGTTATTTTGCAAAAAAAAGCAGGTACATTAGTTTATTTTTCTACTGTGACTATATTGCACAAATATTGTTCTCCAGGCACATGGCGTTCAGAAGGAGTTTTCAGTGAGGCAGCACTAGTACGAGTCCCAAGTGATATATCCATAGAAATAGCAGCAACTCTGAGCGTTAACCCTTGTACTGCATACAGACTGCTGTCTGATTTTGAGACTCTGCGACCAGGTAAGTGTTGAGAAACGGTGCTATCACAGATGGAACAAAAACACTTCACATAGTGTACTTCCTTCTTCTTTTTCACAGGTGATTCAGTTATACAGAATGCCAGCAATAGCGGTGTTGGTCAGGCTGTTATACAGATTGCTGAATCATTGGGCATCACCACCATTAACATAGTAAGGGATAGGTATGTACAACTATATATTATGTAATAAGACATTTGTAATGTAGGAGCATTCATGTAGAATCCAAATAAAATGTATTTTCACACTGCATTACATACAGAATTTGTATACTATATAATTCAGCTGTATACTGTATATAATTCAGCTATGTATCTCTCTTCTCAGGCCCCTTTCACACTGGCGGACCGTTCAGGTCCACCTGTCAGTTTATTCGGCGTATCTGAACGGGCAGTCCATGCTTGTCTATGGAGCATTGGATGTCAGCGGTGACCATGTCCGCTGACATCCAATCCGCTAAAATCGGACGGATGTCAATACGTTGCCATCCGTCCTATTGGATCGGGTGAGATCTGATAAAAATGGACATGCTGTCCGCTTTCGTCCGATCTCTTCATAGCAAGCATTGGCGGTCAACAAGCCTCTTCCCGCTCAGTGAGCAGAGAGGGACCTGTCATCCGCCGGTTCAGCGGAGGTCAACTGAGAGGTCTCCTGCTGAGCTGGCAGGCGCCGCTGATGGATCCGTCCCTGTGTGAAAGGGGACTTGGACATTAATGACTGCAACATCAGAGCCTGGCTGGATATTCAGTTAGTTTTATTAAATAGGCCTTGCTTGTCTTGGGCAACCTCTAACAATCAGCATTGCAAGATTATAGTTAAGGAAGGAAACTTTGATCATGGGTCCAAAATGTTCTCTAATACCAAAGGTGAAAATAAGAAACCCCCCCCCCCCTTTTTTTTTTTTTCTTTCTTTTTTTTTTTTTTTTTTCTCCAAGCCGAGACAGATTTAACTCCACATATACAGTGGTCAGGCAAGCGCACAGTGCAGAAATGATGACCGTTGTTCGTAGAGTCATATATTTTGGTCCAAGGATAACAGAACAAGATGAGGAAGATGTTGTGATGCAGTTAAAGTGCGTTTTAGTCATGATCAACATGTTAAAACGTCATCCTTCTGGGTTCTAAAATAGTTTTCAACTCATCAAAAAGTCCAAATTTTATTCTGTGATTAGTCCAGTTTAAAACAAAGTTTCTGGAACAATGACATGTTGCGAATCGGTTAAAAAAATTATAAAAAACAAAAAAGTTACAGTAGTGCAATTCTTACTTGACAATCAATAGACGCAGTGTTTTTTTTCATTGCTGTATCTGTGTTAAACAAATGTTTTATCAATCATGGTTACTAGGTAGAGAAACTGAGCCTTCTAGATTAATGACATGTTTAGAAAATAATTCTGCTGCGGTATAGCCTGATCCAGATACTTCTGGCTTTGAAGATGTCCAATATACTTCTATATGCAGCACATGACCCCCCTCGGCATCCAAATCTGACTTTTTTTTTTTTTTTTTTTTTTTTTAAACTATGGATACTCCCATGGAGATCCCTAAAAAAAAAAAAAATGTAAAGGTTGTTTTGACAGATCTTATTACTAGCTGTAGTAATTTTAAGCTCAGTGTAGTCAAAAAAGGACAAAAGCACTATTGGAACTGTTGTATTCTGATCACCGTACTCTGATATTGTAGAGGATAATAAGCCTTCTGAGAGATGTATCATTTTTTTGCAGGCCAGAGCTTCAAAGCCTGGTGCAGAGACTTCATGATTTGGGAGCTGATCATGTGATCACAGAGGAACAACTGCGCAAGCCAGAGATGAAGGATTTATTTAGGGTAAGACCAATCATCCTGTCCATTATACATATTGCTGGTTCCATGTCTTTGATGCCATAATTATCTTTTGCAGACTTGCCCCCGCCCACGATTAGCATTGAACTGTGTTGGTGGAAAAAGCACAACTGAAATGCTGCGTCATTTAGAGTAAGTAGCCTTAACTCTTTCATTACAGAAAGAACAAAATGGAAGAAGGCTCACAATGGTGAACAATTTCACCATGCCTGTCTATTGGTGATAAGTGACCCATACTAACTAAGACGTGGTCACAAATCCTGCGCCACAATGGGCGCTTTGTTTTGCCGATATACAATTATTTACACTGACACTGTAGTATGTAGATGGATTTATGCCAGCAGTGCATTTACTGTTCTAGTCTTTTGTACCTGTGTCAGACGGAAAGGTTCAACAATTTAACTAATGAGATGGTGTTCTAACATAATCATAATTCAACTGTTTATATAAAAGGCAACTCTTGACATAAATGCATGATGTACAATGACTAACCTCTAAAAGTGTAGTTTATGGCTACAATAGTTTCTGAGTATACAGAAAAGGAATTGTTTTAATTCTGACTTCATGTGAGGGAGTTAGAACGTTTTAGCCAATGGTTGCAGCATGGTAGTTGGGCAACCTGTATTTTCATAAATACTATAATGAAGAGCTTTTTGAGGCTGCAAGCATCTCAAATAATATATATCGGTAAGACATGACCCTTTAGATGTAGGGACTCTATGTGCAGCAACATGTCCAGCCAATATAGAAAGAATATATTAAAGATAATATTTTTATTTGGATCTATTAAAACATCAATAAAATATGCAGAATTATTGGTAACTGATAGTTGACAAAAGAATGTATAGACCGAAATGCCGAAAGCTAGCGCCCATAAGGCATCTGAAGACAGCTGACTTGTTTTGAGATGTAGGAGTTTATTTACTAAAACCGGAGAATGCAAATTCTGGTGCTCTGCAGGGAAACCAATCCACCTTTCAGTTTTTTGGGGGGTTTTTTTGTCAAAGCTTAAATAAGCTGAAGTTAGAAGCTGATTGGCAACCATGCACAGCTGCACCAGATTTTGCACTCTCCAGTTTTAGTAAATCAGCCCCATAGTCTCTTCCTCAGGGGTGCTAACAAATGGGTTCAACACATATTTATGTAGGATATAGATGATCCACATCATAGAATTGTAAACATGGATATAGATAATGAGTAAATATACAATTTTTATACAGTGTTGCATAAATATATTAACTAACCCAGCATAGGCTGTCCAAAGAGAAAGTACAGTTGCCCAGCATAAAAGCAAAATGTATGAGGATGCTGTTGTCCACCAGGCCCCACCGCATGGGACTTACTGGAGTCACAGATAGATCAGCCCTCAACATAGTACAAAATATATTACTATAAAATGAAGTGGAAAGATTGCACAAAAAAAGTGTGTACCCGGCTGAAGTATCTGTCTGTAGCTCCACTAAGCTGCTGCTGGGACCTACAGCTGTAGCTTTGCCTCTTGCTCCCAGCAGCCTTTAAATAGGGTCTGTGATAGACATCAATTTTGCCTCTGCATTGCCATTTACAAAGCACAGCCTATTATTATTTTTTTAATGACATGACAGACCCCAGTTTTGATGTCATGACTTTTTGTCCTTTCCTTTTTGTGTTACCAATTATACATACCATGTTTCCCCGAATATAAGCCCGGCCTTATATTAATTTTGTTACCCAAAAACACACTAGGGCTTATTATCGGGGTAGGTCTTATGCTATCTTCTTCTCTTCCCCCTGCCTGTCAGAAATCCCCTGTGGAAATTCCTAAAATTTACAGCACTGCATATTGCATTATGTGTATGTCTGCAATTCAATTGTGCCACATACCTTCTAGTGCTGGGAACATATGTAACCCTTTTGAAGCTCTCTTCAAGCACTGCAGAGGGAGGGGAGCCCGATATCCCTCGCTGACAGCTTGCAGAAGAGATGACATCAGCTGATCGCTGCTCGGCTATTCTGTTGCCCATCGGAGCCCTTATCCCAGCTCTAAGCAATGCAAAGGGAGGGGGCCCGAAATTCCCCCCGACCGCATACCGAAGATCAGATCAGCGTAACATCAGCTGATCGCTGCTCGGCAATTTCGTGGCCTGCCAAAAGCCTCTTCACATCTCTAAGGAATGCAGAGGGAGGGGAGACCGAGATCCCCCGCTGGGAGGAGAGGGGAAGAGGAGAGCAGCGTGAGTACAGCTGAGAGCAGAGGGAGGTCAGCGCTATACCAAAAGGTATTTGGCACAACTACACTATACAGTAATAGAGTGGACTCTAGTATTTCCCTGACACATTAAACTAGGGCTTATTTTCGGGGTAGGGCTTATATTGCAGCCATTCCTGAAAATCGGGGTAGGTCTTATTTTCGGGGGGAAACACGGTATGTTGCAAATGGTTATCTCTACACAAGTTCTAGCTCTGCTGCTGTGATAAACTACTGTCCCCATTGCATTTACTGTTGACATGTGGCATTTGTCCTGTGTAGGCTGTGAGGTTACACAGTAAATTAAATTGCACAGGACTTTGTTTCAGATGTAGTAGAAACGAGTAATCGTGTTTGTTTTTGGCTTTTAGTTATGGTGGCACTATGGTGACCTATGGAGGAATGGCTAAACAGCCTGTTACTGTTCCTGTGGTGAGTAATCTACTGTCTGATATTTAATGTGGAATGTCTGTATGTTCTGGAGGAATTTTATTGCTTTCTACCTCATTCTCAAACTACTGAATTTTGCCGTTGAGGATGTGTGTCTGCCCGCAGTTTTGCAATGTAATGCACAACTAAATGTAGGGTCTGTCATATATATATATATATATATATAACATTTTTACCTGATACCACAGACTGGTCAAAGAGTGGGTCTATGTGTTCTTTATTACATTGGCTCTGGCTAATGTAACGTAGATTGGGGACATGCAGCCTGGGTAAAATATTAAATTTGTATGAGCGAGATTAAAGCTGGCCATAGTTTGAATCTTGGTGTTCAGTAGTAATTTAACCCCCTCCCCCGCACCTTTTTAACTTCTTGCCACTCCTTTACTGCACATGTGTAGCTGCAAAGAGTGTGGGCTTCAACACCCACATGCCTTGCATACAGTGGGTAAAATACATGAAGTATTGAACACATCACCATTTTTCTAGGTAAATATATTTCTAAAGGTGCTTTTTGACATGACATTTTCACCACATGTTGGTAACGACCCATGCAATCCATATGTGCAAAAACCAAAACAAATGTTCAGAATTTAAGTTATGTGTAATAAAATGGAATGACACCGGTAAAAAATGTTTTGATCACATGAAGAAAGGGAGGTGCAAAAAGTAATGGAAAGCCAAGACACCAGCTGAAATCTATCAATAAGGCTTCATTTCCACTGGCGTTTTTACAGCCACTTTTCTGAGCGTTTTTTACAGCTTAATAATGCCTGTCTGTCCATGTTATTTTAGAAAAATATATATATATATATATATATATATATATATATATATATATATATATATATATATATATATATATATATATATATATATTTTTTTTTGAGCTGGAGCTTTAAAAACGTGGCGGCAGCGTTTTTGAGCGTTTTTTAATGTCTGGCGTTTTTACAGCTCTATTGCTGGAGCTTCAGAACGCAATGGTCCCGCGTTTTTTTTGCAGCTTAAAAACGTCTCAGCCATCTACAGCTCAAAAACGTCATGGTGGGCATGAGGCCATAGACTAACATGGACAGGCGTTTTTAAGCTGCAAAAAACGCCCAGAAAAGTGGCTGTAAAAACACCAGTGGAAATGAGCCCTAATTGGAAAGAAATCCTGCCCCTTGTTAATATCAGCTGGTTTAGTCTCAACTGATGGCCTATAAAAAGGTGTCACACAAGAAACCTCTCCATGATGGGTAAAAGCAAAGGGCTGTCTCAAGACCTCTGCAATCTCATTGTTGCAAAACATACTGATGGCATAGGTTACAGAAGGATTTCTAAACTTCTGAATTTTCCAGTGAACACTGTTGGGGCCATAAGCTGGAAGTGGAAAGAACACCATTTCGCCATAAACCGGCCTCAGCCAGGTTCTCCTTGCAAGATTTCCGACAGGAGTGAAAAGAATTCATCAGAGTTGAGCCAAGGACCACTTGTGGAGAGCTTCAGAAAAATCTGGCATTAGCAGGTACAATTGTGCCAAAGACAACAATAAGTAATACACTCATCCTTCACGGCCTGTATGCACACTCACCAGGCAAGATTCCATTGCTAAAGAAAAAGCATGTTAAAGCTAATTTAAAGTTTGCTGCACAACATTTAGGCAAGCCTGTGAAATACTGGGAGAATATAGCCTGGTCAGATGAGACCAAAATTGAACTCTTTGGATGGCATAATACACACCATGTTTGTAGGTCAAACACCACTGCACATCACCCCACAAACCCCATACCAACAGTGAAGTTTGGAGGTGAAAACATCATGGTGTCGGACCGTTTTTCAGGATACGGTATTGGCAAACGTCTTATACTTGAAGTATAGATGGTTAAAATGTACCAAAACAGTCTTGATAAAAAAAAAAATCTACCCAGACATTCTTGATCTGCTGCCATCTACCAGGATGATGAAGATGAAAAACGGGTGGAGATTTTCAACAGGACAATGATCCCAAACACAAAGTCAAGGAAACTCAATTAGTTTTGAAGAAAGCGAGAAAATAATGCTGCCTGACTTGAATCCAGTAGAAAATCGATGGAAATGACTAAAGATCAGTGTTCATAGAAGAGGCCTACTAAACCTTCAAGATTTGAAGACTGTGTGGAGGAATGGGCCAAAATCGCACCTGATCAATGTATGCGACTAGTTTCTTCATACAGGAGGTACCTTGAAGCTCTGTACTGGCAAAGGATTTTCTATGACGTATTAAATAAATTTCCGTTAGCGTGTGCAATACTTTTTTTTATTTTTATGGATTGCATGGGTTGTTGGACATGTGGCATAAATTTCATGTCGATAGCACCTGTAGAAAAAATATATATTTACCTAGAAAAATGGTGACATGTTCAAAACTTTTTTTTTTTTTTTTTTACCCGCTGTAAATGACTATTGGGGCAGAGCTTTCTGTGCTGAGTGTGCTTCTAGCACAGTAATTAAGCCGTCAAAGACTGTTGTCGGCCGATTGGGAGGTGGCAGGACTGGGTCCTGATCACGTGACCACTGGTCAGTGCTCATGTGATTGGTCAGTCCTTCCTGTTTTTAAGGGATGCTAGGAATGGGTGAGAAGTAGTTAAAGCGGAGCTCCACCCTGATATATATATTTTTTTTTTTTAAATCAGAAAAAAATAAATGAAATGGAAAAAATAAATAAAAAATACTCCACCCTAAATAGGCTGTTGCTATGCGGAAGTCCCGAATCTGCCCTCACGATCCGCGGTGCTGTTTTCTTCCTCCTCCTCTTCTGGGTGTCTTCTTGTGAATGGGCCGCGCTGCATTCTGGGAACTGTGTGTATCCCACTGCCTGTTTCCCTGACTGTGGATGGCGGTGCCGGGATCGAGCATCGGCGGGGGCCATCAGCGCGGGCGCCTAGGACAGGTAAGTGTCCTTATTCAAAGTAAGCAGCTACACTGTTAGTAGCTGCCGACTTTGAAAAAAAAAATAAATGCGGGTGGGTGAAGCTCCGCTTTAATATAAACCCCACACTCATTGGTGACCAGTGGCACTTTAAAACGCCACCACCTTATAAAAAGAAACATTTCTATTGTCCTATGTTGTCAGTGGTACTTTAAGATGCCCACTTTCACCTTTTTGATCTGCCATTCCTCCTTCCTGCTGTGTTTACAAACATTCGGTCAATGCACGATAGAAGGGGAGCTTCCTTGTAAATGATTTGCAGCAATCACAAGGTACAAAGCCACCTTGGCTCTATATGTAATGACTGTATACTGAGCTTTCCAATGACAAATCGGATCGCCACCATTCATGGGTGCACTGTATGTTTTCTGAAGCACTGTTTTATAAACAGCATTTCAGGAATGCACATGCACTCCATGACATTTTGTACAATGTGGAAGTAGTAAGGTGGTTAATGCCTAATCTGTTAAACCCCTTTTTATATAATTAATGCAACTCAAAGGGGACTACTAAATCACTGACGGCTGTAATTTACTTTTTCTGTTGCTTTATCTGTTTCAGAGTGCTCTAATATTTAAAAATATCAGGCTACGTGGTTTTTGGGTAACTCAATGGAAAAGAGACCGACAACAAAGTGAGTACCTAAAATGTCTTGGGACCTTTTTGTTTTTATGATGATTAGACCCATTCCTGGCCCTTTTTTTTTTTTTTGTAATCATAGTCGGAGTTGGATATTTTTAGCAGCGCTATTAACCCCCTCTAGTGGCCAAAAATAGGTTAAAACTATTGGTAGTTAGGAGGTGCTGCCCATTGATTTGAATGGGCAGGGGTGCTTTAGGTGCGGCGTATTCACTGCCCCTACAGTGCCTCAAAAGATGTGGCTAGCAGGACTTCTTTTTTTATTTTTTTATTTATTTTTTACCGTCCTGCCAGCGCACCACTCCAGTGTGAAAGCACTTGGGCTTTCACACTGGAGTGAATGGAGCCACTCTTTTTGGCACTATAGCACCTGCAAAGCGCTGTGAAAGGGGTCCTAAGATTGCATGGGTTATGCTGCCACCTTCAGTGGAATAGACACTGGCCAAAGGTAGAAACTTCCACCAAGGCAACCCAGTTCACTTAAGCCTTGGTTGTAGCTAGTGTGTCTGAAACGGTACTCTTAGGAGTGATCTTGGAGTCCAGGGTTTTCTCGGCCACAGAAGACTACAGTGAGCTTCCTAGGGATTGGGTTGTGTTGTGCACTAAACTAAAGTTGCCACTGTCGGACTCTTCTCCTAAAGTCACTACTCGGTGCACACTCACTTACAAGGAATGATGTATGCAAACTGGATTCACCCAGAGAAGGTACACTATGGAGGTGGCATTCCACAACAAATGGAGCTCTTTGGCTTTTAAACTAAGCTTTTTCTTTAATAAATATCCACTGGGACTGTCGGGCTCTTGAGGTCCCTCTCTAATGGTGTCCCTCTGGTGGGATTAAATCTGACGGGTGTAATGGGAGTTTGCCAAGCCCTTAAAAGTCTGGCAAAGAGTATGCCAAAGCAGATAATCAGGCCCAGTACATCAGCCACTTAACAGCCCTATAAGGAAGCTTTCACAAGGGCATTATTTACTTATTACAGGTACTTGTATAACGATGTCAGATTACATTCACATCGGTCGATGCCCTCAAGGAGCTTATAATCTAAGGTCCCTAACTCGCATTCATAATTGCACAGGCCAATTTACACATGATTCATCTAATTAACCTACCAGCATGTTTTTGGAGTGTGGGAGGAAACCCACACAGACACAGGGAGAACATAAGGGATCAGTTCATTCTGACCTATGCCTTTTTTCTTCTCCAAAAAAAAAAAAGAAACCATTTCTCATCTACTTTGCATAATGGAGATAATGGACATGCAGGTGATTTTCATCATACAAAACTGGTCTGGAAGGACGTGGTACTTAACCTTATCGGGCTCCTGACTGTAGGTCGATATCAGCCGATATTTGTCCATTTTGGTGAAATCGACAGCTGCAGATTTATTATCCAAATTAGGCCAATATTGAACACTGCCCGCACCTCTGACAGAAGAGTGTGGAGAACTCTGTTGGCAGAGCAGCGCCACGGTGTGTGTGTGAAACTGTATGGAGAGAGAGGAGCTGTCAAAATTCAGGTTGGATGTTGGGGTGGGCAGGGACCCAGCTATCAAACACCAGCCAATGGGATCTGGGCAGGCAGCTACATGTATGTGACCCCGCCCCTTTCTTAAACGGTCCAGTCATTGGCTGGATTGCTGGATCCCGCCCACCTCCGACAGCACACTGAATTTGTTGGATTGACATTTAACCTCTAGTGTCATATCTTGGGCCTTAGCAGTTCTGTTGCAAAGACTGCCTCTCATTCCTTGGTGAATGCCTTTTGTAAAGGGTGTTACTCATATTGAGACTGGCAGTAGATAACACTCCAAACTTCCACGGCTTTTTAGTCCTCAATGTTGGGTGCATTGAGTTTTCATAATGGGTTGCAATGGGTAGATGGTATGCTGTGTATCTGCATTTCCTGAATATCGTTTAAGCACTGTGACATTACTGTGTGTCCCCATTCCTTCTGTTGGCTTAAAAAAAAAAAGATTTTTGACTTACTGTGAAATCCTTTTTTATGGACTAAATTAACTTCTTCAGCCCTGGAAGACCAGGACCAGATACATTTTTGGCAATGCGTCGCTTTACTGACAAATAAGCGGTCATGCAATGCTGTACCAAAAATGTTGTGTCCATTTTTCCATACCTCCCAACCCAACCGCCCGGATTTCGCAGATTTTCCACGCCCCCCCCCCCCCCCCCTGCTCAACAACTCCAATCTCTGAACCAGGGCTAGTGGCACTGTGGTCTTAAAACCCGAAAGGTTAAGTTCCGGTGTCCAACAGCAGTCTGCATCTGATGCCGGTTGTTGGGGAAGAGTATTTGGCCCTTCCTCCTAGCTTACTACTGTGCCTCAGCATTTTGCCCTTTGTGCCAAACAGTCTTGTTCCTTTTTGGGTGCAAGGGATAGGGTAGCAGGATCAGGACAAGAGCAACAAGATCAGCATGTTTGGAGCACAGGGTAAATGCTGAGGCACTGCGGAAAGTTAGAGGGGCTAAATACCTTCCCAATAAATAGTATCGGGTGCAGACTGATTTGTGAAACCTTCTGCCTGCTGTACCCAGATTCTTCAGACAAGCGTGTTTTGCTTTCGTATGTATGCAGTGTGGGGCCTTTTAAATATTTTTAGAAGTTCTTTAGTGCAGGTGTGACATTAGGGGACCTGTTAAAGCTGGTCAAGCAGAGACTGCGCTTCATCGGCTTCTAACCCCTGGGCAGAGCAGTCCGGGCTTGTCGCCTCTGAGCCCGAAAACGCACAGTGCCAAGCACTCCCAGGTTCATATTACCCATGGGAGATCAGTGGTCTGATGTTTGCTGATCTTCTACAACTCTCCATCCTGACACCCACCATGGGGTTCCTGGGCAGCCAGAAGGGACAGGTATTCCCAAAGATATATGGTTAAGGTGGTGAGGAGATGTTGTTAGGTGTGTATTATGGGTAGGGGAAGGGGGGGGATTGGTTACTGTACATGTTGAAGTGATCACTTATACAAGAACTGGGAGTAAAACATTAAACCAACGCCCGTAAAAAGTAGTATACGTGTTGGCGCAATCACTGACGTAATAGTTGCAGTAAAAAGGTTAATGGCTATCTAAGTTGTCTTTCATTTTGCATGACCTTTTTTTCTTCTGTACCCTGGTCTTCAGTAGATCGTGAGGAAATCACCAAGATGGTCCGTGATCTTTGTGATTTGATCCGTAGAGGAAGGCTTGTTCCTCCCCCTTGCTTTCACTGGCCATTAGAAGAATTCCTCCAGGCCTTACGGGCTGCCCAGACTCCTTTTCTATCTCGGAAACAGATCCTGACTATGCAGTGAGGCACTGAATTAAGTATAGCTAAAGGCAAAACTTTTTCTAAAAAAAAAGGGGGGGGGGGATTAGAGTGCTTGTTAGTTTTTATTGCTGTCTGTGATTCACCCTCTATTTGTCCTCTTTACCATCAGTAAAAGTAAAAAAAAATCCCAAATTTTGGGTTGTCCCAAGAACAGTAATAGAGGGGAAATATTACAACGGAGACACTAGTTCTGGTGACCTGTGGGTCCCTAATAAATTTCCTTAATTTGCAGGGATTTTCTCTCACTTCCTGCTTTGCTATTGGACAGGAAGTGAAGGGAAATATCTGCAATAAGACACAGGTGGCAAAGAGAAAAGTTGTTGCCTATAGTTTTACTTTAGGCTGTATGTGTTTAATTCTAATTACCAGAGTGGAAAATGTATATTTATTGATGTACTTTATAGATATATATTTTTATGCTAGCAAGCACAGATGTCTTAAGTTAAAATATTTATTCTAAAATGTGAAATGTGATTACATTATAAATACTGTTTTGTTGTATTTTTAATTGTATGTATATATTGCTTCGTAGAGCCTTCTAAATATATTGTCTCAATAAACTGACATTTTTGTTGTTTCTTTCAAATAGATACTTTTTTGTTTTTTCTGTAGTCTGACTATTGAAATTTCATGTGCAGTTCTCCTTTTTATGGTCCTATATTTCGTTATCTTTTGAGTTTTAACTCTATGCGTTTCCTTCACCCCACTCCAGTGATTTGTGCTGCCATAGATCAGTAACAGCCACAACCCAATCGCAAGCATCCATGTTTGATTAAGTTGGTTAAGTAATTAAATAACTAGAGTTTATCCTTGCTGCCCAGTGAGTTTTTAAAGGAGTAGTACAGGAATTTTTATTTTTTTTGCTGAAATAACTGTTAACTATTATGTCTCTATACCCTGTAAACTGATTCATTTTAAAAATGATTAAAAATAGATCAAAATCAATCATATAATGTACCTGCAGTTTAGTTTCGTTTTTAGACTAGTTTGTTTGTTCTGTGTGTACAGAGACACACAGAACAAAAACAATCTGATTTGGTTCTGAGGAGTTTTAGATGCATAGTAATCGCATCTTCTTGATCATGGACCACAATGAAAAGCTACCATGAGTTTTTTCATAAGGAGCCAGACAAGCAGGAAGTATGGAGTTTAGCAAGGGATTACAGCAACTTCTAAGCAAAAACGGACATGGAGGACATGAAAGCAGGACTGCTTATAAGGTAAAGCAAGCTATTTAGCATTAAAAAAAATTCCTTTACTGATCCTTTAACTACTCTAACAGAAAATTTGAAGACAGACTATGAAAATAGATTTCTGGTTTAATGGCCAAGGAACTATTTCTGTGACTTCAGTTGGGTTAAATCTCTTCGGCCCTGCAAGGTTTTATCCCTTCATGACCGGGCCATTTTTTTGCTATGTGGCACTGCATTATTTTAACTGACAATTGCATGGTCGTGCTACACTGTACCTTAAAAAAAATATATGCCCTTTGCTTTCCCCCCCACAAATGGCTTTCTTTTGGTGGTCTTTGATCAATTTTGGTAAAAAAAAATCCAAAAATATGCAGTTACTGTACTGATGACACTGGCAGAAAAGGGTTAACATAAAGGGCGATCAAAAAGTTAAATGTGTTCTCTGGGAGTGCTTTATAACTGGGGGGGGTGCTTTGACTGGGGAAGACAGATCTGTGTTCCTGCTTAGCAGAAACATAAGAGCTCCATCTTCCCCCTCTGACAGAACAGCGATCTGCTTGTTTACATGGGCAGACTACCGTTCTGCCTCTCTCGGGAACTATTGCGGGGTGCAGGCGAACACGTGCGTGCCCCAGACCTGGAACTAGAAATGATGTACAAGTACGTGATTTCATCCAGGAGGGCCGCCCTGCCGCAGTAGATCTGTGTGGGGCAGTCCAGAAGAGGTTAAACTATTCTTAATGGTTATTTCTCCCTCGTCTTCCAGGACGGCACCCTGAGAGTAGACTGGCTCACCTGACAGGAAACACAATCAAAATGAGGTTTAAAAGGCCCCACCCCTCCCGTGTGCCTCAGTTCTGATTGTGTTTCTCTTTCAGCGAAACGTTTGTTTTTTTCCTTGTGACCTAAGGCCTGGGGCTGGTGGTCCCCCCCCCCCCCCCCGCGGAGCCCGGACCGCAGGTACTGGGTGCCGTTGGGTCCGGTGTAGTTTGCTACCCCCCCGGGGGGTTTCCCCTTCGTCTTTGTCCAGGGGGGAACAGGAGAAGACACAGACTCCCCTGGACGCCGGAGTCTCCTAGGAGGGCAGGGCTCTCCAGTGCTCCGAAGAGGCCACATCCTCTCTCCCCCCGCCTGGTTCCCTACCTTGGAGGTTGGGCTAAGGCCTCCGCTTCCTGCTGGCTCCGTCCGGGGGTTTGCTGGACCGCATGGCGGGTAGTTAGGCGCCGCTCCGAGCGGCGCCAGGAGCATCTGGGCGCTTGTTGGTGACGCGCACGGCGCCGTGACGTCATTCCGCTCCCACCGGCAAGATGGCGGCCCCCACCGGGCGAACGCTGCAGGCGATCGGGGCGCACTATAAAGCAGCCAGGGAGATAGAGGGGCCTGGCGGCCTCAGAGCGTGTTCATGGAAGCCTTTTCCTTGGCACAAGACGCTACTATGGAGGAGGACCGTCTGTTTCCCATGGCTGCAGAGGAAACCACCAAGGGTGAGTCCTTCCTTTTTCTTAGGGGAGTTTTTTTCTTCCAAACAACCCCCCCATCCCCTAATCCTGGAGGTTAAAGACTAATGGGCATATGTTTCTCCCTGATATGTTTAAGTGAAGACCCTGTTGCCCAGGGGGAGTCCAGCAGAGTGGCTAAGCCTCCTAAGCGTGTTAGGAAGTGTGGCAATTGTAGTGACAAATTACCAGCTGAGCATAACAAGCCATTCTGTTCTAAGTGCATCTGTAAACTAACAGGGAAGGAAACCTCACAGATTATGAAGCAATTTCTCTCGGTTCAGACCGAAATGCTATCCACCCTAAAGGAGTTTCAACCTTCCCTAAATAAGAGAGACATTGATTCTCCGGTTCCGGGCCCCTCCTCCCAGGAATCCTCTTCTGCCTCTCGTCCGTTTGTACCCCTACAGGCTCGTAGAGTGTACCCCTCGGATTCTGAGGAGTCCGAGTTGACCTTGCGTAGTGAAACCCTGGTTGACAGCCAGGCGGAGGAGGAGGAGGAGGATGCCAGGACAGGAAAATACATGTTTCCTGCTGACATGGAGGGCCTTCTAGCAGCTGTTTATGCTACCGAACATATTCAAGAACCAGCAGAGCAGGTCTCAGCTTAGGACAGGATGTACATGGGTTTAATAAAACCTCAAACCAAGACCATTCCTGTCCATCAGTCACTAAAAGACATTATCCTCAGGGAGTGGGCAGAACCTGAAAAAAGCTTACCAAGTTTCAAAACTTGGAAACGCCGCTGTCCCTTTAAGGTGGAGGTAGTAGACACCTTTTTTAAGGTCCCTAAGCTTGATGCTCCCTTGGCTCAGGTCTCCAGACAGTCAGACCTTTCCTTTGAGGACACAGGCAGTTTAAAGGATGCCATGGATAGGTGTACCGGCACTTCTCTCCGTAGAGCATGGGAAGCCAATGCAGCCGCCCTTGGTCCTGCATTGGCCTCAGCCTGCGTGGCAATAAATGCCGACGCCTGGACTTCCAGGCTTCTAGACCATCTCCCCAGTTCTTCCAAGTCAAAGGAGATACGAGATTTCCTCCAGCTTATTAGCGGGGCAGTGGCCTACTTGGGCCTCAGCCAAGACCGGGGCCCTTATTAATGCCTCTAGGAGGGCTGTCTGGCTAAAAGCCTGGAGGGGCGATCTTGCCTCTAAACGCCGCCTATGTGCACTCCCCTTTAAGGGTTCCCTCTTGTTTGGGGATGCCTTCGATCAGGCTTTGTCCAGGTCTTCTGAGAAGGGGAATAAATTCCCTTCAAAACCCAGGCAGAGTAGGAAGTGGTCCTTTCGTCCCAGCCAGAGAAAGATTCCGGCCCCGGACAAAAGACCATCCACCAGCCGACATGGGCCTTTGGTAAAGATAGACCAAAAGGGGGGATCCTTTTTTCCAGTCCCAAGCCTTACGGGAAGGACACCAAGTGACGGGAAGGTGGGGGGCAGGCTCTCCAGGTTTCTTCCCGCCTGGGAGAGCATAACCCAGAGTCCCCATGTCCTGCAGATAATCAGGGAGGGTTACCGTTTAGAGTTCAGAGAGCTTCCCCCCCCCCGACCTTTCTCCTCACTCACCTCCCAGGGGACTCCAGCAAGCCGTAGGCCTCTCCCAGAATATTGCAAATCTGGCAGAACAGGGGGTCATAATCCCAGTCCCACCAGACCAACAAGGTCAGGGAGTATACTCCCACATTTTTGTTTTTCCCAAGCCGGACGGCAAGTTCAGATTGATAATCAATCTGAGACCCCTGAACTCCCATCTCCTCTACAAAAGATTCCGGATGGAGAGTGTTCACAGCCTCAGGGGTCTTTTGTTAGAAGGCGTCTTTATGGCGACCATAGATTTGAGGGACGCCTACCTGCATGTCCCGATTTTTTTCGGGACATCAGAGGTTTCTGAGATTTGCCCTCGCCTCCGCACAGGGAATTCAGCACTGGCAATTTGCTGCCCTCCCCTTTGGTCTGGCCTCCAGCCCAAGGGTGTTTACGAAGGTCCTGGCAGAGGTAATGGCTCATCTACATCTGAAGGGGGTCTCCCTCGTCCCCTATCTAGACAACCTTCTGCTCTTCAGCCCAAGTCAGGATCAGCTCCTTTCGGACCTGACCGTCGTCATGACCACTCTGGAGTCGCTTGGTTGGATAATCAACAAGCAAAAGTCCTCCCTTCTGCCGGAACAGCGGAAGGCATACCTGGGGGTTATCATAGATTCCAGAGAAAAGAAGCTTTTTCTTCCCCAAGAGAAGTTCCAGAGGCTTGTGACGACGATCGGGTCTTTAGTGGCTACAGAAAATCCCTCCCTCAGAGAGCTCATGAAGCTGTTGGGTTGGATGACCGCTTGCATTCCGGCGGTCCCCTGGGCCCAACTACACGCAAGACCGCTTCAGAGGTTCCTCCTCTCCGCCTGGAACGGAAAGGAGGACACTCTCGATTCCCGGGTCAGGGTCCCGATCCTAGTCAAGGACTCCCTAGATTGGTGGCTTCACCACCAAAACCTCCTGAAGGGCCGTCCGTGGAGTTAGACCAATCCAGTGAAGGTCACTACGGATGCCAGTGCTTGGGGTTGGGGAGCCCATGTACAAGAACTGCGGGCTCAGGGATCCTGGGATCCACATCAAAGGCGGACCTCCTCCAACTATCGAGAATTACTGGCAGTGGGAGAAGCTGTGAGGGCATTCGAAGAAAGAATTCATGGCAAGGATGTCCTGGTCCTTTCCGACAATGCTACGACAGTCGCCTTTCTCAACAGACAGGGAGGCACCAGGTCCCAATCTCTCCTGACACTCTCCCTGGAGATCCTGGGTTGGGCGGAACAGAGAGTACCCTCTATTCTGGCAATCCACATAAGGGGAGCCACCAATCTGGAGGCCGACTTTCTGAGTCATCGACCCATTTTTCAGGGGGAGTGGGAATTGTGCCAGATAACCTTCGACTGTGTTTGTCGGCGGTTCGGGGTTCCGGAGATTTCTTGCAGGGAAAACAGAAAAGTGAACAGATTCTTTTCCCTTTTGCAGGGACAGGGTTCTCAGGGGGTGGATGCGCTAGCCCAGGCCTGGGATTTCCGTCTGGCTTACGCTTTTCCCCCGCTGAATCTGATCCCAAGGGTCTTACAAAAGCTGGCCTCCTCGGAAACCAAATTAATCCTAATCACTCCTTGGTGGCCCCGGAGATCCTGGTTTCCCATTCTGAAGCTCTGGTCTCTAGCTCCCCCGCTTCCCCTTCCTCTGCAAGCGGGTCTCCTGCGGCAGGGGCCGATCTCTCATTCGAACCCAGGGTTCTTCATCCTGACAGCATGGCTCTTGAGAGGCGGAACTTGCAGCAGAAGGGCTGCTCGGATAGAGTCAGATACCCTACTATCCAGCCGCAAGAAGGTCACCAGACACATCTACGCAAAGGTCTGGACAGTCTTTTCGCGTTGGTGCACCACAAAGCAGATCTCTTCTCCCAAAACTCCCGCCATCCTGGAGTTTCTTCAGGACGGCGTGGAACTAGGCTTAGCTACCAGAACTCTAAGAGTCCAAGTGGCAGCTTTATCATACTTTTTGGAGAAGAGCCTCTCAGCGGACCCTCTCATCAAGAGATTCCTGACAGCTAGGGACAGACTTTCTCCTGTGCAGATTTCCAGGGTTCCCACATGGGACCTCTCCCTGGGCCTGGATCAGCTGACTAAGGCATCATTTGAGCCTATAGACAGCATTTCTGTAAAATTTCTTACAATTAAGTTTACCTTTTTGTTAGCCATCACGTCTGCCAAGAGAGTTGGAGACTTGCATGCTTTTTCTATCAAGGAACCCTTTCTGCGGGTTTTTGAAGATAGGGTTATTTTGACTCAGGATCCTCTGTACCTTCCCAAGGTGGCAACCAGGTTCCATAGGTCTCAGGAAGTGATACTTCCTTCTTTTTGCGCAAATCCCAGCAATGAAAAGGAAGCCACTTTCCATTGCCTGGATGTAAGACGCTGCATTTTAGTTTACCTAGAGAGGGTTAGTGAGTTCAGAACTTCCCCTCACCTTTTAGTTAATTTCTCAGGGAAGAAAAAGGGTCAACAGGCAACTAAGGCTTCCACCTCCAGATGGATTAGGCAAGCTATCTACTTGTCCTACACACAGGCAGGTAGGCCACTTCCTGTTATTAAGGCTCATTCCACGCGTTCTCTGGCAACCTCCTGGGCAGAAAGGGCAGGAGCTTCCATAGAGCAGATCTGTAGAGCAGCAACCTGGTCCAGCCGGAATACGTTCCTCAGACATTATAGAGTCGAACTGCTGTCTCCTCAAGACCTGATGTTTGGTAGGAAGGTCTTACAGACGGTGGTCCCGCCCTAAGGTAGGCCTGAGGATTACTTGCTTTTCTCTCAGGGTGCCATCCTGGAAGACGAGGGAGAAATTACCAGTTACTTACCGGTAGCTGGATTTCTACGAAGTCTTACAGGACAGCAGGCCTACTTCCCTCCCTTTTACTTCTATCTAAATTCCTCCTTTTTTTCTTAGTCTCTGTTTATACCGTGTTCTAAAGAGCGGTTACTTATCTTAAACTGAGGCACATGGGAGGGGTGGGGCCTTTTAAACCTCATTTTGATTGTGTTTCCGGTGAGCCAGTCTACTCTCAGGGTGCCGTCCTGTAAGACTTCGTAGAAATCCAGCTACCGGTAAGTAACTGGTATTTTTCTTCCATTTTGGGGTATCCCCTCAGACACCCTATGCTTGCCTTCTCTCTGTATTTAAAAGCTGGAAAATGCTGGGTAGCATCATACTATCGTATATTTTGCCACACTGTATATGACCTGTTATTTCACCTATGCAGTCCATTTCTGGCTCTATGAACACTGTCATCGATTTTTCTGGAGATGTTTGTTTGCACTTTGACCTACATTGTACATGATGGCTTATGATTTTTAACAGGTGTGAATGTCATTGTGTCTTTGTTATTGTGCATACCCTTTTTAAAATAATGAATTATGGGGGGAAAAAGCAATTTTTAGTGGCACTACTGGGTTTAGACTAAATTGGGGTTTCATATGCTAAAATTAAGCGCTGTGTGATGGGGGTATCTCAACAGGGCAAAAGTCAAGAAAGCAGTACAGGCAAAACTAGCCTCTACCATCTAAGTACAAAACAAACATCCCAAAACCGTAGTAAAATAACACCTCTTAACAGCAGATTAAAAACGCATACATAATCTAAAGGTGGTATTTTTAGATGAAAAGGAAGTTTAAGTGGTTTCCAAAACGCGGACTTCAGCAATTGGCAGCATTGTACAGAGGCAGACTTGGGGGCACATTTGGGTACAGGGGAAAGAAAGTGTGCCACAGTGCAGCTTATGCTTAGAATCTGATCCTACTTGCTGTACAGACTGCTTACAAAAATCATAGCCCTTGCACCCACAAGAAACCCCATAATTACTGTGTTACTAGAGGAAATCGGGCACACACAAACATCAAGACAAAAGATAATTGTTTTTAAATTTAAACTCAAACTCTACCATTATATTTATTTGCCCAGTGTTGATGGTCAATATAAAGTAAAAATTTAAAGTGTTCTCGGCATTGGTTGTCAGTTGGAAGAAAAATCAATCGTGGTCATTTTGGAGGAAAAATTGCCAGCTTCGGTTGGTGATTAAGAGAAAACATGTCCTGGTGTTGGTGGTCCGTGGAAGAAAAATGGCAAAGGCACTGCTGTTAGTGGAAGGAAATATGAGCATAAATGGTCAGAAGTTTTGTCAGTGGAAGGAAAAATGCCCAAGTGTCATTGGAGAGATAGGAAGCGCATCAGTAGTTGGGGGGGGGGGGGGGGTTGAGGGAATACTCAGGTGTCGGTGGTCATTGGAAGACAAAATGCCCCATGATTGGTATTCTGTGGCAGAAAAAAAAGGCCCAGTGTTACTGGTTAGTGGAAGGAAAAATGTCCAAGATGTCAGTGGGAAGGAGTGTCCAATCATTGATGTCAGGAGGAGAATACAAAATAGAATGACTCTTCCGTTCATGGACTGACACCGCAACAATCTTGACAAAGTGGGTATTGGCCTTCATTCAGGAGTGACTAGGCAGAAACTTGTAGAAAGTGTTAATCACCTCAAACATAGTACAGTACTGCCCAGGGGGCGGTCCCTCTGGGTATAACCCCCTTCCTGCATCTCGCAGCTCTGTTTTTGTTTGTCTAGCAAAGGAGAAGGACATGGCTCCCTTTAGGCCCATGGGCCGGGAGGTTTATTTCAATTTTTTGTTCCTGTGATCAACTGCCGACTGGAAGACAGCCTGGATCCCAGTGTCAGCCAGCGAGCGTGTGCTGACATTAGATACGCACTGGGTCGTCCACAACATACCTGTTGGTCTACGGGTGGCTGGTGAGCTACAAGCTCTGGGGCATGCATATGACCGGTCTAGATGGCTGAGTCACAGTGCACCGGGCTGACAGTCACCTCCATAACCACACAGAAGATGGTCTGTCTGGGATTCTTCCAGCATAATCCACTCAGGAAGGGTAAGTAGTAATCCCCTGCTTCGGCAGGAGGACATGGCTGGACATTACCGGGGAGATCGAGTAGGGGGTTCCATCCTTCCTTTTCCTCCCTACCTTCCTTCCCTCATCCCTGGGCTCTGTGAGTTAGGCTGGCTGCTGGGGTTCACCTGGGGGGGGCTCCATCTATGGTGGGAACTGTGCTGTACGTCCGCTACTAGGGTGCTAGTGGGTGCCGCTCGGTGGCCATTTTTCTTGTGGTCCACGCCAGTTTACAGTACGGCAGATTGGCAGCCATTTTGATGTAGCTGAGGATGCAGACCGGGATCGGTCGGACAGTGAGGATGGGTCCGGGTCAGTACGCGAAAAGGCTCTGGTAGGTCTTATCGCAGTGCAAGATACTCTAAAGATAGAGAAGTCTGCAGAAGCAACAGAGGCGTCGGTCTTAAGCCGACCCGCACTGCTAAGGTGTTTCCTTGTGTGTCTTATCTAGACAAACTACTATGCAAGGAGTGGAACAAACCACAAGGTTTTTATCCAGTCCCTAAAAGTTTGGCGGTGTTACCCTTTTGAGGAGAGTTTCCTGGAAAAAATTGACCTCTCCTCCGATAGTGGACCCTCCTGTGTCCAGATTAAACAAGGTAACCACGATTCCGGTGGAAGGGGCTCCTGCTTTTAAGGACCCTGCGGACAAGAAGGCTGAGGCGGTCACCTGCTACCTATACACAGTGGTGGGCTCAGCTGTGTCAACGAGGGTTGGGGCCCTGGTGTCTCAGCCTTGGATACTATTCCTTTTGCTGTCCAGAGCCTCAAGCTATGAGGTGCCGTCTGCTCTGGCTAAAGTGTTTGGTCTGCGGACCAATCTTTCCAGAAGGCCCTAATGGATTTGCCCTTTAAGGGCGAAAGACTTTTTGGAGCATCTTTGGATGATATTAAAGATGCCACAGGAGGCAAGAGTACCCTGCTCCCACAATCCAAAAAGGGTAAGGAGCCACGCTGTAGGCAAGGGCCCTGCTTCATCGCGCACAAGCGTTTTTTCCGTCCACCCAGCGCAGCAGGTAAACTATCTTGGGCCGATAAACCGCCTGCTGAGGGTCAGAAGCGTCCCTGGTTTCGCAAGCCTGCAAACAAATCTACGTCCGCATGAAGGTCTCCCCCCCCCCTCCTCCTGTCTCATGGGTGAGGGGACGTCTTTGCAAATTTGCGACCTGCTGTAGCCCCCAAAGAAGGCTACACCTGTTAAGGCACACTCTACCAGATCTGTTAGATGACTAATGCGAAAAAGTCCATTTAAAAACTGCTTCTCAGATTAACAAGGCTGTCCACCTGGGTTTCAGTTATTTTATTTTATTTTATTTTTGTGTTGGTACTTTTAAAGAAAACAAGATATACATTTCATTAAATCAATTTATTTTATTTTTTTACTAAAATGTATACATAAAAACATTAATAAATTAAGCTGGCAATATCCATTACAAAGAATATCCTACATACTTAACCATATTTGCATAACACTTATGAATTTTGTTTTTAACAGCATAATTTAATGTTAATAAATTACCTGGAGATCGTGCCTTTCCATTGAATACAACCTTGTTTACAGGTGCCCAACCGATGACACTATTCTGCCTCTGTTCCAAGGGTCTCCAAACTTTTTAAGTAGTTTACTGTCCTTTGGACTTTCGGGGTGGGGGGGCCTGGACTGTGACCGGTTGGATTAGAAAATGCCCCAGTGTTGATGGGAGTGAACAATGCCTCAGGCTTGGTGGTCAATGAGAGATAAAAAATGATAGCACCTGTGGGTGGAATAGTGCCCCCATCGGTGTCCGTGGAAGGAGTAGTGCTCCATCATTGGTATCAGTGGAAGGAATAGTGCCCCATTGTTGGTGTCAGTGGAAGGAATTATATCCCACTGTTAGGTGTCAGTGGAATAAACGGTGCCTCATCGTTGGTGAGGAATAGTCCCTTGATCAGTGGAAGGGATGGTGACTATAAAGCTGGATAAAGGCAAGCAAGGACCACACAACTATTCAAAAACTCACTAGAACAGTACATGTGCAGTCTTGTACAAAAAGCAGTGATGTGTACAGCGGCAGTGCAGGCAGCATCCTGTTTGCAGCCGGATATGAGTTGGGCTTAGTGCTCCAGAATTCAGAAAAAGCCTTGTATTTTTGTCAATGGATACAAGGCTTCCTCTGACCAAGATTAAGGCATGTAGATGACATCACAGCAGTGCTTAGTGTTTTATTGTTGTAATGCTATTACAGTCCAATACAGCACACTCAGTGGTCACATTGCTCTGGAATGGAAGTAGTTTGTTTGGGCCAGCTTTGTCCAGAAACTTTCTAAAGTGACATTAAACATTCTACATTAAGTTTCCTATCCGAGTAGCTGCTGTAACCGTTCCCAGAATTGTAAAATTGTCAGGTGGACGTTTTCAGTCATCAGTGTTTGGAACCAAGGGAATTCATTACATTTTCTGTAATTGGATTTAAACCTCTCAATTGGAAAACATAATCTAAATGGGTTAGGGGAGTACCATCGTCCTAGAGTCAAGAATTAAGTTGACGGTTCCAGGGAATCCCCAGAGACCCTGAGAACCGACAGTGTAAAGGTGGGCGGGGAGGACTATATCGGTACAGAATAAGGTGTTTATACTCGACCAGAGTAGTACAACAGAGTAGTTATTGAAAAATTTATTTTGCATAATATACATAAAAAAACATTTAAAAAAAAACAATACATACAGTACATTTAAAAAGACACAATACAAATAGAGCATATGGGTCACCAGATGTGCAGTCCCTACAAGATGGAGGAGGGAGTGCGGGTGGACCAATGGCCCTAGGAGACAGTCGGTCTCGGGTCTCTACTAGTTTCGCGATTTTTGAAAATCGATTCGTCAGGAGACAGTCTATAGGCAAGAAGTCCGGGTCTCCCAGCACGTTCCTGGGGCAGCCAACAAAGGCAGTCCTAGGAGGAACCTGATTGCCCAAAGGGGGGAATATCTGGATAATAGGGTAGGAATCCCAGGACATAGAGTCCCGTTCAGTTCAAACGTATAAAGTGTTAACTGATGAGTTTGAGGTGGTAAGTAGCCAGCATAATAAAGCTTGAATGAAGCAGGGTTAGCAGTTAATAGTTTCAAGGGCACCAATGCTACTTTGATGTGCAGGGTGATGCGCGTATCCTGGGATCCTGGCTCAAATGCATTTTTACTTCTCTAGCATGCCAGATTAACAATAAATTAGATCTTGTGTGTGGTGAGAGTTGCTGGCTGTTTTTCTTTTTTTTTTTTTATATGCTTGCAAGCTTTGTATAATCAAAAATGTATCATAGAGTTGTTCTTTGTCTTTGATATGACCTTCTGTATGTAAAGTACGCAAGGGTTTGACCAGATGTGATCATGAGAGCCAATCCACAGCCTGTAAAAACAGGAAAAAATTAAAGAAACAATGCTACAAAATTGCAGAATATTTAGATTTTTTCCTAAAGGACACACTTATATCTTTAAAATTTAACATTTCTGCATAAAACCTTTTATTTGTTACAGGTTCATATATTTCATAGCAGACTTGTTACTGTCAGTAGGACATGCTTTTTGGTCATTACACACTTGCTGAGAAAAGCAGACACAAGGTATAACAGTTTACAGTGCCTAGAAAAAGTATTCAAACCCCTTGAAAAATTCAACATTTTGTTATGTTACAACCAAAAGCGTAATTGTATTTTATTGGGATTTTACAAAGTGGAACATAATTGTGAAGTGGAGGGAAAATAAATGTTGTTGTTTTTTTTTTACAGATAAATATCTGAAAAGTGTGGCGTGCATTTGTATTCAGCCCCCTTTACTTTGGTATCCCTAACTAAAATCTCGTGGAACCAATTGTCTTCAGGAGTCAACTAATTAGTATGTGTCACCTAGATATGTGTCATTTAATCTCAGTATAAATACAGCTGCTCTGTAAAGCTCTCAGAGGTTTGTTAGAGAACCTGAGTGAACAAACCGCATGAAGGCCAAGGAAAATGCCAGACAGGCTAGAGGTAAAGTTGTGGAGAAGTTTAAAGCAGGGTTAGGTTATAAAAAAAAATATCCCAAGCTCTCACAGAGCACTGTTCAATCCATCATTTAAAAATGAAGAGTATAGTACAACTGCAAACCTACCAAAGACATGGCCGTCCACCTAAACTGACAGGCAGGGCAAAGAGAGCATTAATCAGAGAAGCAGCCAAAAGGTCCATGGCAGTGGCACCAGTGGAAAATTGTTTGGTGGGGCGGCAAACAGTATGCCCGAAAGGGGCCAGACCGATGAATAGGAGATGGCCGCGGCGTCCATGGATAGATTCATGAAACGCATGAATCTATCCATTATGCATATAGGAGGTGGCGAGGAGAGAGGGAGCGGCACCCCTAATTGATGCACTGCCACTTATCCATGGTAACTCTTGGGGAGCTGCAGAGATCCACAGCTCAGGTGGGAGAATCTATCCACAGGACAACTATTAGTCGTGCACTCCACAATTCTGGTCTTTATTAGGGTAAAAAAACATCTCACAGCACCGGCCCCCCCGAGTCTCCGTTTTACTTACCTTACCGTTCGAAACTCCCAGTGCGTCCACGTCATCCACTTCGGTTCCCAGCCTGGCCGTTGATTGGCTAGGCTGGGCGGATTGATAGCAGCGCAGCCATTGGCTGGCACTGCTGTCAATCACAGCGGATGATGCGGCGCGCCGGGGGCAGGGCCGAGTGATACGGTCGGCGGCTATGGCCGCCGCTGTATCACGGGAGCGTGCTCACAAAAGCTTTCCACCGTGCGAGCGCCCTCGCATGAAGATGGAAAGCTTTTGCGAGGAGGAGCCCAGACAGCCGCCGAGGGACCCCAGAAGACAGCTTTCCGGGCCACTCTGTGCAAAAAGAACTGCACAGTGGAGGTAAGTATCACATGTTTGTTATTTAAAAAAAAAAAAAACTGACTTTAGTGTCCCTTTTTAACCACTTCAATACAGGGCATTAATATACCCTTCCTGCCCAGACCAATTTTCAGCTTTCAGTTCTCTCACGCTTTGAATGACAATTACTCAGTCATGGTACATTGTATCCAAACTAATTTTTTATCATTTTGTTCTCACAAACAGAGCTTTCTTTTGGAGGTATTTAATCGCCGCTGGGTTTTTTATTTTTTGCAATATAAGCAAAAAAAGAGAGAAATTTTTGAAAAAAAAACACTTTTTTTAAGTTTCTATCTTGAAATTTTGCAAAGAAATAATTTTTCTTCAGAAATTTGGGCCAAAATGTATACTGCTACATGTCTTTGATAAAAATAACCAAAATGTGTGGATATTATTTGGTCTCTGTGAACGTTATAGAGTCTACAAGCTATGGTGCAATTGATTAAAAAATTATCACATCTGATCACAGCTGATGTACTGACGTCCTATCATTTCTTGAGACCCTAACAATCCAGAAAAGTACAAATAGCCCCCAAATTACCCCTTTTTGGAAAGTAGAAATTCTTTTTTTTTTTTTTTACACAAAATTGTCATAATAACAAGTTAGTTCTCTCACACAGCACATGCATACTTACAATGACACCCCAAAATACATTCTGCTGCTCCTCCTGAGTATGATAATACCAAATGTGTGGGACTTTTACACAGCCTGGCCACATACAGAGGCCGAACATTGAAGTAGCACCTTCAGGCGTTCTAGGAGCATAAATTACACACACAAATTCCTGCCAACCTATGACATTGTTGAAGGTCCTTCATATTTCTAACCCATAGCATGTACTGTACATACCAATTACAAACCAAAATACATTCTTCTGAGTAAAGAAAATATTACCTGCTGTCTTGGTGGTGCAGTGGTCCACAGAGGAGAGCATCGGTCCAGGTAGCAGGCAGATGTGGTCAGCAGCAGCGAAAGGATCGTCCATGCAGCATGCAGGAATACTGTCCATAGTACATGCAGCAGGCAGAGATATGGTTAGTGCAGCCAAAGTATTGGTCCAGCAGGCAGAACCATCAAGTTTAGGGCCTCGATCAGGAAAGAATGGGGACAGGGGTAGAGGCTTCTCCCACCCAAATCGCTTTGAAGCCTCCGGGCAACCAGACCCTGTTATAGGAACACAGAAAACCCAAAACTGGTTTTCTGAACTCCCAACACTATTCTGGAGCCCCTCACATATGTGAGACCCCTGTGTGGCAGGGTGCAAGATCAGTCCAAGGGGCAGGCAAAAACATGGTCAACAAGCCGAGGTCAGTGCAGGTAAAAAGGCAGAAATAGGCGGTAGGCAGAGGCATAGTCGATACAGTCCAGGGTCAGTTCATGTGAAAGGTAGAAACATGGCGGATAAACAATGCAGACGGCAGGCAGAGGCATAGTCGATAGTCCAGGGTCAGTTCATGTGAAAAGCAGAAACATGGCGGATAAACAATGCAGACGGCAGGCAGAGGCATAGTCGATAAACAGGCCAGGGTCAGTTGAGTTGAGGCACTAGGTTGGTTGGTTGAGGCAGCAGGGAAATCAGCACAGAAATTGAAAACGGGGAAGTGGCAGTCTATTAGGAATTTTGGATTAATAATTTTCGAAAGTGTGATATCGCTTGAAGCATGGTGTCATACATAGGCCAGGTTGGTCGGGACAGTCGGGGCAATAGCAACTGGTGTCCTTCCTAATTCCACGTTTGCTGCACACCCGACATTTTTTTTGGAGTCTTCTTCCGGTTGCTGATGGTGGAATTCTGTCAGGAAAATGGCACTCGTGCAGTCTGCTGACACAATCAGAGCGAATTCTTTGTGGGGCAGAGCCTTGCTGATAAATCAGGGCAGTGACGACATTTTCGATGAATCTGATAAAGGGGATGGGCCTTTACGTTGATTTGTGATAAATGACGTATGAATTATAAAGGGCCATATGAAAGAAGTATATTGCAATTTTTTTGTACCAGAAAAGAGTCTTTCTTATTGAGAGATAGGGCTGCAGCATTTGATTGTTTAGATCCACCCCCCCCCATGTACTTATTATATTCGTTGATACAGCAAGGCTTTCGAACGGTACGGCGTCTCTTGTGGATAGTCGACATGATGTAAACGTCTTTCTTATCCCTCCACTTCACGGCCAAAACTTCTTCTTTCCTCAGCCTTGCCGATTGCCCCCTTTGTAGGCTTTTGGTAACTAAACTCTGTGGGAAGCCTTTCCTGTTTTTACGTGCAGTACCACAGGCCAAAGTTTTATTCAGGAATAGGTGGCGAAAAAGGGGCAGACTGGTATAGTAATTGTCCACGTATATGTGATACCCCTTTTGGAAGAGTGGGAATGCCAACTCCCATACAATTTTCCCGCTTATTCCCATATACGATGGACACTCAGGGGGCTGGAGATGGGAGTCTCTGCCTTCGTACACACGAAAGGCATTCACATAGCCGGAGGAGCTTTCGCAGAGCTTGTTTAGCTTCAAGCCGTACCTCGCTCTCTTACTGGGAATATACTGTTTTATTCCCAGCCGGCCAGTGAAATGGACCAGGGATTCGTCCACAGAGATGTTCTGTTCCGGGATGTAAAGTTCAGCAAAGTTCTTATTGAAAAAATCTATTAGGGGGCGACTTTTATATAATCTATCAAGGTCCGTATGATTTTGGGGGGGGGCACTGCGAGTTGTCGCTGAAATGCAGGAACCGTATGATCATGTCATAGCGGAACCTGGACATCGTAGCTGAAAAAATTGGCATATGGTGGATGGGCTTTTTAGACCAATACGAATGAACTTAATTTTTTTTTGTAAGTCCCATATTCAGCGTAAGGCCTAAAAACAATCGCATATCCTCCATTGTTAGGGGTCTCCATACAAAGGGGTGGGCATAGCATGAGTTGGGGTTGTTTTGTATGTACTGACGTGCAAAAAGATTTGTTTGGTCTATGATGGTTTGAAGGAACTCATTAGGGAAAAATAAATTAAAAAAATCGATTTCAGAGAAACCTTCGGTGTTGGCCTGCACACCTGGCTGTGCTGTGAAAGGGGGCATTGTGGCTGACCCTGTGCTAGAAGGCAGCCACAACGGGTTGGCCAAGCCATCCGGTAGATGGGTTTGGGACCTACTTCCTCGGCGTGGAATTTCAGAGCTTGTACTGGGCCCTTCCTCCTGGGGTATAGCGCCGTTAGCATTTGCTGATTGGCCACCGAGCTGGTAGATGCCTGGGGTTCAGACCGTGGTACTTTTGGACGGACTACTTCCTTCTCCTCCGATTCGGATGTACTGATTTGGGGGGGCTCGTATTCCGAACCTGAATCGAAAATGGACTCAGTACTGTGATGGGGCGGTGAGAGCTCACCGCTGCTCTCATCGCTCTGGGCTATAATTTGGTATGCCTCTTCTGTGGAAAATAATTTTCTGGACATGGTGGCAGGTACTCGGGTACTTCTGATGGGGGTGACGGGTGCTCTTGATGTGGGTGACAGGTACTCAGGTACTCCTGATGGAGGTGATGGGTACTTCTGATGAGGGTGACAGGTACTCCTTCTTTTTTATGGGGGTGACAGATACTCAGGTACTCCTGATGGAGGTGACAATTACCCTTGATGGGGGTGACGCGTACTCAGGTACTCCTGATGGAGGCGACGGGTAATCAGGTACTCCTGATGGAGGCGACAAGTACTCCTGATGGGGGGCGACAGGTTCTGAGGTACTCTTGATGGGGGGTGACGGGTACTCGGGTACTCTTGGTGGGGGTGACGGGTACTCGGGTACTCTTGGTGGTAGTGACGGGTACTCTTGATTGCGGGGTGACAGATACTCTTGATGGGGGGGCAGGTACTCTTGATGGGGGGGGGGGGTGACAGGTACTTGGGTACTTTTGATGGGGGGGGGGTGACAGGTACTCTTTATTCGCGGGGGGGGCAATCTGGACACTTTACACTGTAACTAACTGTAACTCACTGTTTCTGATATCTCCTTCTCACACAAGATCCGTGTGTGAGGAGGAGAGCCCAGAGACAGCGGTTACAACGCTGTTTGTTTACATTTGTGATCGGCTGTGATTCGACACAGCCGGTCACGTGGTAAAGAGCCAAATTTCATTGGCTCTTTACCCAGATCGGGACGAGGCAATGTCCAGGGGACGAGCCTCGTGCCCGATCACCGCAATTCGCGCGCACGATCGCCGCGCTGCATGCGCCCGGGACCGCGCACGCCAGCTTGTTGTCTAAGTGACCGGCTGCGATTGGAAACAGCCGGTCACGTGGTAAAAGAGACAATTCTATTGTCTCTTTACCGCGATCCGGGACGGGCTGTCTCCGAGGGACTCGCCGTGTCGCCGATCGCCGCGCTCAGATCTGTGAGGAACCCGCAGTAGCGCCGAGAAGGGATGGACGTTGGATAACGTCCACTCTCATCGGCGAGGGGTTCCTCCGGACGCGATTTTCCTATACGCCGGTATGGAAGGGGTTAAACATTTAAATGGTTTTAAATAGTTTATATTCTAGTTTTGTATGTTTTACATATTTTTATTGTTTGCTGATTGTTATTGTTTTATGGTTACCTGTTTGATCAATGTAGTTTTTGGTCCTTTTTGTACTGTTTCTATCCCGCCAGCGCATCGAGGCACGTGTATAAGACTTCACTGTTGTTTTATAAGCATTTTAATAAATAAATAAAAAACCACCAAACTACAGTATCAACCCAATGCTGTCCTAAGCAAGCAGGACGACATGGAGAACAGGCTCCAGTTTGTGGGTCTGCCTGAGAAGGCCAAAGGCTCAGACCCAACACACACACACACACACACATTCCTTGAAAACCTGCTCATTAAAACCTTCAGCAGAGAAGCCTTCTCATCCACATTTGTGGTGGAACACACCCATCGCCTGGCTGCTCGCCCCCTGGCGACCGGAGCCTCCCGCGCACCTTCATAGCCAAGCTCCTGAATTATCGTGGCCGGGACACCACCCTGCGCCTCACCAGCAAGAGAGGCAATATCGCATTCGGCAACATCCATGTCACAGTGTTTCCAGACTTCTCCGCCGAGATACAAAAGAAAAGAGGACAGTTCACATAGGCAAAACGGCTATTGCGCACCCACCACCTGCTGTTCCCAGCGCAACTCCGCGTAATCCGAGATGGTAAAGTCCACTTCTTTGAAAATCCCTCTGTGTTCCTGTCCTGGCTGGAGCATCGCGACGCGGCTGGTACTGCACCCACCTAACCCTTCTGTGAATGTCAACCTTACTTACCCCTGAGAATGGGTCCCCCTGGACTAAACCCTGCAGACTGCGGAGCGGTCACTCTCTCTTGAACTGTGAGTTCGATTTATTTTTTCTTTCCCTCCTGTGCCCACTTTGATATACCCAGACCAGCTCTGGAGTTGCCTGTCCCCCTTGCCCCCGCTCCCCCTCAATAGGATCAACCTCTCGATGCCCTATTTTACATTTTTATTTCTATTATTACTTTCATCCTCTTATTGCCCCCCCCACACACACACACACACCCAAATGACCCCAGCCGCTCTCGGACTATTGTCTGTACCCCCTTAAACTGCTGGATGTTTTTCTACCTCGCACAGTTGTGCACCTTTCCGTTATTGATCATCCCCCCGAGACCAATGAGGATACACCTGGACACCTGATATTTTTTTTTCCTTTTTTCTTGTTCTGGCGTACATCACTGACTTTTCACAATATGTTTCCCTGCCCAGCTGCTGCCCCCACGGTCATGGCGGGCTGCTATTTGTTCACTCTGCCAAGCTGGTCCAGTGTAGGCAAAGTTTATGTGTTACGTGTATTGGTATATCTATGCCTGACTCATCTTGTATTTCAACTAACTCATTTCCATTGGTTGCTATACATTCATGGTCAATTGCCCTTTTTTCTGGCTCTGTGTGACCAGTGCTTGCACACTTCTGAGCTTTGCAGCCTGCTCACACATGTATGTGTATGTTCTGTTTTCACTGAAATGCACATTGTCCTGTACTGTCTAAGATGTTTACATATGTTACTGGAGAGCGCTCCCTTCTGGTCTGACTCTGAACTTCTATACCCCAACAATGTTTTGGTCTCTCTTAAATTAGTCGCATGGAATGTGCACGGGCTGAGAGCCAAACCTAAACCTGTGGCTGTCCTTTCCCACCTCAAGTCTATGCGCATGGACGTCTCTGTCCTCGTGGAAACTCATATCACAGGGCAGATGCAAATGTTGCTAAAAAAGCCCTGGGTTAGTTGGTTATACCAAGCCCCCTATACCTCTAGCTCTTGTGGTGTTGCTATCTTAATTGCTTAGTCAGTACAATTTCAGTTCCACCTTCTGCAGTCAGACCTGCAGGGCTGGTACCTGTTCGTCCACGCCGCCATTGGTGGCCTGTAGGTTCTCCTTATGGCATTCTATATACCACCGCCGTTTTAAATTTTTCAACCTATCCAGGCTACACATGACAACACTAGATCCAAGGTAGGGGTTAGCCTGGACCCCACCAAGGCATTTCATTCTGTGGAATGGAGCTCTTTGTGGGCGTGCCTCCGCAGGTTCGGCTTTAGCCTCAGATTCATCAAGTGGCTCCAACTCCTCTACCAGGATCCCACTTTCTAATTCCAAGTCAACGGTAAGATATTGGATTCCTTCTCGCTGTCCCTGGGTACCCAACAGGGCTGTCCCATATCCACTCTACTGTATGCACTAGCTGTGGAGCCTCTGGCCATTGTCATCAGGGCACATCCCAACATCAGGGACTTCCACATGGACCAAGGTCCTCAGTCTATATGCGAACGACATGCTCTTATACTTGGAGGACGCCGGCCCCTCTCTGGCGGCAGCCCTACAGCTAATAAAACAATTTGGAACCAGGACTACAGATCAATTGGTCCAAATCTCAAATTCACCTATTGGATACCACTGTCCCTACAGCTGACCAAGCAGCACTCCCTCTGGTAAGAGCAAGCAAGATCAAATACCTGGGTGTGCAATGCTCCAAAACCCCTATGGTTTATACAGATCTGAACCTACAGTTGAACCCCTTTCTGACCTCCTTAAAACTAAAACCCAAGTCTGGTTCAGACTACCTCTTGGAGTCATGGGCTGCATCAATTTGTTAAAAAATTATTCTCCTTCCTTTCCCTTCCGGCATTATCTATTTTGGTATGCTCTCCTATATATTGCTGCCCGTGTCTTCAAATCCATGGAGTCCATACTCAATAAGTTTTGTATGGGGCTCCTCCTATCGTAAACTGTTGTGGCGAACTCTGAAATGCCCTGTCCATCTTCGAGGTACTGCTTTACCTGACCTTACATTTTACTACATTGCCTCACAACTATCCCACTTTTTCTATTTCAGTCAGCAGGATAGGGTTAAGTATTCCACATTGATATGCTCCTCTGTTGCCAAGGTGGTGGCCCATTCCTTCCAGATCCTCTTTTGTAGTATCCATGGGTCCTCCCATATTGGCAACAGCCATCATATGCTGTTTCATCACTGCAAGATATGGCAGCTTGCAATAGCCATTACCAAGGCCCCTGCCCTTCACACCCACACACCTCTGTGGGACAACCCCCAGCTGCCCGAACTGCTGAATATTCCTGATTACAACCTATGGGTTGCCAGGGGTGTCATATTCTTGTCACAGTTTATTGCTAACGGCTCAGTCAAATAATTTCAAGCCCTCAAAAAGGACTTTGGCCAACCTAATGATTTTTTGTAGGTTTTTGGCTGGTTCATTACTACATATCTTCTGGTCATGTCCTAGCTTGAAGAATTTCTGGGGGGAGGTTCGCTGCATAACACAGACATTTACAGAGTATGTCATCCCAGACGATGCAGTGTTCTTTCTACTACATCTCTCAAAAATCCTGATAAAAACCTACAAAAAATCATTAGCTAAGGCGTGTATACCTCTTTACTGGAAATAGCAGAGTCCACCGACCACCACGTATTGGAAGGTGGAGGATGTGAACAAGATGGAGGATTTAGTCCTTAATGCGCAGCATAACCGTGAGAAATACTCAAAAACCTTCTTTGGAATATAATCATTTTCTCTGATGAGGGGACATGCCTTTTGGGGTCATAGTTTGTCTGTAGACATCTGTACAGCTCTGGACCTAGTTACTCCATTATATACACCCACGCTCTGGCTCCCCCTCCCTTTTTCTTCTCTTTTCTCTTTCTACATATTTTTACTCTTTCTTATCTTTTTCTTTATACTACTCACCACATAATTTTAAGTGAAAACGTGAAAAGGAATTGGGGAGATCCTGTTGCCTTTTGACACTCAGGTACATATTGGAATACTTGCTATGTATGCTCATTGCAATCTTTTTCCTGCTGTCGACCATTAGGTATTCGGAGGATGTACAATGTTTGAAGTATTGACACGCACTGTTTAAAGTGTTTGTAAAGTTTATGATATGTTTTGAATTGGTTGTAATGATGGGATTCTCGCCCTTTGTTGGTGTTCAAAAAAATGTATATTTGAAAAAAATAAAATAAACAAAAAATGGTAAAAACAAAATTTAGTCAGGTTTACTACCAATGATGGGTCTCGCACATCATGATAATCAAAGGCTTAAAACAAGCTGGAATACAAAAGCCCTACAGCTGGGACACCGTTTTAATTAATAACTCTAAGATGGGAATTACATTTGCTTCAGAGAGATTTTCTCTCTTTGCATGTGGCATCTCCAGGACAAGACATGCAGGGAAATCTCTCTAGTAGGACACAGGCAGTATAAAAGTTAGTTAAGAGTTAAAACTCCTTTTAATTTCTAAAGCCAAAACGTTTTTACATTTTGGATATAGTTACGTTTAAAGTGGCAGATGGATGAGATTTTTTTTAACAGAAGTTGGATGAGATATTTAAAGTATATATATTCCCTACAGAAGGATCAAAGTGTTGTGTCCCTTACTCTTAGCCCCATCCAAGTTTTCATGTAAGGACCACTCTGAAAAAACGAAGTCTTGTTCAAGAGGTTTAAGAGGGCTTTGTTCTGTCTCCGCTGTGGGAGAAGGAGAATAACAATGGAATGGATTACTTCACAGCCATGAATGTGTTCTTGATATTAAACTGAAAGGCTGATGTCAAGTCTTCAAGCAAAGATGAGCCTTCCTCAGACATTCGTAGCTTCAACGACTAAGTGAAAAAGGGCGATCTACTGTATTGTTGCATATTCAATAGCCTTTATAATCTGTTTTATGTTTGGTCTCAGGGACAGTCTCCTTTGTATCCTGCAACATTAAACGTACAGCTAACTATTATGTTATTTGGACATAATATTAAACAGAATATGGGCCATGACCTGAAACTAGAAGGAAAAATGTTCCAGAGTGACAAAGTATTATTTTAGCAAAAGAGCAGAGAATGCTTGCAACATACCTCCAGCTGACAATGCAAGTCAATCAACAGTAAGTGAATTTAAAGTGGTTTTAAAGTCAAAGTTTTTTTTTACCTTAAAGCAAACTTCAGGGCTGTCTTTAAGGCAGGGCAAAGGGGGAGCTGCCCTGGGCCCCATCATTGTTGTAGGGCCCAAAGCAGCTACCTCATACCTGCCAACTATCCCAGTTTAAATTACCTTGTGCCTTGAAGTTTTAGTCCCATGCTGTGTGCCGATGTCTCAGTATTAAGTTCTGTTACCAGTGCTGCCCAGCTCTGCCCTATTGTTGTCTACAGATGACTCACCTGAAGACTCTGTGTGTATATGTAAATAACTGGCATTGATATGTAAATAGACAAAGTGTGAGGAGAGGTGAGCCAATCAGAGGCATCTTATCAGAAGTTATCATGCTGATAACAGAAGAATGGAACAGGAAAAAGCCATGGGGCATAGTGCTGTGGAGAGAGAGATAAAAAAACACTGCAGATATATGTGCCCAGCTCAAATGGCATTAATTGGGTTTACATCCACTTTAAGGCAAATACATATTTTGTATTTTGTTTTTGATATATAAAATAACTAGCTTAGGGGCAGGACTCAGGAGGGCAAGCAATTAGGCTGGGTACACACAGGCAGAATGTCAGGAGACATTGGTCAGTTAAAAAACAAGTTTGACATTTGGCTCGTGTATATGTTGGTCTATCTGGCAGAAGCTGGCTGTTTGGCCAAGTGCTGTTGGACGAGCATGCTTGAAAACCAGCAGCCGTCTGACTCTGGATTGGCGTTGATCGGAGTATCCTTCCTCTTGTTAGAGCACAGTGGGGGAGATAGCTGTACTATTGGTGGATGGTTAGTAAAGCTGCTCCGACCAGTTGCACGAAAAAAAACTGTTAGTGTGTACCAGGCCTTAGAATGGGCAGGCACACACACATGAAATTGACTCTAACTGATACGCTGACAAGCAGTGTGCAGCCGCACAGATGATAACACCTCACCGGCATTACACGTCCATTCCTGAGTCACAGTGACAGTTTCTCTCCACACCAGGTGGTGCCTTCAGTCCACACCAGTTCAAACAGCACTGACAGTCCTGCTCCCGGCTTGTCTTGCTCCCATCCTGTAGGCCTGCATATGAGGCTCCAGCTGCTCCGCTCAGCTTTCTTGTACCATGACATCACACGACCAACTCAGGCACCGGCGCCGCCTGAACACATTGTAGCAGGTACTCAGGTCATCTTGGCTGGCTCCATATTTTTTAGTTGCAACCTTTTCCTGTCACTGGTATTTACTGGCAGGAGAAAAGTGACAGTTTTTTTACTAGCTGCCAGTAATACTGACGTTGGCAAGACCTGCAGCAGTGAGAAGAACTGGCTGTTGGAAGTCTTGGAAAGAAAATTGTAATGACGTCACCATCAGAGGCTTTGGTGGAGCCTCTGACAGTGACGTCAATACGTTTTTCTTTCCAAGACGGTGGATTGGAGTATGAGATAGGAAGTAGAGTGAAGCTAATGGAAACACTGCGGCTTTTGCAATCCATGTTTTATTGATTTGCCGACTGATGAATACTTTCCTGTAAGTGCAAACGTATTCCTTTATTTATTTTTTAACAGAAACGTTTTTATTAATGCAAAAAGAAAGAGAAGAAAAAAAAAGAAACAGTTCAGAAAGTAAATCAGCAAAACTGTGGTACAGCAAGATTCAAAACAATACAGAGTACATTACAAAATGATTACCGAGAGAAGTACAGAGTAACATACTAGATGAAGACCCTAACGGGTCTAGGTCGGGTAACAGGATAAGGTGAAGATTACCTACTGATATTTCAGGGCAGTGAGCAGCGTCCTGCTGTAGGGGGTAGTGTGTAGGTCCCCTCCCGCCAGACGGCATCAGAGAACACCCAGCCAGTCATGTAGAACATTCCAGAGTCCAAGATTATCTTCAGTTATGTCACTGTGTAGAGGTTGCTCTAGCCGTCACCCATGACCCCCAGACCCTGTCAAACTTCTGAGGGCATTTACGGCCCATGTACGTCAGTTTGTAAAGGGGTAGTACTGAGTCAACCAAGGCTAGCCACTGAACCACTGTGGGGGGGGTCAGCAACTTCCATTGGCGTAACAGTGTTTTCCTGGCGTAAAAACAGAGATAAAACAATTGCAGTCCAGCATGTGTAGACTGTGTCACACCCTCCGTGATACCTAGAAGGAGGACTTTAGGGTCTAGTGGCACCCGAAGTCCCGTATCGGCGTTGATTTCCGCCACCACCCCATCCCAATAGTCCTGAATGACCGGGCAGTCCCAGATGACATGGTAAAACGTTCCCGTCTCCCTCTGGCATTTCGGGCACTGGTCTGACTGAGTACGAAATATCCGGGCAAGCCGTTGGGGGGTGTAGTAGGCCCTATGTAGAAACTTCAATTGGATAAATCTGTGTCTAGCAGAGATTACTGTCGGTATGTAGTGAGCCAGTGCGGACTCCCAGTCATCTTCCGAGAGGTCCGGGATGTCTGCCTTCCAAATTCGGTGAAGGGGGGAATCCCCTCCCGAGCCATCACACGTGAGTCGAAGGTAAGTGGAGGATACTATTCTATCAATCCCACGGGAGATAAGGAATCTCTCTATCCCATGTGGTTCAACCGAAGTTAGCCTGGGAAACTGTGCCTGTGCCGCATGTTTCAGCTGCAGATACCTAAACAGCATCCACGAGGGGAGCCTAAATATCTCACGTAGTTCTGGGAAAGAGAGCAGCGTCCCAGCAGGCATAATATGTCGAATTTTCACTATTCCGTATCTGGCCCAGACACTGGGGTCCGGGATAGATCTGAAATGTGGAAGTCTTGGGTTGCCCCATAGCGGGTGTCAGGAATGGTCCCCCCTGTTGGTAAATCTGCCTGTTAGTCTGGCTGCAGTACCGGCCTCCACCAGCAGGGGGTTCCTGGTCTTCTGGAGCTCACAGCTTTTCCTACGTTCAGGTGTGACCTGAACGTAATTAACACACCCCCTATTTATACCCGGCGAGCTCAAGCAGAGCTCGCCCTGGTATCTTCACACCTTCTGGACCTAAGCCTGTACCCTGACCTGTATTCTGATCCTGATTTGGTACCTTGATCCTGTTCTGATCCTGATCCCGCCTGGACTTGTCTGCCCTGCATCCTGATCCCTGATCCCGCCCGGACTTGTCTGCCCTGCTTCCTGATCCCTGTCTCCCCTTAGCCTGTATCCTGCAGCTAGTCCATCCATCCGACCCCTGCTCCGTCCTGTCCCATCTGCTGATATCCCTTGTGTATGACCTCGGCCTGGCTTGACCTATGTGTACGGTATTCCCTTTTTGATTATATGTATATATATATTGTTGCTATCTTCACTGGTTGTCCTTATTTACTTAATTAAACACCTTTTACTGCACTAATCATATTGTCTGGTCTCTCTGTGCAGTCACACGGGTCTGATCTCTCACCCCTCCTGACAGTATACCAGGGCCATCCCTTGATTAGACGTGACTGCATTGAGGAACCATCCTGGTGTAGTACATTGCTCTAAAGCATGGATTACAATGAAATCCTTTACTTTTCTCTGCTGGCAGACGAGGATGAGGGGGCTTGTCGCCAGGTTTTGGAGGGCTGGACTAGTGACCAACTGATGGAAACTATCCGATCGGCTCATTCCTGGGTGGATAAGGGGTACATGACTTTTGATGATGTTCAGGCATTAATTTGGTTGTGTGTTAAGCCGGCCCTGTCATTTATTCCTGATGGTAGTGATGATTTCTCTCCCCCCTTTAGTCGTGACCAAGTTGAATCCCTGGTGTGGTTATTAGAGGATGACCCGGCTTATTTTGAGGAGCATTATTCCTCCTGTCCCCAGCAAAAGTTATCTGAGTGTATTGATTCTGTGCAGGCTCTGATTAGACAAGGTGTGTGTGAACCTGCTTTTGTTCAACCTGTGCTGCAGGCATGGTCAGATCTCCTGATTCCAGCCAAGCCAGTCCGTTCCAGCCCTACTATTAACCCTCTGCCTTCTCAGGGATCCATCTGTCCATCACCAATGGCAACCCCAGCTCAGATAATTCAGCATCCTACCAAATATTACTACCCAGTTTCTACTTGTACCTACCCTGCCTTTAATCCACCTGTCCGCTCCAACCCTGCTATTAACCACCTACCTTCCCAAGGACCTATCCGCCCATCGCCAATGACAACCTCAGCTTTCGCCCAGTTAATTCCACACCCTACCAAATATTACTACCCAGTTTCTACTAATTATACCTACCCTGCCTTTAATCCACCTGTAACTACTCCACAAAAACCTCCTCCAGTCACCAGCCCCGTGTCTCTGCCATATTCCAATCCTTCCTCCTACTTATTTCCATCCTCTTCATACATCACTTCTGTTAACAAACCTGCAGTGACTAAGTCCAAAAAGAAACGGAAGTATTTCCCAACTCATACCATCGTGCCAGTTACCCAGCCTGTCCCAGTGCCCTCTGCTCAACCTGTCCCAGTGCCATCTGTCCCAGTGCCATCTGCTCTACCAATTCCAGTGCCAGCCGCCCAGCTTGTGACATCTGACCAGCCTGCTCCGGTGCCAGCCGCTCTGCCTGTGCCAGCTGCTCTGCCCGTTTCAGTGCCAGTGGCTCAACCTTTTAACCCTGTGCCAGCCTCCCAGCTTGGTGTTCCTGTGCCAGCCTGCCACCCTGATGTTCCTGTGCCAGCCTGCCAACCTGATGTTCCTGTGCCAGCCTGCCAACCTGATGTTCCTGTGCCAGCCTGCCAACCTGATATTCCTGTGCCAGCCTGCCAACCTGATGTTCCTGTGTCAGCTTTCCAGTCCGCTGCCCAGCTTGATGGCTTCCAGTCCGCTGCCCAGCTTGATGACCTCCAGTCCGCTGCCCAGCTTGATGACTTCCAGTCCGCTGCCCAGCTTGATGACTTCCAGTCCGCTGCCCAGCTTGATGACTTCCAGTCCGCTGCCCAGCTTGATGACTTCCAGTCCGCTGCCCAGCTTGATGACTTCCAGTCCACCGCCCAGGTTGATGACTTCCAGTCCGCCGCCCAGGTTGATGACTTCCAGTCCGCCGCCCAGGTTGATGACTTCCAGTCTGCTGCCCAGGTTGATGACTTAGAGCCTTCGTCTGCTGCCCAGCTCGATGACCCAGAGCCTTCGTCTGCTGCCCAGCTCAATGACCCAGAGCCTTCGTCTGCTGCCCAGCTCGATGACCCAGAGCCTTCGTCTGCTGCCCAGCTCGATGACCCAGAGCCATTCGTCTGCTGCCCAGCTCGATGACCCAGAGCCTTCGTCTGCTGCCCAGCTCGATGACCCGGAGCCTATGCCCTCTGCTGCCCAGCTCGATGACCCGGAACCTTCGTCTGCTGCCCAGCTCGATGACCCGGAGCCTTTGTCTGCTGCCCAGCTCGATGACCCAGAGCCTTCGTCTGCTGCCCAGCTCGATGACCCGGAGTCTATGCCCTCTGCTGCCCAGCTCGATGACCCGGAACCTTCGTCTGCTGCCCAGCTCGATGACCCGGAGCCTTCGTCTGCTGCCCAGTTCGATGACCCGGAGCCTTTGTCTGCTGCCCAGCTCGATGACCCAGAGCTTTCGTCTGCTGCCCAGCTCGATGACCCGGAGCCTATGCCCTCTGCTGCCCAGCTCGATGACCCGGAACCTTCGTCTGCTGCCCAGCTCGATGACCCGGAGCCTTCATCTGCTGCCCAGCTCGATGACCCAGAGCCTTCATCTGCTGCCCAGCTCGATGACCCAGAGCCTTCGTCTGCTGCCCAGCTCGATGACCCAGAGCCTTCGTCTGCTGCCCAGCTCGATGACCCAGAGCCATTCGTCTGCTGCCCAGCTCGATGACCCAGAGCCTTTGTCTGCTGCCCAGCTCGATGACCCGGAGCCTATGCCCTCTGCTGCCCAGCTCGATGACCCGGAACCTTCGTCTGCTGCCCAGCTCGATGACCCGGAGCCTTTGTCTGCTGCCCAGCTCGATGACCCAGAGCCTTCGTCTGCTGCCCAGCTCGATGACCCGGAGTCTATGCCCTCTGCTGCCCAGCTCGATGACCCGGAACCTTCGTCTGCTGCCCAGCTCGATGACCCGGAGCCTTCGTCTGCTGCCCAGTTCGATGACCCGGAGCCTTTGTCTGCTGCCCAGCTCGATGACCCAGAGCCTTCGTCTGCTGCCCAGCTCGATGACCCGGAGCCTATGCCCTCTGCTGCCCAGCTCGATGACCCGGAACCTTCGTCTGCTGCCCAGCTCGATGACCCGGAGCCTTCATCTGCTGCCCAGTTCGATGACCCGGAGCCTTTGTCTGCTGCCCAGCTCGATGACCCAGAGCCTTCGTCTGCTGCCCAGCTCGATGACCCAGAGCCTTCGTCTGCTGCCCAGCTCGATGACCCAGAGCCTTTGTCTGCTGCCCAGCTCGATGACCCAGAGCCTTCATCTGCTGCCCAGCTCGATGACCCAGAGCCTTCGTCTGCTGCCCAGCTCGATGACCCAGAGCCTTCGTCTGCTGCCCAGCTCGATGACCCAGAGCCTTCGTCTGCTGCCCAGCTCGATGACCCAGAGCCTTCGTCTGCTGCCCAGCTCGATGACCCAGAGCCTTCGTCTGCTGCCCAGCTCGATGACCCAGAGCCTTCGTCTGCTGCCCAGCTCGATGACCCGGAGCCTATGCCCTCTGCTGCCCAGCTCGATGACCCAGAACCTTCGTCTGCTGCCCAGCTCGATGACCCGGAGCCTTTGTCTGCTGCCCAGCTCGATGACCCAGAGCCTTCGTCTGCTGCCCAGCTCAATGACCCAGAGCCTTCGTCTGCTGCCCAGCTCGATGACCCAGAGCCTTCGTCTGCTGCCCAGCTTGATGACCCAGAGCCTTCGTCTGCTGCCCAGCTCGATGACCCGGAGCCTATGCCCTCTGCTGCCCAGCTCGATGACCCGGAACCTTTGTCTGCTGCCCAGCTCGATGACCCGGAGCCTTTGTCTGCTGCCCAGCTCGATGACCCGGAGCCTTTGTCTGTTGCCCAGCTCGATGACCCGGAGCCTTTGTCTGCTGCCCAGCTCGATGACCCGGAGCCTTCGTCTGCTGCCCAGCTCGATGACCCGGAGCCTATGCCCTCTGCTGCCCAGCTCGATGACCTGGAACCTTCGTCTGCTGCCCAGCTCGATGACCCGGAGCCTTTGTCTGCTGCCCAGCTCGATGACCCGGAGCCTTTGTCTGCTGCCCAGCTCGATGACCCGGAGCCTTTGTCTGCTGCCCAGCTTGATGACCCGGAGCCTTTGTCTGCTGCCCAGCTTGATGACCCGGAGCCTATGCCCTCTGCCCAGCTTGATGACCCGGAGCCTTCGTCTGTTGCCCAGCTCGATGACCCGGAGCCTTCGTCTTCTGCCCAGCTCGATGACCCAGAGCCTTCGTCTTCTGCCCAGCTCGATGACCCGGAGCCTTCGTCTTCTGCCCAGCTCGATGACCAAGAGCCTATGCCCTCTGCCCAGCTCGATGACCCGGAGCCTTTATCCACTGCCTGGCTTGACACCATGAGCCTTCCCCAGCAACAACTAGTTGGAGCGTCCGGAGGCCGCTCCTTTGAGGGGGGGTACTGTCAGGAATGGTCCCCCCTGTTGGTAAATCTGCCTGTTAGTCTGGCTGCAGTACCGGCCTCCACCAGTGGGGGGTTCCTGGTCTTCTGGAGCTCACAGCTTTTCCTACGTTCAGGTGTGACCTGAACGTAATTAACACACCCCCTATTTATACTCGGCGAGCTCAAGCAGAGCTCGCCCTGGTATCTTCACACCTTCTGGACCTAAGCCTGTACCCTGACCTGTATTCTGATCCTGATTTGGTACCTTGATCCTGTTCTGATCCTGATCCCGCCTGGACTTGTCTGCCCTGCATCCTGATCCCTGATCCCGCCCGGACTTGTCTGCCCTGCTTCCTGATCCCTGTCTCCCCTTAGCCTGTATCCTGCAGCTAGTCCATCCATCCGACCCCTGCTCCGTCCTGTCCCATCTGCTGATATCCCTTGTGTATGACCTCGGCCTGGCTTGACCTATGTGTACGGTTTTCCCTTTTTGATTATATGTATATATATATATTGTTGCTATCTTCACTGGTTGTCCTTATTTACTTAATTAAACACCTTTTACTGCACTAATCATATTGTCTGGTCTCTCTGTGCAGTCACACGGGTCTGATCTCTCACCCCTCCTGACAGCGGGGCATGAGGTGAGATGGAGTCAGGGGCCGCGGTAGCCGCAGTGACCCTCTCCCAGACCTGAATCGTGGTACGCATTGGAAGGGTAACCTGTGGAGTAGCCCTGGGTCCCTTATAGACTAAATTAGAAAGAGTTGAGTAGGAGCCAACAGCAGCAGCCTCAAGGTTCACCGCAGGATTGGACCTAGTCTGCAGGAACCACCACCGTACCGTGACTAAAACCGCTGCCCAGTAATATTTTTTAAAGGAGGGTAAGTCCAGTCCCCCCGAGGATAGAGGAAGCTGAAGCTTGCGCTGTGCTATTCTGGGAGCCCCCCCACCCCAAATAAAGGAGGAGACTACACTATCTAGCTTAGAAAAGAAGGAAGCAGGGATGGGGACCGGAGTATTTCGGAATATGTAGAGCAATTTAGGGAGGAATACCATCTTCAATAGATTTACCCGTCCCACCGGAGTCAGGGGGAGAGTCTTCCAGGTCTGGCATTTTACAGTCAGGGCTTGTAGGACCGGGTACAAATTGTCGGTCAGGTAGTGATTCAGATCGTTGCTAATATCAATCCCGAGATACCGGAACTTAGTGACTCTACTCAGCGGCGTCAAGTCCACTGCAGGGGGGGAAAGGTCAGATAGTCGGAACAAACTAGATTTACCCCAGTTGATGCGAACCCCAGAGAACCTACCAAACCTGTCAATGATCTCGAGGGCCGCCACCAGGGAGTGAGAGTCATCACCAAGATACAAAAGAGTGCCGTCAGCGTATAGCGACACCCTTTCAGTCAACGGTCCGACCTCCAGGCCCTTAACCTCGTGCGTCGAGCGAAGCATGATAGCCATGGGCTCGATGGCCAAGGCGAAGAGCCCTGGGGACAGTGGGCAGCCCTGTCGCGTCCCCCTGCATAAACTAAATGGGGGCGAGATCTTGCCACCAGTGCGCACCCTGGCTATAGGCGACTCGTACAGCAGTCTAATCCAGTTAATAATCTTAGGACCAAACCCAAATTTAGTCAACACTCGCCACAGGGAGTCCCACTCTACTGAGTCAAAGGCCTTCTCTGCGTCGAGTGAGGCCACCGCCCCATTAGTGTTCTGTTCACGGAATAGTGCTATGTTGGTGTGGAGCCTACGGATGTTTATGTCCGTACCTTTACCTGGCATGAACCCCATCTGGTCACCATGTACCAGTGAAAGGATCACTGTGTTCAACCGATTGGCCAGGATCTTAGTCAGAATTTTGGCATCGACATTGAGCAAAGATATAGGCCGATAGGATGAACACAGCTCCGGGTCCTTCCCAGGTTTAGGTATCACCACAATCACCGCCTCCCTCATGGAGGTCGGGAGGCTCTGTCGTTCCAACGCTGTGGCGAGTGTGGTGTAGAAGTGGGGGCCTATCACCTCAAGGTTGGTTTTGTAGAACTCTGTGGGGAGTCCATTGGGACCAGGGGTCTTGCCCGCCTGCAAAGATTTAATAGCCCCCTGGACCTCCTTCAATGTGATGGGAGCTTCAAGCGTTTGGCTAGCCGCGGATGTTAGGGAGGGAAAGTCCAGAGAATGCATGAATGTGTCTAAATCATCCAGGGTATATAATGCCCTGGACGTGTAAAGTTCCCGGTAATAACGCTCAAACCTGGCATTGATCAAGACAGGGTCCGAAAGTAAGGTACCTGTCTCATCTCTTATATTTGCTATACATGAGCTTCCCGACCGCTCAGTTGCCAACCAGGCTAGCATCCTACCCACTCGCTCCCCCTGCTCAAATATTCACTGTGTCTGAGCGAGAAGGAAACGGCGGCATGAGGCAGCACGGATGAGTGCCAACTCTCTGTAGGCGGTAAGCATGTCTGAGTGCGAGCCCTGGTTAGGTGAGTCTGCGTATCTATTCTCTAGTCTCGTAGCCCGTCTTTCGGCCTCTGACAACTCCAACCTGGACTCCTTCCTTACCTTGGAGATATTATATTGATATCTGCCTCTGGCATAGGCTTTAAAAGCGTCCCAAACCACGTATTCCTTTATTAAACCGACTTCTATTGATATACTACATCTTGAGAGTTTTTCCTTTTATGTTTTTGAGCACCATGAATTATTAGCTGGAAGTTCCAGACACTACCAAGGTCCCAGGGATACCATTATATCCCTATGCTGGGTGAGACTGCTGTGGCGGTCATCGCTATCTGGTAAGCAGATTATTCAATCACCGTGTCGACTGACGCACTTTGTATGCTCTGTGTGAAGATTTTGTCACAATTTTCTTCCTGCAATTTATCCTTATTTGCCTGGATGGATATTATTACATAGACACCTATGGACTTTGCCTTAGTTTTTTTTTTTTTTTTCACTTTTCTTTTCCACTTTGGTATTTTTTATATATTTGTTTAAAAATGTACAAATAATTTTTTTAATTTATTTAGCGCTGCATCCACTTTTGCATATATATCTTGGTTTAAGTTTGTGTACTGGACTTTTTTGATGCTGGCAGCTCTTTTTCATTTCAATTGTGATTATATTAATATACATCTGTTTCTAGCGTAGCGTTAGCCTTCGGGCTTCTTTCTTCCTCTAAACAATCACATATACCCAGTGAAGTGAACAGCCTCAGATGATACACAAAAGATGAAACACATCATTCTACATGTTATCTGCTGTCTTCTCTTCCCTACATCCCTTTAAAAGGGCAGAAAAGTGGTACAATCTTTCTTCATCTGTCAGGAGCACAAAGAAGTGAGCAGAGGGGATACAGGAACAGTGAATGAGGACTGGTTGGAGTAAAGGAACACCACCCCCCCCCCCCTTCACACTGAAGAAAAACTGCTTTTTATAGACAAGCTTTGTTTTAAATATGTAGTATGTCTGGCAGCTTACCTTTCTCTCCATGTGTTCATTAGAGGCCAGGCTCTCTTATCTGGCTGCCTTTATCATCTCTCCTCTCTGTATGGCTCCACCCCAGGCCATTTTGGCTTGTTCCCGACTTCTCCTGTTTGCCTGTGACCCCGACCCTTGGCCTGTCCCTTGGTTATCCTCGTCTGCCTGTTGCCCCGAACTCAGCTTACCCTTCACTATACCTTGTGTCCTGAGTGGCTGCTTCCCCTCACTCCCTACGGAGCGTGACCTAGGGGACTCCAGGGGCCGCGACCTGGACCCAGTAGCAGTGAAGGCCATCCTCACCACTAGAGGCTCTGGTGAATACCAACAGGGTCTTAGACTCCGCGCCCTGGGAAATCTTGGGCTCAAGGTTCCTTTAGGATCCCTGTCTGTGCCCCAGCAAACCTCTCCGCCATATCCACTCTGTGGTTCATCCACAGCAGTCTGCTATAGGGTTCACTACCTTGTGGTGCACCCCTGCCTCCAACAGGGTGCACTTGTCATCTGACCACAGGTGACCTGACATTTATCTCATGTGTCAGGAAAACTTGTCAGAAGTGACTCATGCTGATAACAGAGGAACGAAGCACCAGAGAGAAATTGCACTTAGAGCTATGAAGAGAGACAAGAAAACACTACAGATATACAGTCGGTGCTTTGCTCCGATTCTATGACTGAGGTTTACAACAACTTTAAGCTCTGCTGTATAGTAGATTGCAAAAGGCTGATACCAGGTTAAATTCAGATAGTTTAAAGCCTTAAGCCTCATACACACGATCAGACTTCCAACTGACTTTTCCATGGATTTTGCTCCAAGGGGGGTTGTCCGTGAACTTGGTATGCATACACACGGTAGGACTTTTTCAGCCAACAAACACGAACGTAGTGACTTAATAGACGCACTACGTGATTTTTCTTCTCTTTACCACCACCCTTTGGGCAACCTTTGCTATTGTTGTCTGATCTTTAGCATTGGTTTTGAGCATGCGTGTTTGTACTTTGGACTTTAATCCAATGGACTTGTGTACACACGATCAGATTAGCTGACGTAGGACATTTGTTGCCGGAAAGTTTGTCTGTTCACACAGTGAACATTTTGTCCGATGAAAAAGTTTGTCCGATGGAGCGTACACACAGTCGGATTGTTTGCAGAAACAGGTCCGTCTGAGGTTTGTTGTCAAAAAGTCAGTGTGTACAGGCCTTAAGTTTTGTTGAAAAATAAATCAGCACAATGAAACACTATCTATGAATGGATGATGGATATACTGTATGATTGAAAGGTTTTTAAATGCAAGCAGTGAAATATGCCCATAACCAAAAGATGTGAAAAAAAGTATTAAAATTACCTATTTGCAACCACCATTGCCACATCCCTGGAAATTCTTGTGTAACTACAGATGTGAGAGATAAAAACAGTTGTAACATATTTTCACATCAACCTAAAAGCAAAGCACAAAATTGTACAATTTCCCCCACAGAACTATGTTATTTTTTGGAGGTAGAACTACTGTCTTGGTGTTGAAGTGTCGCATTGAATAAACTTTGATCTACACATAGTAAGCAGCAATAATAGAACTATTTATCAAGAACCTAGCTGTTCAAATGTGATTTTTTGCATTCAGATGATGCTTGGTTGTGAACATATCACTTCTCGCTCTTCCCAGGCCTTTTATTGTCGCTGTGTAAAAAGTCACATGCATTTATAATTCAGATTTAACTATTACAAGTACGCCACAGACTCCTCTGTGGCGGAACCGGAATGTCCCAGAGCTGCACTCCGGACACAGTTTGGGTCCCTGAACGTTGAGCTCTCGGAGACCCCCATTGAAGGTTTAATGACCTTTTTTGACAAACTTATGTGTATGTGTTATATTCATTGTCGTATATTTCCACTGTTACATAACAGTAATTTGCCGATTGGTGGACTACAGAGAAAGGAGTATACCCCGCTGTATTCACTATGCTGTTTAGAAGCATCAGTGTTACATTACTGTGAATTGCATTGTAGTGGGTTAAATTTTTTCATGTACCAACATTTGTATTCAAAATGATTAGACCCCACAGTGCCGATTTAGGACTACCTTTTTGTCTGTGTAAACAACAACATCGGTTGCTGTTTAGCTGATGCTGGTCCACCATTTTTTTTTTTCCATAATTGTATTTTTTGTATGGTGCTGTTTTTTTGTATTTTTAATACAATTGTTAATGGATAGCGCTAATTCTCAAATTTGAATGCCAACTCCATTGAGAGCAATGTGCAATTTTTATGATGAGTTCCCTGAATGTAAATCTAACCCATTCATGTTTTGCTCATCATTATTTGCCAGAACTTGCTTCCAAGTTACAAGATATCAAGAAAGTGTCCTTTTATATTTGGTAAGGCAAGTGTGGGACACATTACTATTGCAATTTACCTGAAAAAAAACAAAGACATTTTGTTCTTTAAAAAGTGCAAAATATTAGACAATACCAATACGGAAATACCAACCGAAGCTGATCTAAAAACAATAAGAATCATCTTTTGTAAAGGGGGTAAATTAAAAGAAATTAAATGAAGATTTCAAATTTTTGGAACATTTAAGAATTCCTGTTACTATTTTTCAATGATCAATACATTTCTAAGGACAATCCAGCAAGAAAATGATAGCGTTGATTACCTACCAATGCAGCAAATAATGATGTGAAGAAAGCTTACTGTGGTTGAGTAATCCCACACCATTGAACCAACAACTGGCACAAACAGAAGGCCACTGAAGAAAAATGTTACTTCCGCTGAAATCACCTGCACTGTGGATATAGTAAAGATGCAATAAGATGAACATTTTTGAGACTTTGATAACTTCTACAGACTCATATGGCAACAATTACTACTGTAAAAGGGGTCAGCTGGAAGAATTTTCATTAGCTATACTTGCTCAGTAAAAGAAAACATTTGCAAACTGATAAAAGGCTTAGTGCAATACCAATGAGGGGGCAATATTCCTCCTACTAATACCAATAATGAGGCACTACTACCCCCACGAATACCAATGATAGGGCACTATTCCTCCCACTAATACTAAGAATAGGGTACTATTCCCCCAACTAATACCAACGATGGGGCACCATTCCTCCCACTGACACCAACAATGGAAATTATTCTTCCCACTAATACCAATGATGAGGCACTGTACCGCCTCCTACCACTCACAGGCGGCATTATGTAATCTTTTTACCACCTCTGATTACCAAGTCCGAAGGCATTTTCTACTTTCAATGGTCACAATCCGGCTCTCCCAAAGTCTGAACGACCGTAAACTGGCCCTTTGCCTAGAAAGTTTGGAGACCCCTGGTTTAGATATTTTTTGGTGCAGTAAACGCAAATATTTGCTGAATGACTGTTCTTCAATAGAGATGAGCTTCAGGTTCAGGTCAGACAGGGGTTCATGGTAAACCCTAGCTATTCGCAGTCCTGGCGAAATAATGGGGCAACTTGTCTGCCCTCTGTTGATGGTAATAATAATGCACTGCAAGGGCCCTTGAACTATAGTTAGTTGACTTAGAATAGCTTGAAATTAGGTCTTTGTTATGAGCCAGTCCCCTTACTATAACTACAAGAATGAATAGACTGAAGATGATGCAGCAGTGCAAAATTGGAAAGTAGCAGGGCAATTTTTATTGCAATTTTAGTCATATTTTCCAGTGCTGCATCATCTGTGACCTGTTAATTTATAACGATAGTTTGATAGAAATATCTACAAATACAAGTGATGACAGCCATTAAAAATATACTGATATCACTGATCTCTTAGAGGAAAATTGGACTGAATATTTTAGTTCCTATTTTGATACTACTATATTGGCCGAAAAGCTCATTCAAATTTTTTCCACAGAGTATATTATATGCCCCTTCAACTCTTTCATATGCACAAAACGGACGCATCAAGTTGTCATAGATGGCAAAGAGAAACCAGCAATTTTCTGCAAACGATCTGGAGTTGCGATAGAATTTGAACTTTCCGGTCTCAAATTGCTGCCTTTATTGCCTTTTTCGTTTGGTCTCCCCAAATTTTGCAACCCTACGTGGTGCATATTATGGATTTTTGAAGCCCTAGATATTGCCGCCACACAAACACTTTTTAAGAATTCTACTATATTATGCTAAAAATAATATTGGTACTTCAATGAATGCATACTGACCCTACCTGTATAAAATTCAAAAAAAAAAAAACGAATAATTTAATCTTTACCGCTTTATAAATTAACATATAAATCCAGGGGCTGTTCATCCAAATTTAACAAGATTTGGGGTGAGTGGCTAAACCTTACTGATACACTTGACATGACTACTATATAAATCCATGTTTTTGAGCTATGTCTGGATAAACGCTTGTCCGCTTTTTATTTTGTCGGTCATAAAAGCACATGATAGGTTTCATCCTTGTTGACATCTTTTTGTACAACTTGTGAAGTACGCTCTTTTGTGTTTTTTTTTGTTTTGTTTTTGTTTGCTTTTCTTTTACTTTACCATTTTCCCAAATTTTACCTATTGTAATAACCTATACTGTAGGTAGTTCTGCATTACCTGTAGGTAGTTCTACATTACGGGTTAATGGTCTGTTTGATCTGTACATTCATGTACCTGCTCTATTATTCAGCCCATGCTGTCATTGCTGATGGTGAACAATAATGAATAATGATTCCAAGTGTCTATAAAATAATGAATATGTGTGGCTAGTCACCATTCATTACAGGTCGACAAATTATGGTTATCCACCATTCAATTCTCTACAGCCACACATATTCATTATTTTATAGACACTTGGAGTCATTATGGTGCACCATCAGCGTCCCTACTACCACATCTCCAAGGACAGACACTCTAGATGGCTCTCATCCACTCAGTACTGCATGTTGACACTCTGAGCCTCCATGTAAGTAGGGGGGTGGACATTTTCCCTCCTCCTGGCTTATTTTGCTCTTTTCTTTTCCCTGTTAATGGGGCTAATATTAGACTATTTTGGTTTTATATATATATTTTCTTCACAAATATGTCGTATGCACCTGCTCCCGATGAGGTGGAACAATCATCGAAACGTGTTGAGCTTTCAAGGGTGCATACGCACATGTTTTTAAAGAGGAGGTAAACCCTGATGGGTTTTACTTCCTCTTTGTTTCCCTGCACAAGTAAAGCATAATTATGTGTCACTTACCTTCAACCGAAGCCTAATTTCCTCACCTCCACGAAGCGTCCATCTTTCACCCTCTTCCTTCTGGGTAGCGCGGCTCTGGCTTTGTGATTGGCCGGAGCCACGATGACGTCGATCTTGTGGGAGCCGCCAGTCATGGCACGATCTCATTTAGAAACAGCACAATCTCGGTTTCTAAAGTGTACCTGCACCGTTGTCTTAGGTTAAGGAGATATTTCGAGCACCTACAGGTAGGCCTTAATCTAGGCTTTACAACCCCTTTAACCTACAATGTATTATATGCTATGTATTTGGTTCTTTATATGGAGCAATATTGGTTCATGATATCATAAACAGTACAGTACTTTGTTCTATAGATGTTTAGCACTGGTCCATGGTTATTATAACAGTAAACCATCCACATGGTAGCCTTTACTATAATGCATGCCATGTTGTGTATACTTGTCTAATAAATGTTTTGACCTCTTATCCGGTTCCTCTTATGTTTCTCATTTAAAGTTCCAACCCCTTTTCTAATTTAGAAATGAATCATAGCCTATACAACCAAGCATTTTGTGTATTAACAGTATACCACAAGTGCACGTTATAAAATGACTCATACTTGATATGAATAAAGATAATAAAGAAATATATAAGGGCATGCAAAGACAGCGTCATTTAGGATAGGTTCCTACTATTGTGATCTGAATTATATCTCATTTACAGTGCAATTATGTAGTTGCATTTTGGATGTGGATTCCAAAATTATGCTGAAATTGCACCAAAATAATACAGGATACTTTTCCAAAATCGCTTTGTGCTGTGTTGCATTGATGTGAATGGGCACTATTGAAAACAATGTGATTTAAATTGTCATGTGATTCCGTGAGACTCAAATCGCATCTGAAATAGCACTAGTGTGACCCAGGCCTAATACAGAGCTTCAGCCTAGTTTCAGAAGTACGATGCAGGAACCAAAGCTATTACAGCGCCGGTTCCCACATCACTTCTCTCCCGCAGGCAGTTCGCAATTCCCTCTGCGAACCACTGTGGGTGTCAATGCATTGTTATTGATACCCCCAGAACGGTTCATAGATCGCAGTGCCCATGAGTTCCGATTGTGATTTAGTAGAGGTTTAAATGCCTTTCTGGTTCACTTTAGAGGCATGTATATTCATGAGATACACTGGGAAGTACAATGATATATTTTATTAAATATACAGTATACCTCTACATCCTCTGTAATTGGAGTCTGTGCATTAATTGAAAAGGTTTGTAAACGCACATGGTAATGAGTATAGGAGGATCCTTTTACCAGTCCACAGAGCTGAGGTTCACCTAAAACGGCAAATTGGTTTCCTACAACAAACACCCACCATTGATCAATCCAATTTGCTGCAAGGTTTGTGTGGACTGATTTGTTTTTTAATGAATTACACCCTGACTGTGGCATGATAATAACAGTACAGTACTCACCAAGATATTCAGAGCTGTTTAAAGATGGTAGAATTGTATGTCTGAATGGTATTTCCCAGTCAAAATTTTCTATCCTACAAAAAAAAAGAGGAAGTAAGCATATATTTAGCAGAAGACTAAGCATTGTTTGCCAAGAGAAGTGAGGGAAAATTCATAGGGGTTCTATCTTTAAAGGGGTTGTAAACCTTCCTGTTTTTTCACCTTAAAGGGTTTGTAAAGGAAACATTTTTTTTTTATCTTAATAGCTTCCTTTACCGTAATGCAGTGTTTTCATGTCCTCATTGTTTGGTTTTGCTCTCAAGTTGCTCTATTCCTTCTCTGATCTCCACACTTCCTGGTTGTCTGTTTCCTAATAACCACAGTACTGGGAGCTTTCTCTCTGTGGTCACTAATCAAGGAGGTGTGATTACTGTGTGTCTAAAACCCCTCAGCACCAATCAGTTTCGTTTTCCAAACCATCACTGCCCTGTATTGGCTCTGTGGCTCTGTACATCACAGAAGCAGGAAACAACATGCAAAAACGAAACTAGAAACTGTAGGTACATTATATGATTGATTTTTATCTATTTTAATTGTTTTTAAAAGGAATCAGTTAACCATTATGTCTCTATACCCTGTAAACAGTCATTTCATTTTTTATTTACAACTCCTTTAATGCATCCTATGCATCAAGGTAAAAAAACATTCGATAGTTGAGGGCCCTCCAGCCCCCCCCCCCCCTCAACGTTTACTTACCTGAGACCTCGAAAGTCCTGAGTCGAGAATGGGCTCGATCTCGGCCCGGTCTTCTCGGCTCTTCATTAGATTGATAGCAGCGCAGCCATTGGCTCCCGCTGCTGTCAATCAAATCCAATGACAAGGGTGTCGGGGGCGGGGCCGAGTCTGGCATTCATGTCTATGTTTGCAAATAACTTATTTTGTGTGAAGGTAAATAAGATTGGATATAAGAAGCCATCAATTTTTTAACCTGAAAAACTCTCCAATGGAACAGTAACACCAAACACAAGCTGCTGGGTATAATATATACAGTTGCAATAAAAAGTATGTGAACCCTTTTGGAATGATATGGATTTCTGCACATATTGGTCATAAAATGTGATCTGATCTTCATCTAAGTCACACTAATAGACAATCGCAGTCTGCTTAACCACTTAAGCCCCGAGCCTGTTTTTCAGATTCGGTGTTTATGAGACTTAAACTTTTTTTTTTGCTAGAAAATTACTTAAAACCCCCAAACATTATATATATATATATTTTTTTTTTCTAACACCCTAGAGGATAAAAAGGCAGTCATTGCAATACTTTTTGTCACACCGTATTTGCGCAGCGGTCTTACAAGCGCACTTTTTTTGGAAAAAATTCACTTTTTTGAATTTAAATATAGGACAACAATAAATTTGGCCCTATTTTTTAATATATTGTGAAAGATAATGTTACGCCGAGTAAAATGATACCCAACATGTCACGCTTAAAAATGGCATGGTGTCAAACTTTTACCCTTAAAGATCTCGATAGGCGACGTTTAAAAAATTCTATAGGTTGCATTTTTTGAGTTACAGAGGAGGTCTAGCGCTAGAATTATTGCTCTTGCTCTAACGATCGCGGCGATACCTCACTTGTGTGGTTTGAACACCGTTTTCATATGTGGGCGCTACTCGCGTATGCGTTCGCTTTTGCACGTGAGCTCATCAGGACGGAGTGCTTTAAAAAAATGTTTTTTTTGTTTTCTCATTTATTTTTATTTATTTTATCATTTTTTACACTGAAATAATAACAAAAAATTGATCACTTTTATTCCTATTACAAGGAATGTAAACATCCCTTTTTAATAGAAAAAAGCATGACAGGTCCTCTTAAATATGAGATCTGGGGTCAAGGAGAGCGGCGGGAGGGGGGTGGCCCTCTCCCGCCAGTGATAACGGTGATCTCGCGGTGAATCCGCCGCGGAGACCGCCGTTATCGTTGACAGGACCGCTCACTGAAGAGATGGATATCTCGGTTGTGGCAGCAGGTGCTGCCGTTACCGAAATATCGATCTTAAAAAAAAAAAGGACGTATATAAACAATGAGTGGTCGTTAAGTGGTTAAACTAATAGAACACAAAGAATTAAATGTTACCATGTTTTTATTGAACACACTATGTAAACATGCACAGTGCAGGTGGAAAAAGTAAACCCCTAGACTAATGACATCTCCAAAACTCATTGGAGTGAGGTGGAAAGTGAAAATAAAGATTTATTTTCACTTTCCATTACACCCCCTTGTGGGGCTTGCTAGGGGGGCAACAGCTAACATACCTTAACGCGGTTAAAATGTATTTTTATTTAATTGGAGTGAGGTGTCAGCCAACTGGAGTCCAATCAATGAGATGAGATTGGAGGTGTTGGTTACAGCTACCCTGCCCTATAAAAAACACACACCAGTTCTGGGTTTGCTTTTCACAAGAAGCATTGCCTGATGTGAATGGTGCCTCGCACAAAAGTGCTCTCAGAAGACCTACAATTAAGAATTGTTGATTCGCATGAAGCTAGAAAGGGTTATAAAAGTATCTCCAAAAGCCTTGCTGTTCATCAGTCCACAGTAAGACAAATTGTCTATAAATGGAGAAAGTTCAGCACTGCTGCTACTCTCCCTAGGAGTGTCCATCCTGTAAAGATGACTGAAAGCACCCCAGTGTGAAAGGGGTCTTACTAATGTTATGCCATTTGAATAGAAATTAGAAGATATATCTAGTGGTTTAAGTATGTTTTAGCATCAGAATGTCCTGATACAGATTAAAGCATTATTAAACCCAATATATATATATTGGAAACCTACACACACCAGGGATAATGCCACCGGGTCGTGGATACTCCAGCAACTGTCCCGTTTCTGTGATCCAGGTGGATCAACTGTAAATCATATACACAGGATTTCAGGGGGCGTTTGTATTAAACCCAACCCCCCCCCCCACATCGGGACTGTGATTTTATACGGCAAGGGCTGCACCCTTTAGTGACACACCCCGAACCCACTCGTGACCACTGTTACCTCAACAAGGGACCCCTCTTTCCGCAAATTCAGCGAATGAGATTTTTATGCGGTACAACTCTCTGGCCCCTGATGATGGTCCTCTGCTAACCCAAGAGACCAGAAACGCGTCGGGCATTCTCCATTGTCCCTCGGAGAGTGTGCTTTTTATCATGTTGTATTATACACTGTGGGCCAGATTCAGGTAGTCCAGAGCATCTTTGCTCTGGAGTAACGCTTCTCATTTGCGTTGCGCTGCCGAAATTTTAGGAGCAAGTGCTGTCATTCACGAAGCACTTGCTCCTAAAGTTGCGGCAGCGCATCACAAATGAGCCGGCGGAATTCAAATTTAGCGGGTACGGGGCGTGTAGTATGCTAACTACGCGCGATCCCGCCACCAACGTACTGCGCATGTGTCGAGTGTCAAAACATCCCCGTGCGCATGCTCCAAAATCTGTGAATGAACGTCAATGACGTCACATTCCCATTCATGACCGTTTTACGCAAGCGACGTTTTTTTTTTTTTTTCCGACGCGATGACGACGCCTATACCTAACATAGGATACTCCAACCCCATGTAGGTATATCTATGCGCCGCGTATCCCGTCCGGAAACGTCGTATCGTCATTGCGTCGCGCCGGATTTTGATCGTGAATTGCCGATTTCCGCTCATTAACATATTTTTTGAGCGTAAATCGGCGGGAACGCCCCCGGCGCCATTTTTAAGTTGAAGTAACGATGCGATGGCGAAACTCAGTTACGCTGCTCGCATCGGAACTTCAACCCGGCGTTTCTTGTTTTCTGGTTACAGAAAACAGAAACGCCGGCTCAAAGTCACAGTTAGGCTGGCGGATCACTCGATCCGCCAGCGTAACTGTTCCTGAATCTGGCCCTGTGTTGTTAATTATACTTTATTTCTTCTCTATTCTTCACTGGGTGCACTTTTCTTACCCCTGGTGTTCCATGTCCACACACCACTGTGAGTGCTGTGTAGGGTTAGTTGGACCTTACAGGTCACTGTTCTAAAAATATCTTTTTGTATGTTGATTGGTCCATATAAAAAAATCTTTTTTACTCTGAGTCTGACCTAAAAAGTCCCGTTTCCTTGGGGGTACTTCCTTTTTCTACAATATATATATTGCAGCTTACCAATCATTAGATGCGATGACTGCATTCGTTTTTGTTTTTTAGGCTTTTTCCCCTCTGTTTTCACCTGGTGATCTGCCAAGTAACTCACTTGCAGTTGAGTGCCCCCACTCTGGATGAAGAAGCACAAGGGGCTCTTTTAAACAGAATTGTCAGTCTGGGCAGAGGAGACCATTAGATGAACTAGCAGGTTTAAATACACTAACAAATTTAAACCAAGCTTCAGCTAATAATTTGCTTTTGGAGTATAATAACACTTTAAGAAAGGTACGCTTTTTTTTTATTTCTGCCTGTGTTTCTGTTAAGAGTTCTCCTCACTGTTGGGTAAAAGGAGCAAGAAAACAGAAACACTCAATTTTTTCACAGATTAATTCTTCCAGTTTTCAGATATCAATATAAATACAATATATTTCACTGTGGGAAATATAATGGCTATTACCTCAAAAATCCTGCACACACAGTGGAAGCCATGTAAAATACAGCATAGAATATTAAGAGACATATGAGAATATAGAGATGAATGTTCTAGGAAGAAGAGATAAATAGGTGAGCACATTCAGTATATTGGATAGTGAAACACTTATCTAACAGTATAAGAAAAAAATATATAATATGTATATACAAACAGTACAATGAAATACTTCATTTCATTCTGATAAAAATAACAAGTTAACAGGGCAATCACCATTGATGTAAAATGTATCTATTTTTTGCTGTTGTGTACCTCAATTACAACCTTTTTGTTATGTGTACACTTGTTTTTGAAATGCTTAGGATTGTTTGCTTTACATATCAGTAAAGGTTCTGTGCATGTCATTTGTGAGCTCATATTCCCAGTACTTTGTAAGACCTAGACATTATGACTACTTAATACTAATCCCTCTAACCCCCCACCCAGAAAAAAAAGGTTATGTTCATACTGCATACACTGGAAATAAAATAGTACAACACTTTAAATAATACATGTAAAAAATGGTCATTCAGCTACATAAAAAAAGCATTCTACTGTACCATACTGCTCTTCACAGCTCTAATCCTGATGTCCATGACTTGACCAAGAGGGTTTATGGGATTTTCTGCAATCCTCTCATGTTATTAACTAACTCTATAGAATGTGACAGTGCATCTGCAACCTGTCAGAGCTTTAAAAGGTAACTTCACTTTTGTGGGGGGGGGGCGGGGGGAGGCAAATAAAGATTTTTTTTTATAGTGTATACAATTACGACACAAGTCATATTGTAATTGAATGTTTTTAAAAATTACCTTTTCATTTTCAAACTGCTGTAATTTTCTGAAAATGCAATATGGCTACCAGGAGGTGTTCTATACACAGAGTGTATACAGAACCTCCCCCAGAAACATAAATTCCTGCTTGTGTGATTGATTTTCCCAGAAGTCTGCCCTAAGATATAAGTCAGATTTTAGGCATCCCCTGCAAAAAAAATGTCTTTTTGGTGAGATACTCCCAATAGGAAATCAAGTATAAAGGGATGCAGGCCCAACAGCTTTCCTCATTAGATCCCTGCAGGTGCAGCAGCTGATTAATAATTTATGAAACCACTCCCATTAGATTAACTTTCCACATGCACACAAACACACATGGATTTCTTCAGAATAACAAAAGGTAGGAATCTGCAACAACCTTTGTTAAAATACTGTATTTATCGGCGTCCAGGACGTCAGCGTGAGAGGAGCTGAGTCTGCCCGACTATACCCGAGTGTACTGCGCTCAGTATATGCCGGCACAGTATTCGAAATCGGCGCGGGAAAGCGAGGATCGAGCGGGGAAGACGCCGCAGAAGGATGCCGGACCCGACGAAGAGGACACCCGAAGCCTCCGATGGACACCGCGCAAGACACCAAAACTAAGTACAAAAAACTTTTTTTCCACAGGAATGGGGGCCACTTTAGGGGTGCGCGCTATACGCGGGAGCGTGCTATACCCCGATAAATACGGTACTTGTAATGCAAATAGGTCACCCAGGGGGGAATGTTTCTCTTTCTCAACAAAAGTGGAATTATGCTTTAAAATTGTGACTGCGAGTGCATCATATTTTTTTGTCTTCTCACTTAAGATTGTAAGCTATTTGTGGAATGGTTCTTGTATACTCTTATTATTGATTTTTGTGTGGAGACTTTTTTTAGGTTATTTGTTTAGAGACAACAGGACTAAACAAGGGATATATCAAAAGGAATGAGGCATGGGGGGGGATTTGGTTTTTAACCACTTTCCCACCGCGCCATAAGCATTTTACTGCTACGGCGCGGCGGGGTTATCTTGACACGATGTCCCTGGGACGTCGTCCTTCACTTTCGCGATTGCGCGTCCCCTGGGACGCGCTCGCGAAAGTGTCCGTGCTCGCCGGGTCTAGGAGACCCGGCGCATCACGGATCACGGTAAATTGCCGCTGATCACTTGTAAACAAACCGGCGTCATTTGATGACGCCGGTTCCTCCCTCTCCTCCCTCTCCTCTCTGTACAGTGTGCGAGGAGAGGGGGGGGGAGCGGGGTGTCAGCAGCTGAGCTGTGGCTGGATCTGTGACAAATGCAGTCACAGATCCAGCCATCCCTCAATCCATCCCAGCTCTGCAATCCCCCCAGTACCCAGCAATCCCCCCAGTACCCAACAATACCCCAGTACTCGGCAATACCCCAATACTCGACAATACCCCAATACCCTGCATGATACTTTGCAATACCCCAATACTCTGCAATACCCTGCGCGATACTCTGCAATACCGCCTATGGGGATTTTTAAGTAGCGAAGTTTGGCGCCATTCCACGAGTGTGCGCAATTTTGAAGTGTGACATGTTGGGTATCTATTTACTCAGCGTAACTTCATCTTTCACATTATGAAAAAAAATTGGGCTAACTTTACTGTTTTGTTTTGTTTTAAGCACAAAACAGTTTTTTTTAAAAAACATACGTTCAATAAATTTCTGCGAAAATACCATGCAAGATAAAAAGTTGTAACGGCCGCCATTGTATTCTCTAGGTTCTTTGCTAAAAAAGCATATATAATGTTTTGGGGTTCTATGTAATTTTCTAGTAAAATAAATGATGATTTTTCCATGTAGGAGAGAAATGTCAGAATTGGTCTGGGTGTTCCAGAACGCCTGATGGCGTTCCCTGCATGTTGGGCCTCTGTATGTGGCCACGCTGTGTAAAAGTCCCACACATGGGGTATCACAATACTCGGGAGGAATAGCAGAATGTGTTTTGGGGTGTAATTTGTGGTATGCATATGCTGTGTGTGAGAAATAACCTGCTAATATGACAGAAACAATTTTTTTTTTTTTTTACAGAATTTTCAGTCGTTTTTCTTTTATAGCGCAAAAAATAAAAAACCCAGAGGTGATCAAATACCACCAAAAGAAAGCTCTATTTGTGTGAAAAAAAGGACAAAAAATTCAAATGGGTAGAATGTTGTATGACTGAGTAATTGTCATTCAAATTGTGAGAGCACCGAAAGCTGAAAATTGGTCTGGTTAGGAAGGGGGTTTAAGTGCCCAGTGGTCAAGTGGTTAAATATGGGAACTATGAAGTAGAATGGTCTGTCTCATCAAGGTAAATGCTAGCGATTAGTGGGTTTCCGTGTTTTGGATTGTTCACTGTTTGTACATCTGTGAATTTGCTTACAACCTGGGAAATATACAGTATCTCACAAAAGTGAGTACACCCTTCACATTTTTGTAAATATTTTATTATATCATTTCTTGTGACAACACTGACGAAAATACACTTTGCTACAATGTAAATTAGTGAGTGTACAGTGTAAATTTGCTGTCCCCTCAAAATAACTCAACACGCAGTCATTAATGTCTAAACCGCTGGCAACAAAAGTGAGTACACACCTAAGTAAAAAAAGTCCAAAATGTGTCCAATTTGCCATTTTCCCTCCTAGGTGGTCATGTGACTCATTAGTGTTACAAGGTCCCAGGTGTGAATGTTAAATTTGGTGTTATCGCTCTGGTGACTGAAAGTTCAACATGGCACCTCCTGGCAAACAACTCTCTGAGGATCTGAATTTTTTTTTCTCTACATAAAGATGGCTTAGGCCCTAGGCTATAAGAAGATTGGCAAGACCCTGAAACTGAGCTGCAGCACGACCATACAGCCATTTAACAGGACAGGTTCCACTCAGAACAGGGCTTGCCATGGTCGACCAAAGAATTTTAATGCACGTGCTGAGCATCATATTTAGAGGTTGTCTTTGGGAAATAGAAAATAGACGTATGAGTGCTGCCAGCATTGCTGCAGAGGTTGAAGGGGTGGGGTGTCAGCCTGTCAGTGCTCAGACCATACGCCACACACTGCATCAAATTGGTCTGCATGGCTGTCATTCCAGAAGGAAGCTTCTTCTAAAGATGATGCACGAGAAAGCCCACAAACAGTTTGCTGAAGACAAGCAGACTAAGGACATGGATTACTGGAACCGTTTCCTGTGGTCTGATGAGACCAAGATAAACTTATTTGGTTCAGATGGTGTCAAGTGTGTGTGCAGTGAGGAGTACAAAGACAAGTGGGTCTTGCCCACCATCAAGCATGGTGGTGGGAGTCTCATGGTCTGGGGCTGCATGAGTGCTGCCAGGACTGAGGAGATACAATTCATTGAGGGAACCATGAATGCCAACATGTACTGTGACATACTGAAGCAGAGCATGATCCCCTCCCTTCAGAGACTGGGCCACAGGGCAGTTTTCAAACATTATTCTAACATGATAACGACCCCAAACACACCTCCAAGACGACCACTGCCTTGCTAAAGAAGCTGAGGATAAAGGTGATGGACTGGCCAAGCAAGTCTCTAGATCTAAACCCTATTGAGCATCTGTGTTCCTCCCTCAAATGGAAGGTGGATGAGCGCAAGGTCTCCAACATCCACCAGCTCTGTAATGTCATCATGGAGGAGTGGAAGAGGACTCCAGTGGCAACCTGTAAAGTGAGGCTGCAATTGATAAGCACAGTGATGCTGCATTTGACAGGCACAGTGAGGCTGCATTTATTGACAGGCACAGTGAGGCTGCAATTGATGGGCACAGTGAGGCATTTCAATATGTTATCTATCAGTAATGATACATAATCATCTGATACATGTCTATTTATGGTTCTACATTACTAACATTACATTTATAAAAAAAATTGCACTCCCCCTCCAAAATAAAAATGAGCACTGAATTGGAATGGGCATAGCCATCCATACATGACAGTTATACATCACACTACAACATTTACAAAAAGTCCTCCTTAGGATCTGCAAAATCATTAACTAACTCGTCAACTGTATCATCTTGAAGACACTGCTCTTCACAGCCAGTAGGCACATAGCACTTAGTCTTTCGGTCATCGTGGTTCTCGGATAAATCTTTATCAGTGCCAATTTGCTGAAGACCTTTCTCCTAAATAACTAGTGACCATCATGCTTGAATATAATCGAAGAGCTACAATAACACCTGGAAAGGTATCAGCAAGTCCTTCATTGTGTAATAAAACTGCCTGTTGAGATGAAATGAGACATGACCGGAGCTTGGCAAAGGCTGCAAACTGGACAATTTCCTCGTCCTCGTCTGCTGACTTTGCGGGCATGCTGGACAGGTAAGTGTTCATTTTTTTAAAGTCAGCAGCTGCAGTATTTGTAGCTGCTGGCTTTAAAAAAAATATTTTTAACCCAGTTATGTATTTATAAAAAAAAAATGTTTTTTTATTGTTGCTTAGTTTATGTGTACATGTTTCTTTCCTTCCTTATTAGTGAAGCTATGGGAGTATGTCACAGATCAGTGGACTGTCAAACCAACAACAATTTCTATGGAAACCAAGTCAGACGAAAGTTGCTGTCAGGGGGGAATGGTATTACTCAGTCTACTGTAACTAGTTCTCCATCTCTTGATATTTTAATATGAGTGAGCCGAACGGAAGAAATATTCTACATTAAACGATACAGCATATTGTATGCCTTTTTCTGCAGACAAAGGGAATTGCACAAGATGTTATTAAAACAGTGGCTTTTGTATACAATGGCAAAACGTGTGGTCTTGCTACTTATGTTTACACTGGTAAGTGTATTGCAATATATTTCCTGATACTGGTAAGTATATCCATATGTTTGTACTGATACAGTTATGCTATAGTACATTTGTGTGAAGGGGTGTGTGTGTACCTTTTGTGTAATATATGGAGGAAATTGTATTCACTATTCCACAATGTTCTGTAGTAATCGTGCCTTAGTAGTCCAGGAGGAGTGGTACTCATTTTATGGAAAAAACAGACACACTAGTGTTGCTTTAGGAAATGAAAATAGACAGTGCACTTTGGAAGAGCTGTTGCACTCATTTTCCCCATTTTTCATTTTGTAAGGACTACCTAATCTACTAAACTCTGGGGAAAATGAGTGTAACTGCACTTGCAAAGTGCACAGTCCCTGTGCCTTTAGTAAATGAACCCCACTGTTTTTTAAACCAATGTCTTCCTTGAACACATGTACATTTTCTCTAAAACCTGCTGCATGTTCAATGTGAGGTGGCAGTGTGGCACATTTGCATTTATTGAATGTACACCAGCTATAGATTGACAATACATACAGTTATTTCTCATTTATGCTCTCAAGTACACCCTGTTTTTCTCAGATTTTATGTTATATACATATTAATATGCACATTGCATTATATGCAGTTATAAAGGGGTTATTTTAAAATGCAGATCTATATGCACATTGTTTTTCAGCAGTCATACAAGGCCTATATTAAAACAAAAATTATATATACTGTGTTTCGTGTGTGTGCGTATATATATATATATATATATATATATATATATATATATATATATATATAGAAAGTTCAAGAGTTGCTGCACTTAAAATCATTTCTTTATTTTTCAAATATCTTCATTTATGAAGATATTTGAAAAATAAAGAAACGATTTTAAGTGCAGCAACCTGTTTGCTGGCACTTGTTGTACACTGGGTGCAGTTCTCCTCTACTTCCTCTACTTCTTTTTGTAAAACAAAGAAAAAGAAAGCGCCGCTGAGTGATCTGTTTTTTATTTTTAACAATATTAGTAATCCAACACTTACATCTAAAATATTCTGATGCAGTCTGGGGCGCTGGTATAGATGCTGCTGTGAGGTCCAGGAAGGGAGCCGGAAGAACTGTCAGTGGAGAAAAGTCTGCCGCTCGTAGCCCGAGGGGAGCCGACTCACACGTTCGTGTGTAGATGTTGTGCTCTCAGCTGACCGGCTGATCCGCTGGTCCGTGACGTCACTGAGACGGTGGCCGAGGAGGGACACAACGCGTTTCAGAGCCAGCGCGAGGTGAGTGAAAGACCTGCGCGATCTTGATATCCTATATATACTGCACTTGACAAAGGAGCGCGCAGGTCTTTCACTCACCTCGCGCTGGCTCTGAAACGCGTTGTGTCCCTCCTCGGCCACCGTCTCAGTGACGTCGCGGATCAGCCGGTCAGCTGAGAGCACAACATCTACACACGGACGTGTGAGTCGGCTCCCCTCGGGCTACGAGCGGCAGACTTTTCTCCACTGACAGTTCTTCCGGCTCCCTTCCTGGACCTCACAGCAGCTTCTATACCAGCGCCCCAGACTGCATCAGAATATTTTAGATGTAAGTGTTGGATTACTAATATTAAAAATAAAAAACAGATCACTCAGCGGCGCTTTCTTTTTCTTTGTTTTTCTCTTGTTATAGTTTGAGCTGACTTCGCTCTTGGAGAGAGCAGCCCTGAGCCTCTGCAGTTTCCCTTACATTGGATATCTCTATGGCCAAGCCTCTTTGGACGTATACCCAACGGACTATTTTATGATTATCTTAATTTTGATGTATTTTCATATTTATATATTTTTTTATTTACATGGTTATCCAGAGCGCTGTAATCTTGTGCTAATTTCTACTTCTTTTTGTGTGTGTGTGTATATATGTGTGTGTGTGTATATATATATATATATATATATATATATATATATATATATATATTGTAACAGTAAGAGCTACTGTAACTATAAAAATGATGATGAAATGGACACACGGTCTGCATATAACCAGATTGCAGAGCTGGGATCTGGGTGGGACCGGATCTCCAACCTGTGTCCAGGTTTTTAAGATAGCTTGCAAGCTGCCTTCCCAGGTGCAGACAGCTCATTAAATGAAGGGCTGGGAAGGAAGGAGAGAGGAAGGAAGGTGAACAGTGGCTGTGACTGTCGCTGTGTCCCTGTGTTGGGATGGACGCTGTGTCCCTGTGTTGGGACGGACGCTGAGTGCGTTGAAGGACTTTGGGCCTTGTGCATCCAGGACCGTGGGTCTGGAGGAGCGGATGGTTTGAGGAACCATTACCTATAACAGCAGTGCTGTTGAAGAGTAGCCATGTGGGCTGGGATTTTCATTTATCTTTGGATGTCGTTTAAACCCCTGCGTGGGATTCCTGTGAATGGACTTTTTGTTTTGTTTATCCCCTTTTAATAAACGTGGGCTACCAGGCCCTTAACGCTAATTGCCTGTTTGCTGTGGACTCACTACACCAAAACGCATCTGCCAGAAGAGTTAAACCCCCCAATGTTTACAGTGGTGGATTCAGCGGGCATCTAAACGGTGGAATCCGGGTCCTTGCTACAGTGGTGAGTCGCATCAGGAACTGCTGCTAGCTGTGTGTGGCAGCCAGGCAAACAGCATTGCACAGAAATTTGATGGACTGTGTTGTGTACCTGTGAAAGGAGAATCGCATTTTTTTTTTTTCTCTGCTGTGAACTGTGTTACTGGTTGCTGTGTGCAACACCGCAAGGATGGGGCGGTCAAAACAGAAAAAGGAGGCGTTTCTTGCTGAAGCCAGAGATAGAGCTCTGTGGCTGGAGGGGTTGTTACCGCCTGATAGAACCCCATACATGCCTGAACAAAGTTTTTCAAGTGAAAAGAGGGCTGCTGTCGCCCCTAGCAACACTGCTGCAATGAGTGAATATGGGACTGCTAGTGTGGAGCATCCACCAGCATTTGAATCTGCAGTGGATTGGTGCAAGCGGCACCTGGCAGAATTAGACAAAGCTGAAGTGGAAGGCAAGACAACCTTCACTACGAAGAGAGGTGTTGTTGCCCCTGGCAACGCTGCTGCAGTTAAACCAGCAGCTATTGCAAAAAGTGTGAAGGCGACACAGCTTAAGACAGGATCCAGCGGAAGGAATCCTGTGTTCTGTGCCAGAAGAGAGGCTGACCAAAGGCCAGGATGGAGAGTGGTTGCCCATAGCAACACAGATGAGGCCAGTCAAAAGGGGCCAGTGGTGTATGAGACTGTGAATGAGTGGTTCAAGTGGAACCAGACTAAAGAATCGGATGCGGTAAAATGGGCTGAGATAGTGGCCTCTGACTATATGCAACCCATGCTACCTACAGAGGAGGTTGGAGACTTCCTGGAAAAATTTGAAAAAGTCGCTGTAAGGAGGAAATGGCCTAGAGACCGGTGGCCAAAATTGCTGCAAACCTTATTGCTGGTAGAGTATCGGTCGGTTTACCATTTGATGGACGGGGACCAGGATGACTATCGCAAGTTTAGAGAGGAAATCCTTCTTAGAGGAGAGTTTCATCGCGTCATGGGCCATCAGCAACGCTCCAGCAAAGAGAGGTCATCACCCACAGCAACGGGAAAGGCATCACTGCGACAACAGAGCACCAGTCAAGCAATGGCTCAGGAGAGCATGAGTGTGCGTCAGTATACCAGCTGTGCGTTTTCTGCAAACTTATCGGTTGTCACCCCTGGCAACAGTGGCAAGATGTCTGTGTGGCCTGCAGGGGGTGTTGGGTCTGGAAAGGCTGCAGTGTCATCCTTTGGCCCCAAAGAGACAGTAGCTGGTATAGATGCAGCTAAGAGACAGCGAACTCAAGTGAAGACCATGATACCAGCCACTGAAAATGGTAAGACTGTTTCAGTTTATGATCCCAGTGAAGTGGGGGTATGTTCAGCGGAGAGATCTGCAGTACAAATGGACATTGGGACTGTGCATGTGCCTGCTATAATCCAGCAGAGTGCTGGGAAAGTTGAACTAGGGGTGACCAAAACTGTCTTTGTGCCATGTTCCCTAGTGACAGGTGCTGCAGAGTTGCCCAGGGAAACATCCAAGGAGCTCGCAGTGGCTAAGCAGGGCGTTTCCCAGGTCAGCTATGGAGCTGCTCAAGGAGCAAAGAGTTCCCCTTTAAAAATAGAGAGTGCTGTGAGGAGAGGCTCACAGGCTGTGGTGGGTAATGGACAATCCGCAAAAATAGAAGTTATGTCTAAGCGTAATGAAAATTCTGATTGTTATGCTGATAAAAGGGTAAATGTTGGCAAATGTGATGGTATTGGTAATGATGACATTGAAAAATGTGTTTCCTTTAATGTCATGTCTGCAAATGTTGAAAATATGTTTACTACCAATGATGGGAGTAGGATATCTCCCATGACAACCGGAAGCACAGGATTGTCCAGGGAAGTCTCATGGGGTCTCCATGGGTTGGAGCCAGTGGTTTTCCAGGATGGTTGTGGTGCTACTTTGGTGAAACAAGGGAAGACTGTGTCACACAGTGAGTGTGTGTGGGCGCAGCCCCACAACCCTAAGTGTAACCCAGTTGTCAAGGGGTTAATTCAGCCTGCAAAAGCTGAAAGTGCAGAGCTGTGTGTGTCAGTAGCGCCCCCAGAGCTGGTCGGGCAAAAGCATGTATTACAGCCTGCCTTATCAGATAATGTGTCATCCCAAGCGGATATGTATAGAAATGACCCAGGTGATGTTGTGGCTAGTGATTCCCAGGTTCCTTTGGTGCCTCTTGGGACAGGTGTTGCAGCGCTGCAGAATGCCTGTCAGGGAAGTACCACAGACTGGGAAGCATGGTGCAAGGAAACAGTCGCAACGCTAAACAAAGTGACCATGAGTTATAAAACAATGATGGGAGACAAGTGTGTGGACACAACATCTGTTATGCCAGACAGAGGGTTTGCAGAGTGGCCGGTGCTCAAGGGCATGTCAGCCCCTGTGAAGATTGATCCCCTCCAGTCTGAAGGAGCGGTTATTGGCATAGACATGGCAGATGTGTTGTCCACAACCCAGCAATTAAGTGGTAGCAAGTGTCAAGGTGACAATGTGACTTGTAATGACCTGCAGAGGCTCATTGACACTGGTGCAGAAGGGTTAAGTGTGAGACATGTGTCTGATAGTGCTCCAGGGGAGCAACAGGCAGTGATGATGGGTACCTCCAAGGAGGTGGAGGTCTCTTCAAATGTCTCAACCTTTCAACTTGCAGTGGGTGAGCCCCTCCATGTCTTGGACAGGAAAAAGGTCCCTAGAAAGGTCTGGTATTTAGACATGGGCTGCATAGAGATGACACAAACTTTATTAGAAATGCTGGAGTTGGTAAAAATGCACTCGCTGTACACTTGGGTGTCTCCACCGCAGATGGACCAGGTTGTGCTGCGTAGTACCAATAGGTGGTGCCAAGTGGTACAGGCTGTGCAGGGAAACTTTGATCACGAGTTGTATTGGTGGGTCCAATACTTATTAACAATGTGGCAAATAGTCCTGAGGTTCTCTAAGAGGGTGCCCCTAGTTACTGAGTGGTATGGAAGGTGCTCAGAACTGTTGGAGACATCAAAGGTCTCTCCGGCTGGTGTAGTGACTAGAAACATCCCTGCTGGTGTGGTCCGAGGTGCAGCTGAGCAGTGGTCAGCAGAGGGCGCAGATACTGTCTCACCAGCTAAACCTCATAAGAAGGAAGGGCCCAGAATAGACGCAGCACTAGCAGAGATGCTTTCTAACACTCAGAAAGAGGTACAACTTAAAGTACCCGGAGACGCTGTGAGAATTACTAATGTTGGTTTCTGCAACAATGTAATGTGTACATCAGAAAGAAGTTGTTTGTGTGTGGATCAGTGTCATTTGTTAGATCAGTTGCCCATGGAGTGTTGGACAACAGGTGAAGTGGAGATGTGCTATGGACCAATGGGTTGTAGTCACTTACCTGTGTGTGGTCCCTCCTCGGGTCTAGTTCTAACAAACACTGAGATGTATGGCACTGACTGTGTTGGACTGGGTGACATTGAAATGTCTGATTGGCTAATGAGTGGTGCTGTTAAAAGTGATGTGGTTGCCGTGGGTAACCAGAGAGAGTTTTTTGAACCTGAAAGTCCTGTGGTGAAAGGTAGGATCAGGGAAGGCAGAGTTTCCCCAAGAGAGGAGAGTATACTCAGGGACCCCAATAGAAGAGTGGGAAGGCAGAGTATACAGAATTATAGAACCCTGTTGAGATCCAGGGTAGAGCGTGCCTGGAAACGCACCCGAAAAAAAGATTGGGCCTACAGCTGGCGCAGAGGTGCCCCAATCAATGATTCGGGCTGGTGTGTTCCGCCCCCTACGGGTTCGAAACAAGGGGGGGAGGTATGTAACAGTAATAGCTACTGTAACTATAAAAATGATGATGAAATGGACACACGGTCTGCATATAACCAGATTGCAGAGCTGGGATCTGGGTGGGACCGGATCTCCAACCTGTGTCCAGGTTTTTAAGATAGCTTGCAAGCTGCCTTCCCAGGTGCAGACAGCTCATTAAATGAAGGGCTGGGAAGGAAGGAGAGAGGAAGGAAGGTGAACAGTGGCTGTGACTGTCGCTGTGTCCCTGTGTTGGGATGGACGCTGTGTCCCTGTGTTGGGACGGACGCTGAGTGCGTTGAAGGACTTTGGGCCTTGTGCATCCAGGACCGTGGGTCTGGAGGAGCGGATGGTTTGAGGAACCATTACCTATAACAGCAGTGCTGTTGAAGAGTAGCCATGTGGGCTGGGATTTTCATTTATCTTTGGATGTCGTTTAAACCCCTGCGTGGGATTCCTGTGAATGGACTTTTTGTTTTGTTTATCCCCTTTTAATAAACGTGGGCTACCAGGCCCTTAACGCTAATTGCCTGTTTGCTGTGGACTCACTACACCAAAACGCATCTGCCAGAAGAGTTAAACCCCCCAATGTTTACAATATATAAATTGTTCACGATCTTGGAACTGTAACCCTCTGGAAATCAATACATTAGGTCAGTGCTGTTAGTTTTGCTCTACTCTCAAGCCTCCTTCACACTAACCCTCCCTGTATCCCCAACCCTAAGGCTGGGTACACAAAATTTGAATATAAGGAGCTGATCAACATTCGCACAGTGTGTACAGCTGCCTGTTCAACAGATTATGGCTTCTGTCAAATGGTCAGGGTAGAAAACCAGCATCCGACCAACAGCTGATCGGCCCTCACAGCCATTGGTTGAGCAGTGTGTTCTTGCAAGAGGGGGAGCAGTAGCCCCCTGTCAGAATACAAAGGAACAGAGGGGGAGATTGGAGCACTAACAATGCTTTTGTTGGTACAGCGATCTGTCTTTTTTTTTTATCCAGCCCACTGGGTTGAATGAAAAAAAACCTGAATGTGTTCCCAGCTTAAGGGTCTACTCACACCAGATAAGATAGGTCTGTGGTGGGTGGCTATTTAAAAAAAAAATGTGAGCACTGCGATGCCCCATGATTGGCACATCAGCAGTGCAATGTGCCATGATTGTCCCACTGCACACCAGCCACAGTGGGGGTGCCCGAGACCCTCGAGGATCTAATTACCACAGCTATCCAGATCGACCGCCAGCTTCGTGAACGCCGGGCTGAGCGATCTTCTCAACCGAACCGTCCCACCTGGATGACTGCAAAGGTACCTATGCCGGCTTCTCGCTACCTGCCTCCTACCCACCCAGACTCCCCCAGCACCAACCAGGACTCATCTGAACCCATGCAACTTGGCCTCATGCGGCCAACACTACCACCTGAAGAGCGGGCACGCCGTCGCCAACTCAACCTTTGCATGTACTGCGGCGGGACTGGCCACTACGTTCGCAACTGTCCTGTTAAGACACGTAAGTGCCTCATCTCAGCTCCTGTCAACTTCTCAGCCCTGTCAGGCAATGCAACCCACCTTGCTCTACCTTTCTCGTTACAGTGCCAGGGAAGGACTATTCCGGTCAACGCCATCCTTGACTCCGGCGCATGCAGCTGCTTCATCGATACCGCTTTTGTCAACCTGCACAACATTCCCTTACAAAGAAAGACCCATGGACTCTCTGTTTTTCTGGCCGACGGCTCCCGCATCAGTTCTGGACAGGTAACCCAAGAGACTCTACCTCTACCTGCTTTAATCGCTCCTCAGCACAAGGAACTGTTGGTCCTAGATGTGATTTCTTCTCCTCTGTTTCCGGTAATCCTCGGCCTACCCTGGCTTCAGGCTCACAACCCTCTGATTAATTGGGCATCTGGAGAGGTGTCTTTTCAGTCCCCTTACTGCCAGCAATACTGTCTACCCGGGCCCACCAGTTCACCTCCCACCTTACTATGTATGGACTCTGACCCAAGCCTGCTTCAGTGCATTCCTGAACCCTATCATGACTTCCTGGACGTTTTTAGTAAACGGGGGGCCGACTCCCTTCCGCCCCATCGCCCCTATGACTGCCCGATCGAGCTCCTCCCAGGGGCCGAAATTCCTTTTGGGCGTATCTTTCCGTTATCAGAAAAGGAGCAGGAGGCCCTAAAAATATATATAGATGAAAACTTACACAAGGGGTTCATCCGGCCTTCTACCTCCCCAGCAGGCGCTGGAATATTTTTCGTTACCAAGAAGGATCAGTCCCTCCGTCCGTGTGTGGATTACCGGGAACTAAATAATATCACAGTGAAAAACCGGTACCCGCTACCCCTGGTACCCGAGCTCTTCCAAAAACTGAGGTCGGCTACCGTCTTCACCAAGTTAGACCTGAGAGGGGCCTACAACCTGGTCCGTATTCGGGAGGGGCACGAATGGAAAACAGCTTTTCGTACCCGATTCGGTCATTACGAATACCTAGTCATGCCCTTCGGACTGTGTAATGCGCCCGCCACCTTTCAGCATTTTATTAATGACGTACTCAGAGACTTTCTGGACATCTTTGTAATTGTCTATCTTGATGATATCTTAGTCTTTTCCAGATCATTAGACAGACACCGAGAGCATGTTCGTAAAGTCCTCCACCGGCTCCGACTACACAGATTATACGCCAAGGCAGAGAAATGCGAATTTGAACGTCAGACCATCCAGTTTCTGGGCCTGGTAATCTCTCCCACAGGAATTAAGATGGACCCTCAGAAGGTGTCTGCTATCCTCGACTGGCCAGTACCCCTGGACAAGAAGGGGGTACAACGCTTCGTAGGTTTTGCAAACTTCTATAGAAGATTTATCAGGGGGTTTTCTGCAATAATTTCCCCCATCACACAATTGACCAGACAAAACCTACGTTTTCACTGGAACCCAGAAGCTCAAAAGGCCTTTGACCGTCTCAAAAAGCTTTTCACGTCAGCCCCGATCCTCAGTCACCCTGATCCTGCACTACCCTATATCCTCGAGGTTGACGCATCTGAAGTCGCAGTGGGGGCTGTTGTCTCCCAACGCCAGGGGAATAAAGACCTAATGCATCCCATCGGATTCTTTTCCCGGAAACTTTCTCCTGCGGAAAGAAATTATGATGTTGGAGATCGTGAGCTACTTGCCATCAAGACCGCATTGGAGGAATGGAGGTATCTGTTAGAAGGCGCAGCCCATCCAGTATTAATTTATACCGATCACAAGAATCTTGAGTACCTAAGATCTGCTAAAAGGTTGAAGCCCCGTCAAGCCCGCTGGGCGCTGTTTTTCTCACGTTTCTGTTTTCACATCACCTACCGGCCAGGTTCAAAGAACGTCAAACCAGACGCACTATCCCGGATGCATGATAACCCCAAGGATATACCGGTTCCTGACACTATTTTACCAGCAGGTAACTTCCTACTTCTCCAGTCTGGTCTACTCTCCGAAATTAGAGAAGCATCCACAGACGCCTCCAGACCTTCCAGCATCACTTTAACATCTAGGGATGGACTGTTTTGGAGAGGCAGCCAAATTTTCGTTCCAGAAACAAGCCGTGTGGAAGTCCTGAAACTCCTTCACGACCACCCGTTGGCGGGACACTTTGGGGTTCGGAAAACCCTCGAACTGGTACGTCGTACCTTCTGGTGGCCAGACCTGGAAAATTTCTGCAAAACATATGTTAACTCATGCCCCACGTGTAATCGAAACAAGACCACAAGAAGCCGAGCTTGGGGACTGTTGAAGCCCCTACCTGTACCCAACAGACCCTGGGAAATGATTTCTATAGACTTTATAGTAGAACTTCCTCGTTCGGAGGGGTGCACGGCAATTTTTGTAGTCGTGGATCGCCTATCCAAAATGGCTCATTTCCTTCCCTTGAGGAGTACCCCAACGGCCACAGAGACTGCTCGTATCTTCATCAAGGAGATTGTTCGGCTACACGGAATTCCCTCCGACATCGTGTCTGACAGGGGGGTTCAGTTCACGTCCCGCTTCTGGAGATCCCTATGTGAAACCTTGAAGATTAAACTCTCCTTTTCCTCAGCTTATCATCCCCAAACCAACGGGCAAACAGAGAGGACCAACCAGACTCTTGAACAGTACATTAGGTGCTTTACGTCCTTCTCCCAGGACGATTGGGTTTCCCTGCTACCTCTAGCGGAGTTCGCGTACAATAACGCCAACCACTCAGCTACCGGGCAATCCCCTTTCTTTGCCAATTATGGTTTTGATCTAACCTTTTTACCTGACCTTTTTTCAGAATCCCCAGTCCCGGCAGTGCAGAGTACGATGGAGTTCCTCAGCCACAACAACCAGGTATTACGGGAAGCGGTGACTAAAGCTCAAGCTGCCAGTAAAAAGTTCTTTGACCGGAAGAAGAGAGGCGAATTGAATCTTCAGCCAGGTGACCAGGTATTGCTATCTACAACCAACCTCAAGTTGGCCTGTCCTTCAAAGAAGTTGGGACCAAAGTTCATAGGACCTTTTCCAGTACGAAGGAAGATCAATGAGGTATCGTATGAACTATCCTTACCTGATTCTTTGAAAATTCATCCAGTATTCCATGTGTCATTGTTGAAACCTGCAGTTCTGGATCCCTTTCCTGATAGAGGGACCAGTCCCCCAGAACCTGTTTTTGTTGATGGGTGCGAGGAATACGTTGTGGAGGCCATCCTCGACTGTAGGAAGCGGCAAGGGCAAACTCAATTTTTAGTAAAATGGAAAGGGTATGGCCCAGAAGACAATTCCTGGGAACCCGAAAACAACATCCATGCACAGAGACTGGTTCGCAATTTTTTTTCCGCTCACCCTGAAAAAAGAATCCAATTTGGCATCCGGAGGCTGCCCCTTGGGGGGGGGCAATGTCAGGGACCTACCTGTGGGCTCCGACGAGTCCCTGTTGCTCGCGCTCCAATTTCGCGTGTGTGCGCGCCGCGCGTGCACCTATCGTGCGCGCGCGTGCACGGCGCGCATCTGCGTCTCGGGGGCGCGCGCATGCGCGGCGGGAGCGCGCGCATGCGCACTAGCCTCTCTTCCCCTTTAAAAGATCAGTAGCAGCAGTGACACCTTGCTGTCTGATCTACAGCTTTGTGTCCTAAAAACCCTGAAACCTGATGTCTGTTGAAACCTGATACCTGCTTACCTGATACCTGTTGAAACCTGATACCTGCTCTACCCGATACCTGACCCGGCTCCGTCTGACTACCTGAATACCGTTACCGACCCCTGGCTTGATCCGACTCGGCTCTACTCTGCTGCCCATCGTTATCAGACCTATGCTTGAACTTTGACAACGCTACCTCCGCTACAGAGTGACTTTCGGGTGATCCGCCCATCTGACCCTTGTTGACTGCATACCCGTTCCTGTCTTGCATCTGACCAGGCTCGTCCACCAGTTCCCGCTATCCGGTTCCGGTGGCCCTCCAGAGACGCTGTCTCCTACGCTGCCTGTCTGCAAGATTTCCATCCCGACCGGTCTGCTGTCATCCCAAGCACTCTTACCCCACCGTGCTCCCGGACTTGCTGTCCCCACTCCAGCAGTCCCTGAACCCGGGCGGTAAGAGGGGCTCTTTCCTGCATACGAGGCTCTATCCACGAGGTACGTAACACTCGGGCTCGCCTCGCAGAGTGCACAGACAGGGTTTACTTACCTTGTTCCTGGATCCAGCGATGCATCCGCGCTGTGTGAGCGAGCGGGTGCTTGCTCGATTCACACAGTGCCTCTGTGTGCCGCCGAGCTCCGTTCCCTGCGACGTTACGACGCACGGGACGGAGAACGGCGCCATATTCAAAAAAGTTAACAAACACATTACATACAGTATAATGTAATCTTATAGATTACAGTACTGTATGTAAAAAATACACACCCCCTTTGTCCCTAGTGGTCTGTCCAGTGCCCTACATGTTCTTTTACATAATAAAAACGGTTCTTTCTGCCTGCAAACTGTAGATTGTTCATAGCAACCAAAAGTGTCCCTTTATGTAAAAAATGGTTTTAGATCAGCTAGAAAACAGCGATAATAAATTATAATCACTTGCAGAATTGAGCGTTAGCGATTTTTGGGGAAATTGGTCATACAAAAAAAATGACAGCGACAATTCTGCAACTGAGCAAATTTCAGTGATTGTGAGTTGATTACATTATTGAATAATTTTTATTATAATTATATTACTATTTGTTATAATTATTTATTATAATTTATAATTATTTTTTTTTAAATGTCATACCCGGGATGCCTATTAGACTCTTGTTTGGTCAGATTTAAGTGAGTTATTCCTAAGAAATACAAGCCTACAGTATAAAATGCCAAATTTCCTTGCAAATAATTGTACCGCTTTCAGCACCTAAAATCTGAAAGAATCATACCGCCAGGGAAGTTAATTAAGACCAATACACACTATAGAAGGATTTGCTTTGTTCTGGTACAATAATTTTTTATTGTAATAAGTATACCATTTCGAAAAACATTCACCCACGCAAGGTTACAGCACAATGGACATAACAGAAAGGTGTTGGCTGGAGAAGTCTGATCAAAGAACTTTTATATATGATAACTGTCCACTGGGCAACCTAGTGTGATAAACCAAAGGTCCATAAAGGTAAACAAGCACTTGTTTACAGCAGACGGCGATGTGTAAACTGGTCTATTGGACATCCCTGGCACAGGTCGAGTGAGCCATCTGTAGGTAAGTACAAAAAGAAAGAGGAACCTTTGAAGTCCAGCAACAGTGGCCGTCTGCCAACAAAGATTAGGCCCCAAATCCAAGGACTTGGGGGCATCCTAGAACAGAAGAGACCGAGGGCGGCCATAAGCCCAATCTCTGCAGCGAAGAAGAGAGGGAAAGAGACAGAGAAGATGGATCGAGAAAGGGAATAGAGGGAGGGGGAGAAAGACGTCCTGCAGGAGGGGTAAGGTAGCCAGTTAATTCTTAGGACAGACCCAGACTGCTCTGGTGCAAGATAGGAAGAGCATAGGACTACCAAGGTGACCATATTTTGAGAAGTTTGGAGTGTGTAACAGGCACTCCGCACGCCCGTTCCCTTTATTAATACAGGCACTTCCAGCGCCGTAATACGTTTCATGCTGGAGTGCATATGGCGTTTGTGTGATGACGTCATCGCCCGGCACCACTTTGCGTTCCAGCGTGGAATGCGGTAGTACGAATCAGTGCACTGCAGCTGCATACCTGCCTACAGTGCCTGCCGCCGAGAATATGTTTTTAGCACGACAGCATCGCGCTGATTCTCGGCGACAGGCTGCCGACATCTCGCACTCGCTGGAATAGTAAAAGCACATTCCAGCGAGTGCGTCATAGAAGCGACGGGGATCCAACGCGGATTCCTGCCAATTCTACACGTGGGCGGAGTTTGTTATGAATCCTGAGAAGGAAGTCCCCGCTGGATTCTAAATAAAAATCCGGCATGGGTTCCCCCCTCAGGAGCATAACGGGCCCTTAGGTCTGGTATGGGTTGTAAGGAGACCCCCCTACGCCGAAAAAACGGCGTGGGGGTCCCCCCACAATCCATACCAGACCCGTATCCAAAGCACGCCGGCCGGCCGGTCAGGAGGGGAGTGGGGCCGAGCGAACGCCCCCCCCTCCTGAGCCGTACCGGGCAGCATGCCCTCAACATGGGGGGGTCAGGTGCTCTGGGGCAGGGGGCGCACTGCGGCCCCCCCACCCCAGAGCACCCTGTCCCCATGTTAAATGAAAAATATATTGCGCTAATCCAAAGTAAAAAATATATAAAAATATGTGACATACAATAGTATTATGTAAAATACGTGAAAACTAATAAAAGGGGGGGTGAAGGCAGCCAACACAACAATGGAAAATATTGTAAGTGGATATGTGAAAAAAAGTGCAGCGCCAATTGAACCGAGGTGTCCCACAATAGGAATGCCCAACAAAAATAAGTGATAACTCCAAATAAGGTAAAAAAACGTTAATGTGAGAGCGTCAGTCCCCACCGGAAAAAAACTATTCACAATTAGTGATATATGTCAAACTAACAATACTGTCAATATTACAAACAGTGTGCAATCCTAATAGTGAAATAAACTACTCCAGTATTAGATTGTGAATAACCATAAACAATCTTCTAAGCAGTCCAAATACAATAATGGATATATATAAATAATAATGTCCTCTGTTAGATAACTTTCCAGCATCTAGGGATTGTATGTAACCTGTTCCAATTGGAACCAGAAGGGGACTCTTAGTACTGGTCAGTGTCATACAATTCTTCTAAAACTCCACATTCCTGTAAAACTCCACATTCCTGTATAGTAGGCGTAAGGTAAAGTTGGAATTGCTACGCTTACCGACTGCTGTAGACCCGCAGCTCACCATACGGTGGGGGGTCCCTTGAGCTTGGATGGGCTGGATACCCGGTCACTATCCCAGTGCAGATCTTACTGTGGATGATCCAGAGGCAGGGGCGGACTGACAACTCATGGGGCCCCCGGGCAATAGAAGACCATGGGGCCCCTGGGAAATAGAAGACCATGGGGCACACAGTAGGGCACATCAGGCAGTACACAGCACATCACAGGGCATGGGGCACACAGTAAGTCACATCGGGCGGTACACAGCAGGGCATGGGGCATATAGTAGGGCAAATAACACATCACACGGCATGGGGCACACAGTAAGTCACATTGGGCGGTACACAGCAGGGCATGGGGCATATAGCAGGGCAAATAACACATCAAAGGGCATGGGGCACACAGTAGGGTACATCAGGGGGTAAACAACAAAGCACAGGGCACATCCGGATGTACACAGCAGGGCACAGAGCACATGTCATGGGGCACACAGTAGGTCACATAACAGGGCACACAGGGTCACATGGCACATTAGGCAGTACACAACAAGGCACATCACAGGGCATGGGCCACACAGTAGGGCACATCAGGGAGTACACAGCACATAACCACAGTAGAGCACATCACAGGGCACACAGTAAGTCACATCAGGCAGTACACAGCAGGGCATGGGGCACATAGAAGGGCAAAGGACACATCACAGGGCATGTGGCACACAGTATGGCAAATCCGGGGAGTACACAGCAGGGCACATCACAGGCCATTGGACACACAGTATGGCAAATAGCAGGGCACACAACCAAAACACAGGGCACACAGCAGAGCACTGGGATCCTCCAGACACAGCACAGTGTCTCTCAGGGCAGCCATGGGGGGAGAAGGCACAGGGGGACACCGTGGGTTGGTGGAAGGCACAGAGGGACACTGTGGGGGGGGATTAAGGCACAGGGGGACACGGTGGGTGGAGGACACTGTGGGGGGTGTAAGGCACAGGGGGACACTGTGGGGGAGTGTAAGGCACAGGGGGACACGGTGGGTGGAGAACACAGGGGGACACTGTGTGGGGGGCGGTGTAAGGCACAGGGGGACACTGTGGGGGGTGGAAGACACAGGGGGACACTGTGGGGGGTGTAAAGCACAAGGGGACACGGTGGGTGGAGGAGGGATACTGCACAGAGGGATACTGTGTGGGGGGTGTAAGGCACAGGGGGACAGTGTGGGGGCTGTAAGGCACAGGGGGACAGTGTGGGGGTGTAAGGCACAGGGGGACAGTGTGGGGGATACTGTAGGGGGGAAGGACACTGTGAGGGGTGTAAGGCACAGGGGGACATGGTGGGTGGAGGAGGACACAGGGGGACACTGTGGGGCAGGGTGTAAGGCACAGGGGGACACTGTGGGGGGATGTAAGGCACAGGGGGACACGGTGGGTGGGGAAGGACACTGTGGGAGGGTGTAAGGCACAGGGGCACATGGTGGGTGGAGGAGGACACAGGGGGACACTGTGGGGCAGGGTGTAAGGCACAGGGGGCCACGGTGGAGGGGATGTAAGGCACAGGGGGACAAGGTGGGGGGATGTAAGGGGGATGTGAGGTAGAACACTGTTGGGGGTGTAAGGCACAAGGGGACACTGTAGGGGGGGTGTGGGGCACAAGGAGACACTGTGGGGGGGTTGTAAGGCACAGGGGACACAGTGGGTGTGGGAGGACACTGTGGGAGGATATAAGGCACAGGGGGACACTGTGGGGGGTGTAAGGCACAAGGAGACACTGTGGGGGGAGACTATCACGGGGGCCTCCTTTGGTCCTGTAACCTGTACTTTATGCCGTGCCGCCCGCTCTCTGCCCATGGTACCTCCAGCAAAAAACAGTGCCTCACCCGCCGCCTGAATAAATGAAGCAGTCTAAGATTCAACGGGACGTGGCTGTGATGATACCTCTCAGAGCGCGCTGCTCCTTGCCGGCTCCTCCTCTCTTCTCATCCTCCTCCTCATTAGCAGTGGCTCCAGCCTTCGACATGACTGACGTCACTGGTTGCTACACGCCAAGCGGCACAGGCGTTAGCAACCAGGGCAGGGGGAGACTGGCCAGCGGCAAAGCTCCACCCACCTGCTCCCTCCAGCGCGGCGTAATGACCAGAGTCTCTCTCTCACCGCCGCTGATTATACCGATGTGAGAGAGAGAGACTCGGTTGGGACTGCAGTCAAGGGCGGACCCGGGCCCCCCTCCACCACGGGCCCTCGGGCAGTGCCCGACGGACCGAATGGTCAGTCCGCCCCTGTCCAGAGGTCCTCGCAAGGAAACAGCCAGGGTATTCAATGAAGATGAATCCTCATGCAAGGTTGATCTCGCAAGGAAACAGCCAGGGTTTTTAATAAAGTTGAATCCTCATGCAAGGTTGATCCAAACAGGAAATGGGAGATAAGAAAAAAAGGGAGAAAATCGTCTCCTCATAGTGTAAAAAAATGTATTAAAAAATAGGTACACATTTAAAAACAAATCAAAAAAAGACTTCCTTTTTACAAGAAGGAAAAACTTGTAAAAGTGTATACAAAATCAAGGCTTAAATGTCCCAACACACCACAGCAATATTCCACATCTAGGAACAACAAATGAATAAAAAGTCCAGGAAGCGCAAAGAAATTCAGGTAAATTCCAGTGATAACCCGACCGGTTTCGTCTAACAAGACATCAACTGGGGTATAGGACTGTCCCCATGTTGATGAGAACAGGGCCCCTTCCCGACAACCCTGGCCGTTGGTTGTCGGGGTATGCGGGCGGGAGGCTTATCGGAATCTGGAAGCCCCCTTTAATAAGGGGGCCCCCAGATACCGGCCCCCCACCCTAAGTGAATGAGTATGGGGTACATTGTACCCCTACCCATTCACCTGCAAGAAAAGTGTAATCACAAATAAACCACACAGGGTATTGAAATATTTTATTAGTTGGCCGCCGGGGGGGGGGGGTGTGTATGATTGCTTCTGTGGGGGGGTGGGTGCCGCTGTTCTTCGCCGCCGTCTGGTTCTCTTCCGCCGCCGGGGGGGGGCGCTTTGATAAAAGCGCCCACCACCCGGCGGGCTTCCTTCGACATCTTCGGTGGCGGGGGGGTCTTCTCCCACTCTCCGGGGTCTTCTCCCACTCTCCGGGGTCTTCTCCGGCTCTCCGGGGGTCTTCTCCGCTCTCCGGGGGTCTTCTTCTTCTTCAGGACTCGCCGCCGCTATCTTCGTGTTAGCTCAATTACTAGCGGCGGCGAGTCCCCTCTTCTGTGACGTCGTCTTCTTCTTCTCTTCTCCAGATGTTGGCGCGACGCTTCCTTCCGCTGTTATGGCTGGCTCGCAGCGAGTTATATAGGCCTGTCTTGTGACGTCGCAGTCCCTTTGGGCTGTCTCTAGTTGTGGGTCTCCCTGTGAGAGGATACGGGGCAACCCACCTCCTATCCCCTCTTTCTCTAAAAAAGTAACCGTGCGTTGTAAGCTTTCACCTTGTTCTGGTGGAGAACCTCCTTTTCTGTTTCGTGAGTGGGAACCTGCTCCCCTCCTGGATGAACCTCTTCTCCCCCTTCTAATGGTCAGGTCAAATACTTGGCCTGACTCAAAGTCAAGGAGGTCACGTCTATATTTGGACTGGGCATCTCTAAGTAAAAGTGAGTTCCACGATGGTACATCCGGCCAGGCTACCCGCCGCACACGCTGTCTGATCTTGACAGACCTGATGACATCAGTTGCGGCCAGCAGCATTCTCATTACTAATGAGCTGGGAGCTAACCATTGCCGTTTACTATCAGACCCCTCTCTCAAGAGCCCGGTAAGACTGTTCCTTTTATCATATTGACAACTGCTAGGATTGCTTATACCCGAAAGATTCGGGGGACACTCTAAATTAATTATCCTACCTCTATGACAGTGTCAATCAGGTTGTGTACCAATACGGCTATCGGTGAACTATATCAACGCCACAGCCAATGACATTTACACTGGAATCACAGAAAAATATTTAAAGGCGCACAGTCCCCTCATATGTGGCTGCAACTCACATAGAATTGCTTATACTGTGTTCTTATTGGCCAGTACCAATCAACGGATCAGTGTATCAATGGTTTAAAACGATTACCAAACTGGATGCAGATATACTCATATTATTTATTATCTTAAGTTGCAACCACATCCTTCTCCCGCAGGGGTACTCCTGCTGGACATTCCACACATTATATATTTTCAATTTTGAATGTTATTTTCACAGTAATTACCGTACGGAATCCCCAGCAGCCGTGACCTATTTGGCGTCCGGATCGCCCCAGTTATATGTGTTTTTTATGTTTGTTACATGTTTGTGTCCTATCTGTGTTGCATTGTCGCATGTTACATGAACTAGGTTCATGCGTGCAGCACCGGCCGGCTGCTGTAAGTAGGCATACTTGTGAGTTTCTATAATATACATCCTGTATTTTCAACTTTTTGTAAAAAAAAAATCTTATCCCGAATTTTTGTACTTTTTGTACCTTTATATGATTAAAGAGGAGTTCCACCCAAATTTGGAACTTCCTCTTATCCCACTCCTTACCCCCATACATGCCACATTTGGCATGTAATTTTTTTGGGGGGGGAGTGGGGGCTTCAGTAGGAGTGGGACTTCCTGTCCCACTTCCTGCTTCCGCCGAGGGGCTGGTTAGGCGATTAAGCCTTAATCGCCTACACCAGCCCCTCCCTGTAGGCGATCACATGGGACACTGACAGGTCCCATGCGATCGCCTCTCCAATCAAATCAAAGACGAGCCGCGCCGCGCGCGCATGCGCAGTGCGGCTCACGCATGCGCAGTGGGTGCCCGGCCGTGAAGCCGAAGGCTGTCACGGCTGGGTGCCCACAGTCAGGATGGAGACGCCGGCCGGGGAGGGGGGGAGAGGAGCGGAGCCCCGGTCGGCGCGTCGCTGGAACGCAGGAGCAGGTAAGTGAGTGTTTATTAAAAGCCAGCAGCTACACTTTTTGTAGCTGCTGACTTTTAATAAACACATTTTTGGGCTGGAACACCCCTTTAATAAATAACTTTATCTATATTACTGCCCATCTCTGCCTTGGTTGTCCATTGGGGATACTCTGTTTTAGTTTCCCCATAGTGCAACATCTTTTTTCTTTATATATTTGTAAATAACCTCGTACTCAAAGCAAGAAGAGAAAAAACTGACTTTTGATTTAGGCAGAGTTTTATCTGGAAGGCTGTTCATTTTCACTGAACATAAAAGAGGATTTCTCAGATCTGGATTAACTCTGTGTGGCAAGACTGGGCACAGATGATAGGAAATTCTTATACTCTACATTGTGACATCACAGTTTACATCCACTTTAATCTCTGCCATTATTGTGCCTCATCAGAACATGCCATCTCTTCTTGTCCTCTTGTAAAAAAGAAGAAGGACGAACGTAAGCCAATCCACCTTTGCAAATTGTCTCGTTCTGTTTCTAATCATGCTCCTTATATCTTTTTACTTCTTATGTTACAGTGAGATCAAGTTACAATTCCTGTTAAGGCCATGTTGGATACTGGCACATTTGGTAATTTCATCGATTCAAACTTTGTCTCCTTACACAAGATTCCACACTTGAAGAAGTCCTCTCCTCTCTCTCTGAGTTTTATGGATGGTACAACTTCCGCATCTGGACCTATATTGTACCAAACCCAACCTTTATTGACTATTTGTGGAGATAACCATAGCAAGTTCCTGACCTATGATGGCATAACATCTCCATTATTCCCTGTTGTTTTGGGGTTACCTTGGTTTAAAAAGCATACACCTACTTTCCTCTGGGAACAATCAACAGTTTTTTTGGACTCAGCATATTGTAAAAAGATTTGTTATCAAGTTGCTCCACTGCTTCATCTCGCCCCTCAAGAGTTACCAGTCCAGTACCTTGAATTTTCCGATGTATTCAGTGAGAAGAATGCGGACACATTGCCTCCTCATAGGATAAATGACTGTCCAATTGAGTTACTCCCAGGTACCCCAATACCTACCGGTAAAATGTATTCTCTTTCTCAACCAGAACTTCAACATTTGAAGAAATAATTACAAGATAACTTAACTTAAAAAAGGGTTTTATTAAACCTTCTACATCTTCTGCCAGTGCTGGTATGTTTTTTGTTACAAACAAAGATGGTAGCCTCAGACCTATCATAGACTATCGGGCCTTGAACAAGGTCACAGTGAAAAAACGCTATCCTCTTCCACCTATTCCTGAACTGATCGAAAGACAACAGGCTTCTACCATATTTACTAAACTCGGTCTTAGAGGAGCTTATAACTTGATTCGTATTCGATCAGGTGATGAATGGAAGACCGATTTTCACACACATTATGGACTCTTCGAATACACTGTTATGCCTTTTGGGTTGTGCTCCAGCAACCTTTCAAAGCTTTGTAAATTATATTTTCAGAGACCTTCTTGACATATGCGTTGTCGTATACTTGGATGACATACTCATTTACTCAGATGCCCTGATGCAACATCGAAAACATGTCAGATGGGTACTTGCAAGACTTAGAGCTCATCCTTAGAGCTTTACTTATACGCCAAACTTGAGAAATGTGTCTTTGAACAAATTACTATCTCCTTCCTTGGCTTTGTCATTTCTCCAAAAGGAATAGAGATGGATCTCTCCATAGTGACTTGTATTACGAACTGGCCTACAGGATGTACAGAGTTTTCTTGGCTTCGCTAACTTTTACAGGAAATTCCTAAAAAAAATCTCCCTATTAGTGAAACCACTTACTCAACTTACCAGCTCGTTGGTAAAGTTCACCTGGTCAGAAGCCGCCCAAAATGCTTTTCAACAATTAAAACATCGCTTCACTACTGCCCCAATCCTGCAACTTCCCAATCCTAATTATCATTTTGTTTTGGAAGTTGCTTCGCAATGCGCCTTGGACGCAATTCTTTCTCAGCGATCTACTCCTAACTCTCCACTCCATCCTGTTGCGTTTCTTTCAAAAACCTTGAATACTGCTGAATGCAACTACCCGATTGGAGAAAAATAATTGCTCGCTATTAAGTGCGCCTTGGAAAACTGGCAACATTTATTAGAGGGCTCATTACATCCCATAATGATTTATACTGATCATCAAAGTCTACAATACGTCAAATCTAACAAAACCCTCTCGTCTAGACCGCTTCGATGGAGCCTTTTCTTTGATAGATTTGACTTTTTCATTACTTACAGGCCTGACGCAAAGAATGGAAAAACAGATTCTCTTTCTAGACTTTCAGAATCTGTTGAAGAACCTTCTGTTCCATCTCCTCTTATTCCTTCTCATAAGATTGTACTTGCTAATCTGAATCTAATCTGGACAGACCACCAGGCAATTATATTCAGTATTTCCACCATCCCCCCCGCAACAAAAACATCGAATCCAGTGGCAACACACTGGACTAGATGTCAGAAGAAGCTCCACTCGGAACTCTTCAAAACGACTTTAAGGAAAAAAATAGAAACAACCCAGCCGCAGCAAACGGCCGTTGAAACATTGAAAGCCATAAACTCGGCCATGCTACAGTCAGCCGACTTGGTAGCGCCGAAACGAATAACCCGCATTCGGAAAAACAACCGCAGCTGGTTTAACAACCAGCTGTCGTTACTGAAGCAAGAACGCAGAAGGGCAGAATCTGCATGGAAAAGATGTTCTTCTGAGCTAAACCTATCCATCTACAAGGCGACCACAAGAAAATACCACAAAGGAATTTTCCAAGCCAAGAAGAATTATTTTTCGGAGGCTATCAACGGTGCCCAAAACCGCCCCCGCGAACTCTTCAAGATGGTCACCCAGACCATGAAACCAGGATGCATTGAAGCCCCCAGTTCGGACACACAAGAATTTTGCAATGAGCTATCGGATTATTTCGTTAATAAAATCGAGGCAATCCGTGAAAGCATTCAGCAAAATTTTTCTCCCCTCAGCCCCCCCTGTAGCCTCTCACACAGCACCCATAGTAATTCTCCGATATCAGGTAAGCTCACCCTGGAACCCATCTCCATCGAGTCCACTAAGAATGTCATTTGTACTCTGCGCAATGGCGCAGCACCAAATGACATTATCCCCACAAAACTGCTGAAGGAATGCGCCGACATCCTGGCTCCTCCCATCACGCAGCTTATCAACCAGTCTTTCTTGGAAGGCATAGTGCCCTCACAGTTGAAAGAGGGTGTAATCCAACCCATCCTGAAGAAACCCTCCCTGGACCCCAAGGACCCACTCCACCGCCGTCCCATAACAAGCCTCAACGTATTCTCTAAGATAATGGAAAAAGTAGTGGTACAACAGCTGCAACTGCATCTAGATACCCACAAGCTACTTGATCCATTGCAATCAGGCTTCCGTCCCGGACATGGGACGGAAACAGCATTACTGAAAGTATGGGACGATGTTCTCAAGGCCGCAGACGAAGGAGAATCTTGTCTCCTGGTTCTGTTGGACCTAAGTGCAGCTTTTGACACTGTAGACCACAATCTGTTACTGACTCGGCTTTCTGAAGTAGCCAGGGTCGCAGAAGGCGATTTATCTTGGTTCTCCTCTTTTTTGGAAAACCGATCGCAAACAGTGAATCTAGGACCTTTTACGTCTGAAAAACGCACAGTAACATGCAGAGTCCCTCAAGGATCGCCTCTGTCACCAGTGCTATTCAACATCTACCTTCGTCCTCTTTTTGAGATTATTAGCAGCCAAAATCTGCTTTATCACTCTTATGCAGATGACACGCAACTGTATTTCCGCATCTGCAATAGACAGGATCACCACCTCAATCTAGAGACATGCCTCTCTTTGATAGAGGACTGGATGACAAAGAGTTATCTTAAACTCAATGGAGCGAAAACAGAACTTCTTCTGTTTCACGCCAAGCGAAGGAATCAACCCTCAACAGCGTGGACCCCCCCGCCTATTTTGGGCAAGCTCATCACCCCTAGCGCCAAAGTCAAAAGCCTAGGGGTCATTTTTGACTCCTTTATGACAATGGACGCACAAATAGGGTCAGTGGTCAGCGGATCTCACCATCTACTGCGCCTACTACGCAGACTCACTCCGTTCATCCCTAAAGAAGATTTAGCGGTCGTGGTGGGAGCAGTTGTAAACTCCAGGTTGGATTATGCAAATGCCCTTTACCTCGGTCTCCCCAAATACCAAATCGCTCGTCTGCAAGTCGTTCAGAATACGGCCGCCAGACTTGTGACTGGGAAAAAACCCTGGGAATCTATCTCACCTTCACTGAGAGCCCTTCATTGGCTGCCAGTTAAAGACAGAATCGCTTTTAAAGCTCTCTGTCTTACGCATAGATGTGTCCATGAGAATGCCCCCCTTTACTTATGCGAATTAATAAAAGCGCATAATCCAAATCGCGTTTTGCGATCCACGAATCAGAACCTGCTCCAGGTTCCGAAAGCCAACTTCAAGTCCAAAGGAGAAAGAAGATTTGCGATCCAGGGTCCCAGACTATGGAACGCTTTACCAACCAGCATTCGGTTGGAGGAGAACCACCTAGCATTTAGGAAAAAGGTCAAAACTTTTCTCTTTTGATATCAAAGGAGACAGGAACAACAAGCGCCCAGAGGCGATTCAGTTCGCATGTGCCGCGCTATATAAGTTTTCATTCATTCATTCATTCATAAAACAGTTACTTAAACAAAGTTTGGAGATGCAAGAAACTATTATCCCTCAGGGGTTAACACAAGATGAAGAAGGATTCTTCTATAAGCATACTCAACTGTTTGTCCCTCCTTCTATGGTTATCTATATATTGAAAGTGTTACATGATGCTTCCCTAGCTGGTCATCCTGGAGTAGAGAAAACTATAGATCTAATCCAACGTTACTTCTGGTGGCCTAATATGACTAGCAGCATAAAAGATTGCGTATCTAACTCTGAGGTCTGTATAAGATCCAAACATGAAGGAAGACCACCTTATGAATTGCTTATGTCCTTACCTATTCCTTCAAAACCCTGGGAAGCATTGTCTTTGGATTTCATCGTAGAATTGCCTCCTTCTAATGGATATAACACCATTATGGTAACAGTTGATATGCTGACTAAGATGGCTCATTTTTTCCCTCTCAAGAAACTGCCTTCTTTAAAAGAAACAGCGCAAACCTTACTGGATCATGTTATCAAATTACATGGTGTCCCTTCACGCCTAGTTTCAGACAGGGTTTCTTAGTTTGTCTCCAAATTTTGGAAGGCCTTGTGTCATATTCTTCAAATAGACCATAGATACTCCAGTGGATATCATCCTCAAACAAATGGACAGACAGAAAGAATAAACCAGTGTCACGAACAATATCTCATATGTTATTGTTCCCATCTTCAGGATTACTGGTCTTCTCTTCTTCCACTTGCTGAATTCTCTTATAATAATTCAATTAGTTCCTCTACGAATTATTCCCCTTTATATGCAAACTATGGGTTTCATCCCAATATATTACCAGAGTCTTCATTACTTACAAATGTTCCTTCAACAAATGATTATTGGTCTACCCTATCATCCTGCAAAATTTGAAACAAAATCTCAAAAAAGCACAAGATCGCCAAAAAGTCTATTACGACCTTAGGCGTAGACCTGCGCCATCTTACAAAGTAGGCGATCAATTGTGCCTTTCAACAAAAAACTTACGTTGGCATTCACCAGCGAGGAAACTCGCTAAACAATTTCTTGGTCCATTCCCAATATCAAAAGTTATTATTCAAAATACAATGCAACTTTCTCTCCCTCCGGAACTTACCATTCATCCTTCATTCGCTTCTCAAACCCTATCGACCTAATCCCTTTCTTGGGAGGAATCCTCCTCCTGCACCTCCCATACTAGTCGAAGGTGAAGAACATTATGAGATTGAAGATATTCTAGACTCTAGAAAAAGAAGAGGTTGTCTACAATATCTAATTGGATGGAAGGATTATGGTATACAAGAAGATTCTTGGGAAGACTCAAAAGAAGTGCATGCAGTGCATGATGGCCTGCACAACCTCAGCCTCAGAAATTGCGTCATTAGGTGCCTCCCGAACTGAGTTGGATTTTCTTTGTTTATATTTCATGTCTGAGATTTATAACCACTTTAAGGGTTACATTTAATTTAATATTAGTTTGCATTCTCACCTGCATATTGGTGAAACACCAACATTCTTGCAATGAAAAATACCTGCACTAAAATACAAACTTTCTGTTAAGCTTTCAGTGGATTTCCTGTATTCCCAGGAGTTGTGAATGGGACATCCCTGCTGATCTGTGGTAGGGGGGGGGGGTAGGGGTAGGGGGTAGGTATACAGGCTCTCCACTTTCTCTATAAAAGTCAAAAGCTCACTAACTTCCTCACATCACAGTGGCCCCATTTATAAATCAGCGATAAAGTCTAACTGTGGTAATACCACAGATTTTCCATTAAAAGGGATGTATGTTTTTTTTTTTTTTTCAGAATCAGACTTACCTAGGTGAATGCAGCATTGGTCCAATGCTGCATCTGTCCCCTGGGGCCTCTAACACTGAGAACCAAGCGATCGAACACCGCAGATCTCTCGGTTCTCAAAGCTCTATGAGCAGAGAGCTGCTGACTGTTCTACCCCTCGCTCACTGGCTGTGGAGGGGGCAAGAGCAGCCAGCTCAGGCTCTCAGTGGCTCCTTAAGAGGCTGAGAAGGGTGACGGTTCAGGCATGTGGGCAGATCTCATCTCTATTGTTGCGATTTTGCCCGACCCTGGACCTGCTCTGTGACGTCTGCTGAAAACGGGTAACAGGAGTACAGCCAAACGAGCATCTCTGGTGCATTTATATAGCAGTGCTATGTCCGTTATAAATATGCTTCTCTCTTTTCAAGAGTCAGAACACTAAATGTGGCAAAACCCTATTCATTGTAATGAAAGGGTGAAAATAAATGAGCAGTAAGAGGAGAAAGCATGTCACACAACCTCTATTGTGTAGTACAGAGTATTTTTAGCACTCCTCTACAATAGTGAAGCCAAGCTAATGCCTTCCTTTATGAATTGGCCCATAGTGTATAGATATACATAGATATACATTCATACATTCTTATTCTTGGAATTCCCTACTTCAACAGCACTTTGTATTTCAGTGTATATGGTGGCTGCTACAGACATCTCTGGATAATCCCTATAATATCTGGTCATCTTCGTCCTGCAATTTGACACGTGTCACTATGAAAGCCCAGGTAATTCTATTTATTCTGTTTAAATATTCTACATTTTTAAAAGGAATATATAGAGTTTAGTGTGTGTATATATATATATATATATATATATATATATATATATATATATATATATATATATACACTGTATACTGTATATAGCAAAAACTATTATATTTTGAATTGTTTATTTAATTTCTATTTATTTTTTTCAAATCAAATGTTTATTGAGCGAGACATGGGAACACAGTTCACAACAGCAATGGTTACATGAGGCTGGTGGTAAAACCCAACAAAGCTTGGATTAAGCATCTATATGCAAAAATACATATCACTGTAAGCATATATGAGCTGTCCTGCGTTGGTTTGTAGGGGACATGGCTGTAAGCCTTCCTTACTTAGATAAGCAGTATCTATTCCCCAGTTCTAGAGAAAATAGCAGTGTGTGATCCAGTGCCCCCCGCCTCTATTTTCATATATTAAATAACAGTGTAATCTAAAACTGAGGCTGATGGGAAGATCTTTTGTAGTTTTGCTGGGGTGTTGTACCATCTAGTCAATATCTTGAAATTTGTCTCCTTTATTTAAGTTTTTTAACTGAGTACAAAATACCATAAAGAAGAAAACAAATACAAAAAACATATCTTCGGGGAAAATCCTGAGTATTTGAACAGGGATCGTCTTTCACCTTTATAAAACCTGCAGTTTGTAGTTTCCGTAAAAATGGAATACAGTAAAGAAAAAAAATGACAGTATGGGGGCAGGGAGGGAAAACGTGATTGATCGTTAGCTCAATCCCATTGTCCACATCAGGTGACCCTCGACTGGTATGACGAAACTCCAGGGGATAGGGAGTATGACACGATTAATTGATAGGCCAAAACTGCTCCTAGGAAGCAAGATCTGCTATGTAAACTCTGTCCAATAAAACCAAGTTTTGCAAAACGTTTTTTCTCTGCAGAGAGCAGAATGTCATCCATTTCATGAATTTCCTAAATTTTATGCCAAACACTAAATGGGGGTCAATAGGCCGCTTCCAGAAAAGTTGAATGCGCGGGCCTTGGCAGTGTTAAGTAGCTGAATTGTAGGCCACCATTGGTAGTGTTTGGGCGACATTGGGGTCAAATGGAGGAGGTACCTCTCGGGCGCCACCTGCCTGCTGATTCTACGCCAGCACACCAGTTGTACTCTGGGACCTCCTGAGGTGAGGTGCTGCAGGACTGTGATAATGCTGAGACTGGAGCGTGGTGGTCAGAAGGAAACCTAGGTCAAGGGCCAGGTGGATATCATAGCAGACATGGTCAGATTGATAGCTGAGGTCAGAAGCCAGATGGGTTTTAAAGCAGAGATGGTCAGATTTATAGCCAAGGTCAAATACAGGAGGCAAGCAGTAGAAAGGTCAAGGACAAGGTGGGTCGGTAACAGGAGACACAGGGACAGGAATATCACAGAGATAACGCACTGGAGGAGCTGAAGATCCACCAGCAACTGCAATTACTGACAGGCTTCCTTATAAAGGCCCATGTGAAGTGCTGATAGAGATGCTGGATCCTAGATCCCTTCTCCTACTGTTGGGGTCCTGAGAGATGCTGGGTCCTAGAGCCCTGACAGGTGGATACAGCATCGATCTGATGCACCCTGCCACCTGCCACCTCTACAGTGAGAACTGAGTCACCAGCAAGGGCGGACTGACAACTCATGCGGCCCCTGGGCAATAGGAGATTATGGGGCCCCGGCAATAGGAGATAATGGGGCCCCCAGACAATAGATTATGGGGCCACACAGTATATACACACACACATACAGTATACACACATACAGACACAATATACACACACAGTATACATACACACAGAATACACATACACACACTGAAAAGGTACAGGAGATGTGGGACAGCTATGAATCTTGGTATTTTTTAAAACACAGATTTTTTACATACTGTCCCTGGTTTTACTGAGGCTGGCAACCCTGAAGGGCCCCCTAGTGGCATGGGGCCCTCGGGCAGTGCCCGAGTGCTCGAATGGTCAGTCTGCCCCTGGTCACCAGACACTACTAATCACTCAGTTCTCCCCTCCGCTCTGAGCAGAGACCAGTGACTATCAGTCAGCGGCTCTCTGATCTCCCCTCCAGCAATCACTAGATTGTTGGGCTGGAGAGGGAGCAGCTGGCGCATTCTCCCAGTGGCACAGGTGAGAGCCTGAGCCAGTTGCTGATCCAGGCATGTGGGTGGATTCCGGCTATAAAGTCAGGATCTCTCCCCAGCTTGGACTGGCTGAGTGACATTGGGTCACAGGAGTGCAGAAGGAACTGCACTCCTGTGATCCATAGGAAAAACATAGCTAAAGAAGCTTAATTGACAACACTTTAAAGCAAAAAATTTAGTAGGAAGAGAGGTTAAATAATCTAAAGATTAGTATAATAGGAAAAGCACTAATACAGGTACATGTGTTAAAAGCTATCCTGTTATCTTTGTATTTCTTCCATTGTGTCAAATGCCAGGTGATTCTACCAGTTCCCCTGCTTTTATATTTCAACCTTACCACAATAGGCATAACAGCACATCCTTCCCAGCATTGTAATTTTTCTAGCTGTGCTGAGAAAACAGCATGCCTGTCCTCCAATGACTAACACTTGTGCTGACATTATCCTCTGCACAGCTCTTCACTGGGAAGATATACGCGTGTTGCTTATTCCTTGCCTCCTGCTAAGGGATTAGTTCCCCATAATTTCTGCTCTCACCTTGTGATTGGCAGTGGATTGATGCTATAGCTAAATTCAAAACACGGTTGGTATAAAAAGTGCCACACCCTATTATTAGTTAAAATCACAAAATACTAAAGCACTTTTAAGGCACCAGGTATCAAACAATGATAACCATGCATCAGCATACATAATTTTATTTTTATATAATATAAAAAGATTGTATATAACACATTAAAAGAAGAGGGGAAAAGATGCTGAATCATTGGCATAGGTGTACCCAAAACAAATATCTGGCCCTCTACAATCTTATTACAATTGTAAGTCATGATAACCAACTACTCTGTCCAAAAATGGACCATGTACAGTGCTATAAATAAATGATATACAAAAGGGAGGAGAAGAGGGTCATCGATGAGCTGTACTCGTTCAAGCTGCTTCACCAGAAGCAGTACATATCAGAATGTTTCAATCTATAAAACAAAAAACAAAAAATATATACAGTATCTCACAAAAGTGAGTACACCCCTCACATTTTTGTAAATATTGTATTATATCATTTCATGTGAGAACACTGAAAAATGTACACTTTGTTACAATATAAAGTAGTAAGTGTACAGCTTGTATAACAGTGTACATTTGCTGTCCCCTCAAAATAACCCAACACACAGCCATTAATGTCCAAACTGCTGGCAACAAAAGTAAGCAGACCCCCTAAGTGAAAATGTCCAAATTGGGCCCAAAGTGTCAATATTTTGTGTGGCCACCATTATTTTCCAGCACTGCCTTAAAACAACTCTGTCCCATTCCATCCAGCATACTGGCGTCAGCTCTACTTTACTCTACTTACTGTGTAATGAATCATTTTATTTTTTCCCTACCGCAGGAAATGACGCGGCTATGGCGCGTCACGCCTTCCGAAAATAGCCGAACTAGGACTCGGCTCTTCCGGGCGCTATACGGAGCCTGCGCACAGACCTAGGAGCTGACTGCGCAGGCACCGTATATAGCCGAGTCGCATGGCTATGGTGCGTCACGCCCTCCGAAAAAAGCCGAAATAGGATTTGGCTATATACGGTGCCTGCGCTGTCAGCTCCTAGGTCTGTGCGCAGGCGCCGTATAGCGCCGGGAAGAGCCGAGTCCTAGTTCGGCTATTTTCGGAAGGCGTGACGCGCCTTAGCGGTAGGGAGAAAATAAAATTATTCATTACACAGTAAGTAGAGCGATTTAAAAAAAAACAGCATACTGGTGCTGAACCCCCCGCTTTTACCCTCTTGGGCATGGAGTTCACCAGAGCTTCACAGGTTGCCACTGGAGTCCTCTTCCACTACTCCATGATGACATTATGGACCTAGTGGATGTTAAAAAAAAAAATTGCGCTCCTCCACCTTCCGTTTGAGGATGCCCCACAGATGCTCAGTAGGGTTTAGGTCTGGAGACATGCTTGGCCAGTCCATCAACTTTACCGTCAGATACTTTAGCAAGGCCATGGTCATCTTAAAGGTGTGTTTGGGGTTATTATCATATTGGAATACTGCTCTGCAGCCCAGTCTCCGAAGGGAAGGGATCATGCTCTGTTTAAGTATGTCACAGTACATGTTGACATTCATGGATCCCTGAACTGTAGCTCGTCAGCACTTTTGCAGCCCCAGACCATGACACTTCCACCACCATGGTTGACTGTAGGCAAGACACACTTGTCTTTGTACTCCTCATCTGGTTGCCCCCACACACGCTTGACACCATCTGAACCAAATACGTTTATCTTGGTCTCATCAGACCACAGTTCCAGTAATCCATGTCCTTAGTCTGCTTGTCTTCAGCAAACTGTTTGCAGGCTTTCTTGTGCATCACCTTTAGAAGAGGCTTCCTCCTGGGACAACAGCCGTGCAGACCAATTTGATGCAGTGTGTTGGGTATGGTCTGAGCACTGACAGGCTGACCCCCCACCCCTTCAACCTCTGCAGCAATGCTGGCAGCACTCATACAACTATTTCCCAAAGACAGCCTCTAGATATGATGCTGAGCATGTGCACTCAACGTCATTGGTCAACCACGATGAGGCCTGTTCTGAGTGGAACCTGTCCTGTTAAACCGCTGAATGGTCTTGGCCACCGTGCTGCAGATCAGTTTCAGGGTCTTGCCAATCTTCTTATAGCCTAGGCCATCTTTATGTAGAGCAACAATTATTTTTTTTAGATCCTCAGAGGGTTCTTTGCCATGAGGTGCCATGTTGAACTTCCAGTGGCCACTATGAGAGAGAGAGAGTGATAACACCAAATGTAACACACCTGCTCCCCATTCACACCCGAGACCTTGTAACACTAATGAGTCACATGACACTGGCGAGGGAAAATAGCTAATTGGGCCCAATTTGGACATTTTTACTTAGGGGTGTACTCACTTACCCAAGGTATGGAAACAGCGCCCAGAGGCGATTCAGTTCGCATGTGTTGCACTTTATACGTTTTTCACTCAGTCACTCAGTCACCTGGAAGGGAAAAGACAGGAGAATGTTAGCCGTGCATGTGCCCCTTATGATGTCTGCATCATGGGGTCGGACAGTCATGCCTGACTCCCATGTCACTCACCAACCAGCCAGCTGTCCTTGTACACGTTCTGTTCGAATTTTGTTGGGATGTTGCTTTGACGGTATATGTAGCTGTCGTGGCTGGCCCGTGGGTGTTTGGCACGAACATGCCACATGAGGCTATCACCTGTACATTGATGGAATGCCACTGCTTACGATTGCGGTATATGTGTTCTGTGGCATGGAGGGGCCGTAGTGCCACATGTGTGCAATCAATGGCCCCGACGGTGCGTGGGAATCCTGCAATTCTGTAGAAATCCTGCATTGCCTTCTGTCACAGGTGCAGGGCCGATCCTGGGTGGGTGCACGGGGTGCCCAGAGGGGGGAGGCGCCGAAGTGTCAGAATGTTTACTCCCTCCTCCTCTCCTTGATCTAAAGAGTCGCTCTCGCGTGCGGTGCAGTCCGCGAGCAGACACAAGCACAGTAGCACTGTTAGGGGCGGCGCCGCGAGCCACAGGAGCCGCGGACGCCCAGTTACATTTTGTTTCTTGTAGCTTCACTCAGAGCGAGCGAGTCAATCGTCTGTCTCGGAGGAAGTTGCAGACTACAGCTCCCAGAAGCCACAGCGGCGGCCGTCACGTCAGTGAAGTCAGCTGACGTGACGGCCGCCGCTGTGGCTTCTGGGAGCTGTAGTCCGCAACTTCCTCCGAGACAGACAATGGACTCGCTCGCTCGGAGTGAAGCTACAAGAAAAAAATGTAAGTGGGCGTCCGCGGCTCCTGTCGCTCCCGGCGCCGCCCCTAACAGTGCTACTATGCTTGTGTTGTGGCTTCTGGGAGTTGTAGGCGTTGTAGTGCTGAGGGAGGCTCCCGGTGGGTGATGTAAGCAAGGAGAGAAATTAAAAGTTGTGCTACAACGGGCCTGTCAGTGCATGTAATTGACCTCAGCACAGGAGCATCTAAACCACCCCCCAGGACTGGAGGAGGCCATGCAACTTGCAAGCAGGAGGACCTGCCCTGCTGAGCTGACAGCTGCCATTGGATCATGACTGAGGTGAGAGACCCTGACCCCCACATGATCAGCCAGCCCCCTGCAGGACCCACAGGTCCACAGCCAGCCCCCTGCAGGGCCCACAGGTCCACAGCCAGCCCCGTGCAGGACCCACAGGTCCGCAGCCAGCCCCCTGCAGGACCCACAGATCCGCAGCTAGCCCCCTGCAGGACCCACAGATCCGTAGCCAGCCCCCTGCAGGACCCACAGATTCGTAGCCAGTCCCCTGCAGGACCCACAGATCCGTAGCCAGCCCCCTGCACCCACAGGCTGTAGGTCCTGCTGGGAACTGTCTGCGGACCTGTGGTTCCTGCTGGCCACTGACCTGTGGTTCCTGCTGGCCGCTGACCTGTGGTTCTTGCTAGCCGCTGACCTGTGGTTCCTGCTGGCCGCTGACCTGTGGTTCCTGCTGGCCGCTGACCTGTGGTTCCTGCTGGCCGCACCAGGTGACACCAACCCTAGCGATGCCACTGCTTGTGTGTGTCTCCCTCTCGCACATCACACAAGCTTTGGTTTGAAATTCCTGGCCGCACTGTAACAAAGTCCAGCCTTCTGTGAGATAGACAGAACACTGATCCAATGCAGTAAAATTTTATCAGTGTGACGTGTATCATAGAAGCCACAAGCTGGTCTAGGAGGCGGGACTTTGTTACAGTGGCTGCCCGGGAGATTCAAATCCAAGCACTGTGACAGCAGCTCTGTGTGATCCAGGAGCACTGACAGGCTGCAATTGGTGTGCATCGATGAGCTGGATTTGGTGGGAACTGGTAAGCTGCAGTTGATGCATTGATTTCTTGTATCATTTCCCCAGTCTCTGACCAGCTCTTGTATCATTTCCGCAGTCTCTTACCATCTCTTGTATCATGCCTGCAGTCTCTGACCATCTCTTGTTTCATGTCTGCAGTCTCTCACCATCTCCTGTAGTATGTCTGCAGTCTCTGACCATCTCTTGTACCATGTGTGCAGTCTCTGACCATCTCTTATACCATGTCTGCAGTCTCTGACCATCTCCTGTACCATGTCTGCAGTCTCTGACCATCTCCTGTATCATGTCTGCAGTCTCGGACCATCTCCTGTATCATGTCTGTCTGTTAAGAGGATCCCAGGTTAATGAAGACTTCTTAAGGGAGCATCTCTGTGTCTGAGTTGTTGCCATATAAACATTTGTAAAGGGGAGGAGTTAGTAAGATGACCACGCCCGTGTGGGGGCACCAGAAATATTTCTGCACCCAGGCGCCTGTGACCCTAGGATCGGCCCTGCACAGGTGCTCATGGGTGGGTCGGATGATGTGGTGGGACATGCGTGTGAGGATTGCGGGGACAACCTGGTGCACACATCTGCTCATGGTGGATTGGTGGTGTTGCCAGTACCTTGACCAATGGCTGCACTGCATGTGAGTGTCGTGTCTGGCCGGTGATTTCATCATGCAGGGCTGTGGCTAATTCCAGGATGGCATCAGGGCTGAATCTGAAGATGCGATACACCTCTGATTCCCCCATGCCAAAGACGTTCATGCACGTTTGGTATATCTTCTCTTGTGCCCTCCTACGCACCTGTGGACACAGTAGTAGTGCTATGACCATGGCTGCCCCTGTCAGGTTGGCATACGGATGTGTTGTCCTGCAAGTGTGGTTGCTCAGCTCGTCTGTAACGGTGCTGCTGCAGCTGCTCTCCAGCTGACCTGTGCACGTCTGCTGCTGAGTTACCCTTGCTTTATGAGGGGTAACTTACGCACACATCGTGTAGCCTGCGTCGGGCGCACATACGTTCGTGAATCGCTGTATCTCCCTCATTTGCATATTTGAATAGGAAATCAATGGGAGCGCCAGATGCGTCCAGCGTAAATATGCGCCCACGATATGCCGGCGTAGGAAAGTTTCCTTTCGTCGGAAGAAGCCTATTTTCAGGCGTTTCTAGTTCTGTGGGTACGGCACACAGATACGACGGCGCATATTTACACTTGCGCAGGGTATCTCAAGATACACCGGCGCAAGTCCTACGTGAATCCCGGCCTATATATTTATACCACCATGTAGGGTACACTGCAAATGTTGGAGGTTGGTGGGGAGATGGCCCAGTTCTTCCTAGTATGTTCCAGTGGTTTCGCTTTGGGGATGGTGCATCGTCCCAGGGGTGTCTCTCTCCCTCTGGGGATACTTGGGTTGATGGTTATGCCTGGATAACCACATGCATCTTGGTTAGTAAAATATGAAGCTGTAAAACAAAAATGTGAGGTGTATTTGTATCTACATTGTAATACTCTGTTGTATATATTTATTGTTTTTTGTTTTATAGATTGAAACAAAGATTTTGATATGTACTGCTCTTGATCAAACAGCTTGGGCCACGAAACGCATAGAGCTCATCGGTGACCCTCTTTCCTCTTTGTATAGAACTTACAATTGTTATAAGCATGTAGGGGGCTGGGTATTTGTTTTTGGTACACCTATATCAATGATTCTGAATCTTGTCTCCTCCTTTTATGTTATGTGCAATTTTTGTATTTTATTTTATATTCAAAAACAAAATAATGTGTGTTGATATGTGGTGGTCATTATTTGGTACCTGGTGCCTTAAAAGACCAAGTGCTTTAGTGTTTTGTGATTGATGCTATAGCTAGTATTAGGCTGTCCACTGCCTGATGTCAATCACAAGGGAAGTGGACCTATGAGGGAACTAGTATCTCTGAATCCTCATCAGGCTTTGCCTATCCAGTTATGAAACATCTTGTCTGCTGCTCTCTTTGTTACAGCTGCAGTGGTGGGGAAGTAGCACAACTGCACTAAGGATGTTGGTATAGACAGTTTTGCCTCTGTGTCCCTCCCCACAACAATTTTTGGTGTTTGCCCCAAATATTTGTAATGGTTTATAACATGTCTGCCACGTCTATATCACACAGATTCGTTTTTCTGTTTTTTTTTTTTTTTTTTGCTTTAGATCTCACAAGTTCTAAATCTAAACAATAAATACAGTACTGTGGAGAATGAAGTTAACATAACAATAGAGGATTTGTGCCCAGTCTTCCACCTGATGCCAGCTGAAAACACATCTGATGAGGTTTCCTGCAAGAGGGTAGAGTTTGCTCCTGGATCCTGTCGTCTAATGAAAACTATTTTCAGAGAAAAACCTTCGGACTGTACCCATCAACAGACTTACATTATTTGTCAGGTAAAGTTAGAAATAATTTCCATTATTTGCCAGAATTCCTCTACATGCTTTAATTTTACTAGCAATGAGCAAGAATAATCACAGTTGCCCTATTAAAAGTCCTAATTACACTGTAGTGGCTAACACCCACCCAGTGTGCTCTTTCCAAATTTTCTTTTAACTCACTAAGGACTGGTGCTTTGTGGTCTTTGCTGGAAAACCAAACAATCTCTTTCCAGATCACTGTTGCCCTGTCTCTAATTTAAACATAGTCCGGGGTTAGACAGGTTTGCTCTTGTAAATATTTGGGTTTGTATCTACTTTAACCACTTCAGATCCGCACTATAGACAAAAGACGTCAACAGCGCGGACCTGAAGTGTCTTTGGACGTCAAGTTATTGTAATTCCCCGTCGTTTCGCTGAGGATTCGATGCGTGTACCCGGCAGCCGCGGTGTCCGTCAGGTACACGCGATCGGCGGTGACAGAGCAGGGACGTGGAGCTCTGTGTGTGAACACAGAGCTCCACGTCCTGTCAGGGAGAGGAGACAGATGCTGTTTCCCTTGTACATAGGGACACAGCATCGGTCACCTCCCCCAGTCAGTCCCCTCCCCTCACACAGTTAGAACACACCCAGGGAATACATTTAACCCCTTCCTCACCCCCTAGTGTTAACTCCTTCAATGCCATTCACATTTATACAGTAATTAGTGCATATTTATAGCACTGGTCGCTGTATGAATGTGAATGGTCCCAAAAATGTGTCAAAAGTGTCCGATGTGTCCGCCGTAATATCGCAGTCCCAATAAAAATCGCAGATCGCCGCCATTACTAGTAAAAAAAAATCATAATTCTGTCCCCTATTTTGTAGGCGCTATAACTTTTGCGCAAAGCAGTCGCTTATTGCAATTTATTTATTTTTTTTACAAAAATACGTAGAAGAATACGTATCAGCCTTAACTGAGAAAACATTATAATTTTTTTTTTTTAAATTGGGATTTTTATTATAGCAACAAGTAAAAAATATATATATATTTTTAAATTGTCGCTCTTTTTTTGTTTATAGCGCAAAAAATAAAAACCGCACGGGCGATCAAATACCACCAAAATAAAGCTCTATTTGTGGGGGAAAAAGGACATCAATTTTTGTTTGGGTGCCACGTCGCACAACCGCGCAAATGTCAGTTAAAGCGAAGCAGTGCCGGAAGCTGAAATTTCACCTGGGCACGAAGGGGGTTTATGTGCCCAGTAAGCAAGTGGTTAATATATGATGTAGATAATAAGTACCTGTGATTTGTGGCTTCCTATAATCCCTAACATGTTAATGTAATTTTAAAAGTCACTTTTCTGCTGAATTATCACTGTTGCATCACAGTAAAGCTTGTGATCTGTGGTGCCTTTTTTCTGAATTGCAACCTGATGCACCTTCCCAATGCACCTCTGTTGCAGTGCACCACAACCCACAGTAATGCATTAATGTGCATTATAGTGTGCTGCATTGCTACATTGCTATGGTTATTACAGCATTCAGCATTTAGTTTAAAATCTAGAAATAGACCGTGGCCATCTTAAGTGTGGGCATCATGAAGCCAGACTGTATGACTTCCTGGATTTCAGCCTTGCAGATCTTGCACATGTTCAGTGCTGCACAAGCGCTGTAATAGGTTTTAGTCAGGTTCCATAGCAACGGGAGTGTCAGAGGAAGTTGCTGCCCCTTATCTATGCAAATCTCTCCTCCCTCCAGGAACCAGTAAATATACTAAATCATTTGTTGATAAGCAGATATATTTACATAACAAGATTATATATATATATATATATAATCTCTTGTTATATATGTATCTTGTGGTGTGTGTGTGTATACATACTACACATGTGCGCCGTCAATAAATTAATTTTGTTTCGTTTCGCATTAGCCGTTATTTTGTATTTCGTGCCTGAAACTCAATTTTCGTTAGATTTGTTCACTTTTCATAAAAAGTTACCAACATTCATTATGATGAATTTAAAAAGCTGGACGCTTAAAAAGAACTAATAGTATCTGCTGTGCTCATTATGAGGGGTTCCCACCATCCCTGTGCTGTGCTCATTATGAGGGGTTCCCACCATCTCTGTGCTGTGCTGAGTTCCTGGGGCTGTACTTCTGCTGTGCTCATTATGAGGGGTTCCCACCATCCCTGTGCTGTGCTGACTTCCTGGGTTTGTACCCCTGATGTGCTCATTATGAGGGGTTGCCACCATCCCTGTGCTGACTTCCTGGGTTTGTACCCCTGCTGTGCTCATTATGAGGGGTTCCCACCATCCCTGTGAGGTGCTGACTTCCCGGGTTTGTACCCCTGCTGTGCTTATTATGAGGGGTTCCCACCATCCCTGTGCTGTGCTGACTTCCCAGGTTTGTACCCCTGCTGTGCTCATTATGAGGGGTTCCCACCATCCCTGTGCTGTGCTGACTTCCCGGGTTTGTACCCCTGCTGTGCTCATTATGAGGGGTTCCCACAATCCCTGTGCTGTGCCGAGTTCCTGGGTTTGTACCCCTGCTGTGCTCATTATGAGGGGTTCTCACCATCCCTGTGCTGTGCAGAGGAGTGTGAGAGGCAGAGATGGATGGGTCTGTGTGAGGACGAAAGGAAAACAAGATAAGATAGTGGCTGAGAGAGGGAGGGAGATGCCGGGAGGAAGAGACATTAGGAAGCTAGACACAAGGTAGTTACATTGCGGAACTGACCTGTCTGAAAAGAGCCAGTAAGGGGAACTTCTTATGGGCTGCCCCCCTCCTCCACCCTTTGCCTCAGCTCAGAGCCTTACATTCACATGTCACTCAGCCACAGACAGAGTGGTTGTACTCCATTCGGGCTGCTCTGTCTGTCGGTGGCTGAGTGACATGCCCAGCTGGGAGATCTCTCTGTACTTGCAGGTGTCCAGGAGCCCAGCCAAACGTGAGAGCCCTGAGATGTCTTCTTCAGTGTCTCCAGGGAGGAGGGGGGCAGCAGGAGAGATTACACCATGCCTGCATTTCTGCTTCCTCCCACCTGATGCACTAACTCCTCCCATTGTCATCTCCTTGCGAATTGCCTTGTGACTTAATAGCCTAGGCCAGGGGTAGGCAACCTCGGCTCTCCAGAGGTTTGGAACTACATTTCCCATGATGCTCAACTACACTGCAGAGTGCAAGAGCATCATAGGAAATGTATTTCCAAAACATCTGGAGAGCCAAGGTTCCCCATCACTGGCCTAGGCTAATAAGGAGGAGGAAGTAATGGACTACAAAATAAAGGTATTTACAAGCAACAAAATAAATAAAAAATGTCCATTCTGAACACTATGAGATTAGGGCATGCAGCACAGACAAACAAAAAAAAATGGGTGGAACTCCACTTTAAGACGGCTCCCATTCATTTTCTCGACCGTGCGACTTGGGCCGAGTTGAAGTCGGATCCCAAGTCGCCCCAGGGTTCACCGGCTCTAAGTGTACTCATTGATGCCAATTTGACAGTTGCTGCTTATTTTCCACTCACATTCTATCCCCTCTATTTTATTCCATTGAAAGACTAGTTTGCACTTGATGTGGTTTTTCAGATAAAATGCACATTATGTATGAGTAGTTGAATATACAAATTTTATAGGACAACATTTCTTGAATCATATATATTCACTTCATTTTGTTTGCTTTTATTTTAAACAAATCTGCTTAGGTCTCAAATCCAAAGGAAAAACATGTGTTTTGTCATCGTGATATCTGCAAAAGTTTCTCATACATAGCCATTGGATTATACATGCCTGACCTAGGAAAGTACAAATGGTACAGACTAAACTCTACGGAAGAACTTGAAATATTCATCAATTTGGAGCTGCTTACAGATTACAACCCTCATTATCCAAATAATGGGTATTGTATAATTCAATGTATAACCAATGCTGGAAGATATGTATCACAGCTTCTTATCTTACCACCTACGCTGCATGCCAGCAGTAAACAAATGGGGACAATTTACAGCAAAAGGCTTCTATTAAATGTTAATATTTTGTTACTGGATTCTCTCTCCAGACACCATTTCTATAGATCATTGCCAAAAACTATACAAGAGTTTAGAAACCTGAATGAAAAGTTTTTCAAAGCAGGACGTGTGTTTGATTTTGAACTCTTTCAAGGGATTAAGAGCCAAACGCTGGAATCCTTACAAGCACTTTTTGAAGGTATCAAACATTTTCAAACCTTGTCTGAGTCTTTCAGCATGCCCTATATGACTGTAAATTTAAATGAAACCCTTGGACATTTTAAAGCTTACGGCTATGAGACGCTGTACGTGGAGGACTTGTGTTGGCTTTTTAAATGGGGCCTTGTTAAAGAACAGGGAGCCATGAATTTGAGTGTACCCTACTCAGAGAGAGTAAAGTTGTTTAATGAAGCTCTCTATAGGGCTGGGATTGACCGGGTGGATGTTACATATAGTAGCTGTTTAATTCTTAAGGAGAACAAAGTGAAAAACAACTTCCACGGTCCAAAATCTGTCTGCTACAATGGTATTCATCAGCACACCTATCTTCTTCAGTATGTAAAGTATTTTATAAATCATTTTGCCAGATTAAACAGGCCTATTTTTACTTTTATGATGCTGGACACAGCCCACGAGGATACAGGCATCAGAATAAAACAAATTGATGAAGACTTAGCTAAATATGTCTCTTTTCTTGCACGTCAAGCAAATACTGTATCCTTTATTCTTTCAGATCATGGTAGTACATACGGTCGTTTTCTTTCAGCATCACCTGAATCTTATGTGGAAATCTTTCATCCTTCCCTGTTTATGATTGTTCCGGACTTTGCATCCAAAATCATCAGAGATACAAAAATGAAGGCATTGCATATAAACCAGAGGAGATTAGTAAGCCTCATAGATGTACATTATACCTTAAAAGGACTCCTTCCTAATATAAAAAAGTTAGATATAAATATTTCAAAGTATAGTTTTAACAATGATGGACTTTTGAGCCCAGTATCTCCATTTAGAAAATGCAGTGACATACCGAGATTGCACCCAAACCTGTGTATCTGCCAGGGCTCCTACAGAACGGAGAGAAACTCCTCCTATTATGCTTTATTTGCTGAGTTTGCTTTAAATTGTATTAACAAACGCATTGCTGAACAGCAGAAGGACAACAAAGGATCGTGTCTAGCACTTGTTGCCACCAGATTTAGCGATGTAAAAATCAGCACGGACAATGCAATTGGTGGTGCCATGATTATATTGGACATTTATGTGAGATCCTCATATAGGGCACAGTATAAAGAGGATAGGTTTTCAGTGACTATGTTTTTTGATTCTACAACCCAGAGAGAGGGAATACTTTTCTTAGGTTACCACCGACTGACACCTTTCAGTATATACCAGTCATGTGCAGACCCTTCTGTTGACCTGGATATATGCATCTGTGAAAGATATCCAACAGTTGGAATTAGGAATAAACAATTATATATTATGCCTGAAACTGTTCTGTGGACTAAAACTTACAAGACTATGGTTCATAAACCTTGTCTCTTCCTGAATGCACGGAACTATACTGCAGGTGTGGCACTGTATATTTCCAATGCTTGCTCAGATAGAAAGTATGTTATTTTGTTTAACTTCCTCAGTAAAAACCTGTTTTCTTCTGGCAAGATGCCTGTTAAAGAAACTGTTGGTCCCGTAATGAGAAGATTGCTTGTGGTCGGTATTAGAAAAAAAGAACATTTGCCATGGACATACAAGTATACTATGAAATTTAAAGGGGTGTTCCAGCCCTAAGTTGTGTTTATTAAAAGTCAGCAGCTACAAAAAGTGTAACTGCTGGCTTTTAATAAACACTCACTTACCTGCTCCTGCGTTCCAGCGACGCGCCGACCGGGGCTCCGCTCCTCTGCCCCCCTCCCCGGCCGGCGTCTCCATCCTGACTGTGGGCACCCAGCCGTGACAGCCTTCGGCTTCACGGCCGGGCACCCACTGCGCATGCGCGAGCCGTACTGCGCATGCGTGCGCGGCGCGGCTCGCCGCTGATTGGAGAGGCGATCGCATGGGACCTGTCAGTGTCCCATGTGATCGCCTACAGGGAGGGGGCTGGTGTAGGCGATTAAGCTTAATCGCCTAACCAGCCCCTCGGCGGAAGCAGGAAGTGGGACAGGAAGTCCCACTCCTACTGAAGCCCCCACTCCCCCCCCAAAAAAATTACATGCCAAATGTGGCATGTATGGGGGTGAGGAGTGGATGGAGAAGGGGTCATTTTTTTGGGTGGAACACCCCTTTAAGTTAGTTCCTGTTCATCAGTAAAGGTCCTTGGCTGATTCAGCCAATTACAGTTGGATTAGAAAACCTGTGGATATTTATGGTTAATCCAAGGTCAATTGATCTAATAGAAGAAGCTATCACCCAGGCTGAAATTTCCGGACGAAAGGTTATTTTTTTCCCTGAAATAGAATAGATATCATAAATGTCTGCTCAGAGCAGAGTGTCCTAGTAAGCATGTATCGAGAATTATGTATGTATATATTGAGTGTGTCAAAGAAGAACTGTTCAATACAGATGAAGTTGCAATTGGCCACTACTATAGGTCTGAGGTGAATTTTGCTGTCCAAGATTTGTGGTCCCTTCAAATTCTTGTGCGCATTTTCTTTTAAACTGTAATGCACTACACGTGCTACGACTAAGGCTCTTGCCAAAACACGTTGGTTTCTTTGTTTTATTTTCACTGTTATGCAGTCAATAAATACGCATATGGATTACAGTGTTGCTGGCTTCATCTTTTTGCATATTATGCACTGCATGCCTTTAAAGTATACTCATCAGGCTCAATCTGGCCTCAGGCCAGCCAAAGACGGTGCAATTTTCTTTCCTGCAACCATGGGCACAGACAGTGATGACAGGGGAATCCTGCAGAGCCATTGTGTTCTTGCGACAGGGGGGTGGGGGAAGCTGTCCCCACCGGGAGAACACTTATTTATAGCAGCTATAACAGCTGCTAGCAATAATCGCATGTACAATCTAACAGGCTGGTTGTTCTAATGTACTAGTTGCTGGATTGATCAACTTGGGCACAGTCAGCCTGCCCATACATTGTTTGTGCAAAGATTAGGGTAAGTTAGGAATCTCACTTTAATTCTCAGTGCTAGCCAGCACTTTTTCTATTCCATTATCGGGGGGCTTTTTTTTTACCTATAACTGTTGTTGATTTGAGTGAGGTCAGCGGTCACATTTAGCTGCTATCCCATCCATAGCAAAGTTTCTTTTTAAAAGATCTTCTTGCAGTATAATATCAGTTAGCAGGTGAATGGGAGAGTTAATCCCACTATATGATCTTTTCCAATCACTGTATCCTGAACTGCGTCCTGAAAAAGCCCAACAGAGAAACACGTTGATGCATTCGGGTTCTCGTAATATAATATGTATTCATATGTATGATTTTTTATGGAGTGCCCCCTTACTTTTAGTACGGGCACTACGCTAAAGTTAGCAGGTGAATGGGAGAGTTAATCCCACTATATGCCCTACTTTGCTCCCATTCCTAATTTGTCAAATTGCAGGCTGCTGCTATTTCAGAAATGTCCTGTAGGCCGGTCTGCGGCCCGAGGTGTGATTACACCCCTGGGCGACAGTTGGCGCTAGAGGGGTTCTGATGGAGCCACTTTTCCCTAGCAGCCAATTAGAGGAGTTGTTCTCTCGCTGGGCATGCTGGGGAGGCAGGGCTGGTGCAAGGATTTTTGACACCCTAGGCAAAACCTAATTTTGCCGCCCCCCCCCCACTCCAACCATAGGCGCGTCCAGGGGGTGTGCCTGGGCACACCCTAATCACCCCATGCGGTGCAGATTCCCCCTGCTGATATTCCACCAAAGCCCCCCAACGGAGCTCCTAAAAATCTTTAAAAAAAAATAACATAAACATACTGACACCATCCACTACCCTGCGGACACCAACCTCTGCCCTACTGACAAGTCCACTGCTCTACTGACACCATCCACTGCCCTATTAACCCTGTTAATGTTTTAATACATTTGGGGTGCACACCCTAATGCAAAAAGCTGCGCACACCTATGGCTTCACCCCTGACTCCACCCCCATTGTCCTACCCATGTACACCACACCTTTTTAATAAGGGGACCAGACCAGAGGTTTTTGTGTGTCTAAGGGATGCATTTTTTTTAGACCAGGGTTCGGAGTTCGGCAATGTAATGGCGCGCTGCACGGCAGCCAATCGCCAATTTTTTTTACTCGTGTGACCTAGAAGCCATCACAGCCATAACTAATGGCATGGCTGTGATTGCCCAGTGCAGCATGTGACCCAGCATGTGACCCAGCCTCTATATAACCTAGAGGCACACAGCACAGCTCGTCACTCTGCTTTAGCTAGGGTAGGGAAAGGCTGCAGCTGCTCTCAGGGACAGATTTAGATAGGATTGTGCTGCTTCAGAAATCGAATTACAATACTCAACGATCGATCTACATAGCATTAGCTACATTAGGGAAAGGTTCCCGATTGTGCTTATAGGAAGAGAATTAGTTAGGAGTCAGTCCTACTTCACAAATCTAATTGCAGCAGCACTGCATATGTTCCTGTCAGATACTCTGCATATTGCACCAGCAATGCATATGTTCCTGTCAGATACTCTGCATATTGCACCAGCACTGCATATGTTCCTGTCAGATACTCTGCATATTGCACCAGCAATGCATATGTTCCTGTCAGATACTCTGCATATTGCACCAGCAATGCATATGTTCCTGTCAGATACTCTGCATATTGCACCAGCACTGCATATGTTCCTGTGAGATACTCTGCATTAGCTACATTATGCAAAGGTTGCTGATTGTGCTTATAGGGAGATAATTAGTTAGGAGTCAGTCCTACTTCACAAATCTAATTGCACCAGAATAGTGTCCCATCATTGGTATCATTGGCAGGAATAGTGTCCCATCATTTGTGTCAGTGGGAGAAATAGTGCCCCATCATTGGCATCATTGGCAGGAATAGTGTCCCATCATTAGTGTCAGTGGGAGAAATAGTGCCCCATCATTGGCATCATTGGCAGGAATAGTGTCCCATCATTAGTGTCAGTTGGATAAATAGTGCCGCATCATTGGTATCAGTGGGAGGAATAGTGTCCCATCATTTGTGTCAGTGGGAGAAATAGTGCCCCATCATTGATATCAGTGGAAGGAATATTGTCCCCTCATTGGTATCATTGGCAGGAATAGTGTGCCATCATTAGTGTCAGTGGGAGAAATAGTGTCCCATCATTTGTGTCAGTGGGAGGAACAGTGTCCCATCATTGGTATCAGTGGGAGAAATAGTGTCCCGTCATTTGTGTCAGTGGGAGAATAGTGCCCCATCATTGGTATCATTGGGGGAAATAGTGTCCCATCATTGGTATCATTGGCAGGAATAGTGTACCATCATTTGTGTCAGTGGGAGAAATAGTGCCCCATCAATGGTATCAGTGGGAGGACTAGTGTCCCAAATAGTGTCCCATCATTTGTGTCAGTGGGGGAAATAGTGTCCCATCATTTGTGTCAGTGGGAGAAATAGTGTCCCATCATTGGTATCAGTGGGAGGACTGGTGTCCCATCATTGGTATCAGTGGGAGGACTGGTGTCCCATCATTGGTGTCAGTGGGATAAATAGTGTCCCATCATGTGTGTCAGTGGGAGAAATAGTGTCCCATCATTTGGATCAGTGGGAGAAATAATGTCCCATCATTTGTGTCAGTGGGAGGAACAGTGTCCCATCATTGGTATCAGTGGGAGAAATAGTGTCCCATCATTGGTATCATTGGCAGAAATAGTGTCCCATCATTTGTGTCAGTGGGAGAATAGTGCCCCATCATTGGTATCATTGGGAGGAATAGTGTCCTATTATTGGTATCATTGGCAGGAATAGTGTCCCATCATTTGTGTCAGTGGGAGAAATAGTGTCCCATCATTGGCAGAAATAGTGTCCCATCATTTGTGTCAGTGGGAGAATAGTGCCCCATCATTGGTATCATTGGGAGGAATAGTGTCCTATCATTGGTATCATTGGCAGGAATAGTGTCCCATCATTTGTGTCAGTGGGAGAAATAGTGCCCCATCATTGGTATCAGTGGGAGGACTAGTGTCCCATCATTTGTGTCAGTGGGAGAAATAGTGTCCCATCATTTGTGTCAGTGGGAGAAATAGTGTCCCATCATTATTGAAAGTGATGGTGTCTGCGCTGTAAAAATAAGGGTGTGAAACTGTTCATCACCCCTGTAGTTTAGGACCCACCCATCTGGTTTGTGTACAAGGGCCGAATAAATGCATGCAAAGAGCCTTAGCCAGCCCTGGGGGCTGCAGTTTGGAGACCACTGCTTTAGGGGAAGGTTCCTGCTTGTCAAGATTATTTTTATTTTTTTTTATGTTATTTTAAGTTATTTCCCTATCCAAATTTATTTTCAGAGTACTTACCATGCTCTTACCGACATTTTGCTGCCATTTGCAGCCCTCTACCTATTTTCCTTAGTCTTTTAGAGACATTTTAGTAGTCAAAAGTCCGGGGTCACCATTGACTTCGATGGTGTCCGCTCAACTCTATTTGAGAGCCAAGTCGCACGACTGCGCAATTGTCAGTTAACTACTTGCCAACCTGCCGCTGTCATTTTACAGCAGCAGGTTGGCTCCCCTGCGCGAGAGCCCGTAGCTCTAAGTCGACTCTCTTGCAGGTCATTAGGGGCGTGCGCACGTGCTCCCCTCTCGCCCCCGTGCCCGATCACCGCCGGGCACCCGTGATTGCTTGTTACAGAGCGGGGACCGGAGCACACAGCTCCCGGTCCTGTCAGTGGGGGAAATGCTGATCTTCTGTTCATACAATGTATGAACAGAAGATCAGTGATTTCCCCTAGTAAGGCCACCCCCCCTACAGTTAGAACACACCCAGGGAACATACTTAACCCCTTCCCCGCCCCCTAGTGTTAACCCCTTCACTGCCAGTGGCATTTTTATAGTAATCCAATGCATTTTTATAGCACTGATCATTATAAAAATACCAATGGTCCCAAAAATGTGTCAAAATTGTCCGAAGTGTCCGCCATAATGTCGCAGTACCGAAAAAAACGCTGAACGCCGCCATTACTAGTAAATTACTATTTTTGTTTATAGCGCAAAAAATAAAAACCGCAGAGATAATCAAATACCACCAAAAGAAAGCTCTATTTGTGGGAAAATAATAACTCCAATTTTGTTTGGGAGCCACGTTGCACGACCGCGCAATTGTCAGTTAATCGACGCGGTGCTGAATCGCATAAAGTGCTCTGGTCTTTGGGCAGATATATAGTCCGGGGGTTAAGTGGTTAAAGCGACGCAGTGCCGGAAGCTGAAATTTCCCCTGGGCAGGAGGGGGGTATATGTGCCCAGTAAGCAAGTGGTTAAGAAGCATATCCTCATATTTATCCACGATTTTTTGTAAATAATGGGAGTAATTTGTATATTGTCGGTACCAGCTTCACTATTCTGCAAGGCCAATGGTCTCCGCAATCATGGCGTTCCTCAGAGAGCGAGTACACGTCCCCCGGAAGTGCTCTGTACGCACTGTGCGTTCCACTAGCACCACTTCCTGTCCGCTTTCTGCTTCCGGTCTGGAGCCCGCGCTTGCTTTTGCAGCTGGAATCCGGAGTGTGTGTTCGGGTGAGACCATAGCACGTTGGCTGTAACGCGGGCAGCAGTGACCAAGATTCCCTGTGCTTTTCTCCTAGAGCGTTTCGCCAGTCTGCCGACTCCATGTCGCGCCTATCGACCTTACCGCGGGTCTATGTCGGGCGCCTGAGCCATCGGGCCCGGGAGAGGGACGTGGAGCGTTTCTTCAAGGGCTTTGGGAAGATCGTAGAGGTGGATCTGAAGAACGGGTGAGTGGCGATCTATGATGACGGGCTTTTCAGCGTCAGGGAAGAGGTGTACGGTGTGGTGGAGCCATACCTCGGCCTGTAACGGCAGAACCGGAGATTAGACCTTTGTGTACATTACTGTGCCCACTCTCAGATACTTACACTTTGTAGCCAGGGCAATGCCATGCTTTGATGTAAAGAGGAGCCACAGGACTAAACAACTAAAGACAAAAGTTTATTTTATTCTATCAGTTTTGGAGCCCCAAGGTGTTAAAAGACCTGACAGGCTTTTATTGCTGTCTACATTCACACTTGTGCGTTTTGAGAGTGTGTGCAGAATCGCAAGCTTTTCTGCAGCACAAAAACATGCTGCTGAGAATCTGCACACTCGGACAAACCGTTTAACTTTGACAGGAGTGCTTGGAATGATCAGCTTTTATTTATGTAAAACCTAATTGTCACTAAACCCACAACGGTAAAATCAGTGTGTATATGCAGTAAAGCATGCTTTTTAGGCTCACTGTCTCCCCTTCCACTGTCCCCCAATCCATCTCCTGATAGACCAGAGTAGGGTTGTCCCGATACCACTTTTTTAGGACCGAGTACAAGTACCGATACTTTTTTTCATGTACTCGCCGATACCGAATACCGATACTTTTTTAAAATGTCATGTGACATTTTTCAAACCACAATACAGACTAAGGATATTTTCTTTAGAATTATAAAGAACTCTAACTCAAGACATTATAAAAGAATAAAAATGAGTAAAAATGAATAAAACACATGTATTTGCTTGTCACGCAGTAGTAAAAAACTCAAAGAATTTTCACAGAACATGTTGATAAATACAAAAAAAGTATTCTATTTAGGTATCGGGAGCATTTGCAGGAGTACAAGTACTCCCACAAATACTCGGTATCGGTACCGATACTAGTATCGGTATCGGGACAACCCTAGACCAGAGTCTAGGAGACAAGCTACACGTGCTAAGTTTGGTGTGTGTAAGAGGTTTTTTAGGGAGAGTACATGTGATCAGCACAGGGCCAATCGGTACTGTCCAGACAGGGGGTCAGGGGTCATGCAGCCTCATAGGACAATCAGGAGGGAATGAAAACTCCTATTAACTTGAAGCAGAGTTCCACCCAAAAATGGAACTTCTGCTTAAAGGGGTAGTAAACCTGCAGATTTACTACTGCATGTGCGTGGAAGACTTATTTCCGGGAGTGTCTGGACCTTCAGCCAGTAACTCAAAGCGCATGCGTCACTGAAGTCAGTTGCCGTATGCAAAGGTACCGTATAGGTTTAGGATTATAGGCTTACCTGTAGGTCAAAGTGGGGTAAAAATACTTTACTACCGCATTAAGTACTGGTGACTCCCTGACATGCCACATTTGGCATGTCTTTTTTTTTGGGGAGGGCGGTTACTCATTTTTGACAGGCACCCAGCTCCTACTTCCTCCCCTGGTGCGGGAAGGAAGTTAACCTCTCCCCCCTCCCTTCCTCCCTGAAATCTTCTGGGACCTGTCGCAGGTCCGGAAGATTGGACAACCATTCACAACACACAGCGTGGCTCACACATAGTTACAATGCCGGCGCTGCGAGGAGGAGCCAAGTTTCGGGCAGCCGCATTGCTGAACTGCGGGACAGGTGAGTGTCTGTTAAAAGTCAGCAGCTACACTTTTTGTAGCTGCTGACTTTTAAATGGTTGGGACTCCGCTTTAAAGTGTTAATAAACTCTCAATAGTAATATCAGCCTGTACATGCAATAAAGCATGTTTGTTATAATCACTGTGGAGTCTAAGGGGTTATTCCTACGCTTGGTGTAAAAGAAAAAAGCTGTTTGATCCTGCCTTCTCATCCTCCCCTTCCACAGTCTTCAAACTATATCCCGATAGAACAGAGCCTTTGAAGTCACTCCACACATGCTCAGTTTGGTGTGTATTTCTAGAGTTCTTTTTTTTCTTGGGAGAGTGCATGTGATCAGCACAGGGCCAATCGGCACTGTCCAGACAAAAAGTCAAGGGTCCTGCAACCTCATCAGAGGGGGTGAACTCCTACACGCTTTAGGCTTCATGTCCACGGGACGTTTTACAACCTCTCCTGAACGATTTAACTTGACGGATAGTAACCCACGTTTAAAAACATCAAAATGTTTACCAGCTTGAACAGCTTAGGACATGTATCCCTGCTCCTGTATGCCCCCGAGCTTCTTGAAGACTAGGCTCCAATCCTTTTTTCTCACTTCGTCTTTCAGGACAGCACTTGGAGAGAGAGCGCAGCTCCACCCACTTCCCAGGAAACACTGCAGTCACTGCTATAACTTCCGCCCACCTCCACCATGGCCTCAGTTGTAGTGTTTCCTCCGGCCATGGTGGAAGCGCTGCAGGGAACCAGGAGGATGCCGGACTCTCTCCAGGGGGAGACGGATTAAAGGCATACCTGCGATCGGTTGTTTTCTTCAGGAGGCAGACCCTACTTCCCCCCCTGACGCGTGGGGGACGTTTCGGTGCTCCCCTCTTCTCGAGCCCAATAGGCTGGGCATTGCGGGCCAGGTTGGGGGCGGTTAGATGCCGGTCTCCTAGGGTCCGCGATGTCCCGGTACGGAGGGCGGGCGACGTCATTTCCGGTGGAGGCGGGACTTCCGGCGGTGCGTGGCGGCTTCCGGTTCCGGCCGCTGGAACGCAGAAGGGAGGAGCAGCCTCGGCGGTGCAATTTCCGGTTCCCACAGCGGTGGGGTTAACCGGGACTTTTCAAAAGGAGGCGCACAAACGATCGCCGCGTTCTGGGAGAATGGAGCCAGAAGACGCAGCGGAGGTGGCGGGAGCAGGAGCCACATGCACCAGCCCGGCCCAGGTAGGAAAACAGCGGTTTAAGTCTACCTGGTTCCTTGTGATGTCCCTCCTACTGCCCCTTTTGGGGAGAGGAGCCTGCCTCACTCACCCTAGTCACGTCCCTGGGAGAGTGTTGTTTGTTTGGTACAGCGGTGATGGGACCTGGTGTGTTTTTTGTTCACTGGCTGTTTTGTGGTGGTGGTGGTGGTTTGGGTCTGAGGCACAAAAGTTAAACATGGGGTTGTTGTCTTTTGTGTTTTTCAGAAAGCTAAAGAGAAGCTAAAAATTGCAGTGCCCCCTCCTAAGAAACGGTGTGCTACCTGCAAAGCAACCCTTAAAGGGTCTTGGACTAAGCCGTTATGCAAGGCATGCATCGCGGACATAGTCAAAGGGGAAGCCTCTACTAGTGCAGCCTCCGAACAACCCAAAGAGATGCTCTCTTCCTTTAGGAAAGAGCTAGAAGAGACCTTTCAGTCGTTTCGCTCCTACTTGGACCGAGGGGCGGCATCAGGGTCAGCAGCTAAGGCCTCCACTAGTGTACCTTTGGATTATAGAGGGGCAGGTAGTGAGTCCGAGGAGGAAGAGCCTAGCAGCCTAGTCTCAGGGTCAGAGGCGGAAGAAGAAGATACAGGAGAATCTTCTTCTTCACGTTACAAGTTATCCTTAGAAGAGGTGGATGACTTACTAAAAACTATTCATTCCACCTTAAATATTAAGATGGATAAGACACATTTGTCTCTGCATGACAAGATGTACCAGGGTTTAGACGAAGTCAAGCATCGAACCTTTCCAGTACATTGAGTATTGTCAGATGCGGTCAGAAGGGAGTGGAAAGACCCAGAGAGGGCTCCTTTCTTTTCCCGATCACTTAAGAGGAGATTTCCTTTTGATGAGGATCCAGCGCAGGTATGGAATAAGAAACCTAAGCTGGATGCTGCGTTCTCAAAGGTATCCCGAAATACAGACTTGGCCTTTGAGGATACGGGCACCTTAAAAGATCCCCTAGATAAAAGAGCAGAGGCGCTCTTAAAAAAGGATTGGGATGCCTCCCTGGCCAACCTCAAACCGGCTATGGCATCCACAGTAGTGGCCAGGAACCTTGAGCATTGGTTGGAACAGCTGAAGGGTCACATTGAGTCTGGGACCTCACGCAGAGAGTTGCTAGAGTCCTTCCCGATTCTTCTGAAGGCAGTAGGCTTCATGGCGGATGCCTCAGCCGAGTCAGTGAGAATATCAGCCCGTTCCTCGGCCCTAGTGAATTCGGCCAGGAGGGCTCTCTGGGTCAAAACCTGGACTGGGGACACGGCTTCGAAGGCTAAGTTATGTGGACTGCCCTTCGATGGAGATTTGGTATTTGGCGCCGGTCTGGACACTGTTCTGGATAGGACGGCGGATAGGAAAAAAGCCTTCCCCTTAAAGAAGGTAGTACCGCGGACCAGGAAAAATTTTCGTCCTTTTTTTCAGCCCCAAGATCCTAAAGAGATACAAAAAGGTCAGGGTGGAAGGTCCTGGCGGCCTCAGAGAGGTAGAGGGGGAGACCCGGGGTGTTGTTTCGCTCCCCTAGCCAGCCCGCTAAACCCCAGTGACGGTCGCCCGGCTGTGGGAGGATGTCTTCAGTCGTTCCTTCCACAGTGGGCAAAGACGACTTCCAGTGCATACATCCTCAAGGTTATTGCAGAGGGCTACGCACTGGAGTTCTCAGAGAAACCACCGTCGCGTTTCTATGCGACCCAGCTGCCCAAGGATCAGGAGAAATCCAGGGCAATGATGTCGCTGTTAGAGGAATTTCTCCAACAGAGGGTGATCACCCCGGTACCCCAACAAGAACAGGGGGCGGGTTGCTACTCCCATGTTTTTCTAGTAAAAAAACCGACAGGAAAATTTCGTTTGATTCTGAACTTAAAATTCCTGAATCGGTCAATCAAGTACAAGAGGTTCCGGATGGATACCATCTACTCGGTCAGAAGGCTCCTTCCTGCAGGTTGCTTTCTGGCTTCGATAGACCTAAGGGATGCTTATCTTCACATCCCGATAAAAGCCTCTTCTCAGCGTTTCCTGCGCCTAGCGATCAGGACAGGAAGCGAGATCAAACACTTTTAGTTCAGGGCCCTGCCGTTCGGTCTCTCCTCCTCTCCGAGGATCTTTTCGAAGGTGGTGGCGGAGGCCTTGGCACCTCTAAGGCTGGAAGGAGTTTCGGTAATTCCATACTTGGACGACCTCCTGTTGTTTGCCAAGACGAAAGATCAGCTGCTCAAAGACCTATTGAGGACCCAGGCCCATTTGGAGGGTCTAGGTTGGATTATGAACAGAGAGAAGTCAAATCTAGTCCCCTCTCAGGTCATAGTCTTTTTGGGGTACACAATAGACTCCATCCAGGAGAGGTTATTTCTACCAGAGGAGAAAATAATCAAGGTTCAGGCAGCAGTGAAGGCAGTGCAGACGAATCTGTCAGTGTCAGTTCGTGCAGCTATGTCCACCCTGGGACTTCTCACATCCTCCATTCCTGCGGTGCAGTGGGCCCGCCTGCATTCAAGGAGTCTCCAGCAGGCGATTCTACAGAATTGGACGCATGGAGAACCCCTAGAAAGGGAGATCAGGGTTCCAACCTCGGTAAAAAGGAAACTTTGGTGGTGGAGGGCTCACGCAAATCTGAGTCAGGGTCTAGTGTGGTCCTTCCCCGCTACAATGGTCCTAACTACGGATGCCAGCTCCTGGGGATGGGGTGCTCACCTCAGGGGTCAGTTGGCTCAGGGGTCCTGGTCCAGGGAAGAGTCCAAAAGGTCCTCCAATTGGAGGGAACTCAAAGCCGTTTGCCTAGGGCTTTGGGCCTTCCAGGAGATGATACAGGGTCAGCATGTCCAGATACTGTCGGACAATGCTACAGCGGTAGCTTATGTCTCAAGGCAGGGGGGCACGAGGAGCAGGGTTCTCCTGAACCTGGCCCTACACATGCTTTACTGGGCAGAGACAAACTTGGCATCTCTGTCTGCAGTACACCTAAAGGGCAGTTTAAACCACCTGGCAGACTTCCTAAGCAGGAGGAGGGTTCTGGAATCCGAGTGGAGTCTAAATTCGGAGGTGTTCCAGAAACTAGTAGACAGGTGGGGAACCCCTCAGATAGACCTGTTTGCGTCCCAAGCCAACGCCAAGGTTCCGGTTTTCTTTTCCCTCAACAGACTGGATCAAGCGGAGGGTCTAGATGCGTTGGTTCAGCATTGGCCCTTCCGTTTGTGTTATGCTTTCCCCCCAGTACAAATGATTCCATTAGTTCTGCGGAAACTTCAGGTAGAAAAGACGACTCTTATCCTGATAGCCCCATACTGGCCCAAAAGGCCTTGGTTTTCAACCCTGCTGAAACTGGCAATGGAACCTCATCAGCTACTTCCAGTCAGAAAGGACTTGTTATACCAGGGTCCTCTGCTCCATCCCAACGTGGATCGGCTCAACCTGGCGGCCTGGTTACTGAAGAGTTAATCCTGAGTAGGAAGGGTTTATCTAAGCGGTTAGTGGATATGCTACTTAGTAGCAGAAAGGAAGTTACCAGGGCGATTTATTTCAAGACCTGGAGGGTCTTTAATTCCTGGTGTAGTTCAAAGAATTGTGCCCCTATGAATAATATTGCGGTCCTGGAGTTTTTACAGGACGGGATGGACAAGGGTCTGGCAGCCAGCACCCTGAAAGCGCAGGTTGCTGCGCTATCAGTGTTTCTAGAGAGACGGTTATCTCTAGATCCCTATGTCATCAGATTTTTTGAGGCATTGGCCAGGGCTAGGCCTTCCCCCTTTAAGTTTTTTCCCAAGTGGGACTTATCGGTGGTTTTGGGGGGTCTGACAAAAAGACCTTTCGAACCACTGTTAGAAGCATCTTTAAAATTTTGGACCCTGAAAGCGGTCCTATTAGTGGCCGTCACCTCGGCTAGGAGAATTAGTGAGCTACAGGCTCTTTCTATTGTGGAACCCTTCTTGACCATCTTCCCAGATAGTCGTGTTGAGGACAGATCCTGGGTTCCTTCCTAAGGTGGTATCGGCCTTCCATAGGACACAAGAAATAGTGTTACCTACCTTTTTGTCCGGCGCCTTCCGGTTCAAGGGAAGAAGAGTTTCATACCTTAGATGTCAGAAGGTGCATTATGCACTACCTGGAAGTCACCAGGGAAATTAGAAAATCCAATTCTCTGTTTGTGTTGTTCTCGGGTGCACGTAGGGGGTATGGTGCTTCCAAAAGTACACTAGCCAGATGGCTCCGTATGGCTATACACGAGGCCTATAAGGCTAGGGGTATAGAACCTCCCCCAGGGGTGGTGGCACATTCTACAAGGGCAGTGGCAACTTCCTGGGCAGAACGGGCTGGAGCTTCACCAGAGCTTATCTGCAAGGCAGCTACGTGGACAAGTTTTTCCACTTTTACTCGCCACTACAGGATGGATCTGCTCTCAGCGGCGGAGCAGTCTTTTGGCAGGAAGGTCCTGCAAGCGGTGGTCCCACCCTAGAGTAAGTACTCGGTTATCATCTCCAAGTGCTGTCCTGAAAGACGAAGTGAGAAAACCTTAGTTACTTACCGGTAACGGTATTTCTATGAGTCTTTCAGGACAGCACCGATAACCCACCCTTCTCTCTTCTGGTGATATATATATATATATATATATATATATATATATATATATATATATATATATATATATATATTATATATGTGTATTGTACTAACATGTTTTGGTTGCTATGTTCTGCTTATCTCATTTCAGTATGGCCGGAGGTGCTCGTGTACAACTGAGGCCATGGTGGAGGTGGGCGGAAGTTATAGCAGTGACTGCAGTGTTTCCTGGGAAGTGGGTGGAGCTGCGCTCTCTCTCCAAGTGCTGTCCTGAAAGACTCATAGAAATACCGTTACCGGTAAGTAACTAAGGTTTTTTGTGCATTTGCTGATCCACACATATCCACACATATCCACAAGATGCTCACTGCCGATCATCCATAGTTACATAGTCTAGTTGGGGGGGGGGGGGGGGAAGACCCTAGTCCAACAAATAAGGGGAAATAAAAAGATTCTATCCTATATACACAAAACTACCCACAGTAATGAATGCGCAAAAGGTAGAAAAGCAAATATAATTTTATTACAAAATTCCTTTAAAAATTATATCTGCCCATTAAACAATGCTAGATGTCTTGCTCATAGGTGAGACCAACTGCCTTGTTCATGGCTTATATGCCCAATCCAAGTGTATATCTAAATCTGCATTCAATGCGTTTCACTTAAGTTAGCTTCATTAGGATGCATGGAAGATAATGGCAGTTGTCTATAACAAGAATGTATTGTGATTAAGCTAGGGTTGCACTAATGTTGAGCATTTGCACGCGTACAAGTGTTTCATGTCTGATTCGAATTGGAGTGTATGATATTAGAAATTGCATAGGAATGTTTTTCAAATTGTGCTGCAAACAGGCTGTAAAAACTCACTGACACGCACATGAACACTAATGTGAAACTGATGTGTCTACAAGGGAAATCTGTGCGGTTTTCCCATCCATTTTCATGCATGTATGTTGTTCACAAGTCTTAAAACAACTGTAACATGACACTAAAAATAGGTATCGGCGAGTATTGGAGATAAAGTATTGGTACTCATACTTGGTCTTTAAAAACTGGTATTAGTGCATCACTATTGTAAACACAGACATGGATGCTCAGGCATTACCACATATCACCTGCAAGATCCTGACTGGGGGGCACACTTCAATGCCAAAGCAGTTACAGTGCATACAAAATCCCCTGGGTGGACACTGGAGTACAAAGAGAGACCATAATGGAAGAAGATGGGTTCTGGAAACCTATTTTGAAAAAAACGTACAGCTACAATGCCTAGTTATGGTCATCCATAAGATGGCACTGTAGCTGCTTTGGCATTGAGGTGTGCCCCCAATCGGGATTTTGCAGGTGATGTGTGGTAATGCTTGAGTATCTATGTTTGTCTAATCAGAATTTTTTTTGTTATAGACAACTGCTTTTCTCTTCATCCTGATGAAGCTAACTTAAGTGAAACGCGTTGACTCATGGAGATAGAGATATACACTTGGATTGGGCATATAAGCCATGAATAATGTAATGATGATCATGTACACAAGGATTGGCAGTTGCTCTCGCCTATGACTAAGACATCTAGCATTGTTTTATGGGTATGTATATACATATTTGTATGATTTTTAAAGAACTTTTATATACATTTTGTGTAATTCTTGTCTGGGCAGTATAGTTTAACTTTGCCCTTTTTTTCTAACTTTATTTCCTATGGGTTGGGTCCTTTAAACATCTATGCAATTTCCTGCATTTGTGTTTTTCAAATAGATGCAGGAATTTATTTTTATTTTTTTACATGCTGCGCAGTGTGTTTTTGGCTTTATAGACTTAAATGCAATTGCATAAAGAAACGTGTCACGACTGAGTATAAAAGAGAAGAGGCACCTCTAAGTGTAGCAATATGGTTTACGTTTAATGAAGGTGCAACATTTAGCAACTCACATGGTCGATAAATTACTTGCTGACCAGCTGCTGTATAATGTTAAATGGCGGCAGGTAGGCACATTTCCGCAATTGGCGGTAGGTGTATGTCGGCTCCTTCAAGGAGCCGTAGCAGTCGAGCATGCCCGATGTACGACGGGGTTCCCGGTGCACGTGGCTGGCGGCCCCGAAGTCCGCCAGCCACCTGCAATTGTGGGAACAAGAGCCACAACAGGGATCTGTCAATGTAAACGGACCGATCCCTGTTCTCAGGGGAGTTAGAGAGAGATCTGCTGTTCCTATTGATTATGAACAGTGATCTCTTTCCTCCAGTCAGCCCAGCCCCCATACAGTTGGAAATACTCCCAGGAAACACACTTCTTGATCTCCCCTAGTGTTAACCCCTTTCCTATCAGTGACCTTTATACCATATAATCAGTAGCTATTTTTTTAGCTCTGATCACTGTATAAATGTCAATGGTCCCAAAAAAGTGTTTAGTGTCCGATCTGTCAAACCGCAATGTCTGTCCCGCTAAAAATCACAGATCGCATCCATTACTAGTAAAGAATAAAAATAAAATGCCATTAATATATCTCCTATATTGTAGACACTATAACTTTTGTGCAAACCAACCAATATGTGTTTATTGCATTTTTCCTGCATACTTAATGTGCCTCTTTTTATAATCAACCATGTGAATTGCTAAATGTTGTACACTTGGAGGCACCTCTCTTCTCTTTTATACTCTGTAGCTCCTGCTGGATTTTGCTTCTAATCCCCTTGTGGAGCCTTTCATTTGTGGACGGACATTTTATGGTTACACAACTTATCACATTGCTATAATCTTTTTATATGGACTATAAACTGAAGGATTTATGAATAAATGGTTCTCGAACAAATCATCTGAGATTTCATTATTTCTTATAGAGAAATTATCTTTGGTATAAGAGTTCTTTGGATTACAAGCATGTTTCCGTAACAATATATGGCCTCAATCCAAGGTTTTAATGTACATGCATTGTTTTCCTGCATGACGACAGACACCTCCTAGCGAAATCAGCACTTCCCAAAAAGTGCAAAACCTTACCAGGAATGCACTGCAAAGATGATTAAACCACCAATGCATACACGTGAACCTAGCTGAACGCATAGTTTACAACTATCTGAGCTGCTACCTCACTGATAACTTCCTTGAACCCCCCCCTACAGTGTGCCCCCAGCCTGCACTAGAGGTAGACCGATATATCGTCCGATATTTGGCCATTTTTGATAAAATTGATATTGGCCGATTATTATCGAAATTAGGCCGATATTTTACACTGACCGCCGTTCCTCCCTTCTCCACACTCAGCGGCTCTGGCAGCATTAATCGCCGTGCTCGGTGTGAAACTGACAAGTAACAGGGAGGGCCTGACAGCTCAATGTCGGGGGTGGGCGGGACACTATATTACACCAGCCAATGGGATGGTATCTGGGTGGGCTGACAGCTCCTCTCTCTCTCCTCTCTGTTAGTTTCACACAGTTACACTTGGCTTAGTGTGAAACCTGTCAGTGTCACCCGCCACTGCCAGCCATTGCCAACCAGTTCCACTGCCAATAAGTGCCAGCTGCCCCAAACTAGTGCCACCTGCCAGTGTCATCTGTCAGTTCGAACCCAGTTCCAAACCAGTGCCCCCTGCCAGTTCCAAACCAGTGCCCCCTGCCAGTTCCAAACCAGTGCCCCCTGCCAGTTCCAAACCAGTGCCCCCTGCCAGTTCCAAACCAGTGCCCCCTGCCAGTTCCAAACCAGTGCCCCCTGCCAGTTCCAAACCAGTGACACCTGCCAGTTCCAAACCAGTGACACCTGCCAGTGCCATCTGTATTGAGGATATCAAGTGTGTGCTAGAGTGACAGGAGTAAGCAGGAAGGAGTGGGGTGGGTGAGGGGTGTGTGTGTGTGTTTTTTTTTTATATATATATCGGCCACAAAAAACAGCATCATATATCGGCCATTGGCCACCCCAATTTCTAAATATTGTCATCAGCCAGAGAAAAACCCATATCCGTCTACCTCTAGCCTGCACCATATCATAGTAGCATTTGGTGCAGCGTTTTCAAATAAAAATCTTATTTGATTTCAATGGGCAGGGTCCATACACCACTCCTACAATGCCTCAAAGATGCTGCTTGCAGGACTTTTTTGAGCATTCTGCCAGCGCACCACCCCAGTGTGAAGGCTTTTATGCTTTCACATTGGCGTGAAAGGAGAGATGCTTTGCAGGCTGCAAGTAGCCTCAGTGTGAAAGGGGTCTCATAGGCAGTGACATGTACTCTTTATGGAGGTATCTGGGGTCTTAAAGACCCCAAATCCCTCTGTTGCACTAAAAAGTATTCAAAACGTGACCACAAACTGATTAGTAATCTCCCAGTTTCTGCTGCGCGAGCTGCATTTCAATACATGTATGGTCAGCTTAACTACTTGAGATCTGCGCTATAGTCGAATGACGGCTACAGCGCAGATCTAAATATCCAACATGCCGTCTTTTGACGGCCGCCCTTTTGGACGTACCCAGCCAATTACAGATCGCCGCGAACGGCCAATCAGAGTGGCCGTTTGCGATGCGATCTGTGCGGCCAATGAGAGATGATCTCATATGTAAACATATGAGATCATCTCTCATTGCCGTTTTACACACAGCGTCCTGTCACTGGAGAGGAGACCGATCTGTGTCCCTTGTACATAGGGACACAGCATCGGTTACCTCCCCCAGTCACCCCCCTCCCCCACAGTTAGAACACAATGCAGGGAATACATTTAACCCCTTCCTCACCCCCTAGTGTTAACCCCTTCAATGCCAGTCACATTTATACAGTAATTAGTGCATATTTATAGCACTGATCTCAGTATAAATGTGAATGGCGCCAAAAATGTGTCAAAAGTTTCCGATGTGTCTGCCATAACATCGCAGTCCCAACAAAAATCGCAGATCGCCGCCATTTCTAGTAAAACAATAATAATAAAAAATGATAATTCTGTCCCATATTTTGTAGGCGCTATAACTTTTGCGCAAACCAGTTGTTGTGTTTTTTTTTTTTTTATTGGGATATTTATTATAGCAACAAGTAAAAAATATTATATATTTTTTCAAAATTGTTGCTTTTTTGTTTATAGTGCAAAAAATAAAAACCGCAAAGGCGATCAAATACCACCAAAAGAAATCTCTACTTGTGGGGAAAAAAGGACGTCAATTTTGTTTGGGAGCCACGTCGCATGACCGCGCAATTGTCAGTTAAAGCGACGCAGTGCCGGAAGCTGAAATTTCACCTGGGCAGGAAGGGGTTTATGTGCCCAGTAAGCAAGTGGTTAAAGACTCGCTTTAAAGTTGAACTTCACCCAAAATGGGAATTTTTTCTTATTTGCATCCCCTCCATCCCTCTCCACTGCCTGCCACATTTGGTGTTTTTTTTTGGGGGGGGGGGGGGGGGTGGTTTGGCAGGTACCCGCTCCCATATTCTGGTCGGATCGTTGATTGGCTACCATGCATGGCTGCACCAGATTTAATTTGCACTTTACAGTTTTAGTAAATCAACCCCATCATATCTACTTCCTTTCAACGTCGGAAGATGTCTAACAGTGCCATCAGAACAGAATTCATGGAAACCAGTGGGAGCCAGGGTACACCTATCTACTGGCCAGAAGTGGACTTCATGGAAAAATTGTTGCCAAAAAGCTATAAGTGCCTAAACTATGCACCAAAACCCAGAATTGGGTTGCAGAAAAATGGCAGCTGGTGCTCTGGACTGATGTGAAATATTTGGCTGTATCAGGAGGCAGTTTGATCAGCGAAGGCTGGAGTCACGTGAGCGGCCCCAAATTTATTTTGCAGTAGGACATAAAGCTAATTTTATTAAAGTGGTTCCTCTGCTCTTTTACAAAAAAATAAAGGTCAGCAGCCGCTGATTTTTATAATTGGACACTCCCTGTCCTGGGGTTCAGTGCAATATCCATCTAAACTGCTTCTTCACTGGTCCCCGGGGCCAGAATGTTTATTTTGGGCAGCTGGCTGTGCATGTGCAATCCTCGTTGCGCTTTGTGAATGGTCCCCTCAGCCTCCTGGGACGTGCTGCAGAAGGTAGAGGGCAGGGGCAGAATTTCTGGTGGATCAGAAATGGGAGCGGGTATCTGTCAACAAAAAACAATACAAAAACAGGAGGTGTGAAGGCATAGCGCAGAACTTTCCCCTTAGGCCCCTTTCACATTTATACGACTTGTCTCACGATTTTGTACTGCAAAATCGTATGACAAGTCATTCTCCATGATTTTCAATGAACACCATTCATACTGGCACGACTTTAAGTCCGATTTTGATGCCACTTACACAGGCATTCATTGAAATCGCGGCCGCGTACTGGAAGATGATTTTTGACCCCACAGAGATCATCTGGGTTTACATGAAGAGACAGAAGTTTTTAGCAATGCTGATAGTACACTTTGCATGCATATATGTATTAGCCAGCAGCTACAAATACTGTTATCTGCCTCTTATTTTTTTTTAAACAGGTATTCACCAGTACAGGGAGCATGTCATCACCAACACCAGTTCTTCTCTGGTGCTGCCATCTTGAAGCAGGCTGTGACTTCCTTTGATTTATGTTACATTGTTGGCAGAAAAAGAGTAAAATTAGCAGAACTTCCAATTTTAAGTGACATCCCTCCTTAATCTAAACTCTTGAAAGTATTTTATTAAATCTGTTTGACAAGTGCAAAAAAAGAATCAATTCATCCAACTAGAAGTCTTGTGAGCAGATAACTTCCTATGCCTCAGGGAAATGTTGGCTGCAGCACTATCAGTTTTGTTCTTGGGTTTAGATACACTTTAGGAATTGCCTACATGTTTTTCAGGTATGGCTTTGTGGAGTTTGAAGACATGCGTGATGCTGAAGATGCAGTTTATGAGATGAATGGAAGGGACCTATGTGGTGAACGGGTCATTGTGGAACATGCACGTGCTCCAAGGAGAGAAGCTCGCAGTAAGTTTACCATATGTACTTTTGTGCTTTTCTCAGGTGCTCTGAAGTGCGTTCTGCCGCTTCAGTTTGGCATTGGATAAACACAAAAAAAAAATTGGGTCCAGTTGGACCTGTCATCTGCATACAACAGCACTTTAACCAGTAACAGACAGGATATTGCTAAACTACAGAGCGAAAACACTGCTTATCTTATAGTCCTAAGCAATTTGTTACGAGACTGAACAGCCCATTCAGTTGTATCCATGCTCATTATAATTCTAAAACTTTGCTGGCAATTCAAGCATGGACCAATTTGTGTGTTGCCAAAAATTGTCACATCCTTTGTATGAATATTAGACATTTGTGATTGATACTTGTGAAACATACATAGTTCTCGTAGGCAAAGTGAACAGTGTCCCATTAATGAGCTGTGCATGCTAATGGAAACTTAAAGCGGCCCTTTTGAACCAAAAAAAAAAAGTGAAACGTAAATCTCCTGCTTAAGAGTTTATATTTAACTGGCCCAGGACCCATTTATGTAATCTTCTGTCTGCTGCAGAGCTATGTCACCCCGATTCCTGTGTTCTGTAGTAACAGAAGTAAACACAGGGTACAGCAGAAGAAGCAAGCATCCAACATGACCAGAATTGGGCTGGATGTCAAAAAGTGCTGCAGCAGATTTCACTATAGACAGTGGGCCGGGTATGTATAATGTTTTTTCCCCCCCCTTCTGCAAATGAAGACAAAATTGTGTGGTCACCTTTTGTTAAAAAAAAACAAAAAAAAAACAGGGCGCATCTATGTCTGCTACTACAGTACATAGATTTAGGGTGCTGTTGGGTGTGGACAAGAGTGCTGTTTTTAGCAAAATTATTTGCAGCACTGCTTATAGCAGAGGCTACTTTTTTCCATTTTGTTTTTTTTTACCTTAAAGTGGAAGCCTAACGCTATCTATTCTTAAGTGTCTCCCCCCCCCCCTCATCCTGTATAAGAAAAATAAAATCTGCATATATATTTGTGTGTTTTTTGTTTTATCCACTAATCTGGTCCAGTTATCCCACAGCTCCCCTGTGTCGGTTATCTGCAGGGGAGTGGAGGCGGTGACGCGTCATATTCGGCTCCCTATCACACAATGCTCCGGAAGTAACGAAGCGGCCAACTGCGCATGCGCGATGCGTTCCAATGGATTTACGACAGTACACACCAGCAAAGCCGTCATTCAGGGCGACGTGGACTTAGGGGAAAGTGTCTCGCTCAGCCTCCTGGCTCTTTTTTTAACATCCTCCAATCTACGGGGATGTTAAGGAAAGAGCCTGGATGCCGAACGAGGTTTCGCTGGTGTGTACTGTCGTAAATCAATTGGAACGCATCGCAGTTGGCCGCTACAGCACTTCCACAGCATTCTGTTATAGGGAGAAGAGTATTTCAAGTCAGCGGCACAGACAATGTTTGGACCATGGGAGCCTATGGATGGCATCAGGGTTCCTAGAATTCATAGCTGTTGTCAACACACATCCTTTGTGTTTTTTATTTTATATATACACACACACAAAGAAATGGAGCTGCACACGCTATATAGCAAGTGCCAGCAAACAGGTCTTCCCACCGACCGTATATATAAGAAAAAAGTTCAAGGTTTGCTGCACTTAAAAGTTGTTTTATTTTCCAAATATTCTTGCAAAAGTTACATACCATTGCAAAAGTTACATACCATCGAAGTTCAGACATGGATGTGCATATGTTCTGACTTTGTGAAGTGACTTCTGAAGAAGGGCGGTAGCATGATAGCCTGAAACGCACATCCATGACTGAACTTTGATGGTATGTAACTTTTGCAAGAATATTTGGAAAATAAAACGACTTAAGCTTAAGTGCAGCAAACCTTGAACTTTTTTTCATATATATATATATATATATATATATATATCTCACACACGTTACGTAGGGTGTGGGACATTTTAAGAATATTTGGAGCTCTTCCACTTTGAGCAGCTTTTTTTTTTTAACCTTTGTGGCAAAATATTCAATACTGGAGCTAGACAGAGAGATGCTTGGAGCCAAGGCAAGAAAAAAAAAGAAATTTTTCTCATGCAGTAGGGCTGTGCCTAAACTGCATGGGTTAACTGCTCATTTTTGCCTAGGTCAGGAGAGCAGTGATATACCGTTACTTACCTAATGCGCTGATCCTCCAAGCGCAAGACCGGTCCCTGCCACTCCTGACCCCCCCCCCTCTGCACACTTTTCTGTGCCCCATGGACAAAAATGGGGTGGTTAATGTTAACCTATGCAATGCAGGCACAGCCCCACTACATGGGAGAAAAAGTTCTACTTTTTTTTTATTAATATTAAATTATTTGGCTTGGGTATTTTTTTTTTTGGTGAAGTTTTACCATTATGAACTTTTAGAGCTGCATATGTACACACGCAGCGCTGCTTTACATTCAATGCAATGTGCACAGTTGGTGAAACACAATTCTGAGACAACTGTGTCAGAACAGAGTGGATCACCAAAATAACTGTACTAGGAGAAAATGGCAGCTGATATTGTTCACCCCCTTTTTCTGAAAATGCTAACCTGCAAGCATGTTAAGCATCAGTAATTGAGAAAGCATTGAATCTATGAATAGCTATGCAACTCTTTTTCTTAGGGGGGTTAGTCATAACGGCTCCCATTATTGTCTGGCTCAAAATAGATTACACCTTGAGTTTATTTTTAATCAGCTAATTGGCTTAAAACAAATTCTAATGGCTAGATATTTCAGATGTGCTTTATACCAGTGCTGCACCTATTTCTTCCTCTTTCTTAGATAGAAAAACATTTTTGTTTGTGTTCATGCTGCCAGCCAGACTGGTTATAATTTTAATACCACAATTTGAAAATTAACAAGCTTTATTAATGTAGCTTTATTTTAACATAGTTGATATTTGACTGTCCTTAAATGTTTTTCATCCTTATTGTTGTGCTATATTTTATCCCTTGTACTTTTTAAAATGGCTCTGAATACTCTAGAAACCTTTGCGTTAGTCATTTAGTGGCCATTTTATTAAACTGCCATGGGAGATTAATGCATAAGCTAGTGTGAGGCTGACCTGATGTCTGTCTCCAGTTAATTTAATTGTGCAGCTTGTCCCTTCCTCCTCCTCTCTCTTCTTCTTGTGAGATCCGAGGAGGAGCCGCTGGGGGGGCACATACGTGGGTGAGCGCGTTGGGTTTACCAGTCAGCGGGGGGCCCAGGGCAGCCGTCCGACGCAGGGCATGCAGAGGGAGCATGGGTGGCTGAGGGCTCTCCATTGTTTCAAGGTAAGTGATTGGTGGGGAGCATGGGGTTACTTGTAGACACATTTTAAAGTGGGTTACTATTTAGGAATATTTATACAGTAATTATTGCCTGTTTTGGGATTTAAATGTAGTTAGGGTTGTGGGGGTTATTCTTTAATGGGTGGATAGCTGGGTGTTTTTAATCTTGCAATATTATATTGATAGTGCTTTCAAGTTTTTATTTTATATAAAAACAGTAGCCCTAGATAGTGTACATCTTAGAACTATGTTTCACTAAATGCTTTTGGCCATTCCCTAAATCTTTTTCTTTCTGGGTCCAGGTGGTTATGGATACCGCAAAAGTAGCAATGAGAAGTTTGGGCCTCCAGTTCGAACAATCTACCGGCTGAGGGTAGAGAACCTTTCCACCCGATGTAGTTGGCAGGACCTTAAGGTAGGAAATTTTTAGCAATTTTTGTCTAATACTGAGAGAAGTGAAATGTGATCAATTAATATATTTTTTTGTGTGTGTGTGCATCAAAGTTTTTTTTTTTTTTTTTTTTTTAATCTTCCTGGCATTCTCTTTATAAGGGTTTTTTTTTTGCTTACCACTTTTGCATCTGAACTGGACACCTCAACTTCATACAGTTGATGTATTTGGTTCTGTTTTCTGTAGGATTTCATGCGCCAGGCTGGAGAAGTTACTTATGCGGATGCACATCAGCGTCGTCCTAATGAAGGAATAATTGAGTTCCGTACATATTCGGACATGAAGCGGGCGCTGGATAAACTGGATGGTTCGCAAGTTAACGGGAGGAGAATACGTTTGGTTGAAGATAGGGCTGGATCCAGATACTCTTCTTCACGCAGTAGGTCCAGGTATGTTTAGTGGTCTGCTTTTGATTTAATGTGTATCTCAACTGAAGTACATTATTATTTGTATGCTGCATCCCCCCCCCTTTATTTTCATGTAGCGATTCTGCTAGTAGCACACTTCTTGGCCTGGAGTGGCAGCCCTTACTGACTGCACTGTTTTATGGGGAAGCATTGTCCTCTTGGCTGCTTTCCTGGTTTAAATTTAAATGCACCACCCTTCCTCACCACCTAACATAGGAGGGGTGTGTTACAGTATGTAGTTTAGAGAAGAATGCTAGAAAAGCTAACATTGATATTTCAATGCACAGGAAGTTCTAAGGGTACTAGATTCCCGGCAGGAAGAAAACGAATGCAGCCGCCACATCTGTGGACTAGTAAGCTGCTATATGTACTATTTTTGTTCTCGGGCTTAGATTCACTTTTAAATGCTTAAAAAAAAAAAAACACTAATTACTTATTCATGGTCTCAATTCATTAGATATTGGCGCTGAGTTAATGTATGACAACAGACCAAAGAAAAGGGGCATTCAGGATGGCAACATTTTCATTATCAAAATAAGAACAAGGGCACATGATTTTCAAACAAACAGGAGGAATGTTTTAAAAACTAACACTACAAAGTATTTTTCCCAAAGAGCAGTTGATGCTGGTAACAGACTTTAGTATTGCTAGTCAGTCAACAGAGAATTTACAACTGAAGTTTATATATACCCCACTTTTAAGTACACAGTGGGGTTTATTTACTAAAGCTGGAAAGCACAAAATCAAGCTCACTTCTGCATAGAAACCAATGAGCTTCCAGGTGTACAAGCTGGGGTTAGAAGCTCATTGGTTTCTATGCAGAATTGAGCATGATTTGCAAATCTCATAAACAGAAAATGTATCAAATATTCAGTTTTTATGTAGATTTTACACAGCATACCAACTTTTTTGGAATTGGTTGTACCCATAAGCCACACACGCTGGAGTGTGAGCTATAATTCTAGGGCAGTGGTTAATGGGTAAATCTAAATTGATGACCTTTAAAGAAGAATTCCAAATATGAATATTTTTACATAGTTGCATTGCCTGGGTGCAATTCAGGGATTGCTTTGTTTTTTTTCCCCCCAAGAATTCAAAGCATTCTCTAATTGTAAGGGGTGCAAATGCAGGACAGTTACACCACACTCTCAATCTTGTCCAATCAGAGGATGCTTTGCATTCATTGAGAAAATGCAAAACGTTTTTTTGAATGGTGCCTGTGCCAAGCAGCCGACCACCTGTGTTCACAATGCAGCAGGGCAGTTTTGGTCATTATAGTTTGATGATGATTCACGGGCATGTGCACGTTTGATTTTAAGGCCTGACATGTTTGGTAAGTATTTAAAGCAACCTCCCTGAGTCAATACTTTGTAGAACCAGCTTTCGCTGCAGTTACAGCTGCAAGTCTTTTTGGGGATGTCTCTACCAGCTTTGCACATCTACAGAGTGACATTTTTGCCCATTCTTCTTTGCAAAATAGCTCAAGCTCTGTCAGATTGGATGGAGAGCATCTGAACAGCAATTTAAGTCTTGCCACAGATTGTCAATTGGATTTAGGTCCGGACCATTCTAACACATGAATATGCTTTGATCAAAACCATTTCATTATTTCTCTGGCTGTATGTTTAGGTTCGTCCTGCTCAAAGGTGAACCTCCACCCCAGTCTCAAGTCTTTTGCAGATTCTAACAGGTTTTCTTCTAAGATTGTCCTGTATTTGGCTCCATCCATCTTTTCATGAACTCTGACCAGCTTCCCTGTCCCTTCTGTAGAAAACCATCCCAAAAACATGATGCTGCCACCACCACCATGTTTAACGGTGGGGGTGGTGTGTTCAGGGTGATGTGCAGTGTTAGTTTTATGTCACACATAGTGTTTTTTTGCTTTTAGGCCAAAAAGTTAAATTTTGGTCTCATCTGACCAAAGCACTTTTTGTTCCACATGTTTGCTGTGTCCCATGCATGGCTTCTTGCAAACTGAAAACAAGACTTCTTATGGTTTTCTTCTTGCCACTCTTCTATAAAAGTCAGATTTGTGGAGTGCATGACTAAAAGTTGCCCCACCTGAGCTGTAGATATCTGCAGCTCCTCCAGAGTTATCATGGGCCTCTTGTCTTGGCTGCTTCTCTGATTTAATGCTTTCCTTGCCCGGCCTTTCAGTTTAGGTGGATGGGCATGTCTTGGTAGGTTTGCAATTATGCCATAATCTTTCCATTTTCGGATGATGGATTGAACAGTGTTCCGTGAGCTGTTCAAAGCTTGGGATCGTTTTTTATAACCTAACCCTGCTATAAACGTCCCCCCAACTTTATCCCTGACCTGTCCGGTGTGTTCCTTGGCCTTCATTGATGCTGTTTGTTCACTAACATTCTCTAACAAACCTCTGAGGGCTTCACAGAACTGCTGTATTTATACTGAGATTTAATTACACACATGTGGACTTGAGGCACTTGGTTCCACTAGATTTTAGTTAAGGGTATCAGAGTAAAGGGGGCTGAATACAAATGCACACAACACTTTTCAGATATTTACTTTAAAAAATATGAAAACCATTTATCAACATTTTAAGGGGTGTGAATACTTTTTCAAGGCACTGTATTGTTTGTGTACCCTTTAAATTAGCCTATCTTTTGATCTAAAATTTGACTTTGGTAAATGGTTGTGCTGATGTTGTGTGCCAACTACCAACATTTTATTTTCCAGGGTCGTTGCTTTCAGAAAATGTTTTGGGGGCTTTAAGTAATCTAAAATGTGCATTTTATCATGTGTTCAAAAAAAGGTCTGGCAGCAGAAAGTTTTTTTAAAAAGATGCAGTGCAGTTACCTTATGTGATGTGCTGCTGGGTCTTGGGGTGGTGAATGACATCATAGACAGAGTGGTGGGTAATCAACCCTACTGCACTATTGGGAGGTTACTATATTTACAGGCTGCTACAAGATTTAAAGGAACTGAATAAGGAGCACAGGTGGATGATGTATAGCTCTGCCCCTCTATTTACAGATCCTGTTTCATTTGTAGTACAGTTTCTGTGAATGGAGCAGAAAGTGTGTAAATGGTTGGACCCTGTTCACGAGAGCTTGTGACAGCCCATTAGTTGTATTATCCCTCCTGCTGCCCTGCAAGAATACAGGGTGATTGGGCGGCGGGGGGGGGGGGGGGGGGCCATATGCTCGGGACAAAACCAAGATTTATACAGAGGTTAAACTCTTTTCTATTCTTTGCTTTAGGTCCCGTTCACGTAGGAGTAGTCCTTCTAGATCAAGGTCAGTGTGTTTTTTTTTTTTTTTTTTTGTGTGTGTTTTTGTTTTGTTCCACAAAGCTTTTTTAATTAGCTTTTATTGAGAAATAGTAAAATATTGCTTTTTTTTTTTTTTTTTGTGTATTTTTCAGGTCTCGTTCGCGCAGCAGAAGCAGAAGGCACAGTCGGAGAAGCAGGAGTTACAGCAAAGACAGCAGAGATAGCAGGAGTAAAGAGAAAAATGGAAGTAAGCAGAGGGATCACAGCAGCAGTAAAGAGAGAAGTCCAGACCAGGCGCACAGTGAGAGAGAAAGAAGCCTGAGCAGGGAAAGACGTGATAGTGATGGAAGTGTGAGAAAGGATAGGGACAGAAGTGGTAGCAGACACAGGAGAGTAAGGAGCAGAAGCAGGAGCAAGGACAGGAAAGAGAATAGCAGACGAAGCAAGGAAAGGAGAGAAAGGGACAGAAGTCATAGCAGAGAGAGGAGTAGTAGCAAAGACCGAGATAGCGGAAAAAGAAGGGAATCTTGTAGCTCAGAAAGGAGCCATAGCAATGAAAGTAGAAAGAATGGTAGGCGTTCAAGTCGTAGTATTAGCAAAGAGAGATCTAGGAAACGTAGCAGGGAGAGAAGTGTCAGTGAGGAGCGCTCCAAGAAAAGCAGGAGAGAGGACACAGTGGCATTTACTACAGAATCTGACCAGGAACATGAAATTGAGGAAGGTGAGATTGACTACCCTAGATCTGCAACAGCCAATGTTCCTGCACCAGCGTCTCCTCCATTGTCTCCTCCATCATCTCCCCCACCCTCTCCCCTGCCTGTTGAACCTGTTGCCACACAGGAAATTGGAGAGGAAGAGGCATCGGCAGCAGTCAATTCTCCTTCTGAACAGCAATCTATGTCACCCTCCACCACAGAAGCTTGACTTTTTTTCCCCTGACTTTCGTTTTCTAGAATGAGCTGCACTTGGCTCTGTTCGTGTTGAATATTTTATATTTATTTCATTTTTTTTTTAATTAATATATATCTTCTGGCCTGTTAGCACCCTACTCAATATGTTCTTTATTTCGGAATGTAAAAGTGCTACAAACTAAAAGTTGTCTAGTCTTAAAGCAGCAGTGCACAATTGAAGCGGCATTTTGGGTTAAAAAAAAAAAGGCGTTCATCAGAACATTAAAATACAACAGTAATGCATGGCTGTCTACAAGACCCCTTTCACACTCGGCCGCTTTAGCGGTAAAGCACCGCTAGTTTTAGCGCCGCTTTTCGGCTGATAGTGGGGCACTTTTAACCCCCACTAGTGGCCGAACAAGGGGTTAAAAGTGCCTGTGTTGCGGCGCTGCCAAAGCGATTTGCAGGCGCTTCAGCAGCACTTGCCCATTCATTTCAATGGGCAGGGCCGGTTTAGGAGCGGTGTATACAGTGCTCCCAAACCGCCCCAAAGATGCTGCTTGCTGGAATTTTCCTAACGTCCCACAAGCACATTGCCCCAGTGTGAAAGCACTCTCTTTCGTGCTGGGGTGGCATGGAAGGCGTGTTTCAGGTGCTATTTTTAGTGCTAAAACGCCTTCAGTGTGAAAGGGGTCTAACTAAAAAACAAAAATTACTCTTGCTGAGTAATGCTGAACAAAAGTGTAGTCCCTTTCCACTAGGCCAGCATCAAAAGGCCAACCAGTCTGCCAGTCTACAACCAAAGTGTGCCACACATATATAATCTGGCTTGTACAATCGTCTTTAGATGACTATCTTGTGAAAGCCAATACCTGATTTGATAGTGTTAAGGTAGGGCATCACACTACATGGTGGTTTATTCTGAAGAATATTTTGCTATCAGATTCTAATAAGTATGGCCATCTTTATTTACTACTGTATGAGTTAAGCTTTCCTATGTAAAGATTACCCATGTAATATGTTCAAGCCTGACATACCAGCTTCCTGGCAGTAAGTTCATGGGGGAGTAGGAATATTGTTTTATTCAGTATTGCTTATGAACATAAGCAGTTTCAAAGATTTTTAGTACAGCTTTCACTGCCTGTATTATTGATTTATAAATAAATGGCATAATGCTGATTTAAATAGTTCCTGGGTTGATTAAGGTAAAGCCATGCATATGGTCTGAAATACTCAATACGCTGACATTGTGTGCTTGTTTTCACCTCTAATAATTTGTGTCCATTTAGAAGTGTTCGACAATGAATCGGTCAAGAAGTGCTCAGGGGAAACCGGTTGTGTAAAATTGTTAATAATCTTTAGAATTTCCCAACTCTGTACCTTTAGCTTACATATGATTTTTTTTTTTTTTTCTCCTCTTGTAATTTTCATTTTTTTTAATGATAGTGACTGCCCTTCCTGGATTTCATCATTCTATTCGAATAAAAAATATTTTTGCTTCAAAAAGCATTGGGACATTTATTTAGAAATACTGTGAGCATGTAAAGTGGCTGTAAAGGCTCAAGATTTTTTTTCTATGCATTCAAGTACCTGTGTTCACACCAGGCAGATTAATATTTCCAGGTACGATAGATTTTTCTGTTGTCCTTAATTCAGGATGGGATTTTGCAGCTCTGCACATGCTCGGTTTTTAGGGGGGAGGGGGGGGGGGTAGTGGCGCTTGGAGAGACAGATGGGTGGGGAAACAAAACTATAGGTAAAGGTGGTTATGATAAAATCCAGTGGTTAGGGGTGGCTTGAACCCTGGAAAAGTTCAGTAAAGGCTTGAATGGGTTAGGAACCAGTTTGATGGGTTAAAGATTGTGTGTGTGTGTGTGTGTGTGTGTGTGTGTGTGTGTGTGTGTGTGCGCAACTCTGTAGATATATGAAGTGGAGAAAAGCCGCGTTCATCTGAAAGCAGTATATTAAAATGATCAATCACTAGTTTATTTACATTTTTATTTTACCCCTTACCCTGTGATTATCGTATTTAAAATGTTATCCTAACAAACTCATTAATCGTTTTAATATATTGCACTCAGATGAGCGCATTAATCGTTAAACTCATTAATAAACTCATTAATTCTAGTCACATGTAGAACCCTCTGGGTATGTCACACATGTAGGCATACAGTGCCTTGATGTGATAGATCAATACAAAGTGGCACATAATTGTGAAGTGGGAGAAAAATGATAAGTGGTTTTCAATTATTTTTACAAATATGTGAAAAGTGTTGCATGCTTTTGTATTTCACCCCTTTACTCTGATAACCCTGACTAAATACTAGTGAAACCAATTGCCTTCAGAAGTCGCCTAATTGGTAAATAGCATCCACCTGTGTGTGATGTATTCTCAATATAAATATAGCTGTTCTGTGAATCTCTGCAAGGTTTGTTAGAGAATCTTAGGGAACAGCATCATGAAGGCCAAGGAATAAAGTTGTGGAGAAGTTTAAAGCAGGTTATAAAAAAAAATAAAAAATAAAAAGCTTTGAACATCTCATGGAACACTGTTCAATCTATCATCCGAAAAATGAAGAGTATGCACAACTGCAAACCTACCAAGAAAAAGCAGCCAAGAAGTCCATGGTATCTCTGGAGGAGCTGCAGAGATCTACAGCTCAGGTGTGAAAATCTGTCCACAGAACAACTATTAGTTGTGCACTCTACAATTTTTGGCTTTATGAAATGGTGGCAAGAAGAAAGCCATTGCTGAAAGAAAGCCATAGGAAGTCCTGTTTAGTTTGCAAGAAGCTATGTTAGGCACAAAGCAAATGTGGAAGAAAGGTCTAAGAGCAAAACGCTGTATGATGGAAAATTAACACTGCACATCATCCTGAACCCACCATCCCCACTGTGAAACATGGTGGTGGCAGCATCATGTTGTGGGGATGTTTTTCCACAACAGGGACAGGAAAGCTGGTCACAGTTGATGGATGGAGCTGAATACAGGTTAATCGTAGAAGAAAACTTTAGATTATGCAAAATTTCAAGAGGTGTGAATTAGGGGTGTCCCGATACTAATACTAGTATCGGTACTGCTACCGAGCATTTCCTCGAGTACTTGGGGGGGGGGGGGGGGGGTGCTCCGACGCCTCACCCGATACCTGGGCAGGCAGGGGAGTTGCAAGTCTTCTCTCCCCCGTGCTCAGTGCTGTCTTCCCCCCGTGCTGTTTTCTTCCCCCTGTCCGTGCAGCTCTCTCACCTCCCCCTGTCCCTCTGTGCACTTCTCTCACCCCCCCCCCCCCATCCATCCGTGCAGTTCTCTCTCCAAAACCCGTCCGTCCGTGCAGTTCTCTCTCCAAAACCCGTCCGTCCGTGCAGTTCTCTCTCCAAAACCCGTCCGTGCAGTTCTCTCTCCAAAACCCGTCCGTCCGTCCGTGCAGTTCTCTCTCCAAAACCCGTCCGTCCGTCCGTGCAGTTCTCTCTCCAAAACCCGTCGTTCCGTGCAGTTCTCTCTCCAAAACCCGTCCGTCCTTGCAGTTCTCTCTCCAAAACCCGTCCGTCCGTGCAGTTCTCTCTCCAAAACCCGTCCGTCCGTCCAGTTCTCTCTCCAAAACCCGTCCGTCCGTGCAGTTTTCTCTCCAACCCCTCTGTCCGTCCGTGCAGTTTTCTCTCCAACCCCTCTGTCCGTCCGTGCAGTTTTCTCTCCAACCCCTCCGTCCGTCCGTGCAGTTTTCTCTCCAACCCCTCCGTCCGTCCGTGCAGTTTTCTCTCCAACCCCTCCGTCCGTCCGTCCGTGCAGTTTTCTCTCCAACCCCTCCGTCCGTCCGTCCGTGCAGTTTTCTCTCCAACCCCTCCGTCCGTCCGTCCGTGCAGTTTTCTCTCCAACCCCTCCGTCCGTCCGTGCAGTTTTCTCTCCAACCCCTCCGTCCGTCCGTGCAGTTTTCTCTCCAACCCCTCCGTCCGTCCGTGCAGTTTTCTCTCCAACCCCTCCGTCCGTCCGTGCAGTTTTCTCTCCAACCCCTCCGTCCGTCCGTGCAGTTTTCTCTCCAACCCCTCCGTCCGTCCGTGCAGTTTTCTCTCCAACCCCTCCGTCCGTCCGTGCAGTTTTCTCTCCAACCCCTCCGTCCGTCCGTGCAGTTTTCTCTCCAACCCCTCCGTCCGTCCGTGCAGTTCTCTCTCCAACCCCTCCGTCCGTCCGTGCAGTTCTCTCTCCAACCCCTCCGTCCGTCCGTGCAGTTCTCTCTCCAACCCCTCCGTCCGTCCGTGCAGTTCTCTCTCCAACCCCTCCGTCCGTCCGTGCAGTTCTCTCTCCAACCCCTCCGTCCGTCCGTGCAGTTCTCTCTCCAACCCCTCCGTCCGTCCGTGCAGTTCTCTCTCCAACCCCTCCGTCCGTCCGTGCAGTTCTCTGCAACACCCGCCCGTGCAGTTCTCTGTGCAACCCCCGTCCGTGCAGTTCTCTCTGCAACCCCCGTCCGTCCGTCCGTGCAGTTCTCTCTGCAACCCCCGTCCGTCCGTCCGTGCAGTTCTCCCTGCAACCCCCGTCCGTCCGTCCGTGCAGTTCTCTCTGCAACCCCCGTCCGTGCAGTTCTCTCTGCAACCCCCGTCCGTCCGTCCGTGCAGTTCTCTCTGCAACCCCCGTCCGTCCGTCCGTGCAGTTCTCTCTGCAACCCCCGTCCGTCCGTGCAGTTCTCTCTCCAACCCCCGTCCGTCCGTGCAGTTCTCTCTCCAACCCCTCCGTCCGTCCGTGCAGTTCTCTCTCCAACCCCTCCGTGCAGTTCTCTCTCCAACCCCTCCGTCCGTCCGTGCAGTTCTCTCTCCAACCCCTCCGTGCAGTTCTCTCTCCAACCCCTCCGTCCGTCCGTGCAGTTCTCTCTCCAACCCGTCTGTCCGTCCAGTTCTCTGCAACACCCGCCCGTGCAGTTCTCTGTGCAACCCCCGTCCATCCGTGCAGTTCTCTCTGCAACCCCCGTCCGTCCGTGCAGTTCTCTCTGCAACCCCCGTCCGTCCGTGCAGTTCTCTTCTCCCCCCGTTCGTCCGTGCAGTTCTCTCCTCCCCCCCCCCCCGGTTGTCCTGCTCTCCCCGCTCAATCTGTTAGGGGGGAGAGCGGAGGTAGGAGCCGCTGAGCCCGGCTCCTACCTTTTCCGAATGAACAGAGTCGGTCGTCACCGACTCTGTCCATTCATATAACTGAGCATCGTAATCTCCTGTGTTTACGATGCTTCAGTTTATGAATGGAGAGGAGCTTCTCTCCATTAATTTCAGCTGAGGCTGCTGAGAAAGGGACTGGGGAATCTGTGTACTTAGTCCCTTTCTGTGTCTTAAAGGGGAGATGTCGGAGGTCTGTTAAGACCCCTGATATATCTCCAAAGACCCCCAACAGGTCTGATTAAAAAAATATATATGTTTATTGAATTTCTTTTTTTTTTTTTTAATAAATGTAAATAAAATAAAAAAACACACTGACAATACACCCCCCACCCCCTAAGAATAAATAAAAAAATCGCTGTTTAAAAAAAAAAAAATAATGCCACTGTCACATGACATTAAAAAAAGTATCGGTATCGGCGAGTACTTGGAAAAACAATATCGGTACTTGTACTCGGTCTCAAAAAAAGGGGTATCGGGACAACCCTAGTGTGAATACTTTTTCAAGGCACTGTATGTCCTCACCCAGCATTCTCTCTCTTCCAGCTGGCTGGAACTTGTAGTACTCTGGCTCCTCGCCCCACATATTCCATGATCCCTTGCTCTGCATTCAGGAGATGAGTGTCCAGGCTGAGCACTAGAGGGAAACAAGCTTACTGTAGCTGGAGTTACAGAATTCCCCACCACGACACAGGCCACACTAGAATATGCTGATGTCCCCAGGCAGACTTGGGCAGTTGACCCTAAGGTGGGATTCACACTTACTGCGGGTGTGGCTCACATCGGGTGGGGGGTTCCCCGGTGCATGCCTGTTTACTGATTCGTGTCTGAATTCAGGTAGAAATAAGGACCTGATTTGGAGTCAAAGACTCACAGGACCCTTTCCAAATGTGGACTGTGGCTGCCCGGAGGTGTGTGGACCTCTCCTTTGAGAGCCGGTCACTCTCTCCTGTCATTGGATGCTGGGAAATTCACATAAGTGTTAACCCAGCCTCAAGGTCCCTAGCATTTTGCTCAAAGGGCACTTAAATAATTGGTAGCGTCACTAAAGAACTCTGAAAGTATGCCAGGGTGCCAACATTTGACATACTGGACAGGATTTACAATATATCGCAATTTCTTTTTGTACTCCAGGTCAGTAAAATCTGAGTAACACTCAGTGTTTTTTCAACATTCAAATGACCTCCCAGCAAGTGTCCCAGGCGAGTTTCAGTACCACCCTTCTGTATGGTTTAGGGATTACCAACTGCTCAATAATTTCATTATTCTATTTATATACTCGCTGCACCAAATCCTTACTGCTATGCTATTGCAAGAAGGAAAACATAGCCTGTCCCCTGGTTTGACAGGTATATCATTAACCACCACAACATTTTTCTAGGCAAGGGTAGGGTCTCTTCTCTGCTCAGTGCCAAAGTTTTCCTTATGTGTATTAGGCTACACAAACTTTAGCGTAGCAAAAGGCTGTCCATTCCCATCCTCTGTAGGGACTTCCTCAGACCCCTCCAGTTCTGCCAAAACAGAGACAGTGAAATCTGGGTGCTCCTGTGGAATCCCTCACACCCACATTTCCACCTCCGCCTGCACAATCGCCCAACCCGATGGATCACATTACCTTGGTCAGTTTCAGACTTCACAGTTTCTTCAGACTTCACAGTTTTCCCCTGCAAACAGATTACAGCTATCGTTCTAGCTTGGAAGTCCACAAGTGCAATCACATTGGCGTTTAGCAGAGTAACCAAGCTTCCAGCAAGGCCTTAAACACAATCATTTGGCAAATATGCCTTCCTATTTCTAGCACTGCAGTGCATGAAACAGTGGCAAATAGAGACTGCTGTGTATTCCTGAAAAATAAGTCACACATAGACTGATCATTCAACAGACAGTTTGCTGTCACGTGTCTAAGGATTTTTTTTTTGAAGCACCTGATTCTAGGCCAATAGGCTTCAAAATATGGTGGGGCTCGGGTTGCAGAGCATGCGACCTAGAGCCCATCCAGGTGTGTTACAACAGTGAATGAATATCCGCTGTTGAAACACTGATCCTCAATCCGGCCAATCAGAATTGGGTGTGAGGCCCATTTTCCGATTGGCTGAAAAGAGAATACTCCCCAAGAGGGGAACAGCACGATGGTTTGGAGGTTATAACAGTCTCAACTAGTTTTGCGGTGTGTACCGCTTCATCAGGAGCAAATCTAAAAATAATTGAACAATCAATCAATGATTAAATAAAAAAAACAACAACAATATATAAATGGGGGACACTGGGCTGAGCTGCTTACCTAAAAAGATCCCGCTAGGTGAGGACAGCGGGCGCAACCAGACAGGGTCCCGTGTGGTAGCCATGGGGGACACATATGTAGGGACACCTACTTGTCTATTATATGGAATCTAAGAATATATTGATTAACATCTTGGGGGCCAAACCTGGAGCAATGGGGATGTGTAACATGCGTGATCACTACATATTGGTGATAAAAAGGTGAATCTGGGGGTGTGAATAAAACAATGAGGGAGAAAGGAGGGGGTATGGGGGGGGCAGGGACTGGGAAAGCAAGGAAAGAAAGGATATATGGGGAAAGGAAAGAAGGGAAGGTGGAGAAAATCCAAATAATAATGAGGATGATAAAAAAAGGGATAAGGGGGTACCTGGGTGGCAAGAAAGGTGGTGATAGAGAGGAGGGTCCCGGGAGCAGGAGCCCAAATGTAGCGCAAGTTGAAATACGTGTGAACTCAGAAAAAGAAAATAAGGTAAATATGTGTAGAAAGGGGGACCACTCATGGTCCCAGGGTGGCATCAGGATAATGATGCTGACCAGTGATACATAGTGAGGGAACAAAGAAAGGGAGAGGGTGTGTCAATGGTAGTGGAATGTATCGACCAAGGATCAAGGCAGACTGAAGGTAGAGAGATGGAGCTAGAAGAGGACTTACTGCGTAACAGACCCGGATCCAGCGTAGATAGCGCTGGGAGTAGGGAAGTCCTATTTATGTGTCCTACACCAGGCGCTGCTGGCTCACACAGGCAGAGGCCCGTACCATTGTCGGCTTTCAAAAACACAGTTCTCAGTTTTCACCAACCTTTTTCTTTAGCTCCAACAGACGTGAATATCTGTTCCCAAGGCTGCAGAGCAATGACTCTTAAAGGGGAGTTCCGCCCACAATTTCACTTTTTAAATATAAATACCCCTGTAATACACAAGCTTAATGTATTCTAGTAAAGTTAGTCTGTAAACTAAGGTCTGTTTTGTTAGGTTGTTACAGCATTTAGATTATAATAATAATGATATAATCTAGAAATAGACCGTGGCCATCTTAAGTGTGGGCATCATGAAGCCATACTGTATGACTTCCTGGATTTCAGCCTTGCATATCTCGCACATGCTCAGTGCTGCACAAGCAATGTAATAGGTTTCAGTCAGGTTTGCAAGGACTACTGGGAAACATGATGCCTATCCCAGAAACCCTTGCAAATAGCCTTGTGACTTAATAGCCTAGGCCATGGGTCCTCAAACTACGGCCCTCCAGCTGTTCAGGAACTAAAATTCCCATCATGCCCTAGTCATGTCTGTGAGTGTCAGAGTTTTACAATGCCTCATGGGACTTGTAGTTCCGCAACAGCTGGAGGGCCGTAGTTTGAGGATCCCTGGCCTAGGCTAAGGAGGAGGAAGTAATGAAGGACTACAAAATAAAGGTATTTACACGCAACAAAATAAATAAAAATTGTCCATTCTGAACACTATGAGATTAGGGCATGCAGCACAGACAAACATAAAAAATGGGTGGAATTCCACTTTAAGTGCCTGGTGATCTTAAATGGTCTGCAACAGAGGTAAAACCTGCAGTGGACAAATTATCAGAGGTCCTGAAAAGTTTAGAATGGACCTGGGAGATGTGTTAATCTCAAACAGAACAACTTTCCAAGCTTTCTTTGAAACACAATGGGGGTTATTTACGAAAGGCAAATCCACTTTGCACTACAAGTGCAAAGTGCTCTTGAAATTGCACTGAAAGTGCAGTCGCTGTAGATCCGAGGGGGACATGCAAGTAAAAAAAAAAGGAACATCTCAGCTTGTACATGAATGGATAATAAAATCAGCAGAGCTTCCCCTCATTTCAGATCTACCCCTCAGATTTACAGCGTCTGCACTTTCGGTGCAATTTCAAGTGCACTTTTCACTTGTAGTGCAAACTAGATTTGCCTTTTGTAAATAACCCCCTCTGTCACAATTCCAGCTAAATGATAGTTGGTTCCGTGTTCCATGTTGAAAGAAGGAGGTGCTAGGAGGTGGCTAGGGTTGGAGACAAAAGAGAAAGTGGGTAAGGGTGAAGAGAAGAGTGGTGCTAGGGGCAAATATGAGCATGACCTAGAGCAGTGTTTCTCCACTCCAGTCCTCAAGGTGTCCCAACAGGTCAGGTTTTCAGGCTTTCCATTATTTTGCACATGTGATGTGATCAGTTTCGCTGCCTTAGTAATTACCACAGCCATTTCATCTGGGGGAAATCCTGAAAACATGACCTGTTGGGGTGCCTTGAGGACTGGAGTTGAGAAACACTGACCTAGAGAAGGGGGAAATTTCTTGCACCTATCCTTTGAGGGAAAAATAAAGCCCTGATACTGATTGTCTTTAACCTGGATACGTGTACGAGTTTTTGTGTATAGTAGTGGTCTCCAAACTGTGGCCCTTTGGTTGCCCTAATCTGGCTCTTGAGACACTATTCCTGCCACTGATACAAGGCACTATTTCCCCTCACTGACATCAGCAATGAGGCGCTATTGCTCCCACTGATGTGAATGATGGGCCACTATTCCTTACTAGAGTTGCCACCTCATCCCTTTAAAACCGAACACATATTAATTACACAGGTTCTGTGGCTAATTAAGGTGGTAATTAAACTCACTTGGTGCTTTACCTGCATTAAATTAGCCTCAGAACCTGTGTAATTCATATGTGTTCAGGTTTAAAGGGATGAGGTAGCAACCCTATTCTTTACCCTGATACCAACAATGGGGCACTATTTCTCCCACTGATACCAATGATCGGGTATTACTTACTCTCAGGGCATTTTCTACTCACACTGGCCACAGTTGTCCCCCCACCCCACCCTTGGGTAGCTTAATGTTTGTATATATTCTGGTTGTAGGGTTTTGAGTGTAAAAACTGGTGTTGCTGTACCCAATGTGAGCCAAAGTTAAAGTGTTTGTAAAGAATTTTTTTCCTTTTTTTTTAAATAACAACCATCTCCATACTTACCTGCTCTGTGAAATTGCATAGAGTGGGCCTGAATCTCCCCTTCTTAGGTCCTCTGCCGGCGCTGTTGGCTCCTACTCTCTGTCCAGTGCCCCCATAGGAAGCTACTTCACATGGGGGCACTCATATATGCTTGCCTCTGAGCCCCCGCTGCTGCATCCACTAACACGGTCGCATCTCCTGTCTTTCACATAAGGAAAGGGATCTTCGAAGTCTAAGTGATGGAAACCCTAACAACAAAAACTAAGGAAATACACTGTAGTACCCTTGCAGGTAAACCAACCCACCTAAAGGAACGTACTCCTGAATCAAATGCTGGTCCCAAAAAATTAGAATTGTCAACAAAGTAAAAGTTAGAAAATGTGACCCTGGCTTGGAATATAAAATTATTTTGTGTAAAACATCTAAGAGCTTAGTAAAAAATTAAAACAAAACATATAAGAAATGTCAGGCGCATGTGCGCTCCTGTTCCATCATAGCTGCTGGTCCAGCATCCTGGTTTTGGCTATGATGCATTTTTCCTGTCTGGCTGTCCACCTGCAAGGTGATTGACCTCTGGCTGGAGACCAAACCTGATTTAAGCCAGCCAAGACAGGGGTGGGGATGTGGAAGGGGATCTGCTCCCATGTCTCTATCCTTTCTCTCTTGTTCATTATTTAGATCCTAGACCCAGGAGAATTAAGGGCATATGCTGCGGCATAGATTCCTTTTGTAAATGTATATTAGAGGACGGATCCATTTATGTACCTATATGTATCTTCAATGTCTTTTTTTTCTTTTATGTAGTTATATGTATTTTGTGACTGTTCTGTATTTTTATGGATGATTTGCAAATTGATTTGCAAAGTATGTAAGATTTTTAATTGTAAAAAAACTCAATAAAAACAATTTAAACACATAAGCCAGCCAAGCCTGCAGTCTCATGCTTGTGACATTGTGTTACGTGTTCCAAGCTCCAGTTAATCTTTCCCCTTCCCATACTGACCGGTACAGTGTGAGGGGAGAGATTGGGTGCCGCAGCGCTGTGGGCTGGATGTGTAGTGTCCACAGCGCTGCTCTGTGCCCATTCCAGCCCTCATCCAGCCATCCCATCCATTCTTATCCATTCCTTAGGAAAACACATCCACACATGCTCAGTAATACTAATCCATCCATCAATACTCACCCATCCATGCTCAGCCATCCATACATAGCAATACTCATCCATCTATCCATGGTTAGCAATACTCATCCATACTCAGCAATACTCATCCATCCATCCATCCATACTCAGCAATACTCATCCATCCATCCTCGGCAATACTCAGCCACCCATGCTCAGCCATCCATGCTCAGCAATACTCATCCATCCATCCTAGCTCAGCCATCCATACTCAACAATACTCATCCATCAATGCTCAGCAATACTCATCCATCCATCCATGCTCAGCAATACTGATCCATCCATACTCGGCAATACTCATCCATCCATGCTCAGCAATACTCATCCATCCATCAATACTCATCCATCCATACTTAGCCATACTCAGCCATCCCATCCATACTCAGCCATAGCCATACACAACCATACCCACTCAGCCATCCCATTCATAACCACCCAGTTATACTCAGCCATTCCATCCATACCCAGGCATCCACATTCATGGCTCAACCATGCTTAGCCACCCCCATCCATGGCTCATCCGTGCCACATCAGTTCACATCCATGCCACTACAGTGCCTCAAAGTGTAATAGGTAGTCAAATTAGATTTTAAATGTATGCCCCTAGAATGCCTGAAGGTGCTCCATGGATGTTGGGCCTTTGCATGTGGCCAGGCTGTGTAAAAGTCTCACACATGTGGTATCGCCATACTCAGGAGAAGTAGTAGAGTATATTTTGGGGTGTAATTTGTGGTATACTTATGCTATGTGTGAGAAATAGCCTGATAATATGACAATTTTGTGGAAAAAAAAATCCTGATTTTGCAAAGAATTGTGGGAAAAAATGTCAAATCGTGCCAATGTAAATGGGGGCTTAGACGAAGACTCCAATTTAGTCCTTTTGTTGTAATTTTTTTTTAAATGTTCATTCCCCTGAAATGCATTAGGTAAAAAAACCTTCAGGCTTTAGAACCAATTGAAAATCCTTCTATAGGTAAAGGGCTGAGTAAGTTGGGGTTATATCTAAAGTGTATTTAATTCCAAGAGCAAAATGTTAAATATTGAAACTTACCAGTCCTTAAATGTGGTTGCTGCTAAACCACAGATTGAAAAAAGGAAAGTTGCTTGATTCCCCCATCAAGGGGAATCCCTCTAGCAGCACATTTGTATTCTGCCAGTGGGGAGTACAGTAAAACCTTGGTTTGAGAGCGTTTTGCAAGATGAGCAAAATGTTTTAATAAAAGTAAATAAGTGCAGCGCCAGTTGAAGGTCCGCCTATAAGAGGATCCCCAGTGACAACCAAATAAATAACAAATGGTAGTCAAAATGTGAAATGGACAGGAGCAAAACTACTCCTTCAATAAAAAAAAAAAACACAAACGTGAATGGGTATAAATATATATAGTACATACAAAAGCATCTGAGAACTATTATATTCCACCGTTAAATTTATTAATGGGTAGACATGTGAATGACCAAAAAATAAAAATAAATGTTATATAATCGTGGTATATATAGTCCCATTCAATCAAGAGAATAGTCCATACACCGTGAAGGTGGTATAAATGCAATTTTCTTTCAGGTGTACGTGGGCAATATCTATCCTTAAAGCTGTAATCCCCGTAACATAAGCAGGTTAGGTACTCTTACTGGATGGAGTGGACCCGCAACTCACCATACGGTGGGGGGTCTCAAAGGCTCTTATGGGCCAATTGCCCTCCCTGGTCACCGTCTCGGTCCCTTTGGCTGGTTACGCCGGACTTGATCTGTATCCAATATGGTCAGGATATATCCGTGGCCAGGAATCTCGCTTTAATCAGAATACCATAGACCAGGCCTCAAAATTTTAAGTCCTGAGCTACCAGCCAGGCCTTAAGAGTTACTCGCCACCTGTTGCCCCACCCAAACCCTACCTTGCCCGGCACCTTAAACACACCCTTGTAAATGATCTCATGAAATAACACTGTTAAATGTTTTATTTAGTATTAAGTTACAAAAATACATAACAACTTTAACAACATTAACATAAATTAACGTTATCATATCCCCATTCTATCATATCTATGCCTCCAATTCCGCCCCCTGCCCCCATTCTATCATATCTTTGCCTCCAATTCCGCCCCCTGCCCCCATTCTATCATACCTATGCCTCCAATTTGTCCCCCTGCCCCCATTCTATCATACCTATGCCTCCAATTCTGTCCCCCTGCCCCCATTCTATTATACCTATGCCTCCAATTCCGTCCCCCTGCCCCCATTCTATCATACCTATGCCTCCAATTCTGTCCCCCTGCCTCCATTCTATCATACCTATTAGGGGTGTCAAATATAATCGCTGCATCGGTGCATCGCGATTCGGGTGTGCCCGATGCGAGCACGATGCAGGCGACCGCCATAATCGATTTTTAGCCCCGTCCCCGCCCCTCCGCTCCGTTCAGATGTTTGTTACCTTGTGTGCAGGGTCGGCGGGGCCAGGCCTCGGGTGGAAAAAATCAAAAGCCAATCAGCCTTTGAAGTGTGTGACATACCCGCAATCAAGCGAGTCGTATTCCTGCAATGTGCATCTGACCCGCCCCCTTTTGAGGCATCAGCAAGTTTTCATTGGCGGGCGGGAGAGATCACAGCCAATAGGCTCCAGTGGAGAGAGAGTTCGGCTGCGTGCGGCTGCGTGGGGCGACGTCGGCGGGCACTTTGAATATTGAGCTGTGTGTCCACAGAGAGCGAGGTGAGCACGGGGAGATACGAGGACCGACCTATTTGTGAGAAGGAGAGGGGGGCATACTTGGGATGGGAAGGACATTGTTTGGAGGAGGAGGACATGACATGGAGGAGAGGAGGAGGACATGACATGGAGGAGAGGAGGAGGAGATAGGACTGGAGGAGGGGGAGGAGGACATGACATAGAGGAGATGGGACTGGAGGGAGGATGACATGGAGGAGATGGGACGGTAGGGGAAGGAGGAAGATGTGCAGAGCTGATAACTTGGCTGTGCTTTTAGTCCAGTGTTCATCTGTCTCCACATCTTCCAGGCAGCTGTGATTCTCCCATCACCACTGCTTTGCCTCTGGGCCCCCTCCAGGACAAGGTTACAGTGCCAAGCAGAATATTTTACTCAAAAGGTATTTAATTCCTTGATGGGTATGCTACATAATGCATGAATTTACAGTTATTATTGTCTATTTGTCCGCAGTCTCTGATTGTCTCCTGTACTATATCCGCAGTCTCTGTTTCCTGTACTATATCCGCAGTCTCTGTCTCCTGTACTATATCCGCAGTCTCTGTCTCCTGTACTATATCCGCAGTCTCTGTCTCCTGTACTATATCCGCAGTCTCTGTCTCCTGTACTATATCCGCAGTCTCTGTCTCCTGTACTATATCCGCAGTCTCTGTCTCCTGTACTATATCCGCAGTCTCTGTCTCCTGTACTATATCCGCAGTCTCTGTCTCCTGTACTATATCCGCAGTCTCTGTCTCCTGTACTATATCCGCAGTCTCTGTCTCCTGTACTATATCCGCAGTCTCTGTCTGTCTCCTGTACTATATCCGCAGTCTCTGTCTCCTGTACTATATCCGCAGTCTCTGTCTCCTGTACTATATCCGCAGTCTCTGTCTGTCTCCTGTACTATATCCGCAGTCTCTGTCTGTCTCCTGTACTATATCCGCAGTCTCTGTCTGTCTCCTGTACTATATCCGCAGTCTCTGTCTGTCTCCTGTACTATATCCACAGTCTCTGATTGTCTCCTGTACTATATCCGCAGTCTGTCTCCTGTACTATATCCGCAGTCTGTCTCCTGTACTATATCCGCAGTCTGTCTCCTGTACTATATCCGCAGTCTGTCTCCTGTACTATATCCGCAGTCTCTGTCTCCTGTACTATATCCGCAGTCTCTGATCGTCTCCTGTACTATATCTGCAGTCTCTGATCGTCTCCTGTACTATATCTGCAGTCTCTGATCGTCTCCTGTACTATATCTGCAGTCTCTGATCGTCTCCTGTACTATATCCGTAGTCTCTGATCGTCTCCTGTACTATATCCGCAGTCTCTGATCGTCTCCTGTACTATATCCACAGTCTCTGATCGTCTCCTGTACTATATCCGCAGTCTCTGATCGTCTCCTGTACTATATCCACAGTCTCTGATCATCTCTTGTACTATATCCGCAGTCTCTGATCATCTCCTGTAGTATTTTGGGGGGAGAGCCATGCGCACTTACGCTGCAATCGTGATGCATCGTGATGCATCACGGAATCAAATCGAATCGTGGACTTGATAATCGTAATCGCATCGAATCGTGAGACCGGTGAAGATGCGCAGCCCTAATACCTATGCCTCCAATTCTGTCCCCCTGCCCCCATTCTATCATACCTATGCCTCCAATTCCGTCCCCCTGCCCCCATTCTATCATACCTATGCCTCCAATTTCTCCCCCCATCTATCATATGGTATGATAGATGGGGGGGGGGGGGGCAGACAGAATTGAAGGAATAGGTATGATAGAATGGGGGGAGCTGGACGGAATTGGAGGCATAAGCATGATAGATTTGGGGAGGGGCAGAATTTGGGGCATAGGTATGATAGAATGGGGGGGGAGGGGGGCATAGGTATAATGGATTGGGGGGGTGATTTAAAGTCTAAATCTGAAATTAACCCCCCGCCCCCCCCCCCCCCCCCCAATCCAGCACATGTTCCCAGATTTACTCCCTTTGCAGCCCCAAGGCTGAGTCCTTCAATGCCGCCCCCCCCCCCCCCCCCCCCACACACACACCCCATCACATAGGGGGCTTCTGAGCCCCCCCATTCCTTTTCAGAAGGAACTCAGTGTGAACTTATAAGTGTAGACTCATCAGGAGAAGCTCAGTGTGGACGTGTAAGTGTGGATTTATCAGGAGGAGCCAGATGTAAACTTATCAGGAGAAACTCAGATTGGACTTATTAGAACGCGCTCAGTGTGGACTAATACGGTTAGATATAGCAGGAGGAGCTCATAGTGGATTTATAAGTTTGGGCTTATCAGGAGAAACTCAGTGTTGACTTATAGGTGTGGAGTTATCAGGAGGAGCTCAGTGTGGACATTTCAGGATCAAGAGAGGTGCTCAGTGTGGACTTTTTAGTTACATGAGCTAAGGGTAGACTCCTCAGTATCTGTGTGGACATAACAGTGTCAGCAGGTAAGTGTGGAACTCAGTGTGGACTTAGTGTCAAAGTGGACTAGGACCCAGACAGCAGCATTTCTCTACATTGAATAGAAAAAAGTGAATCCAGGATAGGTGGCTCCAGTGCAGTCTATGCATGTGACCACCAGGCATAGAAAACAAAGGAATGATTGTTCTTTCCACCTTTGAGAAAATAAGAATCTTTCAATCTGACACTTGGGGAGGAAGACTTGCACTTAATGAGATCCAGGGGGTAGAAAAGCGAGGAGGAGAGGAGAGAAGGGAAGACAGAGAGGATCAGAGACATGGAATAGTGGAAGGAATAAAGTGAGTGTGAAGAAGAGGATGGAGATATAAGAGATTGGGATATAAGAAGGTGAAGACAGATGGAAGACAGAAGGTGACTAGAAGGAGAAAGCACTAGTGGAAAGTGTGGGAAAAGTGTGCCATTTTGGGAAGAAGTAAGGTAGTATAAAAGGCAGGAGAGTGGGAACAAATCAGAACTGAAAGAGAGAAGGAGGGGATGCTGTACTAGAAGCTAACCCCCCTAACAGGTCCCCCAGTGTGAGCGGAGGGAAAGGAGGAGATGCTGCGAGGACATTCTCACACTCTGCCCAGCACTGTCACCAGGAGAGCTCTGCAGGACAGCCGCATCGCTATGTGACTCCATCATATCCTACCGCAACAAGACATGGCGACCGCCTATACACTCTGCTCCCTCCCCGACATACTCCCCCCTGCCTCTCCGCTTGCCATACTCTCTCCCTATCCCCATCGCTCTTACTTTGTGTCTGTCCTCCAACAATCGCTCTGCTTTCAATTAGCACTACTGCGGTTCCCAGCCTTGAAATCCTTCCTTCATGGAATCATGTGTTTCCGTCACATGCTCGGCTCTGGCTGTGCTGAGGAGGAGATACATGAGAGCTGTGGGATGTATTGGCCTATGGGAGGTGGATAGGGGCGGCCCCGGGCGGCGCGCGCTCGTGTCCAATCTGCTGCTAGCCTGTGAAGGGACGGCGCGGCAGTTTAGTTGAATTACTGGCTGCAATGTGTGTGTCTGAGCGACCCTTTTTGCTTTTTTCCCCTGATTGACATACATTGGTGCAATAATATTGTTTACGCCATGAGGACCCTTTTTGCTAACTTATTGCTACACTTAGGCCGCGTACACACGATCGAATTTATCTGCTGGAAACGGTCCGACAGACCGTTTCAGCAGACAAATTCGATCATGTTTACGGGCGGACAGACAGGTTTTTCCAGCAGACAAATTTTAAAGCATGCTTTAAAATCTGTCTGCTGGGAACCCGTCCGTCCGACATGTCTGCTGGTTAGTACACTAACCCGGCGGACATATCTGCCCGCACATGCGTCGAATGGATTCGACGCATGCGTGGACGTTTTTTACTTCCTGGTGCGGTGACGTGGCGGCGTCAACATCACCGCCACGTCACCGTGCTGTCTGCCGGCGGAGATTTTGGATTGATCGTGTGTACACGATCAAACCAATATATCCCAGCAGACAAATCTGATCAAATCGGTCTCTCAGACCGATTTGATCGGATTTATTTAGTTGTGTGTACGCGGCCTTAGAGGTGCCTCTCTTCTCTTTTATACCCTGTAAAAAAAATGCTTTTGTATACAATATACAGTATACAAGTGCTATGGATTACAAGCATGTTTCTGGAACGAATTATGCTCGCAAATCAAAGGTTTTACTGTACGTAAGTTTTCCCCACTGGCAGAATGCAGTGATCACACAAAGAAAAATCAGACAGGCTGGTTATATTGAAGTTGATTGATAGATTGACTTCAGTACAATCAGCCTGCATATAAAAGGGTCAAAATGTGTCTGGTTCCTGCTAAACCGGCCGAATAAATTTGTTTACGAAATAAAAAAAAGAGGGAATAAAGAAGACGAAAGAGAGAGAAAGAAAGAAGAAAAGAGGGAAAAAAGAAGATGAGAGAGGATGGAAGCAAATTGTTACTTGGAAAACTATATGCGAAAACTATAAGGAGAAAAAGAATAAAGAAGATAAGAGAGAGAAGCAAAGAAAGTTGCTGGAGAATTGTATGCAGGAAAGAAAGAAAAAAAGGGGATAAAGAAGATGAGAGAAAAGGAAAGAACGTTACTTGGGGAACTATAAGCAGTCCAGAAAAAAAAGAAAGAAAGAGAGAGAAAGAAAGAAAGAGGGAATAAAAAAGATGAGAGAGGAGGAAAGCAAATTGTTACTTGGAGAACTATATGCGGTTGAGCCTTAGGCACAGCACAACACTGCAACCCCTCCCAATAACTGTAATTGGAGCACAACAAAGAAGAACGTGCAAAGTTTTGCATCAAAAATTGTTATTAGGCGCCCCTGTTAAACAGGGGCATAACAATTGCTCCTTAGGCAAAACCCAACACTGCAACCCCTCACAATAACTGTAATTGGAGCACGACAAAGCGCCACGTGCAAAGTATTGCATCAAAAATTGTTATTAGGCGCCCCTGTTAAACAGGGGCATAAAAATTGGGTATTTAGGCACAACACTGCAACCCCTCACAATAACTCTAATTGGAGCACAACAAAGAGCCACGTGCAAAGTATTGCATCAAAAAAAGGATTTTTAATAACAGCTTACCTGTAAAATCCTTTTCTTGAAGTACATCACGGGACACAGAGCGCATAGCCATTACATATGGGTTATATGGGTACCTTCAGGTGTGGACACTGGTGTAATCAACTTCACAGGAAGTTCCTCCCTATATAACCCCCTCCCACTGAGAGTGCTTCAGTTTTGTAGCAAGCAATTTCTCTGAGGTTACACAATGTTCCCCAAAAGAGGGGTGGGAGCTCTGTGTCCCGTGATGTACTTCAAGAAAAGGATTTTACAGGTAAGCTGTTATTAAAAATCCTTTTTTCTTTATCGTACATCACGGGACACAGAGCGCATAGCCATTACATATGGGATGTCCCAAAGCAATGCTCCATGAAGGGAGGGAGACCGTAAGGCCAAAAAATAGCCAAACAGAAAATATATCAGGAGGTAAAAAATAGCTCCACCAACAGAAAAAAAGGGGGCGTGAACCGGGCCAGAGGATTCTATACTGCTGCCCGTAGGACCGCCTGCCCAAATGCTACGTCCGTAGCTTTTGTGACGTCCAACTTATAAAATTTAGTAAACGTATGTACGGAAGACCAGGTTGCCGCTTTGCAAACCTGTGCCATAGAGATTTGATGGTGTGCCGCCCAAGAGGCACTCATGGCCCTCGTAGAATGGGCCTTAACTGATAAGGGAGGTGGAACGCGCTTCAGACCATAGGCCTGAAAAATCAGCTGCTTAATCCACCTAGCCAAGGAAGACTTGGCAGCCGGTTGACCCTTCTTGGGGCCATCCGGGAGAACGAAAAGCACATCTGTTTTCCGAATCTTTTCTGTAGCCTTGAGATAAACCCTCATGGCTCGGACCACGTCCAAAGTATGAAGCAATCTTTCCTCTCTGGACTGGGGAGTAGGAAAGAAGGATGGTAGGACTAGGTCCTGATTCAAGTGAAAACTGGATATGACCTTAGGAAGGAAAGAAGGTTGAGGCCGCAGAACCACTCTGTCCTTATGCAGAATCAGGTACGGTTCCCTGCAAGACAAGGCTGCCAGCTCGGAGACTCTTCTGGCCGAAGCCATAGCCACCAAGAAAACCAATTTTCGGGTTAGCAGCACAAGAGGGATTTCTTTCAGAGGTTCAAACGGCTGTCTTTGTAAAGCTGACAAGACCAGATTTAAATTCCAGGGGCAGAGGGGAGCTCTAATAGGGGGATTTACATGCAAGACCCCCTGCAAGAAGGTTTTTACAAGCGAATGCGTGGCCAAAGGCCTTTGAAACCATATCGCTAAGGCAGACACCTGCCCCTTTAGAGTACTAAGAGCTAACCCCTTGTCAACGCCAACCTGTAGGAATCGCAAGATCCTGTCAATAAAAAACTTGCGAGGATGCCCTCCTTGGGACTCGCACCACTCCACATAGGTCTTCCAGACTCTGTAATAGATATTTCTAGAAACTGGTTTTCTAGCTTGAATTAGCGTAGATATGACCTGGGCTGAGAGGCCCCTGCCCTTAAGAATTAGGGATTCAGCCGCCAAGCCATCAAATTTAGCTGCTGTGAAGCAGGGTGGTAGATCGGGCCCTGAGACAGCAGATCTGGGCGCAGGGGGAGTGGCCACGGTGCCCCTACTGACATCCTCACGATGAGTGCGTACCAAGCCCTTCTGGGCCAGGCTGGGGCCACCAGGATCACCGGCCTGCGCTCCACCCTGATCCTTCGTAGAAGGCGGGGAATCATCTGTAATGGAGGGAACGCATACAGGAGAGAAAACTGGTGCCAGGGGCAAACCAACGCATCGGTCCCGTAGGCCGAGGGGTCCCTGGCTAGGGATACGAATTTGTCCAATTTCTTGTTGAATCTTGTTGCCATGATGTCCACATCGGGAACTCCGAATCTTTGGCAAATCTCTTGGAATACCTGGGGGTGAAGAGACCACTCTCCCGGGAGTAACTGTTGACGACTCAAAAAATCTGCTTGAGAATTGTCTATCCCTGGGATGAACACTGCTGAGATGCAGGGTACATGGGCTTCGGCCCATGAGAAAATCAGGTTTACTTCCCTTTGAGCCGCTAGGCTCCTTGTGCCCCCCTGGTGGTTTATGTATGCCACCGCCGTGGCATTGTCGGACTGTATCCTTACTGGCAGACCCTGCAGGGGGAGAGTCCAGGCGACCAGGGCCAACCGAGCAGCTCTGATCTCTAGGACATTGATGGGAAGCAGACTTTCTGCCTCTGACCACTGTCCCTGCTGGGTCCGTTTTCCCAAGATTGCCCCCCAACCTGTTAGGCTGGCATCTGTGGTCACTATTTTCCACGTGATGGGGCAAAAGGTTTTCCCTTTTGACAATTTTTGAGGGATCAGCCACCAGTACAGGCTGCGCTTGACCCCTGGGGAAAGAACTAATGGACGGTCTAATGCCTGTATAAAGAAAGAAAGAATGGAAGGAAGAGAAGAAAGAAAGGAAAAAGGCAATAAAAAAGAGCAAGAGAGAGAAAGAAAGAAAAAAAGAGGGAATAAAGAAGATGAGAGAGAGAGAAAGAAAAAACGAGAGAATAAAGAAGATGAGCAAGAGAGAAAGAAAGAAAGAAAGAAAGAAAGAAAGAAAGAAAGAAAGAAAGAAAGAAAGAAAGAAAGAAAGAAAGAAAGAAAGAAAGAGGGTAACCAAATTGTTACTTGGAGAACTTTATGTGATTAAGAAAGAAAGAAAGGGAATAAAGGGAATAAAGAAGATAAGAGAGAAGCAAAGAAAGTTGTTGGGGAATTGTATGTGGGAAGGAAAGAAAAAAAGAAAGGAAGAGGAAAAAAAAAGGAAAAAGGCAATAAAGAAAGAGCAAGATAGAGAAAGAAAGAAAACAAGAGGAAATAAAGAAGATGAGAGAGAGAGAGAAAGAAAGAAAAAAAGAGGGAATAAAGAAGATGAGAGAGAGAAAGAAAAAAATAATAAAGAAGATGAAAGAGAAAGACAGAAAGAAAGAAAAAAAAAAGAGAATAAAGAACATAAGAGAGAAAGAAAGAAAGAGAATATGAGAAGATGAGAAAGAAAGAAAGAAAGAAAGAAGATGAGAGAGAGAAAGAAAGAAAGAGACTAAAGAAGATGGGAGAGAAAGAAAGAAAGAAAGGGGAGAGAGAGAGAGAGAGAGAGAGAGAGAGATTGGAGAATTGTATGTGAGGAAAAAAAAAAAGAACATAAGAGAGAAAGAAAGAAAGAGAATATGAGAAAGAAAGAAAGAAGATGAGAGAGAGAAAGAAAGAAAGAAAGAGACTAAAGAAGATGGGAGAGAAAGAAAGAAAGAGACTAAAGAAGACGGGAGAGAAAGAAAGAAAGAGACTAAAGAAGACGGGAGAGAAAGAAAGAAAGAAAGAAAGAAAGAAAGAAGATGAGAGAGAGAAAGAAAGAAAGAAAGAGACTAAAGAAGACGGGAGAGAAAGAAAGAAAGAAAGAAAGAAAGAAAGGAGAGAGAGAGAGATTGAGAGAGAGATTGGAGAATTGTATGTGAGGAAAAAAAAATGGGAGAACAAGAAAGAAGGAAAGAAAGTTGTAATTGGAGAAGTGTATGTGAAGACAAGCACTGGCGTAGCGGGGGGGGGGGCAGGGGGGGCTGTCGCACCGGGCGAAAAATTGGGGGGGGCAAAATCCCGGCGTCCGTGTCACTTTTTTAAAATCCTATATGTGTCACGGAAGTGACTACGATCCATACACACAGCAGAGTGGGGAGGAGCGGGGAGGGGCGGGGAGGAGCGGAGCGGGGAGGGGCGGGGCGGGGCAGAGCGATAGACACAGGGCCGCTGATAGGGCAGTACAGCCAGCCCTGTTGTACTGGGCCCGCCCCCATCAGCTGCACACTGGGGCCCGGGCATCATTATAGTTCGTTACTGCATTTAAAAAAAATATATATGTTTTCTAAACTCCTCTCCCACTCCTAATTGCTTACAGAAGGGGGGTTATATAATTTTCATGGAGGGGAGTGCAGGCACAACGGAGGGACTAGTTCTTTATTTTCAGGCACATGTACATCATGCCACCCCACTATTGTATTTGTCCCGGCTGGCGGAGTGATACAGTGATTATCCGTTCGTCTCCCGCCTGCAGTCCTCTCAAGATATGAAGAAGTTGTCAGAGGCTGACAGGGGAAAGCAGGAGTATATCGCGGCTGCAATGGACACAGTGAGTGGGGAATAGAGGATAGAATACTCACTGTGTCCTATTATGTACCTCACAGCAGATTATCAGCATTACAATTATAACAACGGTAGAACAATAAGCAGGTGCTCTATAATGGTTCTATCATGGCTCTGTGTCACATTGCTTTTGGGCGCTGACTTTGTAACAAAGCACAGCAGTAACAGTCTGTTAAATACAGTACAGCCATAAGTTAACAAAGTCAGCACTCAAAAGCAATGTGACACAGAGCCATGATAGAACCATTATAGAGCACCTGCTTACTGTGCTGCCTATGTGATTATCATAAAGCTGATGATCATAAGAAACGGTGAGATGCTACTTTACATTTCATTTGGGGGAGCAGTAAATGTGCAGCAGAGCTGCATTTTGACTGCTCCCCAAACCAATCCCCTTAAACTGCTTCCCGTCCAGCGACCCGTCCAGAGTAACCTGTAGTGCAATGCTGGAACTTGTAGTGCCTATCCAGAGTAACCTGTAGTGCAATGATGTGACTTGTAGTGCCTATCCAGAGCAACCGTGGTGCAATGCTGGGACTTGTAGTGCCTATCCAGAGCAACCGTGGTGCAATGCTGGGACTTGTAGTGCCTATCCAGAGCAACCGTGGTGCAATGCTGGGACTTGTAGTGCCTATCCAGAGCAACCGTGGTGCAATGCTGGGACTTGTAGTGCCTATCCAGAGAAACCGTGGTGCAATGCTGGGACTTGTAGTGCCTATCCAGAGTAACCTGTAGTGCAATGATGGGACTTGTAGTGCCTATCCAGAGTAACCTTCCGTGACCAATTCTGATGGGTTCACTTGAGTGTAGTGTCGTAAGTGCTGTGAAACACATCACATTTGGCATTCTAAGTGTCCTGTACACCCTACAAGGAAGTAGAATTTAGTGGACAAAAGTTACTTTAAATAGATCTGGCTGTGCTTTAGAAGATGTCTCTTAATAATGAGACCTTGTTGTTTCCTAAGTGTCATAACCAGAGTAGATGATTATACAAGGGGGGGGGGGGGGCGAAAAAAAAATTCTGCCCCGGGCGCCCATAACTCTGGTTACGCCACTGAAGACAAGAACAGTCTGGTTTGGGAATGAATGGTGGTATGAATTAGCGGTCATTGTGGGAGAAGTATCTGGGAATACTGTATCCTGCACATACTGATAGTCATAGATCTGTCTTCTGTTTTCATAAAATACTTTTATTTTTTAGGATTTTGAATACATCTCGAGTTGCAAACTATTTTACTAATCGGCCCTCCTCCAGGGTATAAGGAGACCGGCTCCAATGTGGTATATTAGTGAGTAGGAGGGTATGAGGCTTGTGATCTGGGCAGTGGGCACGCTGCGATGTACATTACTCTCTGCACCGTTCGGCACACAGTCGCTATCAGCCAGCACCGAGCCCCGGGTGATCACGTCACCGGAAGCTGATAGAGGGCCAGCTGATTCAGAAGAAGACGGCTTGGGAGCGGTTGCCGTGGTAACAGGAGCAGAGGAGGTGGGGTAAAGTATAGCGCCGCCCTTTGACGCCATCTTATGCTGGAAGAGGCGGCTCTGGGACGGCAGAGTGGTGAGAAGTGATGCCGTGTAAAGTGAAGGGGAGTTTGTTATGTAGTGGGGAAGTGTAGTAGGCTTATAGTACACACACCTGGGGCGGACTATGGCTGTAGCCTCGACTGGGGACGGGATTTATTGTAAAGTCGGGCTTAGCCAACTCTCTGGAAGCTTGGCTGTAGAAAGACAAAACTGACTTGTGGGCGAGGAGCAGGAATGTGCCGGTGCAGCTGACAGGCAGTGCAGAGAAGGAGGGCTGTATACTTGGGATATATAAGCGCTGTAAGTGTATGTGTCAGTGTGTGTGTACGCTCCCATTACTGAGGAATAACTCCACTACTACTCCATCTTCTCACCTGTAGGGACACGCGCCCTCTAGCGGGCACAATAGGAACTGCGACAACTCTTTACCAAATGTCATTTCCATTTACTGTACTTTATTATTATCCAAACTTTTTTTTAAATGCACAGACTTGTTACACACTACTGTTTTAAGCTCAACTGCAGGCAGTTATTAAATAAAAAATGCATGCAGTATAATATTTATTAGAAATACTTTAATTACAATAGGTGTATGCATCTAAATTGGACTTGGTTTCTGTGTCCTGTAAACTCCCTGACCAGAAGTCCTTACTAAGAACCCAGTACATGGGGTCAATTGGTTGCATTAACGCTGACCTTTCAGACTGGAGGAGAGAGCAGTGAGATGACATGATTGGTCCTTCACGGATCAATCAGAGGCTGCAGGCAGCGATCTGACCAGGGTTGCCAACTTTCAGTACATTTTATGAATAGTTTGTAAAATCCATAATTGTTGCATCTGTCCATGAATGTCAGTTACATGCAGCCTACATGTCCATAATGGACATTCAAGGACAGATGCAAAAAGTACAGATTTTACAAAAATTTTTTACTGAAAGTTAGCAACCCGCGATCTGACCTTAGCAGCGATCTGAGCTTAGCAGCGTTCTGACCTTAGCAGCGATCTGACCTTAGCAGCGATCTGACCTTAGCAGCGATCTGACCTTAGCAGCGATCTGACCTTAGCAGCGATCTGACCTTAGCAGCGATCTGACCTTATCTGACCTTAGCAGCGATCTGACCTTATCTGACCTTAGCAGCGATCTGACCTTAGCAGCGATCTGACCTTAGCAGCGATCTGAGCTTAGCAGCGATCTGAGCTTAGCAGCGTTCTGACCTTAGCAGCGTTCTGACCTTAGCAGCGATCTGACCTTAGCAGCGATCTGACCTTAGCAGCGATCTGACCTTAGCAGCGATCTGACCTTAGCAGCGATCTGACCTTAGCAGCGATCTGACCTTAGCAGCGATCTGACCTTAGCAGCGATCTGACCTTAGCAGCGTTCTGACCTTAGCAGCGATCTGACCTTAGCAGCGTTCTGACCTTAGCAGCGATCTGACCTTAGCAGCGATCTGACCTTAGCAGCGATCTGACCTTAGCAGCGATCTGACCTTAGCAGCGATCTGACCTTAGCAGCGATCTGACCTTAGCAGCGATCTGACCTTAGCAGCGATCTGACCTTAGCAGCGATCTGACCTTAGCAGGGATCTGACCTTATCTGACCTTAGCAGCGATCTGACATTAGCAGCGATCTGACCTTAGCAGCGATCTGACTTAAGCTGCGTTGCTAACAGCATCAGGCCGACTGTAGTGTGGGTGTGTGTGTGTGAGGTTTAAATCGCAGGACTAGCTGAACAGAAATACAATTTTTAGTTTGCAGATAAGGCAGCTGCCATTTACACTAATGCCGCGTACACACGGTCGTTTTTTGCGATGAAAAAAAACGACGTTTTATCTCATGAAAAAAAACGACGTTTTTCGAACTTCATTTTCCAAAACGACGTTGCGTACACACCATCGTTTTTCCAAAAAGCTCTAGCAAAGCGTGGTGACGTACACCACGTTCGACGGCATTCTGTTCCATTGAAGCTCCGTCATATAACTTGCTTCTGAGCATGCGCGGGCTTAAAAACGTAGTTTTCAACATTGTTTTGCCCACACACCATCACTTTTTATGACACAAAAAACAACGTTTTGAAAAACGACACAAAAAATTCAAGCATGTTGGAATTTTTTTTTGTCGTTTTTTTTTAAGACAAAAAACAACGTTTTGCCCACACACGATCAATTTAAATGATGTTTTAAAAAACGTTTTTTTTTTCATCGCAAAAAACGACCATGTGTACGCGGCATAAGGGGGTGATTTGCTAAACCTGGAGAGTGCATAATAAGGTGCAGCCGTGCATGGTGGCCAATCCGCTTCTTTCTTCAGCTTGTTCAGTTAGGCTTTGACCATACAACCTGAAATCTGATTGGTTTCCTCCTAGGTATTATACATTTAGCTGTTTGCTGTGAGTTAAGCTTTAGCTTTACATTTCAGTTATTATTTTTCCTGTAAATGCTTCTCTTCTAATATGCCTGTTAGGCTGGGTTCACATTTGAGCACGCAGCAGCTCACAGCAGGAGTCCTGGTTCAGCCTGAATCTTTGGCTAAATTCGGACCTGAAACAGACCAAAAGAACCGCACCAGAGCTGCTGCAGAGATGTGTGAACCAACACAATAGACAGCTGGTCACAATCTCCTGCTGTACGAATTGGATGTGGAAAAAAGCCACATCCAATTCACACTAGTGTGAACCCAGCCTAAGTTTCTATGTGTGGTATTTTTTTCAGCATGTAAAAGCACCTCTGTGTACAAAAAAGTTTTGCCCTTAGCCGTCTTTTAACATTAGTTCTGCAGTAAGCATTCTCCTATAGAAATGTGTTTAAATATCTAGTAAAATGGACATTTTAAGACCTCCTGCACACTGGGCTTAATGCCGATTTTACAGGAGTTTGGCGGTTTTTGTTTTTTTTCATTCTGTAAAGCACTTGTATGTAAGCCTATGGCCTTTGGTGTTTGCCCAGCTCTTCTGAATGCCTTTTCTCCTGCCGTTTTGCAAACGCGTTTAGCTGTGTTCACAGAATTGGTTGCAAATCCTGGAATTCCAGGTTTACTTCAGTTGTAAATAGTTTGGGTCCCAAACAAAGTATTTCCATTCCTAAGTGATGCAGCAACCCTGTGTGTGCTGTACTATACTGTAATATCATCCGCTACATAAAGTATGAAGTGCTGTGTTCTGCAACAGTAAAGATCACTTCCCGTCTGCTACCGACAATGGTAGAGAATGCTTCTCTACCATTTAGGTCATGGGTCTTCAAACTACGGCCCTCCAGTTGTTCAGGAACTACAATTCCCATCATGCCTAGTCATGTCTGTGAATGTCAGAGTTTTGCAATGCCTCATGGGATATGTAGTTCCACAACAGCTGGAGGGCTGTAGTTTGAGGATCCCTGATTTAGGTGATACCGTGTATTTTTATCAATGGATACAAGGCTTTTTTTGATTAGCCAAGTGGGAAGTCATTACGTTATCCACCTCTCAGTCAATCAGATGAAGCCTCATATTCAATAATAAAAATGCAAGGCTTCCCCTGAATGGTAGAGAAGAATTTAGGTCAACTGAGTTTAGTTCCAGCAGCAAACTGGTAGTCGCTTGTACTGGACGTTGTTTTATGCAGTGGCGTATCTAGGGTATAGCAGCCATGTCAAGTGCCATGGGCGCCATATGAGAGGGGGCGCTGTTAAGTGGCTGGGCAGCAAGGCACTTACCAGGGTCTGAGGGTCTCTTCTTCCCTCCTCCTGAGCATAGGCAGGATCTCCTTTTCAGTATCTTTGCTAATGGACAATGGCAGCGATATCCCTGCTACGTTCAGCCACAGCCCTCCCCTGTTCTCCAAGGCTCTCCCATTTCATCTCGTTGGATTGCCAGCGCACAACAAAGAAAGAACATCAGTTTCTCCCTCTCCTCTTTGAAAACTGAGGCCTTAAGTGATAAAGATATCATGACTTCCAGTATTGGTTCTGCATTTACCTGGCCTTGGAGGGATCAGGGGTCTAATAAACCCCAGATTTCTCCATAAAGAGCATATGTCACTACCCAAGGTATCACAAGGGATGATACATATCACTAGTTTTGTTAGCTGTTTTTTTTTTTTGCTAAGGTTATCTGAAAGATGGGTTTCAAATGTTTCGACAGGGGCGCAGTTTCAGTGCTTGCCATAGGCGCCATTTTCACTAGATATGCCTCTGGGTTTATAGTTCACATATTGAGGCGATTTAGTTCGCATTTGTAGCGCTATTAGGGTTGCCACCTCATCCCTTTAAACCCGAACACATATGAATTACACAGGTTCTGAGGATACTTTAACGCAGATAAAGGTACCAAGTGAGTGTAATTACCACCTTAATCAGCCACAGAACCTGTGTAATTAATGTGTGTTCGGTTTTAAAGGGATGAGGTGGCAACCCTAAGCGCTATACAAGTGAAGTCAGAACTTCAGTCTGCATACCTGTTCCATGTCATTAACTTGGAAAGTGCCAGAGCTTTTGGATCAGCATTAAAGAAACACGCTAGCATTTTCAGAAGGAAAAAAAACCCATTACATAGTAACCCACCCCTTGGTCAATCGGAGGAAGCCTTGTATTAATAAACATACAAGACTTTCCCGAAATAGTGGAGAAGCATTCAGGTCGACTCAGTTTCAGCAGCGACAGGTAGTTGCTCAAAATGCTGACGAACACAGCGGCACTTACTGTATGTATCTCATGCTTCTACAGTTTAGTACAACAAACACAGCAGCCACATCAATAATATGAATATTATATTTGGGCCAGCATAGCCCAAACAAAAACGATTTAAAGCCTAAGTAATCCTGATATCGGACTTTAAAGCTGACTTTTAATAAAAGGACACTTGCCTGTCCTGGGATCAAATAATGGCCTTACCCGAGCTGAGTTGGCTGAGGGTGCAGGTGCCGTCATTGTAAGTAACAGGCAGTGAAGCTTCCTACTGCGCATGCGCCAGTCACGCTGCGCTTTCTGAGTGGTCCCCTGGTCTTCTGGAGCCTTTGATGTGTCTGATAAGGCTGCTCAGCTCGCTGCAGGACATCTGACTGTATGTGTGAGTGGGTAACTGTCAATTCCAGGTACCTGCCCCCCCCCCCCCCCCCCCAAAAAAAAAAGACTGCCAGTGTGACATTGGAGGGGAGGTTGAAAACCAGCGAAACATCCACTTTTAGGTGACTTTCTACTTTTCTGTTGCTTGTCCAGAATTTTAGCAGGGGACAGAGAGCAAAAAAAATAACCATAAAAGCCTTTTACTATTCCACACGCTATCTAAAGTTTTAGGCACAATACACTTTAATTTCCCTTGCACATAATTAAAGGATCACTAAAGGATTTTTATTTTTTTTTAGCTAAATGGCTTCCTTTACCTTACTGCAGTCCTGGTTTCATGTCCTCATTGTTCGTTTTTTTTGCTTTGAAGTTGCTGTAATTTTGCTCTGATCTCCACACTTCCTGCTTGTCTGGCTCCTTATGAAAAATTCTATGGTCCAAGCTGTCATTACTGTGTGTCTAAAACTCCTCATCAGATTCAAAACAAAACGCTTCCCTGTATTTGTTTGTTTTTGTTCTGTGTGTCTCTTTACTTCACAGAAACATGAAACCAGTTTAAAAATGAAACTAAACTACAGGTACATTATATGATTGATTTTTATCTATTTTTAATCATTTTTAAAAGGAATCCGTTAACTATTATGTCTATGCCCTGTAAACAGTCATTTCAGCAAAACATTTTTTTTCCTTTAGTGACCCTTTAAATATTTATAAATCAGTAAAGATATACCAAAAATGAAGCACATTGAACCAGTCACAAGGTATTCTGAGTATAGAAAGCTTCACAACAATAGAAAAAAGAAGGCACAATCATCAGTCACAAAGAGCCCTTCTCTAGAGGGAGTACTAACATGTTTTTTTTGGAAACAAAGTGGAACAAACAACTTTTCAGGTATGATTTGGCATTTAAAATAAAAAAGGGTTTCACTATATTTACTAGGCGGAGTAAAGTGTCTATTCATGCTAAAGCCTAGTACACACGGGCCGAATGTCGGGCGGCATCGGCTGGCTCAATAGAAAACCTTTCGACATTTGGCCCATGTGTACTCGAGTCGGTCTGACAGAAACCAGTCATTCTGCCAAAGAAGCATGACCGAAAGAGGTCTGCCGATCAGCTTTCAATCAGTGCTCCCAGCCAACGGCTGAGAACACTGACCAGAGTGCTCTGGCGGGGGGGGGGGCTGCTTCCCTCCCTCCCTCCCTCCCTCCCTCTGTCAGAGCACAATAGAACAACAGGGTAGATCACTGTATTAACATTGAATAGTTAGTACGGCGGCGCCTCCTGAGCTGTCAGGTTTTTTTTGTTAGTCCGCTGGGTTAAACAGAAAAAAATAACTAGTAGCGTGTACTAGGCTTAAGTGAACTGATTCTATTCACTTTGGTCAATGCCATAGCGAAGTGCTCCACTTATCTCCTCAAATATTCATTACATACAATAGTGTAATATATGTGATTTAATATCCGCACAATTGGCCTATCTTCACAATTGTGCAGTTGGTTGCCGCTGCGGGACCACGTCTGTTTCTCCACCCGCAGAGAAAAATGGAAATCGGTGCAGCGTTGCACAGATTGGGACAGTGCCATTGCCGGCAATAGGCTGCAATATGACATGTCAGATTGCGCAAATCTGAATGGGGGCTTATTATCAGCTTAATTGAACGAGCCCAAGTTGGAAGCTAAATGGTTTCTATGCACAACTGCACCAGATTTTGTACTCTCCAACTTTAATAAATCAACCCAATTGTGTAAAGCCGTATCCACAATCTGAAACAAACCATCCCAGTGTGTAAACTAAGTTCTGATATATTATACAATCTTCACCATAAACCTAAGTGAGTATCCATGTGTTATTATAGATGGAATAATCCAAACACTTGTTAAACGTCAGTGATGAACCCCCGCTACTGTCACTTTAAAAGGCAGGCTCCGCACCTGTCCCCCTACTTTAGCATATCCCATTGTAGTATCACCCAAAGCTTAAGGCTGCTTTCAAACCGTAAAGCGCCGGTATTTTTACGGTCGTTTTTGCGGAGATATTCACCGGGGTGGCGTTTTTCAGGCGCTATTTTTTAGCCCAAAAGCGCCTGAAAAACGCCCCAGTATAAAAAAGGTCTAATTGAACAAGCTGAAGTTAGAAGCTGATTGGCTACCATGCACAGCTGCACCAGATTCTGCACTCTTCAGTTTTAGTAACTCAAACCCAGTGTGCAGCGATCAAGAGAAATTAGGTTGGGGGTGTGGCAGTTACAGGCTCATGACACCTAACAAGACTGGCTGAACAGTCCTTAAATGTCCCTGTGTTCTTTGGCTATTAACAACATTAAAAAAAGTATGTAATATTTTTCTATGATTTTTCCATATATGGAAACTAATGTGTGATCAACCAAAAATGTAAAAGATAAAATAATATGTATAAATGTATTGGCTTATATATTGTTTTTGTATTTCCAGGTGTTAAGGGGAAATGTCTCAGGGACCTGCTGCAGACTTTGACCTTATGAATGCACTGGACTGGAGCAACGGTATTGCGACTCTTCCTGGAAGTGAAATACGGGTACACGTTATGCCATAACATAGCTCTGCAGTGAACATTTGAAAAAAAAATAAAACATTTAAACGGTCTAACATATGGTCATATGATGGGATTTGTGGAACTGTCTCAGCCATGAGCAGAAATGCGAAATGTCTCTCAAGTTGACATACTATTCAAAACCAGGCTGCTTATGACCGGTAATAGTAGCTGTTCCTGTGTTTTTTGTTGTTGTGGTGTGTTTTTTGTTTTAATCTCACAATTCTTTGGTATATTTGTGAAGCTAGAAACACCTGAACTTGCTACATTATACATATTCAATAATCATAACAAGACATGGGCCAGGATCAAATCCAATGTCGCATATTATATCCCACGTAATAAATGTGGTTAAATGAACTACTGTCAATACCTGGTCACAGATAAGCAATTATTTCAAGAATTGCTGAGCTGAGAGTGATTGGGGTTGAGTCGCACTGTGTGTGTGTGTGTGTCAGTAGATGCACACAGCCCAGCTTGTGATCAAGCCTGCAGGTGCGCCCCTATAGGAAGCTGCTTCCTAAGGTGGTGCAATGAGAAGAGGAGGAACCTGGAGCGCCAGCAGGGGACCCCAATAGAGGAGGTTTGGGGTCACTCTGTGTAATACTATTGCACAGAGCAGACAAGTATAACATGTTTGTTATTTTCCAAAAAAACGAACTAGGGTTTAAAAACGCTTTATTGTGAAAAAACTATTCTTTTTCTATATAAAATTATAATGACACATTTTGCATGGGCAAAGACACATAAGGAAAGTGGAGTAAGATAGAACATGGGAGCTGGAGGAAGAACATGAAACAAATCTAAATGTGTCAGCTAAATGATAAAACCCATAGTGGGAGTGTGCCAAAAAAAGTGGCTCAAATCTGTTGTCACACGTACCTCTGCTTGGTGCATGGAGGAGAGTCGAAGCCTATTCAGCATGCATGGCAGCTCATAAATAATGTACCCCAAAAATTCTATGGAGATAACTCAAAATATATTCTGTAGGGGAATCTCCTTTTGTGTGAACAGTAGAAATCCAAACATTTATAAAACAACCCATTTGAAAGCACTAGCTTGTGTTCCAATAATACAACTGTTTTTATGCCTGGGTAAGTCTCCAACAACTTTAGTCCTGATCATTTCATAGAACCCTGGGAAGGGCAGCAAAGAGAAGGCCCAAACTGTAATAACATAACTATTAATAGCTGAACTTTCTGAGGAATCAAGCTGCTGGGGGGGGGGGGGGGGCAGTGGCCTAGTGTTGATGCATGCTGCTTGGTAACATTGGATCTCGGGTACAGTGTAGAGAAAAATACGCTCCGATCTCACATCCTACCCAACCATTAGGGAGCTCAGGGCGGTGGATGTTGGTGTGATCGTTGTCTCGAGCATTAGACCCCATTCACACCTGAGCGTGAAGCCTGAAGCTACAAAACGCTGGAGGGGAAAAAATCTATTATTCTCTATGGAGATGGTTCACATCTTCACTCCAAAACGCCTGAAGCCAGAAGTTCAAAAACGCCTGAAGCTCAAACAAGTTCTGGGACTCTTTTTTTTTTGGCCGGATTTGGGCGTTTTTCTGCTTTTAAAGGGGAGGTTCATCTAAAAATAAACTTTTAACATTGCATTTATGAGATTAATGACAATTAGAAAAGGCTGTTTTTTAAAAAAAAAAATATGTCCGTACATACCGTTTTCTATATGTATTCTCATCGCCGATTCCGGGTATAATGGTCGGGGTTGGGCGTTCCTAATTGATTGACAGCATCCGACCGACGCATACAGCGCGTCACGAGATGCCGAAAGAAGCCGAACGTCGGTGCGCAGGCATCTCGTGGCGAGCTGTATGCGTCGGTCGGATGCTGTCAATCAATTAGGAACGCCCAGCCTCGACGATCATACCCGGAAGCTGCGATGAGAATACATATAGGAAACGTTTTTTTAAAAAAAATAGCCGATTCTAATTGTCATTAATCTCATAAAAGCAATGTTAAAAGATTATTTTTAGGTGAACCTCCCCTTTAACATTGCAGACCCTAGACCTGTCCAAAATTGCGGTAAAAAAAAACGCCGCCAAAATCGCGGTAAAAAAACCTGCAAATATCGTGGCAAAACACGGTTAAAAATGCCGCAAAATCGCGGCAAAACGCTATGCTCAGGTGTGAATGCAGCCTAAGGGTTTAGAACTTGACCTTTACTAATGTTGGTGAAGGGGGGGTTGTCCATTATGGAATCTGGTCCATTCATCCAGGTAATGCAGAGGAAGAGATATCCATTTTAGCACAGAAGTCCTGGATATCTTCAGGAAATCTCAGTATAGCTGTCATGCCTTCTGATTAGGTAGGCCAGAAAGCCCCATTGGAAATTGGGGTAGAATTCGCTCCAATAAGGCGCTTGTTGACTCATCTGCAAGTGAGGGTCTCAGAGGCCAGATGACAAAAGATTTGCAGCTCAGTACCATCAAATTCCATTTCCAAGGAAAACTTCAGTTTGTCCATAATTAAGGTCTTTTCTTCATAGTAAGGTAGTCTGATGAGGATGTCTATTGGGTTGTTGCCCTTTGCTTCATGGGGTTGTAGAGAATAATGTGTTCTGTCAAAGCTCAAAGGAGAGGTGTGAGTATTGAAGATGAAAATCAGTACCGTTAAAGCTCAGTATATGCTTTGAGTCCCTTGTTGCCCTGTGGTCGGGTAGGCTGTTGCAGTTATGTACTGAACCACTGTCTTAGAGCAGTGATTCTGAGGATAGATTTTTTTCAGGTGGATCTTCAGCTCTGACTGTTCCACCTCTGCGTTTCACTTTCCCATGTCTGCTGGTAAGACTAGAGGCTCCACGTTTTAAACTATGTTACATATTTTACCTATGTTTAAGCAAGCAGACTATGCCCTCTGACAGTGTGCAAGGGTTCTTCTTCCAAATGACAGCTGTCACTTTTGAATTTTACGTTTCTGTGCAGGGCTCTACACGCATGGCCGCATCGTTTGTTTACAGAGATCTGCGAATGAATGAACTGCAAGTCCCATCTGCCAATGCGGCCAAATGGACTTGTAGTTCTCAGTGGAGCACACGCGTGTTGATGACCCCACACATAGTTCATTGGCACTTCCTTTAACTTGGTAACTCAAAGTCCATACCTTGGTATGTACAAGAGCTGCAGGATAAGTCTGTATAAGCCATTTCCATTGATACACTGATCATGGTTGCAATGGTTTTCAGGCTAATTTGGAATAAAAATATTAAATGGACATTTTTTGCTGCAAATACGTGTACATTTTATAATTTTTTTTAATCAAATAACTGTTTATTGAGAAGAAAAAAGTTGCATACAATCAAACAAGAGCATACGATACAGCATAAAGAGAGATGCATGGAGATGAGGCACTTATCTGCCTGTGTTACATGTAATCAAGTAGTTAACAACATGGGCCGTCTACATGTTCCCAGGCAATGTCAAGTATAAAACTAAGGTCGGAGATGCCATATCATCAGTACATTTTATAATTTTATGCATGAGGTGGAGTTGGCCTTTAACAGTTGCAGTACAAGGGGTAACTGTAATCTTGGGAATGCAGAGCACAGGTTAGATGCATCTCAAGCCTGCCATGCTAATCTATGCCCTCCTAATTGAAGTTTTAATCTCCAAAGAAGTGCAGATTATTTTATACATGGGTTTACCTATTTAAAAATATTGTTGACTTGAGAACTGTGTTTGAGTGCATCAATGAATCTTAGTTTTACATTTTGAAATGTAGAGGGCTGCCTTTTTATTTTTTTTTACTTGTTTATTCTGTATTGTACTTGTGAAAACTGATGCCGATGTTCAGAAGTGAATGCAAAGCCCATGTGATGGGCCTGAGGTCTTTTGTAAATACCATTTAGTGACAGTGTACCATTATGAACCTTTATTGATATCTTTGCACCCAGTTTCGGCTCAGTGAGTTTGGCACTCTGGAAATCGTTGCAGATTCTCGCACTACTGTCGCTCCTCTTAAGACCCAAAATCAAGAAAAAAACATTACAAGCATCACTTGCCTAGCCTTTAAACAGGGTATGTATATTTGGCATCTGTAAATGTTTGAATGTGTTTCCACCAGCTGTGCCAACCTTGACTTTTAATACGATTTTCTTCTAGAGAGTAAAAGCAACAGTGAGGGGAAACTTGAAGAAATGGAGAAAAAGGAGACAGCTGGGGAGGGGTAAGATAAAAAAAAGACAGATGCTATACTTGGCTGGAGCAAACAACCAGATACTTTTCTTTCCAAATGGAGAAACCGACGTCTAAATCAAAATAAGTAAAAAGGAAACCTGCCCTAAGTAAGAAGGCTGCTATGGCCAACCTCCCTTTCTGAAAAGAAGGAAGTTGGTAATTCTATGAGTAAAAGTTTCTTTTAAACAAAGAAGCCCGTAATGATAGCTTTATGTTTACTGCCACGGTTGTCCTCCTTCTGGTAATGCTGGTTGCCCGACTGTCTCTGGTTTAATGCATTCTAAAACAAGCATTCAGTTGGTGAAGGCAAAACCCTTGACCTCCATACTTGTTTCATGGCTATGAAAAGCAGGATAGTCAGTATTTTCAGAAGGAGGTTAGCAATGGCAGCTTGGATCGTTTTCTCTATAGTTTTTCTGTAATAAATCCAGGTGTTGGTTGGGCTAATTTGAGCAGGTGTGAGTTTTTATATTTTCTATATTTATTTTACAAGCCGCCAGGGAATTTTCTTTACTGTGGGGGTGGGATATGCATTCGACAGAAGCTGGCTTTAGACAGGTAGCTGCACACATGTACAGAACCTTAGCCAGTTCCTGCTGAACCAGATGATATTCGTATCATGTGTACAAGGCTTTATTGTTAGTGTATTTTATGTGTGGCCCAAGACAATTCCTATTCTTCCAATGTGGCCAAGGAAGGTCAAATTTTACTCGCCACCCCCCTCTGGTGGAGGAGAGCTGTCCCACCCCCATGTCAGAACACAATAGCACAACGCAGGAGCAGTGTTGCCAACCGTAATTTTTGCTTCTGTCCATAAATGCAGACTACAAGTCCATAATGGACAGATGCAAAAATTACGGATTTTACAAACTGTAAAGTTACTGAAAGTTGGCAACCCTGCGCGGGAGATCAATGCACTGTCCATTATATTTTTTCAGCACTCACACGTGAAAGCTGGTAAAGTAAACTTTGCTAGATTTGCATCCTCTACAGGCCCCCCTGCACATACTGCCTGCTGCCATGCACCTTTTTCAGCATTGCCTGTTCTTGAACTGGCACACTTTTTTTCTAGTTTTATAGAAAGCATACTGCACCCCCTTTTTTTTTTTTCAAAGAAGAACCTTTAGTAAGGTAAATGGTGCACAAAGCCCCCAAGATCTGGCACTTTCTTACCTGGGGAGTCCCTGAATTTGCCACCACTGGTGCTATGCCAAACATAGCATCTCTCCAGATGGGCCTGACTTGTGCACGGCATCCCTGGCTATCCTACAGCCATGTATGGGCCGTGGGTTGGACACCCCTGGCCTACATTATTCAAGATTTGATCTCCTAAATCTCGTGTATGAAGTATATTTTTATATTTGTGAATTATTTGCACATGGCCACCACTTTACTACATTTAGTTTAAAACCTACATAATCTATACCAAAAAATGTTTATTTAAGCTACAAGGGATTAACTTTTTATTTATACCTATGTTCTGTAGCGAAAGCATGCCACCTCCTGTAGAGGAGCAATCGAATACATCGTTCCCACTGACAGTGCCTGCGGCCCCAGTGACCAGTACAGAGAGTGAGCGTCCTCAGAGACTGCGAAAAAAGAGAAAGCTGCTTATGGACTCTGGAGATGAAGATGACTTTATAGATGAAGAAGAGGTAGATTGTAACTGTATTACTTTATATTACCCAGGTTGTTTACATACTGTATGTGGGTGGTGTGTTTTTAGAATTTTAACAGCGATAATGACATGGTATTTTATTTCTAGGGCCATTTCTCTCAAAAGTGATATCTTAGTGGTAGGTGGAGCCTAGTGGGCTGAGCCAGTTCTTGACTTCTTCACACTTTCAAGTTGGGCTGTAAGTGCTTACATTTGGGAGACCAGTGGGGGTTCCCAGTGATTAGCCCCATTCGAAAGTGTAAATGGGGCCTGGCAGTGAGATCTCTCTATCATTTTTTGTCCACTTGGAAGTTCTAGGTGTTCCTGCTTACTTTTGTTCCAATACCTTTTATTTGCCTTCTGCGTAATGGGGAAAAAAATAAAATTCATGATTGGTCAGAGATTTGTCTAATATAAATATGCAAAAAAATCTAAATGAAATTTAGTGTTAGTTTTACCCTGCATTCACTATATCTGGTCTCCTACAGTACACAGAACATGGAAATGCAATTATTTTAGTAAATATAAACTGCTAAATACCCTTTCTCATCAGCAGTATATAGCAATCTTGTGACTCCTATCAGTGTCTGGTTAAAGCTTGTAAGAGTAGTTTTCGTTCTTCTGACTGTCCTATGAGGCTGTGAAACCCCTGATTATCTGTTTGTACAGTGCTGATTGGCCCTGTGCTGATCACATGCACTCTCCCAAGAAAAATAGAACACCCAACCCCTCGCATCCCCCAGTTGGCCGACTTTCTTTATTCACATAGCTGTGGTTTGGCCCCACCCCCTCTTTCTCCTCATTGGCTCACTGGCTGTGATTGACCGCAATGGGAGTCAATGGGGAAGGAGAGACCCAGCAGAGCCGAGGCACCCATGCATATCGCTGGAGAAAGATTAGGCTTAGTTAAGTATGGAGGGGGCTGCTGCTCAGAGGTTTTTTACCTTCATGCATAGAATGCATGAAGGAAAACCTTAAAGTAGAAGAAAACCCGCCTATCATTTTTAACCAAGGAAGCTGCCATCTTGGCAACTGCCATGATGCTGCACATGTGATCAGGTATGACACCAGCCATTGGGTGATTTTACCATTTGGTTGAGAGCACAGCCAATGGGAGTGTTACATTTACGTCACGTGTAAGATCTTCAAATACTTGATTGCTGTGATACTTATTCACTATGCGCTGTAAATTTACACTGCTGTGTCACACATTTCACAGTACAGTCAGTCAGTACAGTAGACACGCAACATCAACACTTACTGCAGGCTGCATGTTACCATGGGATATATAGTACCATGTAGTAGTATGTAGAAAACCAAAGGAATGAAAAAAGGTGCAAAGCATGCAGGCAATCCAGAGAGTTGTGGACAGGGATTGTTAGCAGATAGGCAGCCATCACAACATGAAATTGGATTTTTCAAGTAAGTTTAAGCCCCATTCACACAGGGCGTACAAAAGCATACGCACGTGAAGGGCCATGTCCCCCAACGCACACTGTGTAAGTTTGGGGACACGCACCCACACAGATGTCAGGTTGGGAGCAGTGGCTGTGCCCGTCAATAGGCCTGCCTGCACAGGGGCGCACAGATCTCCTGTGCATTCCCTTGCAGGTAAACATGACCCTCCATGGGCATATGCTTTGGCACCCCCCCCCATTACAATGCTGATGTAATTTTAAAAATGTATTCTATGATCTAGATCTCCTTTAAAAACGGCCACTTTTATGTATTTTTTTTCACAAATAGGATAAAGTCAGAGGTCACCACAAAGGTCGAAAACCTTCCAAGCAAACAAAATCAGGTATGGTAGAAGGGCCAATGATGTTAATGACAATATTCTAAAGGTACCCATAGACATGAGACGATTGCCTGAGCGAGCAGTTCTTTGTTAGAATCTTCTCATCTATTAGTGTCTTTGGTTCATTTAAGGTGACTGTATGATTCTCCCTTTTTTAATTTTTTTATTAAACTATTCTTTAACTTGTATTGGTTCTGCTGTCCTTGTTATAGATGATGCACACTATGTTATTTGAATTTATTATTCTTTAACCATTAGCACCCACTGCCAAGAAGAAATCGTGGAACTGGGTCTCTTACCTAGAAGAAGAGAAGATGCCAGCAGCTCCTCTAAAACTCTTTAAAGAGGTAACTTCTGTAATAATTTGCACTTGGGAAATGTTCCTGATGACAAAATTGTATGCTAAACCTTGTAGTTTATACACCTTAACTAGTTAAAGTGGCACTGAATTCAAAAAGTGAATGTTTGCTATGTTATACGGACCATCTAGAAATGTTAATTTTTCCTAAGCAAAATCTCAAGGAGCCATTTACCATCCTACCTCACATTTGCTGGCTTTAAACGGCATGGCTGTTGAAACCCAGATCCCCACAAATAGAAATAAATCTAAATGCTAAATAGAAAGAAATCTACTTTCTGTATTGTCTTTCATGAGTAACGTCCAGGGGCAAACTTTTGGTGCGTGTGATCTTGTTCCAGAGATTGCTAGCTTCCTACTCTTTGATTGAAGCTTGCAATAGATGGGTCAAAAATCATCCATCCGGATCAGCAAGGGCTGATCAATCTATAGCTGCTCCCACTCGAGAGAAGTCAATCCGATGATCGATTCCTCTCGAAAGGGAATGCTGGAAAATGTTCATTTGAATTTGCGTATGCAGCCAATCTGCTGCAGGTCTGATCAGTGTATTCTGAAAACAAGTCATGCTGTCAGAATGCAATAACACAGTGAGGATTCCTCTATCCACCTCCCTTGTGTGGATGGGTGAATCCATCCTTTTTTTTTTTTTTGATCATCCTTCTGGATGATTAAAAAAAAAATCTATCTGTGACCAGTTTAAGACTGGGTGTCACTTACAGTTATGCTCAAAAGTTTGCATAACCTGGCAGAAATCGTGACATTTTGTCATTGATATTTAAAATGTGACTGATCATGCCAAAAAAAGGCTTTAATTTTTTGATGGTGATCACATGAAGGCATTTAATAATCATATTAATTTTGTGAAAATAGTATCTATAAATCTTATGTAAACAAATAATTAAACAATTTATGAAAAAAGAAAATAAATTATAAAAAACAGTTCATATGTAGGTTTCCAAAGCTGTCACCGCTGTGAAAAAATCCTATTTAAATGGATCCAATATTCAGTGCACACCACCACCTGCTAAAATGCCTGCTCACCTCAAGGATGAGTATAAAACTCATAAACAGATCTCTCCTCGTGTCCACCACGATCAGTCCACTTTACCAATGGTAGTAATTCCTACAGTCCCCAGACTGCACCTCTGTGTGGGTAATCAACATATAAATTGTCTCCAAACACCACCTTTCTCCATTCGCTTTTCAATAATCAATTCCACTTGTATATCCAGGGGTTAAGGACATGAAACAAAAAACACAAGTACCATAGTGTTCTCTGCTTTTGAATTTATAAAAAAAAAACTAAAGTTACACTTAACAGAAATAACAATAAAAACAGTATGTATCAAATCACCAGCTTATTCACCGCAGATTAAGATGCAGTGCTTCGTCTGACATCACAGATTCGACTCCTCCCTCTAAACGCTGGTCGGCCTCTCATTGGCCTTCATCAGTAGATCTACTGATCTGCTGATCTGATCTACAAGACAGGTTAATTTCCCACATCTGTGGCTTTTTAAATCGCAATTGGTGTCTGTGTATAAATAGTCAATGAGTTTGGTAGCTCTCACATGGATGCACTGAGAAGGCTAGTTACTGAGCCATGGGAAGCAGTGAAGAACTAAACTGGTTACTGCTTTTTACTTGCCTATGTACAAGTTCTCTAGTAGGTGCCGGTACAACCCACAAGTCTGAATTCCTGCCCCCGAATCCTATTTTAAAGATTAGCTTTTTTGGGGCTTTTATTACCATATAACAGGGTTGCTTTTTAAGTGCATGCACTATAAGTTGATGAAATGAGCCAGAATGACTCCTGAAAAGAGATTGGTTAGGTTGTTCAGTGAATAAAAAAAAGGTTAGTTTATGCTAATCAAAAAAAAAAAAATGTTTTTGTGTGTGTGTTTTTTTTTTTTTTTTTTGAACTCTTGAGTTGCAGAATAGAGTCTGAATTGTATATCTCTATTAGTTTCAAAATGTATCACTTTTTGGGAGGAATAAATCATGCATTTTTTTTTTTAAATGTGTAGAAAATGAAATAAGGCATTATTATAAAAATATTTGCATTTTTTTTTTTTTTTTTTACTGTAAGTTGCCCTATAACCCCAGAAAATTCAATATTTTCTTAAAGCAGATACAGTACAAAATATAATGGTAGTTGCATTTTTTTATGTTGCATGATATTTGCCCAACATTCTATTAAACACATATTTTAAGGAAAAAATACACTAAAATGAATTCTAGTGCAAACACAATAAGACCCGGTTCACACTGGGACGACGCAACAGGCGGCTCAGCCGCCTGACTATTCGCGTCCCATGCACTGCAATGGAACCGTTCTAATAGGAGCGACGCAAATTTGGTTCTTGTACGACTTCGGGGGCGGCTCGGGGCGACCTGCATTGACTTATATACAGAAGTCGTTTTGCAAATCGCCTCTAAAGTCGTCCTCCGGACGACTTGCAGAGCCGCCCCCGAAGTCGTGTCGCCTGTGTGTGAACCGACTCTAAAACACCCAGTTTACTTATATAATATAAAAGATAGGGTTGCATTGTGTAAATAGATACATGTCAAGTCTTAAAATTGTGTGTGCCACTGTAACCACAAAAAAATGGTGGTACCCAAAATTCTCTAAAAACCCTTGACATAATATACATTTAGAGTTAATGATTTACTACCCTACAGTATTTGCTCTCATTCCGACGCTCATATCGATACTTCACACTTGTTGTAGTTAATGCTTACAAATGTGTGCAGTACCGGCCATGATCTTGTATACCAAGACACTAATAAATGTACCTTGGTAGATAAGGGGCTAAAAAGAACATTTCTAAACTATCCTAAACAAGGATGAAAATAAGTGTTCCTTGTATGACCATTGGAGAAAAATAGGGAAGGAAAGTATCTTTGTTGCCTGCAGCAGTTAAAAATGTATAAAATTATGTTTACAATACCCTTTTTATTTTATTATTTCAGCATCAGTCTTTCCCTCAGACACGTAATGGATTTAAAGTGGGATACAAGCTGGAAGGGATAGATCCTGAACATCCCTCTTTATACTGCGTCTTAACTTCAGTCGAGGTAAGAGTGTACACTCTAAACATTTGTATCATGTATGGGCAAGCTGGTTGTTAATTCGATTGCTTGATCAATTACAGTACAATCAAGCTTTTCTTGCACGATCACTGCCGGTGGCTTTAGCCGCTGGCAGTGATTATTGCATTCTGATAGCTGGGGGAACCTCCTACTCAGAATACACTGACTGTGTTGATGAGGCAATCAAGCAATTTTCTATCCTGCAAACACCAATTGCTTAACCACTTAAGGACCCCTTCAAGCCGAAATGCGATGGCAGAAGGGCACGGCTGGGCACAGGCACATACCTGTACGTTGCCTTCAAGGGCCCAGCCGTGGGGTCGTGAGTGTGCCGCCGCTGGCGCACTTGCAACCTGGTCTGAAGCTCCGTGATCGCGCGCGCGGACCTGATCGCCGCCGGTGTCCCGCAATCGGTCACAGGAGCTAAAGAACGGGGAGAGGTGTGTGTGTGTGTAAAAACACCTTCACCATTCTTCTGTGTGGCAGTGACACTCATCGTCTGTTCCCTGATATAGGGAACGACTATCAGTGACGTCACGCCTACAGCCACGTGTGTGGGGGAAATAAAGGACGCCAATTTTGTTTGGGAGCCAAACGGCTGCGCAATTGTCAGTTAAAGCGACACAGTGCCGAATCGCAAAAAGGGGCAAGGTCCTTAACCTGCATTATGGTCTGGGTCTTAAGTGGTTAAAGTATGACCTGCTTTAAGGTGTCCATACACTAGAGGAAAAATCGCTCGAAAATCTGTCATTTGGACAGTTTTTCGTCCAGTTAATGGGCACAAATCGATATGTATGGAGCGTCTGTTCAGGTTCACGGACAAATATGACAGGCGGTCCTGAATGGTCAGACCATGTGAAAGGGGCCATAGAGCTTTGATCAGTTTAAAAAAACGGATGACGACGGATGCGGATCTAAACTGAAGTAAATGAATGATCATTCATTTACATCCGTTTTCCATAGCGATGCATTGATGTCCGTTTTTCATCTGTCAAAGGATGGATGAAAAACAGACAAACTGACAGCACGTGTGAAAGGGGCTTAATTAAAAAATGTTTAAAGTCAGCAGCTGCAAAAACTGTAGCTGATTACTTTGAATAAATACTCGTCTGTCCCAGGATCCAGCACTGTGCTTACCTGATCCCTTTGTTCTTCCAGTTTTCAGTCTCCGGTGGCGGCATCTTAACTGTGGGATCCTGGCTGTGAGAGCTTGCAGCCTCACAGCAAGGTGCCCACTGCGTATTGTACATTTCACAGTCTTCTGGGACCTGTGATATGGCCCAGAAGACTGTGGGTAAAGAGGGGGATGGAGAACTAAGCGATTTGAGCAGAAGTGGGAGCAAGCACCTGATAAAACATGCAGAAAGTAATTAAAAGATTTGTTTCTTACATATCTTGCTTTTAAAAAGGTCCAAGGTTATCGAATGCGGCTACATTTTGATGGATATCCAGATTGCTATGACTTTTGGGTTAACGCTGATTCTGTGGATATACACCCAGTGGGATGGTGTGAGAAAACTGGACACAGACTTACTCCCCCTAAAGGTAAGAAAAAAAAAATTGGTTTATAACATTTCTTCTGTATTTTATTACTGTAGTTCGAGTTAGTTGAGTTCGAACAGAAATTAAAAATGCATTTATCAGGTGTGGGATGCCTTTAAAGTCTTTACTAGGGGTCAGTATCGGTCCATTATAGGATGGATATGCAGAGAGGGACAGGTGACCTGTCGCTATGACATTAGAGCAGATATATGCCAGACTCTTGACCCTTCTGGCATGGCTGGCAAATAAGTGTTCGCCCTCTGCTAGCATCCCATGTATAGCTGACCCTTCGGGACTATTTTGACAGATCTGATACAGATTAACCGTAGTTTTGCTCCTTACTATCGGTCTCTTTAAAGCTCTAAAGTATCTTGGAGTGATCTGGAGAAAATCGCCTTTCCAGTTGTTATCGCTACAGCTACGTAATTGGCTAGAGACAAACTTTAAAGAGGTACAGATTACAGTGGTCTCCTTACAGTCTGGGAAAACGCCTGGATGGGAAAGGGCTTCCGGCAGAATATTTTATGATTTATACTGAGGTTCCACGCAATGCTGCAACATTTGTTGTCGGTGTGCTCTCTGCTGGCATCCATGTAGGAGGCAAGTGTGGTTGTGGTGGCCAAAACTGGTATGAACCCAGAACTCTGCTCATTTATATTGTCGAGTTTATTTTTCTAATGTGGACACTAAACTCCTCCAGAAAGATTCTAGCCTGCCTCCTGAACTTTGTTATTACAGCCTTAGTACATGCTTACTAATTTGAAATTATGTTGGGTAGGACTACCGACAACATTTTTAGAATATTCATGCACTTGGCTCTGGCTTCCTCGAACCACCTGGGGATGGTGGCTTCTCTGGATGCTGAAAAAGCATTTGAATCCTTAGAGTGGACATACTTCAGGGTGGTCCTATGGAAATTCGTATTTGGTCTCCAATATATCTTGTGGGTGAAGCCCCAACAGCTTTGGTGTGGAAGAAACATACTATATGTGAACTGTGCCCTCGCTGATAGGGTACAAGGCAGGGGTGTCCACTTTCCCGGGGCTGTTCAACTGGAGTTGGAACCCCTTTGTGGAGGGTATTACTGTTGGCCCACTAGAGGAAAAACTCTCCTTATATGCAGAGGAAACCCTCTTGTATCTGACGTCTGTAATAATGCCTCTTCCTCACTCCATCAGGCCCTTAATATTATAGAAGAATTTAATTCCTACCCCGGTGTTAGAACTAACTGGGATTAATCTGTTCTATTCCCACTATATCCTTAATGCCCCAAGATTGATATGGGCTCTCCTCTTTGCTGGTTGGATGAATTTACCTACCCTACCCATGGATATTAACCACTTGTCTCCCAGGCTAATTCTGACTCTTCTCACTTATATGTAAAACATCTACGTTTTCTTTGCTAGAATATTACTTGAACCCCCTAAACAGTGGTTATTCTCTACCTATTACTCAAACAACTTGGCTCAAGATGTAACTTTTATTGAGACCTCTCCCCAGTGGGTAGAAAGAATTTTCTCAAAATTATTTCCCCCAAATGTGTTAATTTTTTTCAGGAACACTCCTGTGCCTCTTTTAATAGGATTTATGGCATTACCCTTTTCCTCTATTTGGGCTGGGAGCGTCCCTCGCTTTGGAAAGATGGCGCTTCAGCTACCACCTTCCCACGGTGGACTTGCCATTTCTATTTTGATTACTGTGTTTAGTTATAGTCAGGTGTTAGTTCTCCCAGCCCAAAGATAATCCAGTGGTGTCAAATAAAGCAGCTATAATGGGTTCTCATGCTACCCTTGGTAATCTGGTCTTCTGAAGCCTTCGATCTGTTGTCAAAATCAAGTACATGATGGGGAACTACATTATATGTCTGGAATCGTGCCAGAGGAAACTCGCACCTTGTCCAATTACACACCGCATACTTCCCAGTTTACTGGATCCCCACCTGTGGGCAGTTAAAGGGGTCACTACCTTGAAACATATGGTGGATGGGAAGCTACTGCAAAATAATGAGCTCAAATCCAAATTTTCACTTCCTAACTAAATGTTCCTCTGGTACCTGCAGCTGTGGCATTTTGATTCCCTCCGCCCCTGATTTTAGAGTCAGACCCCCTGGAGAAATTGCTTAGCTCCTAAAGCAGGGATCCTCAAACTACGGCCCTCCAGCTGTTGCGGAACTACACATCCCATGAGGCATTGTAAAACTCTGACATTCACAGACATGACTAGGCATGATGGGTATTGTAGTTCCTGAACAACTGGAGGGCCGTAGTTTGAAGACCCATGTCCTAAAGTGATGGGGAAGCCATTGTCCGCTATGTATCTGCAACTATCTCTAGCTTATGCCACCAAATTAGTGTACCTACCAGAAACAGATGACTTGCCTAATCCTATTGAGGATGATTCTAAGCACTGTGTGGAAACCTACGTTGCTTACATGATATTGGCTACAGACAGATTTATTAAATTTAAATTTGTTCATTGGGCGCTTTACACTTCATAACATCTAGCCAGTATTTACCTGACCTCTAGCCCCTTGTGTGCATGTTGTGTTGCCTCTGTGGGTAGTTTTCTCTACGTGGTGGGGACCTTTCCCTCTCTGCGGACCTTCTAGGAGTCTGTTGTGGGGGTCTATAGACCGGCCATAGACAGTTCAAATCACATCTGGTTCTAAAGGAATCGGCCAAGATTGATCAACTAGCCTTCCAGATTTACTTGAGCTTGGTGCTAGCGGCTGCTATAGCTGCCAGCATTAATCAATGTCTTTTGCCGGCAGGGATGGCTTCTGTGGTTGCAGAAAAATAAATTTGTACTGTCTATGGCTGTTTTAGTGAAGATTGTGACTTACAGCTGGGACTAGACCCCCAGATGTTAGTGCCAGGAAAGATTGATGATTTGGAGGTGAGCCGATATGTTAAACTGGTTTCTACACTGTGTTCTATGCACAAAGGGAAAACTTGCTTCAGCTGGCCACTCTTCTTACCCTAGCTGCCTGGAAGCCCATCACCAACAGAGTCCTCCCCCTGTACAAATTGAATTAAAAGTAAGAATTGCCCAAGAAAATTAAGCAAACTTTTGGTCTGCCTGGATATATGCCCAGGGTTCTTAATTTTTTTTTTACATGAGGCCTTAAGGAAGGCAATTGGCTTTCTTTTTCTGTGTGCTCCGGTCGATTCCTTTTTGAGCTCTGCTCTGTGGATCCCCCAAATAGACTTCCACCTGGGTTGGTTACTATCCAAAGACGATTATCCACTGCTTCCCTCCTGTGAATCGCAATGGTGAATATTTATCTCTTTAAATGATCGAGGGAGGGGGGGGGGGGAATTCTTTTAGTATTTCAAGATTTCACATTTATGTTTGATGGCTTCTTACATTTTATTTTCAGGTTATAAAGATGGAGAGTTTTGCTGGCCTTCCTACTTAAAGCAATGCAAGTCACAAGCTGCTCCAAAGACATTATTTAAAAGTTATAACACGGTGAGATAACCTAAATACACCAATATGCTCAGTTTAGCTGATATGCATTTCTAGTTTGTAGTTTGAGAACATGTTGCTGTGCCTGTGGCTGTATTTAAAGTCCAGCTGAACGTTACGTTTTTAAATTTGCTGAATTAATTCCAGGTGCATTAAAACACAAGTGGTTCAATGTATTCCAATTTTTGTATGCTTTCTATTTAGGCTGTGGCTGCTTTAGAAAATAGATCAGTTCTCTGCCAGCAGCAAAAGAGTGGTACCTTTTGCGCCTTGTGGGGAAGAAATGGTCGTTCTGCATAGGTCTGATATGCCCCCTACAGAGTCAGACCTATAGCTTTGATTGGCAGGATGTGTTTCGGACCTCTGCAAATAGATCACTGCTTCCCTATTGAGAGGGCAGGGTCCCATTCTGCATCATACTGGCAGAGAACATTCTTTTCTACTTATAAAAAAACAAACTGTAAGACTTTGCACACCTTTATGTTTTGATGCAACTGGAATGTATTTAGCCAATTGGCGCAACACATCGTCTTCATGTTTTACAAAACCCAAGCACTGTCTTCACTTTCTCTTCATCATTTAGTAAGGACTGGCTAAATGCCATTAACCAGTTGGGCAGATAGAAGGTCATTGTTTTCATTGTGCCCTGTTTCACTGCAGCGCAGCCTGAAAGTAAAGTGAGCTGCAGTAAAATGCAGACGCATTTTACCACAGTGCACAGGTAGGCACTGCATGTCACCCCAGCACAGCGCACCATGCTGCTGTGTGGAGATGTGAATGAAGTGTCAGTTTGTGCATTTCTTAAAAAGTAAAAGAAAACAAAGGCAACGTTGTTGTTATTAATATTATACAGGATTTATATAGCGCCAACAGTTTACGCAGAGACAATACAGTTACAATACAATAAAATACAAGAGGATTAAGAGGGCCCTGTTTAGAAGAACTTACAATCTAATAGGGTGGGGCAGGTGGTACAAAAGGTTGTAACTGGGGAATGAGCTGATGGAAGTGGTAAAAGATTAGTTGGAACAAAATGAATATGTGTTGGAACAAAATGATTTAGTGATACAAAATGCATCGCACCACCCCTTCACCAGGGATCACTGCAGTCAAAAACTGCCTGCGTGCTAACCACACTGGTACTGCGCACAGGCCCACAAAATAAATAAATATATATATATTTATTTATTATATTTCTTGCATTTCTAAATAATGTTTTGTTTTTAAATACTATAATAGTGTCAGACAATTACACTTTTCAACAGCGGAATACTGCTGTTTAGGTTGCAGCGTGCATGGGCCACATGCACACTGAAACTAAATTTTTCTAGCTTGCATGTGCTCTTTATGACCTAATGCATATTATGATGACATGAACCACTCTGCTTCATATATTTGCTAAGCAACTCAAGCCGGGTTGTCCACAGCAGGAAATTCCCCAGTGGGGATTCATGTTTTATTTTGATGAGATTAATTCCTTTAAGTATTCTCCCAATTTAATCTTTTTTGTTCAACCGTTTTTGTCGTAAACATTATTCAGTTCATGTATTGTACTAATTTGTTTACAGCCAGTAACGCCCTCTGGTTTCCGTGTGGGTATGAAACTGGAAGCTGTGGATCGGAAGAATCCTTCACTACTGTGTGTGGCTACAATTTCTGATATTGTGGAGAACAGACTACTTATTCATTTTGATAGCTGGGACCACAGTTATGATTACTGGTAACAGCCATCTTTTTTCTCTTTTCTAAATTACAATTACACTTTACTAGCCTAGTCTTTTACATACCAAACATATTTTCCCAGGGAACCAATTGCATGGAACACATGCTCCTATTCTGATTCATGGCTACATTGTACTACAAAAGCACATTTTATTTATGTTTATTGTGGCAGTAGCTCCACCCAGGCTGAAGAATGGTTACTGCTGACCTAGTACTAGTTGTGATCTTGTGTTATGTAAAAGACAAGTTCACTACACAAGCTAGCAGCACTCCTCTCTGGCAACTGAGTCAGGCCTGCCTGCTATTGTGGGGAGAGGAATAGGAGTAGTAGCTGCTCAATTTATGTTTTTTGAACATAAGCTCTTGTCTGCATAATGCCGTTATTCACTTCTTTAGTCCCTCTTTCTACAACAGAGAGTGGGCATCATGGTGGAGAAAGGCATTCAGATCAGACCAAACTCTTGCTCCTCTGCCAAACTATACATCGGCACAGCGGGAACTCAAACAGGACAGGGAATACAAAGCAGTGTAAGGGGGAGGCGTCATCCTGAGTCCTGACCTCTCTGCCTTCTCATACAGGGCAGTACCTGGCAGTGCGAGTGCCACTTTTAAAAAGTATTTGTGTGTGTATATATGTACAATATCTCACAAAAGTGAGTACACCCCTCACTTTTTTGTAAATATTGTATTATATTGTTTCATGTGACAAGAAATTACACTTTCCTACAATGTAAAGTAGTGTACAGCTTGTACAACAGTGTAAACTTGCTGTCCCCTCAAAGTAACTCAACACATAGCTATTAATGTCTAAACCGCTGGCAACAAAAATGAGTACACCCCTAAGTGAAAATGTCCAAATTGGGGAAAAAGGTAACCAATTTCCCTGCCCGGTGTCATGTGACTCTCACTCTTACTGGACACTGGAAGTTCAACATGGCACCTCCTGGCAAAGAACTCTGAGGATCTGAACAAAAGAATTACATAAAGATGGCCTAGGCTGTAATGCCTTGTACACACGATCGAGAGTGAGTTTTTTTTTTTTTGTGTATGCAAGACAGCTTAAACGGAATTTCGTCAGAAAAATCTGCTGGAGTTTATCCCGACAGAAATTCCGATCGTGTGTACGGGGCATAAGAAGATTGCTAAGACCCTGAAACTGAGCTGCAGCAGCACGGTGGCCAAGACCAAACGGCAGTTTAACAGGACAGGTTCCAATGAGAACAGGCCTCATCATGGTCGACCAAAGAAGTTGAGTGCACGTGCTCCGCGTCATATCCAGAGGTTGTCTTTGGGAAATAGACGTATGAGTGCTGCCAGCATTACTGCAGAGGTTGAAGTGGTGGGGGGTCATCCTGTCAGTGCTCAGACCATACGCCGCACACTGCATCAAATTGGTCTGCATGGCTGTTGTCTCAGAAGGAAGCTTCTTCTAAAGATGATGCACAAGAAAGCCCACAAACAATTTGCTGAAGACAAGCAGACTAAGGATATGGATTACTGGAACCATGTCCTGTGGTCTGATGAGACCAAGATAAACTTATTTGGTTCAGATGGTGTCAAGTGTGTGTGGAGTGAGGAGTACAAAGACAAGTGTGTCTTGCCTACAGTCAAGCATGGTGGTGGGAGTGTCATGGTCTGGGGCTGCTTGAGTGCTGCCGGCACTGGGGAGCTACAGTTCATTGAGGGAACCATGAATGCCAACATGTACTGTGACATACTGAAACAGAGCATGATCTCTACCCCCACCCTTCAAAAATTGGGCTGCAGGGAAGTATTCCAACATGAAAAAATGGGGGGGGGGGGGGGGTGGGTTACTGCGCTGATCTGGTTAGTAAACCTATGAAATATATAATTTAAATAACCATAAATCATCAATTACGTGCTCAAAACAACCATACTCTGCAGTATTGAATACTCCAGTGCCTGAGGTGTGCTGAATACTTCAGTGCCGGAAGTGTACTATATAAACTAAACATACATCAAAAATCCCAGATATCATATAGTGACATAAATTATGCGTAAATGTGTCAAGTATAGGGTATACATGCAAAATCACTGCACATATTACCCTAAAATGTGCTCTCTCTGTGCAAATACAAACATGTTACCAAATTCCATACAAAATATACTAAACAAATATCATAAATGCCAAAACTGGGTGAGCAATTCAGCAGTTGATGTTGATATTACAGGAAAAAGTGAAAGTCCATGCAGATAAATGGTCAAAAGTGCAGTCGTCTCTTCCACCCGCAAGATAAGTGCCACCGTCACCAACAGCTAGATGGAACACTCACCAGATCCTGGATAGTATAAGGCCAGAAACTATTTCTTTATCAACCAATAGGTGTGTTCTCCTTAACACTTTCAAGGGTATCCTCATAAAAACAAGGGGCTCAACATAGTGAAGTACGTAAAAATATTTATTAAAAAATATAAATATAAAACCAATGCACTCACAAGTATAGTGCCTGGGACCGGCACTTGGTATCCTTAGCAGCGCCGTGTGTTATAGCCACTCACCAGCGTTTAAAGGGATAGTGTATCTTGCTCCTGTTCCCACTATTGCTACAACAGATGGTACCGACGCGTGGTGTAATCCCTCTCAGCGTAGATCCAAACAGCCTCTTACGGCCACACAAAATATTGACACTTTGGGCCCAATTTGGGGGTGTACTTTATTTTGACTGGAGAGCAAGTTTACACTGTTATACAAGCTATACACTCACTACTTTACATTGTAGCAAAGTTTAATTTTCTTTAGTGTTGTCACATGAAAAGAGAAATAATAAAATATTTACAAAGATGCGAGGGGTGTACTTACTTTTGTGAGATACTGTATGTATGTATGTATGTATTGTGTTCCTTTTTGTTCTTGGTCCCTAATTCTGTACAATCAATCAGAACTGCTTTTTAAGGCTCATTCATAATGGCAGCCAGAACTGCTGCTGCTCTGAACAGCAATCCATGCTTAGATCACCATTCAAGCATTGCATGCGGTTGTGGGAGCGGGGGTTGCAGTGCCGCTCCGCTCCACCCCCCTAGGGTACTCTTTTAGCCACAGCATGTGTACGGCAGTTAGGGGTGGTAAAAACGTGGTGCAACTTCATGGTTTTACTTTCCCTCAACCTCACGTGTGAATCAGGCCTTGCTTCACATCTGTGCAGCTGCATACTACATTAAGTCCATTAATTTCAATGGGCTGCTCTACCCACAGAATTGCAGGGAAATAAGTCCCTGTCCCTGCAATGCATTTACCAGTACATAGGGTACCATTAAGAATAAATGACACCCCTGTGCATCTGCTAAAGAATAGTATTTCTGCGTGTCGGGAATGCATGTAATTTCACATGTATTCACCTACACGCAGTAGTGTGAACCAAGCCTTAGATCCCCTTTTGGGTGATCAATGTTCTGTACCTTCCAGGGATTTTAATCGCTTCAAATGACATCCACAGATGGGATCTCCCATCCTGGGTGGACCTCGTATGACGTCCTGGGCTTTGCGGGGGGATATCTGAATGATGCCTGCAGCTAGAGGCATCATTCAGATATCCATGTTTTCAGCCGGCAATCCTGCGCACCATAAGAACGATCATAGCGGCGGTTCCGCCACATGATCGTTCCTATGGGCGGTGGGAGGGGACATCTCCGGGCTTCTCCGTGCCATCGGGGGCCCGGAGAAGGAATAGTCTGGCGCAGGCAGAAAGCAGAGAGATGACTGTCGGAGTCCCGGGCGTGATGTGATGATGTCGCGCCCGGGTACCCGTAAGTGAACAAAGCCGCGGTTGCGGCTGGTGAGCAACAATTTTTTTTTCACCGATCTCATGCTTCCCAGCCTGCAGGAGAGATGTGGGGTCTTATTGACCCCACATCTCTCCATAAAGAAGACCTGTCGCACACATTTCCTATTAAAGTGTAAAAAATAAAATAAAAATTAAAACGCCCCTGTCCCCGGTAGCTCGCGGGCAGAAGCGAATGCACATGTAAGTCCCGCCGACATATGTAAACCCTGTTTAAACCACACATGTGAGGTGCGTTAGAGTGCCAGCAACAATTCTAGCACTAGATCTCCTCTGTAACTCTAAACTGGTAACCTGTAAACATTTTCAAAGCGTTGCCTATGGAGATTTTTAAGTACCGAAGTTTGGCGCCATTCCATGAGTGTGCACAATTTTAAAGCGTGACATGTTCGATATCTATTTACTCTGTGTAACATAATCTTTCATATTTTACAAAAAAATTAGGCTAACTTTACTGTTTTTTGTTATTTTTTTTTTAATTCATGAAACAATTTTTTCCAAAAAAAAAGGCGTTTGAAAAACGATTGCGCAAGATAAAACGTTGCAATGACCGTTGTTTTATTCCCTAGGGTATCTGCATAAAAAAACATATATAATGTTTGGGGGTACTGCGTAATTTTCTAGCAAAAGAATGATGATTTGTACATGTAGGAGAGAAGTGCCAGAATAGGCTCGGTATGGAGGTGGGTATAAAAGCCCTGTATTGAAGGGGTTAACACACCCTGTTGCAGAGTCATACCTTTAGCTCATCAAAAATTACGTTTTTGTTGCAGGAGATGCCTGAAATCTGACTTGTATCTAAGGCTGGAGTCACACCTATGCATTTTTAGTGCATTTTGCAGATTTGCACTACAGAATGTGTTTCATAGGAAACATGGCAAATGAACTGTAGTGCAAAAAGCACTAAAACTGCATAGGTGTGACTCCAGCCTTGGTGCAGACTCCTGGGGAAATCTGTCAGCCAATCTCGCAAGCAGGAAATTGCATTTCTGGGTGTTTGTATGGAATGCCTCCATGTTTCCATATTGAATTGAATTTTACCAAAAATGACAGAGCTGCAGATTGAAAAGGAAACATAATTTAATAACACTATGATAATATGTGTATGCTATGTTTTTTTATTCTTTTTCTTTTTTTACCCACAAAGGTGGAGTTGCCCATTAAATAACATGAATTAATTGGTGACCCCCCACATTTACAGTCCATTTTGTGGACATTTTTTGCATTTCATGGCAGAACCTTTTATAATAATATGATTTTTATTATGGGGTTTGTTATTTTGGGAGGATCTCACTGAATATCTTTATTTCCCAGGTGTGATGCTAGCAGTCCATATATCAGACCTGTTGGACACTGTAAAGAATTTGGGATACCTTTGACTCCCCCACCAGGTAAAACATCAAAAGGTATACTCGAATACATCATTTTAAAGTGCATTTCCACTTTTTCAGTCACATTTGAGAAAACGCCACTATTTGTTTGTTACCTTTCCTGTGTTTGGAACAAGCTTTGGGCAGAGGCTGCAATCTAGTTTTCAGCACCTTTTTAAAGTCCCAACTTTTTTCCTTTTTGTACTGACTGCAATCTAGTCTCAACAATTTGAAATGAGCGAAAACTCAATCTGTCTCCATTGACGAAGAGGAACTGGGTTCACACTGGTACGACGATTGATCCAACATTGGGAGCTCACGTCGCATGACGTGTGAAAATCAATGTTTCCCTATGGGAGCTGCCTTAGCTGGTCCGACACAAGTCGGTCCGACTTTGAAAATGCTCCCTGTACTACTTTGGTCCGACTTTGATCCGACTTTGATCCTACTTCAGCCCATTGAATATCATTGAAGTCAGACCAAAGTAAGAGTCTTGTCCTAACCATCCGACTTGTGACATCCGACATGTAATTACAGCAGCAGTAAAATGGAATTTATCTCACTCTGGGATTGGTTTGATTGGTCAAAGAACAAGTCAGACTATCACAAAGTCGGATCAAAGTAGTATCCTGTTCATGAAAGTCGGATGGATGTCGCAAAGCAAAGTATGATGAAAGTCGCACTACTGTTGTGTAGTATAGTGTGAACCCAGCCTGACTTCAGCTTGGTCAATTAAGCTTTGCCAATTAAACCTAGAGGCTAAATGGTTAATTTATATAGCTGCACCAGGTTCTGTGTGCACCAGTTTTATGGCCCGTACACACGATCCGAATATTGTACGACAGATCGTATGACTTTTTTCAATTAATAGTTGTAAGTAGAAATTAAATAGGTTATTAAAGTCACGAAAATTCTCGTACGACAGAAAAAAAAAACGGAAGTGAACATGTGTTGTAATGCATTTGTATTGTATTTTCAGACGACCACTGTACTGACTAAACTAAAATCATACAATCTGGCATTATACTAAGAAAATTTTCGTGCTTGTCCGATCCAATAATATCGGATGAACTGTTGTGATCGGCTCTCGAAAGTAGTGTACACACAATCCGAAAATCTTAGGATTTTTCGCCCAATATTCATATCGTGTGTACGGCCCATTAATAACTCTCCCCCACAATGTAAAATCTAGTCTCATTCCCCTCCCTAACTTTGCATAGCAGAGAAAAACTTACATTTTGGTAACATGAGAACATAATATATGTGTGTGTGTCTGTGTGTGTATACACACACAGACACACACATCTCACAAAAGTGAGTACACCCCTCACATTTTTGTAAATATTTTATTATATATTTTCTTGTGACAACACTGAAGAAATTACACTTTGCTACAATGTAAAGTAGTGAGTGCCCAGCTTGTATAACAGTGTAAAGTTGCTGTCCCCTCAAAATAAATCGACACAGAGCCATTAATATCTAAACCGCTGGCAACAAAAGTGAGTAAACTCCTAAGTGGAAATGTCCAAATTGGGCCCAAAGTGTCAATATTTTCAAGCACTGCCTTAACCCTCTTGGGCATGGAGTTCACCAGAGCTACACAGGTTGCCAATGGAGTCTTCTTCTACTCCTCCATGATGACATCACAGAGCTGTTGGATGTTGGAGACCTTGCGCTCCTTTTACCTTGCGTTTTTGAGGATGCCTCACAAATGCTCAATAGGGTTTAGGTCTGGAGACATGCTTGGCCAATCCATCACCTTTACTCTCAGCATCTTTAGCAAGGCAGTGGTCGTCTTGGAGGTGTGTTCTGTGTGGTTATGTTGGAATACTGCCCTGCGGCCCAGTCTCATGCTCTGCTTCAGTATGTCACAGCACATTTGGGAGTTAATGGTTCCCTTAATGAACTGTAGCTCCCCAGTGCCGGAAGCACTCCTGCAGCACCCAGACCATGACACTCCCACCATAATGCTTGACAGTAGGCAAGACAGTCTCTGTACTCCTCACCTAGTTGCCGTCACACACGCTTGACACCATCTGAACTAATTACGTTTTTGGTTTCATCAGACCACAGGACATATTTCCAGTAATCCATGTCCTCAGTCTGCTTGTCTTCTGCAAACTGCAGTATTTCTTGTGCATCTTCTTTAGAAGAGGCTTATTTCTAGGATGACATCCATGCAGACCAATTTGATGCAGTGTGCGGCATATGGTCTGAGCACTGACAGGCTGACCCCCACCCCTTCAACCTGTGAAACAATGCTGGCAGCACTTGTTTGGGAAATAAACAAAGACAACCTCTGGATATGCGGCTGAGCCCGTGCACTCAACATCTTTGGTCGACCATAGCAAGGCCGGTTCTGAGTGGAACCTGTCCTGTTAAACTGCTGTATGGTCTTGACCACCATGCTGCAGTTCAGTTTCAGGGTCGTGACAATCTTATTGTAGCCTATGCCATCTTTTTGTAGCGTAACAATTCTTTTTTTTAGATCCTTGGAGAGTTCTTTGCCATGAGGTGCCATGTTGAACTTCCTGTGATCAGTATGAGAGAGTGAGAGTGATAACACCAAATTTAACACTTCTGCTCCCCATTCACACCTGAGACCTTGTAACACTGAGTTACATAACACTGGGGAGGAAAAATGGCTTATTGTGCTCAATTTGGACATTTTCACTTCGGGGTGTACTCACTTTTGTTGCCATAATGGAGATAGTGCGAATTGTCTCTCATCAAACTTCTACTAAGGCAACTGGTATCGAACTTCCCTTTTCTAGTGCCGTTGTACGTCACCGCGTTCTTGACGTTCAGAATTTCCGACAACATTTGTGTGACCGTGTGTATGCAAGACAAGTTTGAGCCAACACCCGTTGGAAATGTATCCATGGTTTTGTTGTTGAAATGTTTGATCGTCTGTACGCGGCACAAGACATCTTACACATCCATAGGCCTCTTTTTGTGATGTCTATCCACCAGCACAGCCGTGCCGTTTTACAAAAAGTGACGGCGGGTGCAGGAAGAGGATGCCCCGCCCCCTGTCGCAGGGCATCGAGGGGAACAAAGTGGGTGGGGGGGGAAAGGGGTTACTGCATAGTAACCTTTATATTTTGCAGTTTAAATACGGGTGTAACATATAACATTTTACTGGAAGTGAACTTATCCTTTAAAACTATTTTTCTAATGGGTGCGTATTGTCATTGTACCAGTAGATGTCACTATTTGCATGTTTATGGTACTCTTCACAGATGCAGGGTGGAATAGGCTTTAGTTTGCATCTCTGTTTGGTATATGTATAAAAAATTACATTATATATATATATATATATATATATATATATTGTATGTATATATATATATATTGTATGTATATATATATATATATTGTATGTATATATATATATATATTGTATGTATAATATTTTCATATTTCTGATACAACATCAGTGTCAAACAAACTTTGTCTCCTGAAATACCAGGGGCCTAACTCTATACGCAAGTGTTTTCAGATTTTTCTATTTCTTATAAAAAAAACAATGAGTTTCTTTACAGGATATGCATTTGATGGGTTTCAAAATCCTGAGGCTGACTCTTTGGAAGGCAGTTGGAGCTTTTTCTTTTATAGCATTGGGGACATCCAGTGGAAAATAAATATTCAAGCCACTCAGACTTCCACAGTACACTCCCCTGTACTGACCTGGCATTTAGGACTGCCCCCCCCCTCACCTGCTGGGTTATAGGTTTATCATCCCTCATCAAGCTATGCCTTTTTTTCAGGTGAGAGGTGGGGAGATGGACAGTGGGGGCTCCAAGATTTCTTCATGGGTTAGGGAGGTCCCTCTACAATGGTTCATATATGGAGCAAATGAGCTTTGGATCTCTGAGCTTACCTGGTATCACCACAACCCTCTTCCTGTGTGTCAAGGGAGGAATTCTATGAAGCCATTTCCGGACTGCTCTTAAAATTCTCACTAGCCCTGAAAGCTTGAGATACAAGCATGGGTGCCCTCCTTCCCATTCTCCCCTTTTGTGGGAGGATGAGTTTTTGGCAGAAATTTCTTTGGTGGAAGAAGTAGAAGAGCATCAGGAATCCTTGGTAGGTGAGTTCTCTCAGGAGGAATCTTCGGGTCCAGGTTGTCTCAGATACAGAAGGCCATGGTGTGCTTCCTGGTGGGTGTGCTGCACAAACCTCAAGTTGCCGCTACTTGAATCTTATTCCCCCAAAGTCCCTGGCTGCCAAACTATTGTCCAGTCCTTTACTGTGCACCTTCACTTGCTGGAAGAAATGTATGCTGATTGGGCTCACTTGGAGAAGGTGTTTTAACCAGTGAAATGGTTTGCTCATGTGTACTCCATGGACCAAGAGTTCTACAAAAAATCTGGCTAGCTGGCTGTTGAATTGGTTATTTCCAATTGGAATAAGTCTCTGAAGTGGATGATGTTCCAGTCTTTAAAGATGCCACATCTTGGAAGCCCTCTTAAAGGTGTTATTCTCTCCGATGGGAGTGGCAATGCAGTCTGTGGTGGTTGCTGTGGGAGTGTGCCTAGTCCTGGGCAAAGCAGATGCTCTATTTCTGAGGCATTTGGCAGCTGCTATAAGATTTTCTGAGAGCCCCAAACTTCTCGGTAGATGCCTTTTTATAGGCAACTTTCATGAGTGTGCTCAGTGTCTGTCTACATGACAAGAATCCTTTTTAAGTGTCAATTAAACTTTTCTACAAGAAGCACATTGAGAGGCACATTTGAGGGTGGAAGCTTATTTGAACCACCCTGGGGTTACTCCATCCAGAAGGGGACTGTGGGGAACAGTACCATTACTCGTGAAGGTTATAGGTCAGAAGCCAGTAACACCTCCAAGAGGAGTTCCTTTTAATAAGCAACCAGCCTTATGCTCCAAACAGTTTCGAAAGAGCTAGATTTCCAAGTCCTACAGTTCTGCAGGCAAATCCTCCACTCCGCGAAGGGACGCCCCCACTCTCCCGAGTGAGGAGATGCTCAATGGCTTTTGTGGCCGCTTGGAGATCTGATAATTGGGTCCGCAGCATGGTGTCCAGAAGGTGCATTCTGGAATTTTGCTGGTTTCCCCCTTCACCCTTGTGTGCCTTCAGATCCACAGAAAAGAGCGGTTTTCTTTGCAGCACTAGAGGGACTACTGTTCCTAGGGGTCATTACACCTGTGCCAGCAGCAGAGGGGTCTCAAGGCTTTTACTTCAACCTGTTCCTTGGTTTCCAAGTCAAATGGAGATATGTGGTCTATTCTAGACCTCCAATGGTTCCAACAAGCTTCTCAAAATTCATAAATTTAGGATACGTTCGATTCATCACGGGCACTTACTGGCATCAGTTACCATCAAGGATGCCTACCTATGCTTCCCAATAACTTTTTTTTTTTTTTTTTTTCAGCCTCCCCAACAATTTCTGAATTTTGCAGTGCAGGATTGCCACTAACAGTTTGGGGCATTACCCATTGGCCTGTCCACAGCTCCCAGGGTGTTAGTTTTGGGGTTATTGAGAACCAGAGGGACTACCATTCTGCGATTTCTGTATATCTTGCTACTATAAGATCAGTCACATCGAAGACTGAGAAACAATGTCCAGATGATGGTAAAAGCCCTGGGAGGTTTGGCTAGATGCTAAACCTTCAGTAGTTGATCTTGGTTCCAACCCAATGCCTGGAATACTTGGGTTTATTTCTGAATAGGCCTTAATCTAGAATACTTCATCTGCAGGAGACGTGCCTGACTCTTGAAGCCCATGTGAAGTATCTAAAGATGATGGAAGGTCCCTAGATCCGGACATGCATGACAGTGCTGAGGAAGATGGAAGACTTTTTGTTTACAGAAAAAAAAAATCTGTATTTTATTTATTTTTTGCTACGAAATTACTTGGAGCCCTCAAACATTGTGTCACACGGTATTTGCGCAGTGGTTTTTCGAACAGATACATAAACTGAAATCGAACACCACCTCATAGGCAATAAATCTTTCAGATAGTCACTCCTCCAATGTGGAGGTCACCACCATAACCAAAGAACATACATGAAAAGGGGGGTTTTGGTCCTAAAGAAAGTCCTAAAGAAAGCACGAAGACAGTGTGCTTCTATGGACCTAGCGGTTATCAAGGTAGTGACGGACAATAAATGAATATGAAAATAGTAAATTTTATTATGTAGTTAACACAAGAGATGTATATAAATATTATAAACAATGTCTAATATTAAAAAGGTACAAATTCTGAGACCTAGGTATGTTAGGATTATCAACTGGTGATAGCTGGCCAAAGCTGCACCCGTGAAAACTAGAATTGTTATTCACTAACCGGTACTGACAAAACACGCACAAGACAAAAACAGGGACAGACAAAGACCAACAAAAAATAAATAAAAAGACAGCTGTCCGGACGCTTCAGTACGGTATCCCTGTGAGCATTCCCAAGGATATTGCCGTATGGATGTGGGGCAATATCGTAGAAGTATTGGGAAGTATTAACGGGGGGACCCCCTGGGGAGATGCAAAAAACAGAGATTGTTTCGAAAAAAATACACATTTATTTTAATGCACACAATATAATTACAAATTTGTTTTGGTAAAATATAAAAGATGGTGGTGCGCTGAGTAAATAGATAACTAACTAACATGTCGCTTTAAAAATGTTTTTATTATTGCGGTGTGTTCAGATGCCTTGCCTATTTAAAAATGGTGCTGTTTACCGCGAGGTCGCTTCCTGTTTCCTGTACCATAGAGATCATCGGGGACTTTCCGGTCCTCCATGATGTTTGTAGTAAGCCTGCAGAATCTTCGGTATTCATTCCGGACTTGCTCCTGGCACAGGAGCTCCTGAAGAGGCATCCTCCCACCGCCTGTAAAAGCAGTTCACCACTTGGTACCCTCTGTATACACCTGTGGCTCTTCTATTTCTGTATGCTATGATCAACCTGCAGCTCTCCCAGCCCATGATGGCTTATTTCCCCCATCTTTCATTGGGTACAAGCACACAGAGTGAGGATCAGATCTTCAAAATAGTAAAGAACAGGGGTCCTCAAACATGTTTATCATGTTTACAGTTCCCTTAAATGAACACAGGATTGCTCAGTGCAGGGCAGTGTTAATTTCGTCCACGAAAAAAATGTTGTCATCGTTTTCAACAGTGACATATTTCCAGTGACAAAAACTAAATGAACATTACCCCACATTTTGTATTCCATTTTCATCACCGAACAAAGCCTTAAAAAACCAAGGTAGCGACCATGCTTGGCACTGTGCAGTATTACAGACCTCCTCAGACCACCATCCAGAGCACTGTGCAGCACAGGCCTCCTCGGAGCACTGTGCAGCATTTACAGGCCTCCCGACAGTCCAGAGTACTGTGTGCATTACATGCTTCCTCCTCAGACCACCGCCCAGAGCACTGTGTGGTACAGGCCTCCTCAGTCCCCTGTTCAGAGCACTGTGCAGCATTTACAGGTCTTCTTGGACCACTACATAGCGTATAGTTCAAACCTTAATACCATAAATAACATTATTTATTTTTTCTTTACTCCAGAAGTATATAATGTGTATAGAAATTCTAGAGAGATGCTTAAATAATGCATTACAATTTTTAAAGTGTTACTAGACCCTGTAATATGAAAAGTTCACCCCCCCCCCCCCCTCAGGTACCCCATAGCTTATAAATCTTTTTTACATAAAAATACTGCAACTATATACTATTTTGGATGATCTGTATACCACGGTTAGATGATGAACTGCACAGTTTCTCCAGTGCCGAGCGTTCAGGAAGAGGCAGATTTTCACTGCAGCCTGTATACACGCCCACATGTGTGATATCAATATCGTGTGACCTGGCTAGCTCTGAGAACAAGAACATTTTCTCTCTAGCATAAGGCACAACCGAGTATGTGCAGGTCGGCTACCCTGCCTGTGTTAGCTGGCCTTCCCCATATACAGTGCAGGAGGGGAAGGATCTATACATACAGGATAAAACAGCCTTTTTAGACAATGCAAAGGATAAACCCCTTAACCACTTGCTTACTGGGCACATAAACCCCCTTCGTGCCCAGGCGAAATTTCAGCTTCCGGCACTGCGTCACTTTAACTGACAATTGCGCGGTCGTGCGACGTGGCTCCCAAACAAAATTGGTGTCCTTTTTTCCCCACAAATAGAGCTTTATTTTGGTGGTATTTGATCGCCCGTGCGGTTTTTATATAAAAAGAGTGACAATTTAAAAATATATATATATTTTTTACTTGTTGCTATAATAAATAACCCAATTTTTTTTTTTCTCAGTTAAGGCCGATACGTATTCTTCTACGTATTTTTGTAAAAAAAAAAAAAATCGCATTAAGCGACTGCTTTGCGCAAATGTTACAGCGCCTACAAAATAGGGGACACAATTCATGATTTTTTTTTTTTTATTTATTTTTTTTTACTAGTAATGGCGGCGATCTGCAATTTTTATTGGGACTGCGACATTACGGCGGACACATCGGACACTTTTGACACATTTTTGGCGCCATTCACCTTTATACAGCGACCAGTGCTATAAATATGCACTAATTACTGTATAAATGTGACTGGCATTGAAGGGGTTAACACTAGGGGGTGAGGAAGGGGTTAAATGTGTATCCTGCATAGTGTTCTAACTGTGTGGGGGGAGGGGGCTGACTGGGGGAGGTGACCGATTGTGTCCTGCATAGTGTTCTAACTGTGTGGGGGGAGGGGGCTGACTGGGGGAGGTGACCGATTGTGTCCCTATGTACAAGGGACACAGATCGCTCTCCTCTCTCCCTGACAGGACATGGAGCTCTGTGTTTACACACAAAGCTCCACGTCCCTGCTCTGTCACCGCCGATCACGTGTACCTGACGGACACCGCAGCCGCCGGGTACACGCATCGAATCCTCGGCGATGCGACGGCACTGTTTTTCCCCGCTGCGCGCCACCCAGTGGTGCGCGCAGGGAATTACAAAACATTAATGTCCAAAGACGTGACCCCGGCGCCTCAGGTCCGCGCTGTTGCCGTCTTTCGACAATGACGCGGACCTGAAGTGGTTAAGTTCCACAGTGAGTATAACGCTCATGCTATGCTTTATATACAGACAGATTTTACTGTTGTGGGTTTGGTAACCTTTTAATTAAACCCATTCAATTTTAGTCGAACACAATGTAGGGTATATTTGACAAATAAAATGTACTGCAGATTTTAGCCGAATTAATATGAATAAAACAATTAGACGACTAAAACTGAAATGGCATTTTAATCAAAACACTGACTAAATTTGATGCCAAAATTAACACTGGTGCATGACGTCCTGTGTTCATTAATAAACAACATGGTAAACATCAGTGCACTGCAGTAAAATGTTTGCATTATTTTATCTCCACACAATTCACACATGGCATTGGGCGTTACCACAGCACATAGGTAGGGCCAACCTCCAGATTTTTTGCATAAATTGCTTATTTACTGGGTACCTTTTGGTTTTTACCATTTTGCAAAAAAGGCACGCTTTAAAATGTATAAATCTTTGTGAATTATGAACTAAAGTTTACAAATTTTGAAAAGTTTTTTATTTTTATTTAGGTTTAGTAGACATGTAAATTATGTTGTGTTTTGTCTGTGCTAGTAATAATAATTTTAGTGTTTTTATTAAAACTATTAACTGTTTTGGGAGCTCCTTAATTAGTAACTTCTTTATTCCCTTTTTTTTTCTTTCCATTTTTTATTTTTTTTATTTCTTTCTTTCTTCTCATTCTCCTCTCTTCTTCAGGACGGGGCAACTGCCCACTTCCTAAGAAACCGCTAGAGAATGCTAAACGACAGAACAAATTGCTAAACATGAGTGTTTTTGTTCTGGCTGTTTTCTGGCATTAATTACAGCTGTTAGTGCGCATGGAGCCTGAACACAATTTTTTTCTGCCAAATAATTTGTTATTCTGGCCAGCCAGCCCTAAAGTTTACACAACCCTGATAGTGCCAGGTCGGTAAGCTGACTCTCTGCTGCAGCCCCAGCCTCTGATTGGACAGTGATGAATCGGCAGCATATTTAACCGCTCATCTTTCAGATCACTCTGCTCTCTCCTCCTGTCAGAATGTTCTTTATGAGCTTATGTGTATGCATCAGTGCCTGACTGGCCTTCGGTCCCTCTCACTCCTAATGAGTTTAATTGTACAGGGGTTTATAGGAAGCTGATGCAGAGCTGAAGTAAAATTTAGGTATATCTCTGGAGTTAATTTTTAGGTGTAATCTCTTTTTCTGTATTAGAATATAAAGACCCAAAAAGTTTCTCCTGGGAGGCTTATTTGGAGAAGACAGGTGCTCAAGCAGCCCCATCAAGAGCCTTTAAAGTGGTAAGTGTGCACTCACATCCCAGGTTGCTTCACCAATGTGCTGCATCTTTAAAGCATGTCTAAACTGCAAAACCAACATGTCATATATTGCAGCTAACGTGTTCTTAAATAAGGTGGCTGTATTATTCTTTTTTTTCCCTTTTTATACTTGCCTTGTAATCTTGTGTGTCATCTTAAAAATGTTAACATCTGTTATCGCATCTAAGGACTGATAAGCTGCAAATATAGTACATTTTTGTTCTTCATTTCAGATATCCTTTAACTGACAACATCTCTCTCCCTTGCCTTCTCTCTCTCCTTTTTATGCTTGCTCTCCAACCATTGTGTTAAACATTTTTGGATCAACTTTATTGCTATGTGCAAAATAAATGAATAAATATATTAAATGAATAAATATATTAAACTGCGCTCTCTGTTAAGTGTGTGCTAAGTACTATAAAACATCCCGTTTGTATGTTCAAAATCGCTAAGACCCCTTTCACACTGGGGTGTTTTTCAGGTGCTTTTGGGCTGAAAATAGCGCCTGTAAAGCGGCTCCCCTGCCATCTCGGTGTGAAAGCCCAAGTGCTTTCACACTGAGGCGATGCACTGGCAGGATGTTAAAAAAAACTCCTGCAAGCATCTTTGGGGCGGTGTATACACCGCTCCTGCCCATTGAAACGAATGGGCAGCGTGGCTGAACCGTCGGCAAAGCGCGGGTGGTTTTAACCCTTTTTTTAGCGCCAGCGGGGGTTAAAAGCACCCCGCTAGCAGCCGAATACCACCTCAAAAACAACAGTAAAGCAAGGCGGTGTGAAAGCACCCTTGGTGTCCCCAGTGAGTGACGATTACCATAAATCATCCAATGACCGATAATTCATACACTATAAAGTGCAAGTGCATACATATAAATTGCCAATAGAATTAAAGCGTTCATTATAAATCAGGTTGAGAACCACTGGTCTAGAGGCTGTTATTTCTGCTAAAGGAGGCTCTACTAAATATTGATGTGATTTTTCTGTTGGGGTGCCCAAATTTATGCACCTGTCTAATTTCGTTTTGATCTATATTGCACATTTTCTGTTAATCCAATAATCCTCATTTCACTACTGAAATATTACTGTGTCCTTCAGTTATTTGATAGATCAAAATGAAATTGCTGATCCAAACACCCAAATATTTATAAATGACAATCATGGAAATTGTCAGGGGTTCCTAAACTTTTGCATACGACTGTATCAATTTTGGAGGGACGTCCAGTTCTTGGTAATGTCACTGTTGTGCCATATTTTATCCACTTGATGATGACTGTCTTCACTATGTTTCATAGTATATTTAATGCCTTGGAAATTCTTTTGTACCTTTCACCTGACAGATGCTTTTTAACCACTTCAGCCCCAGAAGATTTGGCTGCTCAATGACCAGGCCATGTTTGCTATATGGCACTGTATTGCTTTAACTGACAATTGCACAGTCCTGTGAAGCTGTATCCGAACAAAATGGACGTCCTTTTTTTTTTCCCCCCACAAATGGAGCTTTCTTTCTCGTACATCACGGGACACAGAGCGGCATATTCATTACTATGTGGGTTATATGGAGTACCTTCAGGTGTGGACACTGGCAATCTTCAAACAGGAAGTCCCCTCCCTATATAACCCCCTCCCCTAGAGGGAGTCCCTCAGTTTTTTCGCCAGTGTCTTAGGTGTTGGTCACGGAATAGCTTTGCTCCACATCCTTTGGGATTAAGGGCGGGCTAACCGGATCTGTCCAAGGAGCCTCAGTGCCAAAGTGGACAGTACCCGGGCCCCAAACCGTGGGGTTTTGCCTATAATGCTCCTCTTTGGAGGGCTGGACCCTGGGCCCAGGACTTGGAGTTTGCAAAAAACCATAAGGTTCCTGTTTTGCCAGGGTGCTATATAGGTCCAGGACAGTGGGTACCTTCATAGGACCCCAGGGCCTGAAGGTCTACTACGCTACCCACGGAGATGGGAGAAGACTGGATCAGTTTGCTGGTCAAACATCCTGCAGCATGGAGCAGGTAAGGGGGAGCCTGCGGGACTTGGTTCGACAGCAGGCTCCCCGGGGTAACCTAAAAGGGGGGATAGCCTGAGTATGCTCTGCATGGGCAACCGTGATCACTATGTCTAAGAGACAGGATGACACCCTTTCTCCCCCCATCACTAGGCCCCCCTGTCTAAAGGTGTTGCTAGCTAACCTGCTGTTTCTTCCTAGAGGCTAGAAAAGGATCCTTAGGGGCCTTGAGAGAGTCCTACCTGGCCGGGAGTTTTGAATCTGCCGCCGTTTCTGCGCCATGGATCTCCAGCAGCGCGGCTCCTCCATGTTCTTCCTGTTTCCGGGTACGCGCGCGCGCGCGTGCACGCGCGCGTCTTATTGACGGTTTCGCGCCATCCAGACAGGAGGGCGGGGGGGGGCGGGCCTGCGGCGTCATACAGGGGCGCGCCCTTCTGCTGTTATAGACAGCAGGCCTTGTCAGGGCTCAGTCTGTGGCTGATTTTTTCAAGGAGAGGACGCAGGGCGGCAGAACAGTGACTCCCGGTGGCGGAAGAGGGGTAGTACATATGGACTTTGTCCCAATGTCTTTATTGTTAAGCCAAAAAATCCCCCTTATTTGACAGCAGGTTGGAGGCTGGCAAACTTAAATTAGGGTCATTGTATATGGTCAAAGAAAATATATAATATATAATTATTTAAAAAAAAAAAAAAAAAAGAAAAAAGACCAACATACGGGCCCATCAGTTTGTGGGGACACTAGTGATCTACTCTCCCCTAAACTCTGGAATTGTACTCCTGGCCACTACAGTCTGTTGTGTGGGCGGAGTCCCTCGATTTTGTATTATGGCTTCCAAGGGTTCGGGGTCAAAGGGTACAAAAAAGACCAAAAAACAAAAGGGTTCCCTTTCTGATTCTGATATGCCGATTCTTTCCCCGCAGCTTATTAATTTAAGAAGCGCCTTGGATGAGCCATTAGGGGGATCTGGTGCGGAGGCTGGCCCAGATCAGCCCAGCCCTGTGTTTATCACAGAGGAGATGCTAGCCGTATCCCTAGGGGGGCTAGAAGAGAGAATAGCAGCATTGATCGCTAGAGCTATTCCTGGTAAGAAACGGGTTAGATCCCCATCACCAGGGGGTGTATCCTCAGATGCTGAGATTCTCTCTCCGGAGGAATTAGAATCACAGGAGGATCAACTGGACCTGAACCAAGAGGGTTCAGGGATGGAGGGGTCTACCTCTGAGGAACCATTTTCAGACTCCCAGACAGAGAGACTGTGGGTACAGTCTTTGACGGACATGGTCCGATCGGCATTTAGTTTGCCATTGCCAGAACCTCAGGTTCCTCCGGTATCCTCTCTGGGCTCTTTGAGAGCCCCGTTAAGCAACGCAGTGTTTCCGGTCCATCCTCTCTTGGAGGAATTGATCTTTCGGGATTGGGTACGGCCGGACAGGGTTTTTCTGCCACCGAAAAGATTTGCGGTCATTTATCCCATGGAGGAAAAATTCTCCAAGAGATGGAGGCTCCCAGTAGTGGATGCAGCCATCTCATGTGTGAATAAATCACTAACTTGCCCGGTGGAAAACATACATATGTTTAAAGATCCGGTTGATAAAAGATTAGAAACACTTTTAAAAGCATCCTTTGCTACGGCAGGAGCAGTGGTGCAGCCAGCGGTAGCTGCAATTGGAGTTTGTCAGGCATTAAAAGACCAGACAAAAGAGATGTTAAAAGACATGCCTACCCAACAAGCAGAAGAGTTTGCTGACATTCCCAGAGCTCTGTGTTTTGCGGTAGATGCTATAAAAGATTCCATCCAGCAGGCTTCTCGGTTATCACTATGTTTGGTACACATGAGAAGGCTCTTATGGTTGAAGAACTGGGCGGCAGAACCCCCATGCAAAAAGCTTCTGGCAGGATTTCCCTTCCATGGAGGACGACTCTTCGGAGAGGATCTGGATAAATATATTCAGACTATTTCAAATGGCAAGAGTACCCTTTTACCGGTCAAAAAGACATTCCGGGCTCCTACATTTAGAAGGCAGCTTTTTCCTGTCTCGGGGCCCTCTAATTCCAGGCAGTATCGACGGCCGCCTGCGCGATCCAACGGTAACAGTAGATCGCAGGGACAAACCCCTGGGGGTAAGAAGCCGTGGTATCGCAAACCGTCAAAGACAGCCCCTAAGTCTGCCTTATGAAGGGGCGCCCCCACTCTCACGGGTGGGGGGAAGGCTTCGTCTCTTCTCAGAAGTTTGGGAAGCCAAGATCCCCGACAAGTGGGTCCGGGCATCTGTAACCACAGGTTACAGACTGGAGTTTCTAAGGTATCCTCCGCCTCATTTTCAAGAATCAAGGCTACCAAGGGATCCAGCAAGGAAGGCCTCAATGCTGGCAGCTTTGGATCACCTGCTTTGCCAGGACGTAATTATAGAAGTGCCAGCCCAAGAGCAAGGCCTAGGTTTCTATTCCAATCTCTTTGTCATACCAAAGCCCAACGGCGATGTCAGGCCAATTTTGGACCTAAAGAGGTTAAACGGTTATCTAAGGGTGCGGTCCTTCCGGATGGAATCCATCCGGTCAGCAGCCGCCGCGCTTCAGAAGGACGATTTTCTGGCCTCCATAGACATAAAAGATGCTTACCTTCATGTACCAATCTTTCAGTCGCATCAAAGGTTTTTACGCTTCGCGGTCGGGCAGCGACACTTCCAATTCAGGGCGCTCCCTTTCGGGCTGGCCACGGCCCCCCGGGTATTCACGAAGATCCTAGCCCCAGTTCTGGCCAATTTAAGAATCCAAGGAGTCACAGTCCTAGCATACTTGGACGACCTTTTAATTATAGATCATTCACGGACGGGTCTGCAGAAGGCAGTAAACCTCACGGTTCGGTACCTCGAAGAATTCGGCTGGGTCCTAAACCAGGGAAAGTCAGCATTCCAGCCTACAAAGCAGTTGGAATACCTCGGCATGAGGTTAGACACGGAACGTCAAAAGGTGTTCCTGCCCCTTGTAAAGATCAGGGCGATCAAGGGGTTGGTTCAGTTGGTTATAAACAAGAAAAGACCAACTATTCGCCTGTGTATGCGATTACTAGGCAAGCTAGTGGCCACATTCGAGACAGTACCATACGCTCAGATCCACACTCGCGTCCTACAGGCAGCCATTCTAGCAGCCTGGGGCAAGAGGGCACATGCCTTAGAGTCCCCTTTGACGCTATCATCAAGGGTCCGACAAAGCCTGGCCTGGTGGTTGAACCCTCAGAACCTTCTAAAGGGAAGATCCTTCAGCCCTGTTGTCTGGAAGGTAGTTACCACAGACGCCAGCCTGGCAGGCTGGGGGGCGGTCTTCGAGGGGTTCTCCCGCCAGGGAACTTGGGTGAAAGCAGAGAGGCAGCTCCCCATCAATATCTTGGAAATCAGAGCTGCTCGCCTAGCCCTGTTGGCATGGACCTCCAGATTAAAGGGGTTCCCGGTGAGAATCCAGTCAGACAATGCCACGGCGGTGGCATACATAAACCACCAAGGGGGAACCAGGAGCCAGGCCGCTCAAAGGGAAGTGAACTTGATTTTTCAATGGGCAGAGGTTCATGTACCCTGCATTTCAGCGATATTCATTCCCGGAGTGGACAACCTGCAGGCAGACTTCTTAAGTCGCCAGAGTCTGTTGCCAGGGGAGTGGTCTCTGCATCCCCAGGTCTTTCAGACAATCTGCCAGAGGTGGGGAACGCCAGACGTAGATATAATGGCATCCAGGTTCAACAAGAAACTAGACAGGTTCGTGTCGCGAGCGAGGGATCCTATGGCCTGCGGAACCGATGCGTTGGTTTGCCCTTGGCATCAATTCAAACTTCTATATGCATTTCCTCCACTACAGTTACTCCCCCGCCTGTTGCGCAAGATCAGAGTGGAGCACAAGCCAGTCATTCTAATAGCTCCAGCTTGGCCCCGGAGGGCTTGGTACTCGCTAGTCCTGAATATGGCAGTGGGAGACCCTTGGACTCTTCCGCTACAACCAGACCTACTCTCACAAGGTCCGATCCTCCACCCTACATTACAGCGTCTAAATTTGACGGCCTGGAGGCTGAATCCCTGATTCTCAGGGGTAGGGGTCTGTCTAGGCAGGTAATCCCTACCCTGATTAAGGCTAGAAAGCCGGTCTCCAGGGTAATTTATTACAGGGTGTGGAGGAACTATATAGGCTGGTGTGAATCCAAAAGATGGAATTGCCGCAAATATACTATTGATAGGGTGTTAAGTTTTCTCCAGCTAGGAGTGGATAAAGGCCTGGCACTAAGCACAATCAAAGGACAGATCTCGGCTCTGTCAGTGTGGTTTCAGAGGCCGCTGGCCACCCACTCGCTGGTAAAGACCTTCTTACAGGGGGTCTTGCGTATTAATCCTCCTGTCAAGGCACCAGTTTGTCCTTGGGACCTAAATCTTGTCCTGTCCACTCTACAGAAACAGCCTTTTGAGCCTTTGGCTGAGATTCCTTTACTCTTACTGACAAGAAAATTGGTTTTCTTGGTCGCCATAGTTTCGGCCAGGAGAGTGTCAGAATTAGCAGCCTTATCATGTAAGGAACCATATCTTGTTCTGCATAAGGACAGGGCAGTTCTCCGGCCCCATCCTTCCTTTCTACCAAAGGTTATATCCAAATTTCACTTAAACCAGGATTTGGTACTTCCATCCTTCTTTCCAAAACCTACGTCTAGAAAGGAGGGGTTGCTGCATACCTTGGATATTGTCCGGGCCATGAAGGCCTATCTTAAAGCTACAGAAAAGATCCGGAAAACAGATGTGTTATTCGTTCTACCAGATGGCCCCAAGAAGGGGCAGGCAGCTGCAAAATCCACCATCTCAAGATGGATTAGACAATTAATCATTCAAGCCTACGGGTTGAAGAGGTTGCCTCCTCCGTTGTCGGTAAAGGCCCATTCTACCAGGGCCATGGGCGCCTCTTGGGCAGCACACCATCAGATCTCTATGGCTCAGATATGCAAGGCGGCAACGTGGTCATCAGTCCACACGTTTACAAGGTTTTATCAACTAGACGTGAGAAGGAATGCGGATTCTGCCTTTGGACAGGCAGTACTACAGGCTGCAGTTTGAAATCCTCGGGATCAGAAACACCCTTGGTTATAAAAAAAAAAAAAAAAAAGTTTTTTCTTGACTAAGTTGGAATTATTATTATGATTTGAGTTTATCTCTAAATTGAATCCTTCTTTGGAAGATGTCTCCCTCCCCTCATTAAAGCATTGCTTTCGGACATCCCACATAGTAATGAATATGCCGCTCTGTGTCCCGTGATGTACGAGAAAGAAAAAGGGATTTTTAAATACAGCTTACCTGTAAAATCCTTTTCTTGGAGTACATCACGGGACACAGAGCTCCCACCCCTCTTTTGGGTGACCATTTTGGGAGGCATACTGCTTGCTACAAAACTGAGGGACTCCCTCTAGGGGAGGGGGTTATATAGGGAGGGGACTTCCTGTTTGAAGATTGCCAGTGTCCACACCTGAAGGTACTCCATATAACCCACATAGTAATGAATATGCCGCTCTGTGTCCCGTGATGTACTCCAAGAAAAGGATTTTACAGGTAAGCTGTATTTAAAAATCCCTTTTTCTTTTGGTGGTATTTGATCATCTCTGTGGTTTTTATTTTTTACGCTATAAACAAGAACAAAGCGACAATTTTGAAAATACACAATATTTTGTACCTTTTGCTATAATAAAAGTCCAGGTGTGTATATATATATATATATATATATATATATATATATATATATATATATATATATATATATATATATATATATATATATATATATATATTCTTCTACATATTTTTGGTAAAGAAAAAAAACGCAATAAGCGTATATTGATTGGTTTGCGCAAAAGTTATAGCATCTACAAAATAGGGGATAGATTTATGGCATTTTTTCCTTCACTAGTAATGGCGGCGATCTGCGTATTTTATTTTATCGGGACTGTGATATTGCGGCTTACACATTTTTGGGACCATTGACAATTATACTGTACAGTGATTGGTGCTATAAAAATGCACTGATTATTGTAAAAATGTCACTGGCAGGGACAGTGTTCTAACTGTAGGGGGGATGGGGACTAACTAGGGCAAGAGAGAGATTGGTGTTCATACATTGTATGAACACACATTCAGTCTCCTGTCCCCTGAAGGAATCGGGATCTGTGTACTCTAAAGAGCGATTGTGGGTGCCCGGCAGTCATCGCACTCGCTGGGCTCTCTGCGGACCATGGCTTTTGCTGTAGGATGCGACTAAGAAAATGTCAGGAAAGCTGAACTTTTTACCCCCCCCCCAAAAAAAAAGTTTGTTTTTCAATTGAGTTGCACAGTTTATAGATCACATTAAATGTGGAAAACGTTCTGAAATTATTTTATTTTTTTACATCACAAAAACTTGATATTGCAACAGGGGTGTGTAGGCTTTTTATATGTTCAGTTGCAAATTGTGATTTTGCTCATATGGTCTTTTTGCACAGGAAAGGCATTTCCTTATGCAGGTTGAATTGGTGTAATAGTTTTTGGATTGTAGATGCATGCACTTTGACCCAAAATGTCTCCTCTTGGGTTAAATTTGCTTAGCTGACCAATTCTTGACAAACTAGCAGTTGTTTTTAATTTATGCCACTTGCAGATTTTCTTTGTTGACCACTTAAGGACCGGCCACCGCATATATATACTGCGGCAGGGAAGCTCTATTGCAGGAAATGTTGTACCCGTACATAGTTTCATGCACAAGATACTGTGGCCGCATGCTGCACAGCGGGGGAGCCAATGTGCTGGTCTGGTGGCCATGATGTTCGCCGGCTACCTGCAATTTTTTTTTTCTGACAGGGGAGTATAGTGTGTTCCTAGTGATCCCACCACAGTTAGAAACACCTCCCTAGGACACACTTACCCCTTGATTGCCCCCCTGGTGTTAACCCCCTTCTTTGCCAGTGTCATCGGTTGATATTTTTAGCTCTGATCACTAATAATGTTACTGGTTCCAAATAAGTGTCCAATCTGTCTGACGCAGTCCAGCTAAATATCACTGATCACCGCCATTACTAGTAAAATTAAAAAAATGCCATAAAATTATCCCCTATTTTGTACACACTATAACTTTATAACGCTTATTGCGATTTAAATATGTAGCAGAATACATACTGACCTAAACTGATGAATAAAAAATGTGCGATCAGGTGCAATGCAGAGCGCCTGCAGACTTTCAATGTAATCTGTCTGCTTGTACCTTGTACGGACAGGTAGTTAAACACTTGACAGGAAGCATCAATGAACGTGCAAGAATTACCCATATGGGTACAAATACGAATACAATGAGAACTTTGCCGCATATCCGTCCTTAAAATCCTATGTAGCGTTTTTTTATCAGAAAACTTACATATTTCTCTTCTGTTTATGATGTTGATTTCAGCGACCTGCACATGGCTTCCAACCACAAATGAAACTTGAAGCTGTAGACAAAAGGAATCCTATGTTAATTCGGGTCTGCACTATTGTTCAGAGAGAGGAAAACCGTATTCAGGTAACTGCCTTTAAAACTGATATGACAAATTGGTTAAATGTTTTGAAATGGTGAAAATGCCTTTTTAGAGGATGATCTGAAATACATAATTTTGTTTCAGCTACATTTCGATGGCTGGAGCTCATTTTATGACTATTGGGTAGATGCAGACAGTCCAGATATTCATCCAGTAGGTTGGTGTGCAAAGACTAGCCACCCTCTTCAGTTACCACCCGGTAAGACAAAATAGTTGATCAGAATAGCATGTTATATAGCCCTTTTCCTACTCCATCTTAAAAGAAATGACTAGATATATTGTAATGTCATAAAGGCATTAACTCTCATTTATGCATAGTAAATATTTTTTCAGGTGTTGGAGAGACAGCTACAATTCCTGGACAGGGCTGTCCTATCCTTGGTTGTAAAGGGATCGGACATGTGCGGGGACCACGATATGGCACACATTATACGCAAGTAGCTTTTTCTTTCAGTTAATAATTTCCCTTGCATGTGTATTTATATAATAATCTTTTATATTTACCTTTTTTGGTTAGTGCTGTCGGATGTCCCTACTCAGAGGTAAACCTGAACAGAGAAAGTCTCTTGCAGGACCGTCTTAGTGGGGAGAAGCCACTGCCAGCATACAGCACATTGAAACCCAGAAGGCCAGGCACACCCAACCCAACACCTGACACTCATCCGGATTCTCCCCTGTCCAGGTAGTATAGGCTTCATCTTACTGGACCGCCTCTATTTCAGTAGGTTTTGTCTTACAATTAAGCACTGATTCTTTTCAGAAAGTCTCCAACTCCTACAGAGGAGCAATTTGGTAAAGGAAGCATGTGGGAAATGGCAGAGTGGCTGGAGGATGAAGCAGAAATGAAACCACAAATTAAAAAGTAAGCTCATTGATTTTTCATGATTTGGGGACGTAAACTAGCTCTATTACTAGAGAGGCACAAAACGTCTCATGAATATGCATTTTGTAACCTTTTTTGATCAAATCACTGAAATGATGAGCGCAAAGCTGTGCTGAGGAAAATGTGTTGGTCTGTTTCCGTTGTTATCCATGTGCATCTTTTCTATCCTTGTATCATTTGGCATCACATTACAGGGAGGTCCTTAAACTAGGACTATTAAAGTAGAATTATAGTCAAAACATTTTTTTCATTTTGGATAGAGCAAGGAAGAGTTATAACCCCTGTCATATTTTGTTTCGTGATCTGTGGCTCATCGCTGAGATTTTGCTTCACTTCCTGTCCCATAGCCAAGCAGGTAGTTGGAAGAAATCCCTGAAAATTAAGAGCATTCCCTGGGGACCCCCAGGTCACCAGAACTAATGTCCCCATTGGAAGATTTCCTCTCTGGTACTTTTCTGGGGACAACCCAAAATTTGGGATTTTAACAGGGACACATGGCAATAAAAACTGGCAAGTGTTCTAATCCCTTTGCCCTCTATCCAAAACTAGATAAAGTTTTGCTTTTAGTTATATTTTAGGTTAGATATTCTATCATCATCTCCTCTGACATCCATTGAGGGAGGATTGATGATTGTAAGCAATATGTAAGGCCATCGACTGAAGATATAAACAGTAGGCACATAGAAATATGCCAGGGGTCCCCTCCCACCTGTTTACTGTTGCTTAGTGTCCTCAGGGGAGTGTATTTTTTTTCTCTGCTATTTTCCGTTCATTGGGAAGATTTTTATGCTACCAACAAGTAGGTTCAGATTTAGGCCAGATATTGACAGCCTGGAATTCTCTTCAGTCAGTTATATCATATCATATATGCTGTATTTGACCTTCCTCTAACCAGGAGGTCATAATATGTGGTGAGCGCGATTCCGCAAGGGGGCAGCATATGTGGAAATTTTCATTGGAGAATACATTTCTACACTGCAGTTAATTATATTATTTTGACACTTCTGCTTTTTATATAGGCTATTCCGTCGGAAATGACATGTCACATTAAAGTGAGAAGTGGGGGGTGCTGACTTCAAACTTCTTCTCCCATGCAGCCAGCGAGTTGAGAAGCGGGGTGAGGGGCCAAAGATGACTTCTCACCAGGGCGGGGCCTCTAGTAATTTGGGGGTCCCTCCTATTGCCTTCCTTAAGACACAAAGCCTAACTCCAATTTTGCTATCACTTTCAATGGTTAGCTTGGCCCAAACTGTTGCTAATACATGTATACATGTATGTAGCACCAGCTACAAAATTCCTCAGTTTTATACTTGAAAATCTTTTTCTTAAAGTCTGAAGACTGCTTGCTACAACTAAACATGTGGGAGGGATTATATCCTCAAGGGCCTTCAGTTTTCTATGTGCCTAGTGTTGATTTCTCTTGTAGGCAGCAGTATAAAGGCTTATTCACACAGGCACATAGGCTGGGCATAGCGTGAAGAGCCATTTGATTATGTGTGCAGAGCAACGCTGAGCTCAGGCCGGGGCTGTATAGATTTACCCACACATCGGAGTCTGACAGATGGGTAAGGACAGGTGCAAGCTATGCTTCACATCCAGGGGGGGACTGACCATTTGGCCACTGCCCAAGAGCCCCATGCCACAAGGGGCCCTTGTCAGGGTTGCCAGCCTCCGTAAAACCAGTATGTAACAATCTGTGTTTTTAAAAAAAATCCAAAGATTATAGCTGCCCCGCCTCTCCAGTACCTTTTCAGTATGTGTGTGTGTGTGTATACTGTTTGGCCCCATAATCTATTGCCTGGGGTCCCCATGAGTTGTCAGTCTGCCCCTGTTCATATCTACATGTTCTGTCTCCCTCTCTTCTGTCTGGATCTGTATTCTCCCACTGCCATACATCTGGATTACTATCTTTGATGTCTCTATCAAGATCTGACTGTTTATTGCACTGGGCTATTTTGCAGTTTTTGGATTGGTTACCCTCAGTGTTTACCATGGGAACCGTAATCACAACCCACTATCTGGGGCTGGCTTGTAATGTTTGCTTTGGGCACTATATTCTGTGTTAGGCATTTACCCTGGCATGTAGTCCCACATGTGTGGTTGGCTGTATGGTCCAGGGCCATGGTAAATTTCTGTGGTTTGCCAGACCCTGAAGGACCCCATGGGGGTATGCCCACCATTATGGGCAAAGTATGGACCCTTAGTAGACCCAATGTGAATAAGGCAAAACAGGGTTTCCCTGTATGTTATCACCAGTTTTAGGCTTTTAATAATACAATCTGCAGGGTGTAACACATAATGTTTTTTGTTTTAGGCAGGGGAATTGGAAGTTTATTTAGTTTATTATAGTAACCCTTGCCATTTTGTATCTAGTGTTTCTCTGTGCGAGCATTTTAGACTGAGGAGAATGAGTTGGCTTCACCACCACCTCCTGGATGACGCATTCCCATTTGCCTTTTCTGTTGAAAACGCACACAGTATGTTGCTGCCCTCCTGCTGCCACCTTTGCCAAGTCTCGGGCCAAAAATAGGTGTGTGTTTTACTTGGTTAATCTGCTGAGTGATTTAAAGGAGGGCACACACTATTTCTTCTTTTTCCTAATTAAGATGAGACCATCTGAACGTCAGTAATACACAGGCTGTCAGAAAGATGAAGGCAGTGCTGTGCTTTTTCTATTTGAAAGCCCAGCGGACCGTTCATCCATTTTGGCGTGACTGAACTGATGAAATTAAGTGTTCATCAAGTTTTCATCAGTTTTTTTTTTACATCCACTACCAATACAAAAACGAATGAAAAACTGACCATTTGGGAGCCAATGGCTGCGCTGCTATCAATCTAACCAATGAAGAGCCGACAAGCGATGCAGGAACGAGCCCACGAAAATTCAGGCTTGGGTAAGTAAAATGGGTTGCACAGGGGGCCGGAGAGTGCAAGTGTTTCTTCACCTTAATGCATAGGATGCATTAAGGTGAAAAGACACAAAGGTTTACAACCCCTTTTTAAGTGTGTAAATGCAAACTGGTTACGATGATTGCTAATTTATCAATACACTAAAATAACATAAGATCCGACAATTCTCCAAACGGCACTGAATGCAACCTAGTGGGGTAACTGTAATTTTAAAAAATATATAGTTTTATGAATTGGAAATAATGTGTATAATATGCAATGATAATATTATGGAACAATAAAGGGTAAAAAAACAATCTTTATAAATGCAACCAAGTTAGATGGAGAATAGTAATTGGCAAAAAGCAAACAAAAAAGAGCAGTACAACAAATCGTCAACTTCCATAAATATTTCATTAAATACTACATCATAGATGCTTTATTGCACTGTTTTTTTTTCTTTGGTTAGTTCCATGTAATATGGGATAGTAGTGCCATCAATGTTGATGCCATGGGCAATATGATTGTATTATAACTGTTCTCAGAGAGTTTTATGTTGCAAAATATATTTTTTACCTTTTGTAATGGATATTAATTTGTATATAGTCCTAATTTATATTGCTTTTTACTGCTTTCTTTTGTAGGGGTACCCACACATATATTCGCCTACAGCTGATTAAACAAGACACTGATGGCACAGGTTAGCATGACTGCTTTTACTGTAACACTGAACTGATGCCATTGGTGGGAGTTTAAAGGGAAGTGACATCATCTGAAGGGACAATTTTATATATTTATATATATATATATATATATATATATATATATATATATATATATATATATATATATATATATATCCTTGACACTTGAACTGTCCATGTGCTATGCATAGTTTGTCCAGTTTCTCATGAAGTGGCCGAAACTCATTCTGTGGCCCTTGACAGCCTCTTCCTGTCCAAGATCCTTCAATTGAGAAAGCGACAGAGCTGGATGGAAAATGTTTGGCCTTACAGTGGCTGCATCCAATCAGATGCCTCCCCTCTTTTGGTATTGTGATGGAATACTATAGGCACAGCTGGAGATTTTTTCCATCCGAAGAAAAAAATATATTTAAATAAGTAAGATACACGTATCCCTTGGAGATAGTAAGGTGTGCACAATAGGTTACAACTGCGCATAGTGGATTCTGTTCCGCGCATCCGTGATGACGCAAATAACGCCCGAACAGGGCTCTGAGTGCTGGGGAGTGGCCGGATGTCCCTCCAATAGGAGGGCATAATGGTCGGCCAATAGCAGTCGTCACAAACCGGACCAAAACAAACATCCGATCCTCCGCTCGGGTTCAGCACCGCATAGTACAGCGCTGGTCTTGGCCCCCTAGTGCCCACAAAATTTGCATGCAGGAATAACCTGATAGTGTCCATATAGACTAAACCGAATAGACAACACATGGTGAACCAGGCTGGAGTGCAATTAACATGTGTGTGCTGCCCGTGTGTATAATCCCAAGGTTAAAAAGTCAACAAAAATTAAGACTCTCGGGCATGCACTACATATAATGGTAATGCTGTAAAAAGTAAATCAAATCTGTATAAATAACAACATAGCTGTCATTCAACTGGTTTTTCAAGAGGGAGGAGGTCAAGTCCAAAAACGAAAGCATAGATCTGGTCAATATGGAAAAACATACTGTTCTGTACACAGAAAATGTCTTTCTTTACTTGGCTGCATCTACAGTCACTATGGCTAATTCTTGCAGTGCTTGGATCGGTGGGCCCTCATCAGCGTCTTGGGTTACTGTACCTGAACTCCACCATGGTGCTCATTGGTTCCTACTCTAGATAGAGCTACGCAGGCACTGCTTATCACTATGTGCTCAAATCTCTGGAGGTCGGTTCTGGTCACAGTTCCCTAAAGAAGTGCTGTTCTTATCCGGATCTGTGATTGTAGCGACCTGGCTCTTCACTTTATATGGTGAATGTCACCATAAGCCTGCATGACTTAAGAGGTATATGCCCCTTTAAGTCTACTGTTTCTGGTAAGCCTTCATACAGTCGGTGGTGGTTCTTCTTGCAAGTTCCTATATTTCCGTTGGTGTTTCTCCTTCCCAGTGATGCTCACCCACTCACATTGTCCATTGTATCAGGACTGTTTGATTAACCACTTGCATACTGGGCACTTACACCCCCCTCCTGCCCAGGTAAAATTTCAGCTTCCGGCACTGCGTCGCTTTAACTCACAATTGCGTGGTCGTGCGACGTGGCTCCCAAACAAAATTGACGTCCTTTTTTCCCCACAAGTAGAGCTTTCTTTTGGTGGTATTTGATCGCCTGTGCGGTTTTTATTTTTTGCGCTATAAACAAAAAAGAGCGACAATTTTGAAGAAAAATACAATATTTTTTACTTGTTGCTATAATAAATATGCCAATTAAAAAAAAAAACACATTTTTTTTTCTCAGCTTAGGGCGATACGTATTCTTCTACATATTTTTGGTAAAAAAAAAAAAAAATCGCAATAAGCGACTGGTTTGCGCAAAAGTTATAGCGCTTACAAAATAGGGGAGAGAATTATTATTTTTTATTATTTTTTTTTTTACTAGAAATGGCGGCGATCTGCGATTTTTATTGGTACTGAGACGTTATGGCGGGCACATCGGAAACTTTTGACACATTTTTGGCGCCATTCACATTTATACTGCGATCAGTGCTATAAATATGCACTAATTACAGTATAAATGTGACTGGCATTGAAGGGGTTAACACTAGGGGGTGAGGAAGGGGTTAAATATGTATGCTAGGTGTGTTCTAACTGTGGGGGGAGGGGGGGGTGACCGATCTGTGTCCCTATGTAGGAAGGAACACAGATCGGGCTCCTCCCCTCCAAAGACAGGACGCTGTCTCTGTGTAACACGGCAATGAGAGATGATCTATGAGAGATCATCTCTCATTCGCCCACAGATCGCATCGCAAATGGCCGCTCTGATTGGCCGTTTGCCGCGATCTGTGATTGCCCGTGTCCAAGGGACACGGACAACACAGGGCTTCCCCGCAGCGCGCACTACAGCGCGCGCTGGGAACGCCAGAATGACATGCCGTCAAATGACGGCATGTTGGATATTCAGGCCCGCGATGTTGCCGTCATCTGATCGGTAGCGCGGGCCTGAAGTGGTTAAATTCTCTCCCCTCTTCTGTTCACATTGGTAGACATTTATTATGTAAGAGATTTTTTGATCTTGTTTATACTTATTTTGTTTTTTTCATAATCATAACGTGTTCTCATTTACACTTAGTCACACAATTATTCTCACCATTTTCGTGATCTTATATATGAGTGCCGCACTTTTCTATGTGGGTTATTATTTTGCAAATTGTCTTTGGCTGTGCTGGCTGCTTTTTATATATATCTAGCTTATTTTAAGCAATATTGCGGTATATACATTTATTTTTTTATTCAAACACGTTTATGGTCTTGAATCCCAGTGGGAGTATCTGTCCCATCCAACACTTAAAGGAATTTCAAGCATGATTAGACATCAAGAATGCGTATATACATGTTACAATTTTCCCTTGCATTAGTGGTTGCTGTGATTGTGGCGGACAAGCAACTCTTCCAGTTTGTGACTATTCTCTTTGGCCCCTCGAGTCTTCACCAAGTTGTGTTTCTTGATTCTTGTGTTGTTGCATGCTCAAGGAATCCACATTATTGGGCATATGTACGATCTGCCCTTGAAATGGCTCTCATCCTGGATGGAGACACTATGCTCCAGAAATAAACAGAGGTTAAAAATTAAGACAGGAGGTAAAGACATGATTAAGCCCCATAATCTTCTAAAGGGAGACATGTTAAACATCTAAAAAAAGGATAAACTACAGTGTAGGAGTCTTCCCTTCCAGAACTCCATCCCCCCTCTCCATTTTTTTGGGGGCTTAACAGGGGTAGAGAAGAAAAAGTGAAGGAACACCTTCTAATAAATACTATAGCAAGCAGAAAAAAGACACACACTTTTTTTTATCACTAGCAAGTTACATTTTTATATAATATAACTTTATGGGAAAAACAAACACAAGTATAAAGGGGAGGGGGGGAGGCAATGTCTGGTCAATACAGACACTTCAGAGCTTCACCTGGATCCTCAACCTCAGGAAGTAATTTTTGGATCTTGCCTATCACTTGGAGTACCTGGGCCTAGTCACTGACATAGACCAGACCAGAGTGAATTCTTCCCTGGTTACAGGGGTTGACCCTCTATACTCCTGTCTAGACCCTTTTTGTTCCAAGAATCTTCCTTTATCTGTTTTTACATGAGTGTTGGGTCTCATGGTGGTCTCCGAGGCTTTGAAGTTGCCCAGGCCTCTGAAGCTCAGTGTGTTGTGTGGAACAAAATCATTTAGTCTTTGGACTGACCCATTTCCATGTCCAGCTCTGTACTAGAATTGGGCAAGTCCTTTCTATTGTTAACCTGGACTTTTTTTTTGTGTGCAATTGATGGCAGCCTGTCTGGCTGGGGAGGAGTACGGAAATATTCCAAGGGGTGTAGTCCTTCAGGGAATCTACACTTATATGGATGAATTCTCAAGCTATGGGTCGTTCATTTATCCCTTGTGGTGTACAGATCCAGGGATGATCGGCAATGGTTGAGTCAGACCATGTTGCAGCTTTGGCTAATCTGGTAAGGCGGCACCAGAAGCCACTTAACCCTTTTAGAAGCGGACCTAATTCTGGCCTCTGCTCCCGGCCGCCACCTCAAACCAGAAAGAAGAATTACTAGGACCTATCGCTACCTCAATCTAACAACAAAATACATAACGTCAGGTAGGTTGAGACATAATGTTAGCGTATGCCGACTTATACTTAAAGGCGAACCAATCGGACCATGTTTTCCGTGCCAAATCAGATTTATTTTTAAGAGAAGAAGTGAGGTTTTCCATGTGATATATATGATCAACCGCTTCCAGCCATTGGCGCAGCGAGGGAACCACTGTCTGTTTCCAGAATCGGGGTTTGAGGGACTTTGCTGCGTTTAATAGATGCGGAGTGAGTGATTTTTTATATGATCCGATTGGTTCAGCCGTACAGTGCAATAGCACCACCCAGGGGTCATTTGGGGTTTCAAAACCTTGTATTTCTTATATCCAGTGCAGAACATTTAACCAGAATGGGCGAATGAGCGGGCAGAACCACCAAATGTGTGCATGGGAAGCATGTTCGCCACAACCCCGCCAGCATAGTGGGGATGTTAGGGGGAAAACCTTGTGTAGCACCACCGGAGTATAGTGCCATCTAGTCAATAGCTTATAATTAACTTCAGCATATCTTGATGAGATGGAGGACGTATGAGCAAGCAGCAAGATAGTATCCCTCTGGGAGGGAGAGAGTTCCTTTTGAAGGTCCCTCTCCCACCTAAACAGGAAGGCCGGGGTGCCATGAGTAGAAAGGGAGTACAACGTTTTATAAAAATAGGAGAGGGGTTTCTCCACTGGCCGATCTTCGGCAAATGCCGATTCCACCAGTGTTAAAGTTGTGTCGTCTCTGAGAGGTTGGGGTAGAGAACGGACAAAGGCTGACAATTGACGGTATTTCCACGACACCATAGGCGTCACTTCCGAAGAACCAACAACATCAGACAGAGGAGTTAATCCCGAGGGAGAAGCGACATGGCAAAGGAGCGTCACGGGACCCAAGGACCAAGGTTGTTGGTGCGGAAGAGTATTACCAGGGGGGAAGTAGGCATGACCAGATAGCGGCATCAGGGGAGAGTTACAGGGCCATCCATGAGTCTTACTCAAAGCGTCCCATACCATCAGAGTGGAACGTGTCAGAGGAGATGTCATAGCGGATAGAGACCTAAACTTCCGGGGAATCCATATTTGAACATAAGGGTCCGTACCACACATGTCCATCTTGAACGACACCCAAAGTTTAGAGTCCTTACGGTACCTCCAGTCCGAGATCCTGGTTAGGACTACAGCCTGAAAGTACCGCTTGACATCGGGTAAAGCCAGTCCCCCCTCTCTCTTGGGCCTAATCAGCGTGTCCCTAGCAAGTCTGGGCCGCCTCCTGTTCCAGGCGTATCTGCAAAACAGTGATCGTAATATCGTGAAATATCCCACAGGGATCTTGTATGGAATCATCTGAAATAGGAATAAAATTCTGGGCAAGACGTTCATTTTCAACACATTAATCCTCCCCAGCCAGGAATGGGCTAGCTGAGTCCATTTTTGTAAATCGGACCTAATTGCGTTTAGAAGGGGTATAAAATTTGTGCGAAACAGGGAAGCGGGGTCAGCTGTAAGAAGTATGCCTAAGTACTTCAGTGAGTGGGCCTGCCAGCTAAAGGGAAAGGATGTTTTCAATTGCGGCACAATACGAGGAGGGATCGTTGGGTTCAATATTTCCGACTTGGATAGATTAATTTTAAAGTTAGAGACCTCCCCGAAAGCGTCAAAAGCAGCCATTAAATTTGGGAGGGTTGTAATCGGTTGTTGTACATAAAACAGGATGTTGTCTGCATAAGCAGCGTATTTGTGTTCAGTAGCACCCACCACAATTCCCCGGATATTCGGATTGTGCCTAATTGAAGATAAAAAGGGTTCAAGGGATAAGGCAAATAAAATGGGTGAAAGGGGGCACCCCTGTCTGGTGCCGTTGTAAAGTGTAAAGGGGTCACTTAGCGTTCCATTTATACGTAACTGGGCGGAGGGGGAGTCATACAAGGCTGAGATACGGGAGAGGAGAGGGGGACCCACGCCTATGTGGGAAAGCGTGGCCATTAGGAACTCCCAGTCCACCCTATCAAATGCTTTCTCGGCATCTGTGGAGAGTAAAAGGGTGGGCTGGGAGGTCCGTCGAACATGGGCTATTCAGGACAAGGTGCAGAGAGAATTATCTCGCGCTTCCCTGCCAGGGATGAAGATGAAGCCCGTCTGGTCTCTGGAGACCCATCGGGGAACAAAGGGGAGAAGCCTGTTGGCAATTACCTTAGCATACAGTTTAGCTTCAAGATTCAATAAGGAGATGGGACGATAACTTCCACAAACACTTGGGTCCTTACCAGGCTTAGGAAGTACGGTGATGTGACGCGTTTCAGGTCGGAGAGACCCATCTCCTGAAACCGTGTTGGCGTAGTTAGTCAAACGCGGAAGCAGGAGATCCGCAAATGCTCTATAATAAGTTACCATAAAGCCATCGGGGCCCGGCGCCTTGCCGTTGGCCATAGCCTTCAGTGCTATACGCAACTCAGAGACGGAAAAATCACCATCAAGAGCAGCCAATTCTTCTGCAGGGATTGTAGGTAAATTAGCTTGGGCTAAGTAATCACAAATGAGTTGCGCCCTATCCTCTGTGTCCTCTACTGTTTGCCTAACCCGGTACAATGACTGATAAAATGAGCGAAAGACTTAGGCTATAGCCAAAGTTTCAAAAACCAGGGAATCGTTGGGAGACTTAATTTTAGCAATAAACGCAGCGGATTTCTTTTGTTGCAGTGAGTGCGCCAACAGCCGGCCAAACTTGTTGCCCCACTCGTGCAAACCCTGAGCTACTACGCGGAATCGCTGTTTCTGCTCCAAGTGAAAGAGGTCACGTAGCTCCTCTCTCCTCCTGATCAGTTCCTGGAGAACCGACTGCGACAACCCATCCTTGTGTCTGCGCTCCAGGTCTGCAACCTCTCCCAGCAGTCTCATTTGGTGATGGGTACGCTCCCTCTTCTTTTTAGCCCCTAACTCCATAAATTTTCCACGGATGAAGGCCTTATGGGCCTCCCGAAGCGTTTCCGGCGTCACCTCTGGTGTTGCGTTATCCACAAAGTATTGAGCTAATGCGTCCCCGATCACCTTCCTGTCAACATCCTCTAGGAGTAGGTTGTCATTAAGCTTCCAATTAGTGCTTTTAATCGGCACAGAGGGGACAGTTGGCAAGAGGGAAATCGGGGCATGATCCGAGACAGGGGAAACTTCGATAGTCGAAGCAGTGGGGAGAGATAGGTGATGGTGGTCTATTAAAAAAAAATCGATTCTTGAATAGGACGTATGCAAATGGGAAAAATGTGTGTAATCCTTCACCCGCGGGTGCATAATCCTCCAAACGTCCATCAATTGGGACTCGTGCAGGCGCCTGCGTAAAAACGCTAAGCGCCTCCACGAAATACAGGAGGTCCCCAACGACGTGTCCATTGACGGTTCCAGCGGAACATTAAAGTCCCCTGCCAGGAGAATGCACCCACAGGTGAAGTCTGACAACTTCCTAAGGGCAGTGGTGATAAAAGAGACCTGACCATGATTGGGGGCATAAACAGTCGCAATCGTGCAGGGCATACTACCCAGGGTACCTTTCAGAAACAGGAAGCGGCCCAGAGGATCACTCATCATAACGTCTAACACAAAAGAGGAACCCCTACGGAACCCAATAGCCACCCCCTTAGCATTGCGAACATCGGATAGGCTGTAATACCATAGAGGATACTGAGGGGAGAAAAGCTTCACCGATGTAGTGTGTGTGAGGTGGGTCTCCTGCAAGAGCACAATGTCCCCCTGCATGCGAGCCAGTTCCCTATACAATTGGTGTCTCTTACCAGGGGTATGTAGTCCCCGCACATTAAATGAAAGCAACTTTACGTTAGCCATAATATACGTGGATTCGAGATGCTCAGGGCTGGCCGGAGGCAGAGGAAGGCCCCACGGGAGGTAGTGAGGAAGGGTGGAGAAGGGGAGGAAAGGAAGAAAAAAAGAAAAAGGGTTAAATAAAAAAAAAACACAAGTCATCAAATCAACCAGATACAATAACCCACTAGGGGAAAGAGTATGCGCAGAAACAAACAAAAAACAAAACAAGTGCAACACATCAAGCATCAGACTTCAGACTCCTGTCCCTACTTGTGACCAGTGGTCGGATCTTGAAGTCCCTTCAGCCTAGCATTGCTGCGGTAGGAAAGTCAGTCAAACACCATTTTGCAGGCATTAATCTGCTAGGCCACAGCAAAGTGTGAGACATCAGTAGGGGGGCCTTGCCATGGGCTCCGGGTGAAGAACATAACGGGAAAAAATAAAACATTGTCAGGCAAAAATAAGACCAAAAATCAAGCAAAAAAGGGAAGAGAAAAAAAAACACCAGGAGCAGACCCCAGAGGCAAGGGGCACAGGTGTAACAGCAAAGAGATCACAGCTTCATAAATCAGCCTACAGAGGGAGAAGCCCCCGGGGTGGCTGAGCGGCGGGTCTTGCGGCTAACCTTCTGCCATTGCAGTTTTGTAGAGCCCGGTAGAGTAGGGATGGTATCCTGCCAGCCAGGAAGCTCGGGCTTAGGGATGTCAACCTCTGCACAAAATTTCTCCAGGTCCTCTGGGAACCGTAGAACGGCCGACTTTGCCGTTCCTGTTGGCAATAAGGGCAGCAGGAAAGCCCCAGCGGTAGGTAATGGACGCCTCCCAGAGCTTCTCCGTCAGAGGTCGCAGGGCTCTGCGACGATCCAAAGTTTCTTTAGCCAGATCGGGAAAGGACAGGGCGGCACCATCAAAGTCTAGGGTAGGAGCTTCGCGGGCTTTCCGCATGATACGCTCCTTCTCCTCAAAATAATGGACTCGGCAGGTGACATCCCTAGGGGTGTCTGTAGATAGAGCGCGAGGGTGAAGGGCCCTATGAACCCTATCGATCTTTAGCGGGTTATCAGCCTCCAGGTCTAGCCGGAGCTCAGTTTCCTCCACCCGACCCAGTACCTGTGAGAGGTCCTCCCGCACAGCCGAGAGTTCCTTCCGTATGGTCCTCTCCAAGCTCTGGAAGAGAGAAGCCAGCTCAGTCCTGGTAGGCAGGTCGTCCACTTGGACCTCCGTGCGGCGGGAAGGGCTGACGGTACCGTCGGAGCAGGCTGAGGAGGCAGAGGAATGGCGCCTATGATCCGATCTATGGCGGGAGGCGGAGCCTGTAGCGGGGATCTCGCCACGTGGAAAGCGGCCTAGGCCGTCCGTGTCCTCACCCTCGGCCGTGTCTGCGGCTAGGTAGCGCTTGATGGAGCCCAATTGTGACCCAGCTTTGGGTAGGGACTTGCCCGTCTTCTTCCGCATGATGAGCTTGAGTGTGTTGCAGGTTTAAGAATGCAAAAAACAGCTTAAAGTTGTGTCGGCGCCGGAGCTCGAGGCAGACACGTCCTCACAGCATCGCGTCCAAACCACCTTGGAAGGCTTACATTGCTTGGTGTGATACAAGGAAGTTTTACCCTAGATACTTCACAAGATATGTTCTGTAATTTTTCCAGTCTGGGCTGAATTGGCACTTGGCTTTGAACATCCAGAAGGGTCAGGGTATTGGTTTAGGGAGTGGCTCACCTAGTGCCCCCTCCCCCATTAGTTCACCTTTTATTGTCATGTTTTTTTTTATCTGGTCCTGTCAGCTGTACAGAAGCCTCCCCTTGAGCCCATTCAGGATTACGCTTTGGCCGACCTTATTCATAACATTTTCTCATGGCTATTGCTTCTCTGAACTGGAATTAAAGCACCCAGCTTCCTTGTTCTTAATAGGGACATGGTGGTTTCTCCCAAGGTGTTTCTGTCTTCCACCTTAATCATGACATCATTCTGTCTTCTTTGTCCAGTTTCAAAGCACCCCAAAAAGATTTCTCTACACTTTGTAGATGTGATATGCACAATGCTAGATTACCTCTCAGCCCCATGTTCCTATCCAAAACTCAAATTGGTTTTGTCCAGCTTGAAGGCTCCCGAAAGTGTTTGTCCTTCTTCTAGTTCCACTATTTCTTGGCAGATTAGGCTGGTTATCAGAAAAGGCTTTTGCCTTGAATAATAGGAAACGTTCATTTCTTGTTAACGCTCACTTGACTCGTTCAGTCGATGACACCAGCTTCGGGTAAAAGGTGCTTCTAGCCACTTTGAGTTTGGGAATCGGAGCTCTTATTTTGGGCTTGTTGGCAATGTTGACTGTATTGCCCACTCCTCCGTTGTATTGCTTGAGGATGTCCCATGGTCTTGATTAATGGAAGCTTCTATCCTGTACTATATTTTTAAAGCTTTGTTGACTTATCTGTAAAATCCTTTTCTTGGAGTACAGTACTATATATATATATATATATATATATAATGTGTGTGTGTGTGTGTGTGTCTGGCTTACACCTAATGGCAGTTTTTTTTCCCCCCCTTTAGACTCTGAACTGAGCTTGGAGCAAGCTCTTCATGAATCCGTATTTATGACCTCCTTGTCCCCTGACCCTGGTCATCGAATTCACCTGTGCTGGGAACAGCAGTGCCACCTCCTACCTGAAGTGTCGGCATATAGTGCGAAAACTGTAACCAAGTGGACAACTGACGAAGTAAGAACTTGCTGGGGGGCTTTAGGAGATTTATGGAGTAAGCTGGCATTAATGGAGGCTATATGTAAAGTGAAGTGACCAAAAATGAGATTGCGCTAAATAATACATATAAGTGAATAGAAATGCTGATTAGGCATATGTACAACATGTATAAGTCCATCAACATGTGAAAGAGTTCATAATCCAGTGATCCCACAGGTGCCAACAAATCAACTTGGAAAAGTGTGGTATAGATAAAACCTCCACCGAAATCATATGTAGCCTCTTACCAAAAGGACATGAAATGTAAGCCTGATACGATCTATGATGCTGGATGGTGGTCACAGGGGAGTTCCACTGCACACAGCCTGGTTGTCAGATGTAAGATATCTCCCGATAGGTCATCAACAGGCACATAAAAAACAAAGGCCTCACATAGCATAAAACCTTAATTTATTAAATAAAAAAGGGATGGCTTGCACTTACATCAAAGTGAAGAAAACATCGCATGAAACATATCAGCCGGCCGGCTAAAAACAAACAGCCCGTATTCCGGGTAGAGAGATTGGAGCATGCGGTGACGTCAGAACGTCTCCTCCCTACTGATCAAGTCTTTCAGACGAAACGTAGGGAGGAGACGTTCTGACGTCACCGCGTGCTCCAATCTCTCTACCCGGAATACGGGCTGTTTGTTTTTAGCCGGCCGGCTGATATGTTTCATGCGATGTTTTCTTCACTTTGATGTAAGTGCAAGCCATCCCTTTTTTATTTAATAAATTAAGGTTTTATGCTATGTGAGGCCTTTGTTTTTTATGTGCCTGTTGATGACCTATCGGGAGATATCTTACATCTGACAACCAGGCTGTGTGCAGTGGAACTCCCCTGTGACCACCATCCAGTATCATAGATCGTATCAGGCTTATATTTCATGTCCTTTTGGTAAGAGGCTACATATGATTTCGGTGGAGGTTTTATCTATACCACACTTTTCCAAGTTGATTTGTTGGCACCTGTGGGATCACTGGATTATGAACTCTTTCACATGTTGATGGACTTATACATGTTGTACATATGCCTAATCAGCATTTCTATTCACTTATATGTATTATTTAGCGCAATCTCATTTTTGGTCACATTGTTTTCTGTGTAGTATAACACTTTATGATTGCAGCTTTATTTCTTTGTCTCATTAATGAGCGCAATAACATTTTTTTCATATGTAAAGTGAAAGCTGTAGAGGGAATATTAAGATATTATCAGGAAAATGGGAGTGTATGACTTATTATTACAGTCTCTGCAAACATAATGTGGCTACGGTAAGAAAAATTCCAAAGACCCTTTCATCATGACTTTCTTCTTTCCTCCCCACTGTTTCACAGGTTGCTCAGTTTGTCCAGCAGCTGCCAGGCTGTACAGAACAAGCCTCTGTTTTCAGAGAAGAGGTATGAATAGACAAAATGCTGGTAGTTTTTGGTCTGTTTTTGATTCTTAGTTTACATTTCTATTTTATTTCCTGACTGTGGCATAGAAATAGTTCAAAGCACCATACATACACTTATAAAAAAATCTAGACGTGATCCACCCCACACTCCAAATCTTTGGGAATAATGTTTTGTTTGTCTCCATTGTCTCAATAATACAAAACAGGTCAATGTCATCAAGCTTTCTTTTATTTTTTCACAGCAAATAGATGGCGTGGCTTTTTTACTGCTTACTCGTAATGATTTGGTGAAGATTTTGGGGCTGAAGCTAGGTCCTGCTCTGAAGATTTACAACTCTATCCTTATGTTCAACAACCTAGAACAGAATTAATCTAAGAAGAAGAATTGTGAAAGAGACACACACTGCTTCAGGACTGTGAACTGTCTGATGATTTTAGGACAAAGGGTGAATGTTGGTCTACTTGCACTGCACCCAGGAAGTCGAGCACAGTCTGGGAGTTGAGTTGCATTCATCAGAGAATGTGCTTTATCTGCTCTGATGTTCCTGTGTCTGCATATTCGTTATGTAGTATAGGAGAGATCTAGATGTGAATTACATTTGGTATGATAAATCTGCTGCTGTGGTGCCTTACTGCTTCGGGTCCTGGCCATTCTCGCACCAGGAGTTTAAGGTGCAATGAAATTATTTTGTTTTTGCTCACAGAACAAGTAAATGGTTTTTGTTGTCAACTTTTCCTTGTCCTTATTTCAGTGTATACAGATCATTGAAGGGTAGTTGCACTTGGCCAGTTTTCAGCCACAAACTGCTTGTATTAATTTATCAGTGTATTGGAGAGAAGCAATGTAGTGTTGCACAATAGAAAAAAAATCTTTCATTTACTTTAAAGCTAAACTCCAGGTAAAGAGATGAGTACACAAGTGAATGCATATAATGTGAGCTGTTACAATTACCAAAGCATTTTTGTTCTTGTCATTCACTGTCAAGATCTACACAGCCCTGCCACACAGCCAGGAGGACCAAGAAGATTGCAGAGCTTTTTCTTTTACAGTTCAGGAAAAACACTTCAAACGCCACCCAAGCCTCTTCATTGGACCGTGAAGAGGCAGCAGACTGATGAGCTCAGCTCTCTGTGTTCACTCTGCTCTATGCTCCTACCAGCTTGTTTTTTTCAGCATTTTTGCATGTAAAAGATCTGACCAGTGTGTCCCTCCCTCTCTGAGTGCTGCTCTATTGCAAAGGAACCCTTTTACTGCCATCAATATAAGGTTGGGTTCACATATGAACATGCAGTGACTCACAGCAGGAGTCCGGTGCATCCCCGTTCCACATTTCAGGTCCGATTTCAGCCCAAATTTTGGGCTGCATTCGGACCTGAAACTTACCAAAAGACGCACAGAGCTCCTGTGCAAATCGCACCGAAGCTGCTGCGGAAATATATGAACAGGCTCCGTAGAGAGCCTGTCACGCTCTCCTGCTATTGTGAATTGTATGCAAGGAAGTGGCATATCAATTCACACTAGTGTGAACCCAGCCTAAGTGTGCATATTTGGGGGGTGGGCTGGTTAACATACACTCCTGGCTGTTACAAGGGTTACTAAAACTAGAGAGTGCAAAATCTGGTGTAAATCTACCAATCGGCTTCCATGTTTCTTTATCCAAGCTTAATTGCACAAGCTGAATTTAGAAGCTGATTGGCTACCATGCAGAGCTGCACCAGATTTTGTACTCTCCAGTTTTAGTAAATCAACCCCTTTTGTGTGCATCTTTGCCAAGATGATTTTCAGCTTCTTTTTTTTTGCACGTCAGACTCCACCATTAGAAACTGCGAGACTCGCTCACGGTTGAGTGGCTTCTTATGTCTCATCATTGGTTTCGCTTCATTTGTAAATTATCAAATATATATATATATATATATTTTATATATATATATATATCCCCCCCCCCCCCCCCCTCGTTCCCTTTGTCATAATGCAGGATGTGGGCTTAACCTGGCGATATCCTAAACTTCCTTTTACATAAAACCCGTTAACAAGAATATTCCATTTCATGTTCCATGTTGGTACCCATTCTTTTTTCTGTAGCATCCTGGGGCCGATGCCCATTCTTTCCAATGTTTGAGTCATGAATCCCCAGTCTACCCTGTCAAATGCCTTTTCCGCGTCAATTCACAGGAGTAGATCTTTCTGATGAGAAACAGGGCTCTCACCCCGTTGTCCCTTCCTTCCCTTTCGGGGACAACCCCCACCTGGTCTGGGTGGACCAGAGAGGACATATGCCGCTTCAGATGCTCTGCCAGCACTTTTGCAAACAACTTGGTGTCGGCATTAAGTAGTGATATGCCTAAACCCAGAACACAGCCTTACATCTTTCCCTTCTTTCGGGATTACTGTAATTGTAGCTTCCAGGGCACCCTTACTCATTTGATATTCTTTCCCTGGTCCGTTAAAGTATTGGCACAGTCTTGGTATCAATATATCTATGCATTTTTTGTAGTATAGTGTTGTAAACCCGTCGGGTCTCTGGCTTTTTCCCGGAGCTGATCCTGCCAATGCTTTGCTGATCTCATTCTCTGAGATGGGCCTGTCCAAAATCATACTCTCGTTTAGGCCAATGTTTGGGAGTTTGGCACAATCTAGCAACTTTGTTGTGTTTTCAGTTTTTTCCCCTACCCTCCATGTCTTCTGCTTCACCGAGTATAGCTCCTCATAATAAGTTCTAAAGGTTTCGGCAATGGCCTTGGTGGCATGTACCACCTCCCCCTTTTTATTACAGATTTTATCTATGTAGTTTCTTGTTTTCTTTCTCTGAACCAATTTTGCTAGATGTTTGCTAGGTTTATTACCCCACATATACCTCTCCTTTGCTATTCTATGAAAAAAGATTTTAGACTCTTGTTCCATGAGATCTTTAAGTTTGTTCCTTTTCCTAATAAGGTCTTGGTATAACTCCTCGTGCTCCCCCTGTGATTTATGTTCTTGTTCGATTTTGAAGATCTCATAGGTCAGCTTATTTTTCATGTTCCTATTTTTTTTCCTTTTGGCTCCTTCCGAGATCAGTATCCCTCTAATGAAGGCTTTGGGCCAGATTCAGGTAGATCAGAGCATCTTTGCTCTGGAGTAACGCATCTCATTTACGTTACGCTGCAGAAATTTTAGGAGCAAGTGCTGTTATTCATGAAGCACTTGCTCCTAAAGTTGCGGCAGCGCATCGCAAATGAGACAGCGGAATTCAAATTGGGCGGGTACGGGGCGTGTAGTATTCAAAGTACGCGCGATCCCGCGGCGAACGTACTGCGCATGCGTCGAGTGTCAATGCATCCCAGTGCGCATGCTCCAAGTTCTGTCAGTAAACGTCAATGACGTCACGTCCCCATTCATGAATGTTTTACGCAAACGACGCCATTTGGTTCTTTTCCGACGCGATGACGACGCCTATACCTAACATAGGATATTCCACTAGGGGGCTGCTTTATCTTTACGCCGCGTATCGCTTCCGGAAACGTCGTAAAGTCACTGCGTCGCGCCCGAAAACGATCGTGAATTTCCGACTCCCGCTGATTAACATATTTTTTCAGCGTTAATCAGCGGGAACGCCCCCGGCGCCATTTTTAAGTTGAAGTAACGATGCGATGGCGAAATTCAATTACGCCGATCGCATCGGAACTCCAACCCGGCGTTTCTTGTTTTCTGGTTATAGAAAACAGAAACGCCGGCTTAAAGTGACAGTTAGGCTGGCGGATCACTGGATCCGCCAGCCTAACTCTTCATGAATCTGGCCCTTTGTGTGCGTCTCATAGGATTGAGTTAGATACTCCCTCAGTTTCGTTTGTCATAAAATAATGGTTTAGTTCTTTTTTTATCCTTTCTAAGCTTTCTTCATCATGTATCAGATCTTCGTTCAGTCTCCAAGGGCTAAAAGTCCCTTGATTGCTAGGGATAGCCATTGTCATGCTCACGGGTGCGTGATCTGATAACGATGCGATTTCTATTCTTGAATCAACTATGTATTCCAGCAGACTGCGATCCACCATCATATAGTCGATCCTAGAGTATGTCTCATGTACAGGGGAGTAAAACGTGTAATCCGCCTGTTTTCCGTGTAATATTCTCCAGATGTCAACTACCTGACATCTGCATTTTTTATTTGTTTTTGAGTTGGGCGTTATTCTTCCCCTGTACACGTGACGTAGTGTCTATTCCCGGCTCCATACAAAAGTTAAAATCACCCAGCAAAATGATTTTACCTGCCTTGAAGTCCTGTAACTTGCCCAGTATCTCGCTGAAGTATTTGAGTGGATGACTATTGGATGCATATATATTCGCCAGGGTGCATACCATTTCCCCTATTCTCTCCTTTAGGAAAATAAATCTGCCATCCACGTCCATCATCCTGTCATTTAGTGTAAACTGGACCCCTTTCGCAAAGCCAATGGCCACTCCCGAGCTCGTTTTGAGACCGTGTCCCCGTAGTACAACAACGGAAAATCGGGGGATTACAACTTGACATTGGATTCGAGGGTCAAGTGGGTTTCCTGCAGGCAAACGACATCTGTTTTATACCGACTAAGTTCTCTTAGTATCATATGCCTCTTAGTGGGGATATTCAGACCTCTAACAGTAGGTCATGAATTTAATTGCTGTCATCTTTCTCTCTCGTTTCTTTTTTTTTTATTAAAGCAACTCTGTGAGGTAGCCCCCTTCCCCCCCCTCACCACCCTCGACCCCAACCCATCCCCCTCGCCTCTCTCCTCCCCTTTGGCCCTCTGCTGGCCTCAGAACCATCTGTGGACACGCCGGCCACCTTCTCCACTGGTTCTTCCATCCTGAAGTGGGACTCTGGGGGTGCCACCCCCCACCCCCCCAGTCAGTCAGGGAAGTGGAGGTAGGCCGGGCCCCCCGCAGGCAAGCAGGGCCACTGAGCTCTATGCCTAAATACCTCCTCCCCCTCCAGCACAAAAACCAAGAATGCACAGATCATCAAGGGAACACAGTGATTGGTGGGAGAAGCAAAGAATAAAGTGGGGGAGCATCTCACCGGCCCCCCCTCTTTCCCTTTGGACCTTCTCATGCCCATCCTGGTAACTCTGGGACCTGTATGTCTATGTCTAGTTTGTTACAGAACCCTGGTAGATCTTTTGGGAACCTTAATCTCACTGATCTCCCCTCTTTTATGCCTATTAGGCAGGCTGGGTACTCCCAGTTATACTTTATGTTCTGTCCTCTCATCCTCTCCAAAAGTGGTTTCAAAAGCTGCCGTGTGGTAAGTGTCTCTGGGGCCAAATCTGTAAATATTTGTAATTCAAATCCCTCAAATTCTATAGGCGGTTTTCCCTTTAATTTCCTCCAGATTTCTGCTTTGTCCTCATAATACCGAAACCTTACTATTACATCTCGCGGCCGATTAGCTTCCGCATTATTAGGTTTTCCTATCCGATTGCACTCTCTCGATCTTTAAGGGTTCCTCTGGGTTTTTGTCAAACGGAGGGATGAAAATTTGATTCATTAGGCTCCCCCCGGCTTTCTTTTCGTCCTACAGGTCGGCCTGCACGAAATTCGTATGGCACGATGCCCGCCCGAGCTTAAGCTATGCCAAGTTCACGGTCCCTGTATCCATAAATACAACCTGGCTTGTGGCCTCACTTGAATCGTCGACTGGGTAGCTAACGGGGAACAAAAGAATTGGGTGAGGCTGGAACAGGCATTCTCCCCCTTCCCTTATCCTATTTACCATGGGTTTCGCAAAGGCAACACACCACGTGACTGCAAAGTACACCCTCTCATACTCCCCTCCTTGCAAGCCTTCCGGGAGGCCTGCACCAAGCACAAACTATCGGACCGACACGGCCCCATGACCCCCCTTAGACTAAACCCTGACTTCCCACCGAGCATGCACCCCACCTTCCTGTCTGACAGCTGGCCCCACACAACCGTAAGGGTGGGACAATTCTTTCTGCGGGGTAGACTCATGCTACAACCAGAACTAGCCGCCTACACTGACAGACGAATTCCCATTTTGGACTTACTTACAAATTCGACACTTTCTGGACAGGACAGCCCCGAGCTCCCGCTGGTCTAGGCCTTGCTCCCCTTTCGAAAGCCTATGCTCAAAAAGGGAACCACAGAGACACCTCATCTCAACGATCTACAGTCTATTATGTTCTTCACACTCCTCCAAACTTCACTGGGCTAACCAACAGTGGGAACGGGACCTCGCACTGAACCTCATGGAAGAGGAATGGGAAACCGTCTACAGGCTGGCCCACAAAGGTTCAGTCAATGTTCAAACACAGGAAAACACTTACAAGCTCCTCTCCAGATGGTACAAAACCCTGCTCAAACTGCACATAATTATTCCTGCTCTCCCAAGGGTTTGCTGGAGGTGCCATCTGGAGACTGGCTCTTTCTTCCACATTTGGTGGACCTGTCCCAAACTCCAACCCTATTGGGTGGAGGTCCATAGACTCATTATAAAAATCACAACTGACAACTTAGAATTCATGCCGGCCCAGTTTCTTCTCCACCATGCCCAGGCTCTCCCGAGGGGCTACTGCCACTCCCTGGCCATGCACATGGTAAATGCTCCACGGATGTGCATCCCGCTTAAATGGCTCTCCCCATACCCCCCATCTCTGGCTGACTGGTTCGCTCGCCTCCAAAAAACTATGGAGATGGAGGAACTCATCCACCAATCTAATGATAACCCTGCAAAGTTCACCGAAACTTGGGCCTGTTGGATCCATTTCACCAAAACAGACGACTACAAAAATATCAGACCCTGACGACTATGACCAGATTTCCTCATCTCCCACTACCTTACCGAGCTGTGGCAGTCTGTCTGTCCCCTCCCCCTCTCCAACCTGGACCCCCTATCCCTCCCCTTCCTTCTCCAATAATCTACAGGACACAGTTGAAGGCCCTATACTGTCGGACATCACCACTCTGACCGATAGACAGACACTAGGGCAGGGATCCTCAAACTACGGCCCTCCAGCTGTTGAGGAACTACACATCCCATGAGGCATTGTAAAACGCTGGCATTCACAGACATGACTAGGCATGATGGGAATTGCAGTTCCTGAACAACTGGAGGGCCATAGTTTGAAGACCCATGCGCTAGGGAGACCGGCTTAGGGACTAACTGAGATGATAGCACATCACTCGTATCCTGTATCTCACAGTTGTCCGTGCGACAACTGAGAGTCGGTAACTCGCTCAGGTAAAGCTCTACTTATACTATGTTGCATTAAGATGAGCGACACTGGTGCTACCCCAGGTGTCCTACCCAGGATGCCCCGCTCCCAATGTTTAATTCTTTTACTGGCTGTTTCTTTGCTATTTACTGCAATTATTACTGCCTATGGCAAATGCACAGCAGCTTCCAGATACCCTGTTTACTTGTTTCTTTCTGTCATGTGTAAACTGAGGCGGCTGCGTCCGCATTTAATTTCCACTGTCGGCCACTGTACAATGCTATGATATTTGTCCCTGTTGTAAACCTTAATAAACACTTTTGAAAAAAAGAAAAAGAAAATTTCATTCATTGTTTTTCTCAGGTCTTCTCCTTTTTCCTCAGGAATCGATCTAATTCTCAAATTTTGTCTGCGATTCCTGGTCTTCCAACTTATACAAGATGTTTCTCTGTTCAAGTTGCATCAGTCTCACTTGTTCTCTTAAATTATTTGTCTCCTGGTCTTGTTTCTCTGACCTCTCTTCTATCGCCTCTACTCTTTTTTTTTTTTTTTTTCTTTCAATCGTTTTTATTAAATTTTTAAAAATATTAAGTCATATATGTTACAAAGCATTGTCATAGTATAAGTATATAATGTAACAATAAATAGCGTAAGAAGTACGTGACATTCATAAATTCTGATAGATCAAGTAGTCGTATATAAGTAGTAAAACATGGAAAGTATGTAAACAAAGCATAAATTAGATAATTAACTTATCATGTAGAGAAATATCAGTATTAGAAATGGTCAGAGTATAATGTTATAATGTTAGCAAAGTAAACTCATTTAAAAGAAATCTAATCTAAAGAACACGTGAGAAATCAGTATCATCCGGCTACAAAGTATCATGTAATAAACCAGGACGTAGAGAAATGTTGAAAAGGGTTCAGTCGAGAGCTACCATACCCCAAGTTCATACCAGTTTTTCCATGGGGCCCAGGAAACATCATTTTTGTAAAGATTATTCATTGAAATGGCCATCATACGTTCATACGTGAAGTGGACATTGGTCAAATCAATGGCTTCAATAGTAGAGGGAGGACAAGAGTCCTTCCATTTTCTAGTGATTGAGAGCCTTGCGGCCAGAAGTAAATGGTTGATAGAATTCCTGAGAACAGCAGGAATGTCATCAATACCCAAGGACAGTAAAGCTAAATCAGGGTTGGGATCTATCCATGAACCAGTTAAAGCCGAAATTATACCAAATATTTCTGTCCAATATTTAGTAAGCATGGGACAGCTCCATAAAATATGGAGCAAGTCCCCTTTCTTTCCGCACAGTCTCCAGCATTGGTTAGATTGCTGATGACTAAATTTAGATAGTACATCTGGAGTATAATACCACCTCAGAGTGATCTTTACTGAGAGTTCCCATAGTGATGCACATTTAGAGGTTGATTGGTTTATTTTACAAGCCATGTGCCATTGGTAATCAGTGTAAGAACACTCCAAGTCTTTTTCCCATTGTAGATGTGATGGGGTTTTTGAAAATATTCTTTTGTCCTGAAGTAGGTTGTAAAAAAAGGTAATACCTTTTCTCTTTGGTTCAGTACTAGTAGAGAGAAAGGTCCAGACTGATTTATGTAGGCAAACGTTTTTGGTATTCAATTTACATAAACGTTTTGCTATTTGTCTATAATGAGCATTACAATGTTGGGGTATATTAAACTCAGACTGGATGGTTTGGAATGGTTTAATCGTGCCTTTATCATAAAGGTCACAAATAGATTCCACGCCTTGTTCGCTCCAAAGACTAAGGGCCAGATTCTCAGAGGCGTTACGACGGAGTATCTCAGGTGGCCTTTACGTTGTTTTTTCATTTGCATATGCAAATGAAGTAGTACGCCGATTCTCGATCGCTTTTACGCCGCCCCGTTGTCGCGTACGTCGTTTTCGTTCGCGTAAGGTTACCCCAGCTTCTATGTGGAGTAACCTTACGAGGTCCCGTCGGATGCCGTCGTGTCCCGTCGGATTTGCCATGTTAAGTATGGCCTCGGGACCGCGTCGCGTTGTGCGTCGTTTACGTCGTTTGCGTACGTCGATTCTCAATGGGGCTGGCGTACGCTGCGATTACGTCGTTTACATTGAGAAAATGTGACGTCCTTTGGAGCATGCGCACTGGGCTTTTTCCCTGGCCGGCGCATGCGCAGTTCGTTCGACGCGGGGGCGCGCTTAATTTAAATACAAGCCGCCCCATTTGAATTGCGCGGGTTTACGCTTGGCGATTTACGAGACGCCAACGCAAACTACGGAGCAAGTGCTTTGAGAATAAAGCACTTGCTCTAGTACGCAGCGGCGGCGTAGTGTAAATAGCTTGCGCTACGCCGCCGAATATATATGAGAATCTGGCCCTAAGTGATGAGTGATACATTATAAGATGCAGTGTTTTAAAGGGAATGTCTACCGTTATTGTTGTATCAGGAGAGGTCACAGAATTCAAAATCTTAAGCCATGTAGAAATGGATACTTTCATTGTGGGAGGTAAGTGCGAGGGAAGTTTAATTCCCATATGTGCACCAAAAAGCCATAGGTTGGTCGGTAGTTTATTACAATAGGAGGATTCAATTAGACCCCAATTTGTCGTTGGGGAGGGTTGGAACCATTCTCTCATTTGAGACAATATTGAGGCATAGAAATAGTCTTGAAAATCGACATAACCCACTCCTCCCCACATTCTATTTTTAATCAATTTATAATGGGCGCATCTAGATTTTTTCCCTTTCCAGATATAGTTAGAAAGGATTGATTGTAAGGATTTAAAGAAATACACAGGGACTGGAATAGGCAAACTTCTAAATAAGTATAGGACTTGAGGCAAGTGGATCATTTTAAAAGCAGATAATCTGCCCCACCAAGAAAATTCGTGTTTTCCTAAATCTTTCAGATCTGATTGTAGTTTATTTTTAAGAGGAATATAATTATGTGTAAATAAGGATTTAGTGGATCTAGTCAAATGAATTCCAAGGTACGGGATGCTAGTGTCTGCCCAAGTATAAGGGAATTGGTGTTGGAGGAGATTGTTTGTTTGTTTGTCACTGCGTCAATTCCAAGATCTAGAGCAGCCTTTCTCAACCTTTTTACTGCTGGGGAACCCTAAAAATAATTTTCAGGTCTCGGGGGAACCCCTGATAAAACCTATTCATTGGGGGTCAGTGCAGGGCCGGAGTGGGACTCATTTTTGGCCCTGGAGTTTCATGCCTTAGACCAGCCCACTTTAGTTCATGACTATTAAAATAATGTAATTAAAACATGTTTGGGAGCCCAGCCTCTCCGCTCTTGAATACAAATGGTGACCAAGAGCTGTCGGTGACACCTCAGTGGTTTGGACTAAGAGCATGCAGTAAGAGCGCTCTCAGCACAGAATAAAGGAGTCGTTTGGTGCATATATACAGTATGTACAACTGGCATTACGGCCCACCCGCAAAGTCAGTTTCGGACGAAACGTCAGGGCTGCTACTCGTCGCGATACCCGGAAGTGATGAGCGGGCGTTTGTGAGGCTTACCCAAGAGTGTGTTCCATGGATGAACGGCTGGTGGTAATTTTACCTTATCAATACGTTGGCATCGCACTTTTTAGCCTGCTTTATTTTTATTTAAGTACGTGCATTGTATGAGGGGGGTCTGTGGGAATACCTTATGAAATAAACAAATAGTATTATGCTATGGAGCATTTTTTGATGTTATCATTTTGGTTTGGGACATGATCCTGAGGTGCACCCAGACTCACAGACTGCATTTTAAGATTCCAAAGAAGGAGAGAGTGCTATTTGATGTTGTAAAAGGTCTGCTTCACTTATCTTTCTGGTAAGCGTATCCCCATGAGGGGTCATTTGATGTCACGTGGTGTCATATTGGTGGTATGATAAGAAGATTCTTCCATCCTGGTCATCTACAGAGCACATCTTTTTACTTTTCATGAACTCTCCCTTTTTTCCAGCTTGGCATGATTTGTTTGCTTTTAAGAGTGCTATCTCACAAGGAATTATCACTTTCTCCAGTGCGAGAATTCTAAGCGCTGCTACAATTGATATTTGGACTAGATTCGGGTTCTTTTTTTGCATATATAATTTTAATTTAAGTGGCTGCTATCCAACTTTGTAATTTTGTGATCATTCATACACTATTACATATAACACTGTCTATTGTACTATTTTTATGCTTCAACCTAAGCTCTGGGTGGTGTTTAGAAAGGAGGGCTAATTTTAGCATCATTTTTTATATGGCTGAATATACCACTTGGGAAATCAGATCAACAGGTATTTTTCTGTGCTTGCCGCGCTTTCTTATAAAGACAAAACATAGGGAAAGGTGTATACTGCAGAGATGAACTGTACATATATATTTTTTTCTTTGCCCAGACATATACTGTACATTAAAGTCCTCCTGCAGTCCAGTCGGCCGTGTACCATAACCGCGCGGTACAGGAGATTCAGGTTCCTGTTCCCGGCCGGACTGACAGGAAGTGCACACACTTCTGAACTTGAAAAGTCACTTTTTTATTTTTTTTTGCTTGGGGCCCCCAAATGTCTTCAAACGACCCTACCTAGGGTTATAGCAACAGAGAAACACGCAAAAATTAATGTGTATTATGCTAACATTGTGGAACTGAGTGGGGATTTGTGTTGGGGGATTGTCGAGCAGCATTTCACTACTAAGTGGAGAAGCTTGGATAGCAGATCAGCTAGCAGTGTGCGTATAGATACACCAGTGGGCAAATCAATTTCTGAACATGGTTAGGGCTCTTTCATATGGGTGGCAGTGCCTACCACCCTCTAAAAAGCATTTTGTAGTGGATCACTTTTCAGAGAGCAGTATAGCAGTGGCTGCCAGGCATTCAGGAGGTGGCCCTGCCTGTTTTTTTACCTGTAGACAGATACATGTACACTTCTCAGCCTGTAGTTGACATTGTGCCATTGTTATGGGGAAGAGGAATCTATAAAGGGAAATGTGCACCTTAGAAGCTCCCTTAGCCCTCTATGGGATGGTAGGCATCTGATTCAATGCTGAGTTCTTTTGAGAGTTAAGGTGGCCAACATAAAAGCCCTTAAATAGGGGGTCCCACATCATTTGGGTGCATTTCAAGCGAGTGGCAGGTTAGGGAGATGAACCCACTGGAATAAGGATAGTGCTTAGTATACAGAAAGGTTCCTGATAAGAATGGACCATGTGAGGGACACTGTCTGGTGTTGCAGAACACTTTTGAAATCTCTTGAGCAGTGTGTAAAGTGTGAATTATCTTGTTCCACTGACCCTTCAGCCATCCTCGAGTGACATCTGTGTCAACCTATTACAGTGGCTTACTGTATTGCAGGGGTCGTATCTAGAGCATTTGGCACCCGGGGTGGATCCTATATCTGGCACCCCCCACCTATGTAAAAACACCCCACTGTGCCCCCTCCATCTTAAATATCTATTTGTCACTACTGTGTACCTCCACAACTGCACCTGGACCCCTTTACATTGCACAGCACCCTGCACCTCTGGTCCCCTTTACATTACATAGAACCTCGCACCTCTGGGCCCCTTTACATTACACAGCACCCTGCACCTCTGGGCCCCTTTGCATTACACAGCACCCTGCACCTCTGGGCCCCTTTACTTTACACAGCACCCTGCACCTCTGGGCCCCTTTACATTACACAGCACCCTGCACCTCTGGGCCCTTTAAATTACATAGCACCCTGCACCTCTGGGCCATTTTACACAACACCCTGCACCTCTGGACTCCATTACATTACATAGCACCCTGCACCTCTGGACCCCTTTATATTGAACATCCCCCTGCACCTCTGGGCTCCTTTACATTAGACAGCACCCTGCATCATTAGACCCCTTTACATTAGACAGCACCCTGCATCATTAGACCCCTTTACATTAGACAGCACGCTGCATCACTAGACCCCTTTACATTAGACAGCACCCTGCATCACTAGACCCCTTTACATTAGACAGCACCCTGCATCACTAGACCCCTTTACATTACACAGCACCCTGCATCACTGGACCCCTTTACATTACACAGCACCCTGCATCATTGGACCCCTTTACATTACATAGTCCCCTGCACCCCTTTACATTACACAGCACCTTGCATCACTGGACCCTTTACATTAGACAGCACCCTGCACCTCTAGACTCCTTTACATTACACAGCGCCCTGCACCTCTGGATCCCTTTACATTACACAGCACCCTGCTCTTCTGGACCCCTTTAAAGGGATCCAGAGGTGCAGTGTAATGTAAAGGGGTCCAGAAGAGCAGGGTGTTGTGTAATATAAAGGGGTCCAGAGGTGCAGGGTGATGTGCAATGTAAAGGGGTCCAGAGTGCTGTGTAATGTAAAGGGGTCCAGAGGTGAAGTGTAATGTACATTACACAACACCCTGCACCTCTGGACCCCTTTACATTACAAAACACCCTGCATCACTGGACCCCTTTACATTACACAGCACCCTGCACCTCTGGACCCCTTTACATTACACAGCATCCTGCACCTCTGGACCCCATTACATTACACATCACCTCTGGACCCCTTTACATTACACAGCACCCTGCATTACTGGACCCCTTTACATTACAAAGCACCCTGCACATAGGCACCCCTTTACATTACACAGCACCCTGCACCTCTGGACCCCGTTACATTACACAGCACCCTGCACCTCTGGGCACCTTTGCATTACACAGCATCCTGCACCTCCGGACCTCCTGCATGTTACACAGACCCCCGTTAAGTGCAGCCCCACTTCAATGCAGCCCATGTTTAGTGCAGCCCCCTACTTCAGTGAAGCCCCCCACTTCAATGCAGCCCTTGTTCAGTGTAGCCCCCCCTTCCGTGCAGCACCCCTTCAATGCAATGCAGCCTTCGTTCAGTGCAGCCCCCCCACTTCAGTGCAACCCCCCCACTTCAGTGTATCCCTCGTTTAGTGCAGACAGCCCCCCTTCAGTGTAGCCCCCTAGTCCCCCTTCTGTGCAGCGCCCCTCTTCAGTGCACCCCCCTTCAGTACCTCTGATCAGCAGGGTGTCCCGTCAATATGTGTGCACCGTCGGATAGTCGGATAGTCGGATAGTGCCCGGCGGCACATGCACAGCAAATCGCCTCCCCCTGTTTTACACATCAACAGCGAGGAGGGGGAGGCGGCTTCACTCTTCTGCTCGGCCAGGCTGTGCCTGTCACCCGGGATCGCACAGGCAGCCCGCGGCCGCGAGAGGTGGGGATTGTAAGTGCAGCGGTGAGCGGTGTCACCCCCGCACCCGCCCCCCGCGCCGCCGATTCGCCACAGCGCCGCAATTGCAATAGAACAGCTTGCAGTGAGTCTGCTTCGGCGGGGTGGCATACAGTTTCTAATGTGACTGCGCTGAATGTCTGACACACTACTGGCCCGAAAAAAAAAAAAACACACTACCGGCCCTCAACCCGACCAGCCCACCGGGAATTTTCCCGGTTCTCCCGATGGGCCACTCCGGGCCTGGGTCAGTGAGAACAATGCCCTTTTTTACAGTAGTGGTAAGAATGCCCCCCTTACAGAGAACTATGAAGATCATTGGTGTAATACCACTGGCTCCTCCAAGTGAAATTGGCTCAGAACTATGTAGGCACCATCAAACAGAAGGTAAATCAGCCACAGCTCAAGGAACCCCTAGTCACCTCTGGAGGAACCCTAGGGTTCCACGGAACCCTGGTTGAGAATGGCTGATCTAGAGCATACGATTTGCTTTCATTAATCTTATAAAATGATACTTTACCAAACCAAGACAATAATTTTTGGACTTCAAGTAGGGAGGATGAGGGAGAAGTTAACATTAAAATTATGTCGTCGGCAAACAAACTAATTTTGTGGGTATCGGATCCTATAGTGATGCCTTCTATTTTAGAATTAGATCTAATATGTTCCGCTAGACGCAGGGATCTCCAAACTACGGCCCTCCAGCTGCTGCAGAACTACACTTCCCATGAGGCATTGTAAAACTCTGACATTCACAGACATGACTAGGCATGATGGGAATTGTAGTTCCTGAACACCTGGAGGGCCATAGTTTGGAGACCCCTGCTAGAGGTTCAATCATTAAATTAAATATTAAGGGGGACAATGGGCATCCTTGTCTGGTGCCGTTGGTGATACGAAAGGGTTTCGATAAAAGGTTGGAATTCAAAACTCGTGCTGTGGGGTTGGAATAGAGGGCAAGTACGGCTTTAGGAATATGACCCTCAAAGACAAATTTTTTAAGAGTGAGTGACAAATAGGACCAGTTAACCCTATCAAACGCCTTCTCTGCATCTAATGAAAGGAGCAGAGAAGGCGTTCCGTTTATGCCAACATTGTGGATAACATCAATTAATCGTCTGGTTGCGTCAGACGTTTGACGACCCCTGGTGAAGCCAGTTTGGTCCATGTTTATTAGTTTGGGAAGTATGTCGACTATTCTATTGGCTATAATCTTTGAGTAGATTTTCAAGTCTGCATTCAATAAGGAAATAGGATGAAAATTTGGGGGAGAAGTAGGGTCCTTGCCAGGTTTAGGGAGAGTAATAATGAGTGCAGATAGCATTTCATCAGGAAAGGAAGAGAAAGAAGCAGCAGCATTATATAATTCTTTCATATGTGGTACAAGCTGTTTATGGAATATTTTAAAGTATTCATTCGAATATCCGTCTGGACCAGGGGCTTTGGCCTTGGGAAGAGAGTTAATGGCGCTTATAATTTCAACGTCAGAAAAACAAGAATTTAACTGTTTAAGTTGGTCATCAGATAATTTGGGTAAATTAACATGGGAAAGAAAATCTAGGATTTCTTTAGTTGATGGCTGGTGAGTATCACTATCCTCATTAAGGTTGTATAGTTTACCATAATATGAGCTAAAGGCATCAGCTATGGATTGAGGGTTAATTATCTTATCTTGAGAAACAGGGTCATAAATGTATGATATCTTAGTTTTTCGTCTATGACCCTTTATACGGTTTGCCATAACTTTCCCTGCTTTGTTATTAGTAACATAGGAGTTTGCCTTCAACTTTCTAAGTTTATGGTCATGAAATTCTAGAAGTAGAGCACGTAAATCATGTCTGAGTCTGAAGATCTGGGATTTGAGAGATGTTGACGGGTTAGACTTATTTTCTTGATCTATGATATTCAATTTTTTGGTAAGTTCCTCTATGTTTGCTTCCCTTTTCTTTTTTGCTTGAGAACCAAGTTGTATAAATAGTCCCCGTATGTAAGCTTTATGGGCGTTCCACACTACCACCTGGTCGGACACCGATCCCAAGTTGTCCGAAAAAAATTCAGTCAATTTTTAAAAGATATATTCAATGTTATCAGGTTGTTGTAAAAGATAATTATTTATACGCCATAAATAAGATCTATGATTAGAATTAGCATTTTTTATTTTTAAACTAATAGGGGCGTGGTCCGACCAAGTGGCAGTATGAATGCGAGCATCCAGTACATTTTGTAGCAACCATTTATCAGATAAAAATAAATCAATTCTGGAGTAAGTGTTATGACGTGGAGAATGGAATGTATAGTCCTTTTCAGTCGCGTTACAACACCTCCAGATATCATACAAATCATTTTCAAAAAGAAACGGTGACAAGGGGGAAGAAAATCTCTTAGCATTGGAGGATGAGTCCATGACAATGTCTGGTACTAAGTTGAAATCCCCACAAATTAGGAGAAGACCCTTCTGAAGTTCTCTTATTTTGTTTAGAGTAGACTTATGGAATTTCATTTGTCTAACATTTGGCGCATATATATTTACCAGCGTATATAGAACATTGTCCAACGTGCATACTAAAATCAGAAACCTGCCTTCAGGATCCGAGTAACAGTCCAGAAGAGTAAAGGCTAGGGTGTCACGTATGGCAATACATACTCCTCTTTGTTTGCGAGTATAGTTCGCTTTGAAAATATGGGGGTAAGATCTATGTTGGCATATCGGAGCATTATCTCTGAGAAAGTGAGTCTCCTGTATGCATAGAATGTCACAATTAGAAGACAATGCCAATTTCCACAATGATGCTCTTTTAGCAGGGTGGTTTAAGCCATTGCCATTGATGGATAGAAAATTAATAGACATTTCTAGATATTGTGGACACCGATTTTTATACAATACTTACAAGGTATTATGACTCTCGGTACTAGAACAGTAGATGAAATATATAGAAGGTCTCTGGGTTATAGACAACCGAGAGAAAGATATTTATAAGAGACTTTGTAACAACTTTAAGAATAAAAGTAAAAATTTAAAAATAAAAATGAAAATAAAAATAAACCTAAACAAAAAGTAAAACAAATAAAATAGACAAAACAAAACAAACAAAATAAACAAACAAAAATCTGTTCTAATACTTATAAACCAAAGCAATTATTTGCTTGCGAATGAATAGAAGGAATATGTTATTATCCCACCTTCGTGGAACAATAAGAGCCAATATGAACCAAGCAATAAACAAAAAGAAAGAGAAAAAAAAAAAAAAAAACTAATAGTCGGGTGTATTACTAAGCCGACTAACGGGGGTGTAAAGTTCAAGTAAGAAGAAAAAACAAACACAGCATATCAGATACCAGGGGTATAAGCCGATAACAGTAAATTGAAAGAATATAAATCAAAGGAAGATAAATAATATTTCAACGTGGATCAGCGTCTTTTTGGCGGGCGGTAATCATATCGTGTTTGATTACCGAAGTGCGGTTTTCCCATCAGTTTGTTGTCATCAGGAGAGATATCTGGAATTATACCCCATGAATGAAGAAGCTGCAGGCCGTCCTGGGGGTTCGACACCACAGTAGTAGTCCCATTATTGGTGATGATCAGCGTTGCAGGGTGTTTCCATTTGTATTGAATATTGTGATTGTTCAAGGCTTTAGTAGTAGTCTTTAGTTGTCTCCTCAAATTCAGGGTATATTGCAAAAGATCTGAGTAAAGATGTATTTCTGCATATGGATCAGGTAGTGATGACAAGATTCTAGCTTTGGTTAATAGCTTTTCCTTCGTAGGAAAAAAATGTATTTTCATCAAGACATCTCTGGGAATAGCAGCGTCTAGATGTTTGGGTTTTGGTATGCGGTGAATGCGATCTATCATGCGTTCGATTTGGGATGATTCCGGCAATAGGTTAGCAATCAGATCGTCCGCATATTTCGGTAAATCTTTCGGGGTTACAGATTCGGGGACCCCCCTCAATTTAACATTGTTCCTTCTGGAACGATCCTCGAGGTCTGCGAGCTTGGTTTTGATCTTTACATTGTCATCTGACAATTCTTTATATGCGTCAATAATATCATGCACAGTATCAGATTGATCGTCCATTTTGTTTTCAATTACATGGATCCTGTCCCCCATTCCTTTCATCTCGTTTGAAAAATTGTTCATCGTAAGTGAAAAGTTAGACATAAGCGACGTTTGTAGAGATATAAGCATTTCTTTCATCGTCGTGTCTAATACTGGTTGTCCTGATGTAGGGTAATTGACAATTGATGATGCAGCAAAGGGGCCTACCTGAACCTGAGGTAACATTGCCATTCCAGAGTTTAGAAGCTGCATTTCAGTGTCAATCCTCCTCTTAGATTTCACCAGGCTTTGTGTAGAGGGGCTATGTGAGGAGAAGTTTACATTCTGTGATGTACTTTGTTCAGCTCCCCAGGAGTCTTGGCCATCATCTGGGAGATCCGTGTATGACCATTTTGATTTTTCCTCACAGCTGAGACCAGCATATCTGCGACGTCAGAGGCTTTATCAGCTTGTTTTTGGTCCTTTCTCTTTCGTTGTGACATCGGGAACGATCCCCGCGGAATTAGTGAGGTATTTATTGTTCGATGTCGTCTTTGAATTCGATCGTTTTACCGTTAATCCCCGGTTTTCTGACAGAGCTCAGCGATCAAGCAGCCATCCCGATCGTGTGCAAGCCACGCCCCCTCCTATCGCCTCTACTCTTGACAGAAGGAGGTCTAGGTCCGTTCTTAATGTATGGATTTCACTTTTGATGGCCTTTTTTAAGTTGCATTAACATCTCGGACGTTTCCCCTTTTGTTGGGAGTTGTGCTTCCGCTCTTTCCTCTCTTTGCTCTTCCGTTCTGCTAAACTCTAATGCACTTTCCATAGTAGCTTCCATAGCATTTTCTTCCCTAGATTCATCCAGTGTTTGCGCTGGGTTTTTGGTTGTGGTGTTTTTTTTTATCAACCTTATTTTCCTTGTTGTTGTTTTAGTAGGCCAGGACTTTTTTAAACTTATGTCTTGCGTCAGATGTATGGAGCTCCCTAAGGCACTATTATTGAGGGTTTTTGGGGCCGAGCCCTTTGTGGTTTTGGTCGTTCTGCTGGTCATGTTTTTTTACCGCTCTTATTCGCTTCCCCAGTTTGCAGTCTTAACAGAACTTCTGTCTTAGCTGTTTGACCTAAATGCTTGAGATTAACCAGGGGGGCTCCTTTATAACCCAAGCACCTCCTCCCCTTATCAAACTAGTTAGTGGCTTCTGTACCATATGCCACCTAGTTACCCAGTTCCGAGAGTTACTATGACGTCTAGGCCTGCCTGGCTATCCTTTAGTGTACACCCACTGTAAGAATATATGTGGTCTGTTCAACCCAGTGCTTTTTTTTTTTTAGAAAAGTGGTGCACATATAGGCTAGCGGCTTGTGTTTTAGTAGTTTATATACTTTTAGCGACGCTGCAAAGTCTCTACCTTGGTCCTGCTAGTAGATTTGAAAATTCACACACCCGCTCACCCTATGTTTATAGCACAACTTTCCCACTTCATGCATCTGCCAAACTTACTGTCCCCATAGTCTGTTCTAGCATCCATACATTGTGCCTCTACATTCAATGAAAATGTAACTGTTTTGGATACAATTTGACCAGGAATTTGGCCTTTCTGAAAAAAGGACCTCAGGGATTTAAGCAGTTTTTCCTCTCCTGTCCGTGTGGTGCAGAGACTTGGGTGGGTCCAGTTCACATATTTAACCAGTATTACCAAACAGAGTGTCCTGTGCCTGTATGCCCCAACTGTTTTCTAAGAGATATCGCTATACACAGTTCATCTTGCAGGCATCAGACCATACATTTAAAACTCAGCTTAGCTGGATGAATTCCTTGTCAGAACATACGAGGTAATGATCAGTTAGTGACAACAATTATTTACATGCGAGGTACCCAGATCCTGTATACAGCCAGCTTCTTGCTATGTTATAACATTATACACAGTACATCATACAGACATCCAATCTTCATATTTAAATCTCAACTTGACTGCATGTTTTCCTTATCAAAGCTGTGATTAGTTGGGTACCTCCCAGTTTCTGTTCCTCAATATATCCAGCTGACCACAGGTCTCCAGGTTACTCATGTGTCACTGTGGGTAGGGGGGGGGAAGTTCGCTCTCCTAACAGCTTACAGAAGCCTCTCTTCACTCCTCGCTCCCTTTCACTGTGCAGCTTGTACTGCTGTGCCGTCTCCCTGGAGGTCACATATCCCTCGGAGCTTCGGACAGGTATCGGGGGATGGAGGGGGGCGGCCTGACTCAGGCCCCTGCAACCACTCACTGGCTTCCGAGCCTCCTCCAACGAGGGTGCTTGACGGACCCAGAGACCTGCGGATGTTCCTTGCGGAGGGTGTCGGTAGGGACGCTAGACACGGCCTTCACGGTGTGACCCGTGTCTCACATGCTGCAGGTCCATCGCAGCCGCTCGGCGTCTCCTGCGAAGCCCGGCCAGCTGACAGCCGTCGCTCCCTCCGTGAGCGATGTCACATCACGTCCTCACGCGACTTTCAGCTTTCTGATGAAAGCAAATGCTGGCTGCATATACAGTAACACCTCCGCTTTCTGGTGTCCCTTTTTCTGGCCACTGTGGACACAGAAGAATCTAATGGAGCACAATCTGCCCTTCATTCGCTCTAATGGAGGACAGGTGAGACATTAGGTGTCTAAAATTGTCAAGAAGTAAACATGATACTGGGACTTTTTCCGCTTCTCAGACGAACACCACCAATATACATAGCTTAGCTTTAATGAGTGTCAAGGGCTTCAGCTTTAAACCTGACGCCCATGAGGCTTGATGAAAAAGGATGCACCTTACCCCCTAGATGGAACTTCCCTCTTGACTATCATTCTCCACCCCACCCCCCTCCTTTTTATTTAGTATTTTTATTTTCTCTTTGTCCTCCACTTTTCTATTATACCGTATTTATCAGTGTATAACACGCGCCCTAACTTTAAGAGGGAAGTTTCAGGAAAAAACTTTCCACAGCCCCCTGCATATAACACGCAGGCACAGTTTACCCTCTATTTTCAGGGTAAAAAAGTGAGCGTTATACGCCAATAAATACAGTAATTAAAGAAAAATTGGTATGTCTTGACCCTAATGGGACACCCCACATTAAACTTCCCCATGCCCTAATAATTGTTCTTCAAGAACATAGGCATCCCTCCCTATGGCAGTGCGGGCGATTGTGTAACCTGCCTAAGAGGAACCTTAGACGTCTGTATGATATGTACTGGGACTGCCCGATTTTTATTTATGGATTTATCCTTTGGTAATTACCTGATGCGACCCTATCGTGGAGCGGATGCATCTAGATACTGCCCGCCTACATGTTATTTTGTACTGACAACTTATTCTGTGAAGTTATCTTTTCATTGTTTATGTCGCATACCACTAAATAAAAAAATAAAAAAAATGTAAACGTGAAAGTGGAGCACGCTGATGACATCACCCAGAAAATCCTTAATTCGCCAAGCTGGCTTCCTAAGCCGTCCTTACCTGTGGGCCATGCCTCAGATTGTGGATTTTTCTTTTCCTTTTGGATTTCATGTTCAGTCAAGGTCACAATGTCCTTAATGGGGACCTAAACATTAATAAAACTTGATAGAAGTTCTAACTCCTCACCTATGCTTTATAAATCAAAACATCTTTAAATACCTTTAGAGATCCTGTCATCCATTTAAAAAAAATAGGTAAAAGCATCGAAAAACCAGGTAATTAAATGCTTATCTAAACCATACATGATATTTTTGTGCTTCCTGACTTGCTAGAAAATTTGACTCCAGGAAAGTAAAATTTCTACCATGGTCCTTTCCTTGTTGACCGCTTCTGAGAGTGTCTAATTACTTTACTTTTAGAGCTGACCCAGCACCTCACCACATAAACTTTTAGGTGGCAGCTGAGGAAGGAGCGAAGGGGAGTTTTATGGAGTGGCATTTGAGTAACAACTCTGAATCTACTGGGGCTGCTGACATCACATCCAAGATGGCGGAGTCCAGCAACAGGTTTGACAGGTCAATAACTGGCAGTAAATACATTAATTGTACACGTATTATGGGAAGATTTTTGGTACAATTAACAGTTTGGCAACAAGAATCTATGCCTACTACTAGCTGTGAATCTAAGTACATTTGATTGTGTAGATTTTCCCACATTTACTGACCATCTGTTATTCATGACAATTGTAACATCAGTACAAGGTTTTCATGGAGATAAATGATTGCACAAGATGCCGTCACAGCTTTGATTTTGGGTTAAGACTGGCACTAACCTGCACTCACCACAATACAATAATAGTGCATTAAAAGTAATTCTGAATGCCATTCTAACACAAAAGGTATTGGAAAAAAAAAAGAAAAGAGGGCAGTGTAGTGTTTAAAATGAAGAATGTAGAGTACATGTTGCAGTGCACTGAAATGATAGACAGGTTGATGTTTTGACCCATAATAAAGTAGATAAACTATAGACAAAACTTTAAAAAAAAATTGGATAGTATTATAACCCCTGTCAGGATTTGTGTTTTTTTTGTTTTTGCCTTCTGTGTCCCATTAGGGAGATTTCTCTTAATTTCCTGTCCAAAGCCAAAACAGGAAGTGAGGAAATCTCTGCAAATTGAGGGACCCCTTTGGAAGATTTCCCTTCCTATTACTTTTCTGGGGACAACCCAAAAGCTCCCTAAAGGGTGGGCAGGCACAGACCACATTAAAAACCAAAGCGTTGTTCTAATCCATCTCAACTCTATCCAAAACTAAACAAAAAAAGTTTTGCCTTTAGTTATATTTAGAGCAGCCTTTTTCAACCAGGGTGCCTTGGCAAAATTCCTAAAAATTGCCTAAAAATCAAGCCTGTCTTTTGGTTACAGAAAGCCACAGGTTTTCATTGTGCACCATTACAACCTTCTATTTGCTAGCCTCCTAATAACCAATGACCTTGGTTGATAAGGACATCGGGCACCTGCACAACATCCTTGTTTGCCACTTTTTTTTTTAGCTGAGCGAGGAAGGAGAAACATTGGAATACTAGTCAGTACCTGTGTGCAAAGGCGTGTTTTGCTTTGGAAGAATAAATCACCTTAACATTGGGTGTCCTACGTGCATGGATGTTGCTGCATTATGTAATTTGTTATGTATTCGTTTTTACCATTTTAGAATAAGGTGCAGAATTTCAAAGGGTGCCTTGACTGCAAAAAGGTTGAGAAACGCTGCTTTAGGAGCCAAATAAAGTTAAAGGGATTGTAAAGTCAGAAGTTTTTTTTGTCCTAATACATTTTATGTATTAAGATAAAAAGCCTTCTGTGTGCAACAGACCCCCCCCCCCCCCCCGCCCAACACTTATCTGATGTCCACAAGTGTCTCCGCAATCCGAGATTCTCCACCCTGATTGCCCAAGACAGCAGCGGCGCCATTGATTGCCGTAATTTAAAGTCCGCTAGCCAATCAGGAGAGAGAGGGGTGGGGCTCCATGTCTGAATGGACACAGGGAGCTGTTGCTTGGATTAAGTGCCCCCATAGTAAGCTGCTTGTAGTGGGAGCACTGAACAGGAGGGAGACACCACGATCACAGAAGAAGAGGATCCAGGTTGCTCTGTGCAAATCCACTGCAACAGAGCAGGGTGAGTATAACATGTTTATTTTATTTTTTTATAGAAAAACAAACAAGACTTCACATGGTCACTTAATGTGCAGTGCACCACAATTTGTGTCAACACACTAAAAAACGTGCATAGATGTAAATTGGCCCTGAGCATTTTTAGTCAAAAATCTTAATTTCTTAGACATATATTACAGGATCATTAGTCTTTAGATGGGTTATATCAGTGTTTCTCAACTCCAGTCCTCAAGGCCCCCCAACACAGGGCCGATCCTACCCGGGGTGCAGTGGGTGCCCCGCACCCAGCGCTGTCATCTGAGAGGCGCCGAGCGAGCCGCCGAGATTTTTTTTTTTTAAATCCGAGCCGCCGAAGCCATCCGACTACATGAGAGCCGAGCGGGATGTGACGACGTGACGTCACACGGCCGCCCCAGCATCCACAGCGCGCCGCCTCTGCGGCTGTAGATTGCCATCTTTAGACAGTGTGGCGGTGGCGGAGCGCGCGCCGAGCGGTCGGAGCGGAGCGGAGCAATGTATATTATTAGTGCCGCCTGATTCAGCTAGCTGATTGAGCGCCTCTGCCTCAGCCTGGCTGCCAGTGCCATTTCTACCTGGTCTGACTGAGTGCCACTGCCATCGATCGATCTGCCAGTGCCTGCTGCTGTGCTGTGCCTTTGAGTGCTGACTGCACCCTCCCTACCTGTCTGTGACTCTGTGTAAGGTAAGGTACTTAAAGTTATACTATGTGCCATTAAATGCAACCACTGTGCCCATCCAAAACGCAGCCACTGTGCCCCAAATGCAGCCACTGCCCACTGTGCCCGTCCAAAAGCAGCCACTGTGCCCCAAACCCAGCCACTGTGCCCCAAATGCAGCCATTGTGCCCGTCAAAACACAGCCACTGTGCCCATCAAAATGCAGCTACTGTGCCCATCAAAATGCAGCTACTGTGCCCATTAAAACACAGCCACTGTGCCCGCCAAACACAGCCACTGTGCCCGCCAAACACAGCCACTGTGCCCGTCCAAAAGCAGCCACTGTGCCCGTCAAAAGCAGCCACTGTGCCCCAAACGCAGCCACTGTGCCCGTCAAAAGCAGCCACTGTGCCCGTCCAAATGCAGCCACTGTGCCCGTCAAAAGCAGCCACTGTGCCCATCAAAACACAGCCACTGTGCCCATCAAAACACAGCCACTGTGCCCATCAAACTGCAGCCACTGTGCCCATCAAACTGCAGCTACTGTGCCCATCAAAATGCAGCTACTGTGCCCATTAAAACACAGCCACTGTGCCCGCCAAACACAGCTACTGTCCCCGTCCAAACGCAGCCACTGTGCCCGTCAAAAGCAGCCATTGTGCCTGTCACTGTGCCCCAAAAGCAGCCACTGTGCCCGTCAAAAGCAGCCACTGTGCCCGTCCAAATGCAGCCATTTGATTCTAGTTGCACTATTTTATTTACATGCACTTGACACAGAATTGTCAATAAATAAAACTTTTTCTTTTTGTGACTTGTCAAAGCGGTTGACTAAGTTATTGTAAAAGCAAATTGGTGGGGATGAAGTTGCGGGGTGAAGTTGTTGCCATAGAAACATGTGTAAAGGGGAGGAGTTAGTAAGATAACCACACCCATGTGGGGGCGCCAGAAATATTTCTGCACCCAGGCGCCTGTGACCCTAGGATCGGCCCTGCCCCAACAGGTCAGGTTTTCAGGATTTCCATTATTTTGCACAGGTGATTTGATCAGTTTCACTGCCTTAGTAATTCCCACAGGCTTTTCACATGAGGGAAATCCTGAAATCATGACCTGTTGGGGGGGCTTGAGGACTGGAGTTGAGAAACACTGCGTTATATCAAGCTACCTTCAGGTGTCTGGACACTGGAAAAAAAAATGAAGACTTCAGGGGGATTCCACCAAATGACCCCTTACATTTCCTGCTAGCCTTATTTAATTTTATTTTTTCTCATTGTCTTTAGGAAATGAACCTCCTCTCTGTAGTAAGAGAAGCTAAAGCCCCGTACTATTTTACTCCTATGGAATTTCGTCACAATTCTGACGTGCTTTTGGCCAGCCAAAAGCCAGATCTTGTGTACGCAGCATTACTTTCTTCCTGCGATGGGTTTCTCTCTTTCGCTTCAAAATTCTTGGCTGCTTCATCAGTAATGCCTGCCGGTGCCTCCTCATTAGTGTCCGTCCGTGAAGGAGAAAACTTTACAAAATTTTATAATAGAAATTAAGAAATACTCCCCCCCCCCCCCCCCCCCATATTAATCCCTGCTTTACTAGGCTTCAATAACATGGGGTCTAGTTATCTGGTAAGGGCACAGCCTTTTTTCCTATCATGGTGGCAGGGGCACTCCGGGTGTTTACCAACACTTTGAGACATAAGTGAAAGGATATTTCACTTAGTATGGATTCACGTATTTTGGATTTTTTTATGAACTGATTACTGTTATACAGTAAAACCTTGGTTTGAGAGTAACTTGTTTTGAGGGCGTTTTGCAAGGCAAGCAAATTTTTTTAATACATTTTGACTTGATATACAAGCAATGTCTTGATATAAGAGTAGCGTCATGTCACAACTGAGTATAAAATAGGTTAGAGGTGCCTCTAAGTGTAGCAATATGGTTACATTTAATGAAGGTACAACATTTAGAAACTCACATGATTGATGTTTAAAACCGGCACATCTAAGTATGCAGGCATTCAGGCTAAAGATGTCCACATAGACCATCCTTCTCACCACCATTGATGTCGTCCCTTTCACAAGCGCTTCAAGCCTCGCTTTCAGATCGCTCTACTGCAGGGTAGTCTTCCCGGTCACAATTGCAGACTGACAGCCGTGAGAGCCAGTGGTGAGGAGAATTGCTTTACCCCTAATCTGTAGATGTGCCTCTTTTAATCAACCATGTGAGTTGCTAAATGTTGCACCTTCATTAAATGTAACCATATTGCTACACTTAGAGGCGCCGCTCTTCTCTTTTATACTCTGTAGATCCTGCTGGATTTAGCTTCTAATCCCCTTGTGGAGGCTTCCATTTGTGGATGGACATTTTATGGTTACACAACATTGCTATAAACTTTTTATATGGACTATAAACTGAAGGATGTATGAATAAATGGTTGTGGAACAAATCATTTGAGTTTCCATTATTTCCTATGGGAACATTTGCTTTGATATACAAGTGCTTTGGATTACAAGCATGCTATGGAACGAATTATGCTCGCAATCCAAAGTTTTACTGTATATATTTTTCACATATTTGTTTTGGTCATATTGTATCATTAGCCCCCCCAATCCTTTATTTTTTATTATTTTACACAAATGTTCTGTAATTGCCAGCTGCTTTTTTGTGAATATGCAATCACTCATTTCTCACCTGCACAATCACTATACATATTTATTTAGTCTTTTGGGGGAGTAGCAGTCTATCAGCATGGCACATCGTGCTGTGGGAATCTTTGCCCACTCATCCTTGTAAAAACACTTCAAATATTGCGAGGGCTTCTCCTGTGTACAGCCCTCTTCAAGCCACCCCACAGATTTTCAGGTTTTTCAATAGGATTCACATCCTGGCTTTGGCTGGGCCATTCCAAAACGTTTGTCTTCTGATTCAGCCAATGTCTTGTTGATTTGGAGGTATGCTTTGGGTTATTGGGGGTGAAAGTCCTTTTCATCATCTGCTTTTTTTTTTAGCAGAGGACTGAAGGTTTTGTGCCAAAATTGACTGATATTCATAACATCTTGACTAAAGCCCCTGTTCCAGCTAAATAAAACCAGCCACAAAGCATGAAGCTTGCACCACCATGCTTCACTATGGGTATGGTGTTTTTTTGGTGATGCACAATGTAAGTTTTTGCACACAACATACTTTCAGGAATTATGGGCATAATGTTGTCTTGGTCTCATCGGACCATAACACATTTTGTCACATGCTTCTGGCAGAATTGGTGGAGATTTTTGCAACATGTAGTTGGGCTTGGATATTTTTCTTACTAAGAATCCTACCTCATAGCCCAGACATATGAAAAATACCGGAGGTTGTGTCACATGTAGTACACAACTGGTAATTGCGAAAAATTTCTGCAGGTCCTTTAATGGTGCTGTAGGCATCTTGGCAGACTTCTAGACCAGTTTTCTTCCTTTTTTTTTGCTTATCAAATTTGGAGAAACGTCACTGTTGTGCCATATTTTCTCCACTCATTGATGACTGTGACGGTCGTCGAACATATCCCCGTCAAGCATTCCCTTCTTCTCCCATAAAAGAAATCACCCAATATTCCCCGACTAGGAATATCCCTGGAATCGCTGAATAATCCACACATGAGCCATGGCTTAAAGCTGAATGTAACAGGACACACTGTATTGAAAGTACACAGCACACTTTATACAGGATTTGGAACATCCCGCCCCCAACAACCGCTTTCTTATTGGTCCATTGTAAAGTATGCAGTCTTCACTCTGGTCCTCTCAAACCATGCAAATGAGGACTTGAAAATGTCTCCGCAGAGATTGGTCCCAATGCTTGAATAGCCTGAATATGTGTGGCCAGGCCTGTGATGTGTTTTCAGACAAAAGCCCCAGGGGGTCAATCAATGTACACAATAGCCAGCCACAGAACAATGGAGTCGTCTGGAGACCAGAGACAGGGCAGAAGTCATTTACACCTGATAATAGAAAGGCTTTAGATAGGGTTATCACACAATGGACAATGAGTATTTCTTCTGAGTCTATTGACCTGGCTGGGGTTCAGAATTAAATCTTCTGTAATACATGAATTAGGATTTCAGTATTTCATGGTCCATGACAATGACCATCTTCACTGTGTTTCATAGTGTATGCCTTGGAGTTTTTTTTTTTTTGTAACCTTCTCCTTCCAACAATGAGATGCCTTTGAAGATTTGCAAGCAACAGAGGAAGACCAGTGTTTTAGTATGGCCCAGACCTGAATCCAATTTGATTTGGAGTGCTCTTGCAAAGAAAAATGGGCAAAGATGCCCAAGCCAATGTATGTCATGCCTTCATAGACTCCTACCCAGAGGCGTATCTAGTGAAAATAGGGCCTATGGCAAGCACTGAATCTGCCCCCCTGTTGAAACATTTGAAGCCCATCTTTCAGATAACCTTAAAAAAAAAAACAGCTAACAAAACGAGTGATATTTATCATCCCTTGTGATAACTTGGGTCGCGATATATCTTCTTTTTGGAGAAATCTGGGGTTTATTAGACCCCTGATCCCTCCTCTGCCCTCCAAGGCCAGGTAAATGCAGAACCAATACTGGAAGTGATGAAATCTTCATTACTTAAGGCCTCAGTTTTCACAAAGGAGAGGGAGAAACCGATGTTCCTGCCAATCCGACCAGATGGAATGGGAGAGCCTGGGAGAACAGGGGAGGGCTGTGGCTGAACGAAGCAGGGATAGCGCTGCCATTGTCCATCAGCAAATGTGCTGAAAAGGAGATCCTGCCTATGCTCAGGAGGAGGGAAGAAGAGACCCTCAGACCCTGGTAAGTGCCTGGCTGCCCAGCCACTCAACAGCACACCCTTCATATGGCAGCCATGACACTTGCCATGGCTGCCATACCCTAGATACGCCACTGCTCCTACCCCAAAAGACTGAATGCTGTCATAAAATCAAAAGGTGCTTCAAAAAAGGTTTAAGTGTGTGCATATTTATGCAAACATGTTTTTTTTTTTACTTTATTTTCTCCCCTTTGTGCAATTAACTTGCACAGATTTATAGGTCATAATAAAGGAGGAAAAATAATCTGTAGTGATTTATACTGGTCTGATTTTTTTTACATCTCAAAAGCCTGGCATTTTTACAGGGGTGTGGAGATTTTTCTTATTCACCATAACGAGTTCAGATTTAATGAAAACCTGTAGCAAGTGCGCAGTCTGCCATTACTGATCTCTTCTTCGGAAAATTCCCTGGCTGACATGCTGATCTAGTAACTTGAGTTTTTATTTTATTTATTTTTTATTTACTGACTCAGAATGGGTCATCTATGAATTGCCAATTATAAGTTGGTCAGTAGCTATTGGGCTCTGTTGCAGATTACACACATTGAGTATAGGACCTCTTCACATTTTTGCTAACTAGAGATCAGTACATTTCTATGCTGCCAAGTGCTGTGACAGTGGGCATTCTACACGAGGATAAACATGGACTATCTTTAAAGAACCCACCCCCCCCCCCCCCCCAAAAAACACACCTACTGCTTTTTTTACTTTTTTTTTTAAGTGCGTTAACGCATGTACAATAGTTCAGTGTTTTTCAACTCCAGTCTTCAAGGCACACCTACAGGTCATGTTTTCAAGATTTCCATTATTTTGCACAGGTGATTTGATCAGTTTCACTGCCTTAGTAATCACCACAGGGAAATCCTGAAAACTTGACCTGTTGGTGTGCCTTGAGGACTGGAGTTGAAAAACACTGCAATAGTTAACACATAAGAGAGAATTCAATAAAGCTGCTGTGCCATTTTTCTGGAGTTAATCCCTCTTGTTAATGCATATTTATTTTGTGAAAGAACAGTGCAGTGCAATGTGCATTCAACACATACAAAAAAAAAAAACAGTGCTGCGCTACTAGATCTACTACATTGGGGGTTATTTACGAAAGGCAAATTACACTTGAAATTACACTCAAAGTGCACTTGGAAGTGCAGTCGCTGTAAATCTGAAATAAGGTGAAGCTCTGCTGATTTTATCATTCAATAATGTGCAAGCTAAAATGCTGTTTTTTTACTTCCCTTGCATGTCGCCCTCGGATCTACAGTGACTGCACTTCCAAGTGCAGTTTCACTGTAGATCACGACTTCGGGGGCGACTCCACAAGGCGTCCTGAAGACGACTTCAGAGGCGACCCGCAAAATGACCTCTGTATAGAAGTTAATGCAGGTTGCCCCAAACCACCCCCAAAGTCGTACAAGAATCTTTTTCTTGCGTCGCTCCTATTAGAACGGTTCTATTGCATAGAATGGGACGCAACTCGTCAGGCCACTTAGCCCCAGTGTGAACCGGCTCTAAGTGGAGTGAAAGCACTTTTAGTGATAGCGGCTACTTTTTCTGATATTTTAAATTTTTTGATAATATTTTTAAACACGTGGATTGCACTGATTGGTTTGAGCTTTTTTGATTCAACACATACTAATTTAGGCAATAGATATGTCTCCTGTAACCAGCAATATAGGTTCAATACTTGAGTATTGCAGTATCCAATCCATGAACTACCTACCAATTCTCCAGTGATGAGAGAACCATAGAGGATGCCAATGCTGGTGTTATGGTGACCCTCTGGATTTAATATTTTGCAGCTGTCAAGGCAAACATTTTAAAGGTAAGGAGTTACGTTTTTTTTTTCCTTGCGCTGCTTACTTCTTCTGAGTTATTGAAGCCAATTAACTAGCATTGTAAGAGGCAGGAATAACAAACTCTGTATTGCTGTTATCCATATGCCTAAAGAATAAAGGGGTAATTCCTGCAAAAAGTGACTGTAAAGTTCATATAGCTACTAACATATCAGGCAGCACAATACTATGAAGCTGTTGAACCCCCCCCCCCCCCATACTTTAAAACATGTTTCTAAATAAATGACTCTCTAATAAAGACTCGTATTGTGGAGAAGTTTTATTGCGAAAGATGGGTTTCTAGCCGTGAAGCTTTAGAAGGGTCAGAAAGTGTGCTTCTGTCTCTTTAACAACGCCCTCCTCCCCTTTTCCCATCTCCTGCCTCCTCCCTGTTCCAGAAAACTCAGATTCTTAACCCAAAGTTTCATTCTTAGGACGTGTACAAGAATGGAGAACAAGTGGAGGTCAGGCTTAGAGTTTCTCAGCTCCTATGGAACAGGTGTAAGAATGGTGGAGAAATTCCATTTCTAGCACTCGGAAGAAAAAAATGAATTGCTATTTAGGAAGGACCAATTACCAAAAATGCTGGTGGAGCAGGAGACCGTTCTAGAGACTGCTTTATATTGATGTTTTATATACAGAGGTATGTACCATACAGGTTAGTAACTGAATACAAGATACATTTTAGACACAGCTATTCTGTGTGTCGTAGACGGGTTTATTATGCTTAAGGGCCAGTTCACACCAGACACAGTTCCATACATTGCATTTTTTCTGCACTAAAAATACATGCACAATGTATTCCAATGGCTCTAGTTCACATTATGCAGTCAGTTTCCGGTGCAGACTGCTTGGTGTGAACTAGAGCCATTGGAATACATAGAAAACACTGTGCATGCATTTTGTGCTGAAATAATGCACATGGAACTGCGTCTGGTGTGAATTGGCTCTTACACTTTTTATTTTTCTGTACAGACTGCAGTGTATACTGACAGGCAGACAGCACTGTAAGGCTGGCCATACATTTTCCAATCTTCGTGTACAATTTTCCTTTAGATTGACTAAAACCATCTAATATGAGGTCACACCTAAACACGTTCATTTTGTATGCAATCAGGCAGGTCCTTGCACTAATTGGTTGAAGGTAAATCTAAAAGAAAATTGTGTAATGTACGGCCAGCCTTAGGCTACTAACGTCTACATGTCCTCAAGACTATTTGAGAAGATAATCCATTTATTAGTGGCTGGTGGACTGTGTTATCCATCCACAAGTCTAGATAATTGATAACCTGTACTGAGGTAAGTTGCCACTGCTAACATCCTTGTATAAACGCTTGTTTCAGGCTCATGGGATCCAGTATTTTTACTGACTCTGACCAATCATGCTTCAAGTAAAGTCAGGGCTCCTAAACTGTGTTTCTTCGCCTATAACAAGTAAAAGGATCAGCATGATAGCCAGAAAAGTAACATTTTCAAAACGAAAGGTCTGCATTGGCAGCCCAAGTTTTTTCTTACTTATACAGGGCCGTTAATTTACACAGCACTCTACATATATTTATACCGTATTTATCGGTGTATAACACGCACAAGCGTATAACACGCACCCTAACTTTAAGAGGGAAGTTTCAGGAAAAAATAACTTTCCACAGCCCCCTGCGTATAACACACAGGCACAGTTTACCCTCTATTTTCAGGGTAAAAAAAGTGAGTGTTATACACCAATAAATACTATATATATATTTTTTTTTCCACATCAGTCTACATATATATTTTCACATCAGTCAAGGAGCTTTCAATCTAAAGTCCCAAACTCACATTCATATACTAGGGACAATTTAGACAGGAGCTAGTTAACCCATCAGCATACGAGGGGAAACACACGTGCACAGGCAGAACACGTAAACTCCAGGCAGGTAGTGTCGTGGGTGGGATTTGAACTGACAACCCTAGTGCTACCAGGCCAAAGTGCTAGCCACTGTGCTGCCCAGTTATTTGTTCAGTATAGGTGTCCTTTACATTAGTTCTCCAACTAGCCATACATCTGAAAGATAAAAGAGGAGGCAGCCATTGTAAGTTATCCTTCATAAGCGCTTAAATAGATATCTCTGAGAACTTGAAGCTAAAAGAAGGGACATTTTCTTCCCGATGTAATTTCTTTAGCCGCTTTCTCTCTCCTCTTTTGACAAAGCAGTGTTACTGTCCTCTACCCATTATAATGCCATATAAGGCCTGGTCCTAGAATTTTCCTGGCCTTCTCTGTGTGGGAATATTTTATGCAAAATGAGAAACCAGTGGTGATCAAACAAAACATTTACTTGGCTTCCACTTCCATTCAGGCATTAAACATTATATCAAGTAAGACTGCACTTGGCTTTACACGTTGCTAGCTTTATAGTGACTGAAAAGCCAAACTTGACCTACCCAGGCATAGAATATCAGAAGGGCCTCCTGAGAAGTGTGTTTCATAGCATGACCAGGAAATTATTATTTTTTAGTTCACATAAAAATAGGATTAATAATGTGCAAGACAAGTTGCCATATCTGTGGGGTGTTCCTAATCACATGGCACACACATGAAATCTACAAGTTAGTGTATAAAAGAAAAATGTCTACCAAATAGCAGTCTTTCAGGGGGTCATATGGGGAGATCTACTTCTAATAATACAGTAAAACCTTGATTTGAGAGCGTTTTGCAACACAAGCAAAATGTTTTAATACATTTTGCCTTGATGTACAAGCGATGTCTTGGTATAAGTGTAGCGTCATGTCACAACTGAGTGTAAAAAAGAAGAGAGGAGCCTCTAAGTGTAGCAATGGTTACATTTAATGAAGGTACAACATTTAGCAACTTATTGCTACAATTAGAGGTGCCTCTCTTCTCTTTTATACCCTGTAAAAAAATGCTTTGATATACAAGTGCTTTGGATTACAACCATGTTTCTTGAATGAATTATGCTCGCAAACCAACGATTTATTGTACTGGAGAGAACAAAATCTGGTATGGCTCTGCATAGAAACCAATCCGTTTCCAGGTTTTATTGTCAAAGCTACATGGAACAAGCTGAAGTTAGAAGCTGATTGGCTACCATGCACAGCTGCGCCAGATTCTGAGTGCTCCAGTTTTAGTAAATCTCCCCCAGTGTCAGTGGTGACCCCCTCCCCCCCCCCCCCGCCGTACCCACAGACAGGTGGTAAAATGATGCTGTAAGGCACCAAGGTTTCTCACTCATCCTTATAATTACTGACCCATGAACTGGCTGACTGAATGCATGTAATTGGCTGCTTTTCCCTTAAATTACAGGCAAATCTGAGCAATATATAGATCCTTTAGTTAGATTTTCAATCATGTTTCTCCATGTATGTGAAACCCAATTATTAAAGCTTTGGTTGTGTGTACCACATAGGCTTGTTATACAATGCTCATCTGGGTGCAGTTTTTTGAATAAAGACAACACATTTTCAAGAGCTGCTACAGACAATGTACATTTCTACATGCAGTCTCTAAGGCAGCCATTCTCAACCAGGGTTCCGTGGAACCCTAGGGTTCCTCCTGAGGTGGCTAGGGGTTCCTTGAGCTGTGGCTGATTTACCTCTTATTTGATGGTGCCTACATAGTTCTGAGCCAATGCCACTTGGAGGAGCCAGTGGTATGACACCAATGATCATTATAGCTCTCTGTAAGAGGGTCATGCTTACCACCACTGTAAGAAAATGTCATTCTTCTCACTGACCACCAATGTAAAGGGCATTATTCCCACTGACCCCAATGAATGGGTTTTATCAGGGGTTCCCTGAGACGTGAAAAATATTTTAAGGGTTCCCCTGGGGTAAAAAGGTTGAAAAAGACTGCTCTAAGGACTAATATTCTACTAAAACCAGTCCCAGTATCTTCTTAAAATAACCATTTGCAGAACTTAATTAAAAAAATGTATTCCCATTTTCTGCATACAGAACTCTCATTCCATATTCCCTGCTGCCTGTACGATATATGATGTTTAACAATAACAATTTCTTTCCCCTTCAGATCTCTTCCATAATGAAGCGCCTAACTTCTCATCACCTGGATGTACATGTCTTTCCTCGCTTTCTAGGTTTATTCCAGCGATGTCGTTCTACCCCTCCACCACCTGATGCTCCACCTAAGGGCCAGCTTCGTTTTCGCTCCGTGCCTGGAGCTTTTGTATTCCTTGGGATTCTTCTTGTTTTAATAGGACTTATTGTGGCTGTGATTGGCTACTGGCCCAACAAACCTAGCAGCCCTTCGCCTTCCATCCCACCTCCACAGCCTCGACAATCTGTAGAGAAGATGAAACTGATTGGTCCCGTTATAATGGGATTTGGGCTATTTGTGTTTATTTGTGCCAATACACTTTTGTATGAAAATCGGGATATGGAGACAAGAAGACTTCTCCAAAACAGAAGAGTTACACAAGGACCTACAGACATCGCTATATCTGTGAGCAGTGGGGTTAAAGTGCAAGCTCAGAATACATGGAGTGACAGCTCTGGGGAGCTGGACAATAGAAGAAACATATTAATCAGGGCGCAGCTTTTGTGCCCACCCATAAATGACTTGTCTGTGTCTCTTGTGAGCCTGCACTCGGATCCATGTATTTCATCCTTACCACAGCTGGCAGGCAGGCTTAGACATAAGGAGCATGAAAGGTGCTACAGCTCTGATATCAGGCTGAACATAGGGGAGAGAACCGCAAGAGAAGGGGCTGCTGATGTACCCCACAGGGGTACAAAATGTCGAAGCTGGCCAAGGCTGGAGAATGGAGAAGAGAATTGCACAGAAGTACTTGTTACTACAGAGAACAAATTAGATGGAACTAGAGAAAGCAGCCAAGAGACTGTGCCTGAAGTGGCCTGAATCAATCTATAGCTTAATTTTTCTGTCAATTGACCAACACTTTCCAAGAGAAGAAAAGTCAGGTTTAATACATTTTATATAAAGTGCTTTAATGTTAAAGTGAAATTCCAGTAAACCCCACTTTCTGTTGGGTTACTGGAACAGGAAGTCAGGACAGCTACAGAAACACACTTTGTATAGTGGAGATGGGTTACAATAGGGGTGTCCAACGTTTTGACCTTCCTGGGTCACTCACAATGGAAGAAGAGGAAATGTCTTGGGGCACACAAAAAAATACACCAACAATAAGGATAGCTGAAAAAGTTGGGCAGATTGCTAATGAATGATCACTGATATAGATAATGTGCCTACAGTACCTGAGTAATCATTTTCCTTGAACAATCTTCCTTCTTCTGCAACATTTTTTTTTTGGGGGGGGGGGGGGGGGGTACTGTTTGCTTTATGTGGAAGCCATACTAGTATTAAAAGGATAATAGATATGGGGAGTGAATTTCAACTATGGGGACTCTGGGGAGGTTTTGGAGGAGGGCCAAACTGAAATCTGGGGGGGGGGGGGGGGTTGGAATACAGCCATGTGGAATTTACTTGCCTGGCACTATCAGTAGTCCCTGTCTTAGCTGCCATGTTGAATTTACTTGCCTGGCACTATCAGTAGTCCCTGTCTTAGCTGCCATGTTGAATTTACTTGCTTACTTGCCTGGCACTATCAGTAGTCCCTGTCTTAGCTGCTGCCGGTGCCATAACAAACTCGCTCTAGAGGTGCCTGTGCCTTGATTATCATTGTGAGCTGCTGCATGGCATCCCTCTATCGGTGCATGTGCCTAGCTTGTCCTTGTAGACCACCATGGCGTGTCCCTAGAGACATGCTGAACTTCCTTGGGCTGTGCGCTGGACACCCCTAGGTTAGAACATTTGTCAGGTTTTTGTTGCAGTCTGTGTCCTTGCCATGTCCCTACATATTTTTTTTTAATGACACTAGGACAGCAAGTGAGAAAAATGCTCCCCAATGGGGACAGCAATAAAAACTTCCCTCTATCCAAAACTAAAGAATGTTGTCTGGGAATTCTACTTTAAAGTGGTTTGGAGTTTGGTTTACTCAATATGTAGAAGTATCAGTGTTTTTACTCAGGCAGCAATGTATATTAGGAGTTTAATGATACATCCGAGAGAGTTAAGTATTTAATTGAATGGCGCCCATCTGGGAGGAGGCAATTGGATCCAGATGTGGAAACCACACTTCCCCATCCACACAGACCCATTTCTGGAGATCATCTTTCTGTGCAAGCCAAAGAATTCCTTAACTCTATCACTCCCAATCCTCCATGTAATCTAGGTGAAAACCACTGGAATATGGCCCCTGAAAAACCCCAATCCTGACATCTTCAGTAAAATGCTTTATACATGGTTGCAGCCATTTACAGTGTTAAACTTATGTAGGGGCACGTAACACAAACACACACAATATGAAAAGATCAATTTCTGTCCTCGCATCATAATATGGAAGAATAATGCTGTTCTGTTACAGGAAAGATTACATTTTTTAACACAGCAGAAAAATGAAATTGGAGAAAGTCTTTTCATTAGATTACTGCTGAAGTGAATGGAAAATTAAACTAGGTGTCAGAAGAGATGGTTTCTAGCGATGTCAGGGGAGGCAGACTACAGGAATATGTAAAAGTAGCAGGCTGCTAAAATACTCATGTACAGGGAGCCTTAACATTCCTCTGTGTACTTCCCTCCCAATTCCTCCTTCACAGGAATTTTCTGCAAGCAGAATATATAACAGCACAATTGGAAGCAGATGACACAACTCAATGATCCAGCAAGAAAGCTGCATTTAACTGCTCGAGTGCCAGAATAAAGACGATATGCAATTTATGTGGTACTATTTAATAATAGAGGAAAGGTCAATTGTGTACTATAATCATCATCATCATATTAGCTACTCTAGCTGATGTTGTTTATACAGTTATCACTTTGGAACACATGCCTATGCTGTGCTCTCTTCTCTCTTGAATAGGAATTAGCATTCCTAATGACATGTCCCTCGTGTGGCAGGAAGGCAACCCGCTATGACAAATCTGGAATGAGGTGGGGGCTCTGCGGCTCCGGTTTACACAAATAATCCACAAATTAAAGTACGAATCATTGAAGTCTCCATTAATAGTGTAAAACCCAGAGATAAAAAGCGTTACATTTGCATTTTCTGCCGCAACATTTTTCTGGCATTGAACCATCTTTTCAGAACTCTTTATAATCTATCATAGACACAAATGACAGAGAGGTGTTTTTAATGGCAACGTTTAAATAGGAAGTGCATTTGCTTAAAAAGGGATATTCCAGAGCTGCCTTAAAGGGACAGCATTAAGCGATCTTGGCTAATTAAGAATAATTGTTTTGTTTGATGATAAGCACACCCTTCCACTGTGGCTAGTAAAAACACATTTCACTTCCTTTCAAAGCGGTCATTATGGCCGTATCACTGTAACGTGGACTTATCTGTTCTTCATTAGTGACATTACCTAAAGTGATACTCTGGCAGTATGATCTGCACAATAAATACCTTCACTACATTGTCCGTTATCGCTCCTTGGTTATGGGGCCCATGAGCAGCACCTGTACAGTATGCATGATCTGGCCATTACTGAATGTAACACCTGCAGTAAAAGGAAGGTACATTTATCAGTCCATCCACAAGTCTTTCAACACAAAGTGCATGTTTTGTGACAGTCTGTGTGTATAAAGCCCTTGAATTTACATAGCATATGTAATACATGGACATGGGAGGGTTATAAATCCCTGTCAGTTTTATTTCTGCATTTGTGTGTCCCATTGGGGAGATTTACCTTCACTTCCTGTCCCATAGCCAGAACAGGAAGAAGGAATCCCTGCAAACTAAGGGAATTCATTGGGGGCACAGGTCACCACAACTAGTCCCCGTTGGAAGATTTCCCCTCTATTACTTTTCTGGGGACACCCAAAATTGTGGGACTTTTATTTATTTTAAACGACAATGATAAACAAAGAAACAAATAGAGAGGGTTAGGATGGGTTCACACTAGAATACGCAGCGGCTCACAGCAGGAGTCTGGTGCGTCTCTATTCAAAGTTTCAGGTCCGAATTCAGGCCAAATTTTGGGCTGAATTGGATGAGTGGAAATACGCATAAGTTTGAACCCAGCGAAGACCCCATATACACTATTCGATTTTCTGTAGATTTTTGTCTTCAGATTTACCAAAACCACATAGTGCAAGGGCCTGCCTGATTGCATGCAAATTGAAATTCTTAAGCCCTGTACACACGATCGGACTTCCATCAGACTATTCCATGGATTTTGGTCCGAAGGGCGTTGGCTGTGAAATTGTTCTGCATACACACGGCCCAACATTTTCAGCCAACATTCACCAAACCACTGCCACTCTTTGGGCAACTTCTGCTATTGTTGTCTGATGTTTAGCATTGGTTCTGAGTATGCGTGTTTGTACTTTGGATTTTAGTTGGACGATTTGTGTACACACGATTGGATAAACCGACGCAACAGATTTATTGCCAGACAGTTGGTGAGCATGAACAGCCAATATTTGTTGTCGTTAATTTAATCAACAATTGTCTGTTGGAGCATACACATGGTCGGATTATTGGACAATTATGGCCATAAAATTGGATCGTGTGTACGAGGCTTTAAGGTTTGACCTCATATTACATGGTTTTGGTAAATCTGAAGACAAAAATCTGCAGAAAATCTAGTAGTATGTATGGGGCCTAAATCTTCTAACTGGCAAAGACATCAATAAAAACCTGACAGGTGTTCCAATGCTCCGCTCTATCGAAAGCTAAAAAATACGATTTTATCTTAGTGCTAGCCTGCATTTTTTTTTTCTTTTGTCCCTGTAGTGACAGACACTTTACCATGCGGTAAAAAATCTGTCACTACAGATAGTGTGAATTGGCCCTAAAGCTGGCCATACACATATAGATTTTCGTTTGAAAATGTTCATTTTAAAAGCATTTCTTTAAATTTCTAAATTGTTTCTGGGGTCAAATCAACGTTCGTTTTTCAACCACGGTGACAAGAAAATTGGAAGGAGCAGGATGGGTAATTTTTCTGAAACAAAAGAATTTTCATACAGAGTATGTAGTTTTCATTGAGGAATATACTTAGAGTATAAGCTGAGGCACCTAAATTTACCACAAAAAAATTGTGAAAACGTATTGACTCGAGTATAAGTCTAGGGTGTGCATCTGCGTGCCTCACTGTGTCCATGACTAGACGTTTAACATTGGAGTCTATGGAAGGGGTGCCCGGCTTTGAAAAATGATGCTCCCCAGTCGTAGGTCCTACAGACAACAAACTTTGCACACTTGTAGAGGAAGAGTGGGGCTACATCTATGCCAAGTTTGGGGTCCAGGGGACCTATGGCTGGTCGGTCCCGGGTCCCCAAATTGCGGGAGATCAGGCTCAAAAAGGTGACTCGAGTATAAGCAGAGGGGGGCATTTTCAGCACAAAAAAATTTGCTGAAAACTCGGCTTATACTCGAGTATATACGGCACATTCATTCTAAAATCAAATGTTAAAAACAAGATTTGTCTAATCGAATGTACAAAGAATTTTCAGACAAATACTTTCATCTAAAAATGTACTATTGTGTATGGCCATCATAAGTTCCTCTATTTAGCTTTGTATCATCCTCTTGCATTCCCCTGTACAGCAGAGTTTAGACAGGGAGAGGAAGAAGCAGCACATGAAGCCAATCGGCTCTACTGCAGTGCAAAGAACATACTGATAGCAGAAGAGAGCAGAGTGACAAAGATCAGACTTGTCACTCTGATGCTTCTGTTTTCACTGTCACAGGCTGCCAGGAGGACAAGGCCTGCAAGTGTAACTGAACTATAGCAAAGGAAATGTCAGGACTGTGCTGTGTGGCAGATCTGTGAATATCTCAGAACTGGATAAAAATACTAATCATTGGCAGGCAAATCAGTTCAATAATGTATTTTATCTGTGTATTTACTGGTTTGCCTGGAATTCCGTTGTACCCAAAGAAAAAAAAATAAGAAAAAAAATCAGACAACCATATCAGAAGCTACAAATATTTACTTCAATGTGTAATCTTACAACATGATGAAAATGTACTTTTCACACCTCAAAAGCCAGTAAAATATGCTAAAGTACGACCTATCACAATTCATCTGCATATATAAAAATTGAATCAAACCACATTTACAAATATCCTTCATTATTTAAAAGTAGAAAATAATACATCATGAGGTCTGTCTTTATGGGGTTTTTTTTGTTTGTTTTCTTTGAATGAGATCCAATAATAGCAAATATAAGAAAATGGTTAAAAAAAAGTGGGTTTCACACGTAATTGTTTCAGTTTAATGACCCTCACCCCTGTAACCTCTTTATGAAGGGTACAAGCAGGTGAAAGTTTGGGAACCTAGACACTTCCCAATGCTCCAAAAAAAAAAATACAGGGTATTTATATATTTTATTCCCATCCTTGACTCATTCAGCTGGTCTAAAATTAAGATTTTTGCGGGGCAGGCATGTTGTTGAACGCTAAACGGAGAAAACAGTTCTACCAGACAGAAGGAAGATACCTAACTTGGTGTCTAGCTGTAATGTGACACAAAGATAACAGAGAAAAGAATCAGAAGTTAGGGTGACACCACACAAAGAGAACTAAAGGTGATGGATGACCTGGCCTGCATCCTACACAGGGTGACACTAGTGTAAAATCAGTGATACATCATTATCAAGAACTAAATAAGGCAGAGATGACATACACAAACTTCTCTACACAGGTCATGGACGCTAAATCCAACATGTGCACTGCAAACTATAGCACCACACTGTCGTTCCCTCACTCCATTACTAAAGAAAAGACTGCTGACAAGAACTTACACACAGGTCAGCCAAGTGAACAGTGTCTAAACTGACATTTCCAGTGTACCAGATGTACAAGTTACATTCATCATTCACAGTATGCAACAACACTTTACATGAGAAGTCATGACATTTTGAAGTCTTATAAATAATTGTTCAACTGTCCAAGCCTGGAACCCTCCCATGTAGAGGTTTGTTAGAAGAATCTGAGGGAGAAAGGTAAGTATTGCTTTAGAAGAGAATTCAGTGTTTAACCAGGAACTTTATGATGACCCTTGCCAAGTGATATATCCAGGGGTGGGGGCATTGCAAGGAAACTTGCTGGTTTTCTGTGAAGTCTATCATCTTTTCTGTGGTCCCATTGCAGGGTTGAGATGAAAACCTGAAGGAATAAAAAAAAGCTGGATAAATACAAAGTAACGTATGTGCAATAGTACACTTCTTATATAGAGCCAGGGCAAGTCTTGGGTAGCATGCCATTTTTAGAAGGTAGTCTATAAAAAAAACCACAACATGCTTTCATACATTTCCACTACCTCACCTCACATTTTTTATTTTAAGATACAGGAAACCGATTGGAAGGAAGGGTGAGACAGCCAGTGACAAAATCCCCTAACAGACCCCAAATTATATTGGTATTTATTGTAATATTTGCCAGCCAATAAAGTTTTTTTTAGAATGGGAGGCATTCTAAAAAAAACTGTATTGGCTGGCAAATATTACAATAAATACCAATATAATTTGGGGTCTGTGTTAGGGGATTTTGTCACTGGCTGTCTCACCCTTCCTTCCAAGCGGTTTCCTGTATCTTTAAATACAAAATGTATAAGCTTCCTCTAACCTGCTAAAGTAATACCTTGTAAACCCCTTTTCCTTCAATGCTGCTACCATTCAGAATGATCATGTATGTGATACCTGTATCATTTATAACATTATTGTTATAATGTTTTTACTCTGGTTTCTTTGTTAAAACTACAACCCATGGAAAACTATTATCTCTTTAATAGCAGTAAAGTGTTGTAGCATATGGGAAATATGGTACAACACTTTGCTGCTATTAAAAATGGTCCCATTGCAGGGTTGAGATGAAAACCTGAAGGAATAAAAAAAAGCTAGTTTTTTCCTGGGTTGTTGTTTTAACACATCAAAAGGAACCAGAGTGAAAGTTAACAATAGCGGAAAATTGGATTTAGGGTAATACCATTTATTGGCTTATAAACATATTGTGGTGCAAGCCTTTAAGACACGCTGGCTTATGCCAACTATGGTTTGAATCTTGGCCGGTTCCACAGGGAGAATACAATGTCTCGGCAGGAGGAATTCCCCTGTCAGCACTGTCTGTGTTGATGGGAGAATTGTGCAAATTTCTTTCCTGCAAGCTGCGGTTGCAAGAAAGAAAAATCGCACAATCTATGGCCTGCCTTAGTCTTCGGGCATTAACCTTAAAACAATAATAAACTCAAAAACTAAAATATAATAGCTAACCAATGCTTAAATGTGTTGGCTGCTTTCACTGTCTATTTTGGGCTTTTTTCTCCTTTATTTTTACCTGGTGATCTGGTCAGTAACACTTCCTGTCTTATGGGGTTTCCACTGGATGAAAGAGCATGGACAGCAACATTGTCAGTCCAGGGACAGGGTAGGGTTAGATCTACTAGCAGCTTTAGATGGACTTGACTAACAAATTAAAGCGATAGTAAAGTCTTAAGGTATTCACTGTACCTACCTGTAAGCTTTATTATAGGCTTACCTGTAGGTACAAGTAAAAAACAGTTACAGCAGGAGTTTTTATTTTCCTTTTGGGATAAAGGTTTTATATAAATGAATAAAAGAGGACTATTGTAAGCATCAAATGTTAATAGATTGTCTCCACCCTCTAACTTCCACTTTTGCTGGACAGCTTAGTCTGTTAATGGTAGTTTAAAAATAACAGATGTAGAGAGAAGTAAAGGACCCCCCCCCTAAATTTTACTTACCTAGGTGGCTCCAGCATCGGTCCGATGGTGCATCTGCCCCCCCGTGCCTCTACACTGAGAACCGAGCAATCGAACACCGCCAATTACTCAGTTCTCAGAGCTCTGTGAACAAAGAGCTGCTGACTGTCAGTCATAGCTCTCTGCTCTGCCCCTTACTCGCTCACTGGAGCACTGGGCTGTGGATGGGGCAGAGTGGGCATCTCAGACTTTCAGCTGTTTGCTGAGAGGCTGAGCCGGGTGTCGGTCCAGGCACCTGGCGCCAGAGCCGCTGATAGGGCAGTACAACCAGCTCTGTTGTACTGGGCCCACCCCCATCAGATACACAGTGGGCCCGGGCATCATTATAATTAATTACTGCATAAAAAAAAAAAGTCAAACTCTTCCCTGCTTACACAGTGGGTATATCATTTTCCTGGGCCCCGTTGTGTCAATATAGCGGCTCAGGAGGGGAGCACAGCGGAGGGACTATTTCTTTATTTTTGGGACGTATGTACATCATGCCGCCCACTATTCTATTAGTCCCTGGCTGGCAGAGTGATACTGTGATTCTCCTTTTGGCTCCTGGCTGCATTCCTCATGACATATGAAGAAGTAGAGCGGCTGACAGGGAAGAGCAGGAGGACAGCATAGTTGCACTGGACAAAGTGAGTGGGGAACAGAGGACAGAATACTCACTGTCTCCTATTATGCATCTCACAGCACAGCAGGTTACAATCATCACACAGGCAGCAGTGTCTCTATCATGGCTCTATGTTACATTGCTTTTGGGTGCTGACTTTGTTATGGCTGTGCTGTGTTATAGTCTGTTATATATAATACAGCCATAAGTTAACAAAGCAAGCACCAACAGCCATGTGACACAGAGCCATGAGAAAACCATGATAGAGCCGCTGCTTACTGCCCTGCCTGTGGGATAAGAAACATGCTACTTTAAACTTCATTTGGGGAGCAGTACACGTACAGTGGAGCGGCTGGTCAGCAAGCAGTAAAAAGCGAACAAACAAAAAAAAACAAACCTTTACAACCCCTTTAATTATTAATTATTTAATAATGTAATTATTAAAATTAAAAAGCCCACCAAGTTGTGTAACAATAGAAAATTAATATACGCTATGGTCGTCCTGGTTTTCTTCCCGGCCAATCAGGAAGCGGGTCCAGGAGTGGGTGTCGATTGGACATGTATGGTGTCCGACCGGTCCAGGCAGGGTCATGTGATAGTGCAAGTGAGGGGGGCCAGGGGCAGCTTCCAGGAGCCCGTACCCACCACCGCCCGTACCCACCACCTCCGATTCCCGTTCCCCCTCTCGCATGAAGGGTAGGGGGTGTTGTGGCAGCCACTGATCTTTAATGTTTATGCATGCCATTGTCTCAAAGGGGAAATTACCATTGTTTTAAAGGGAAATTGCCATTGTCTCAAAGGGGAAATTGCAGATTCCATTTGGAATTTTAGAACTCAAGAGTGCTTGTTGAGGGATTTTAAATTCAGTACAGGATGAATACCTCAGATGAGCTCTGGTACCATAGACAGGTTTGGCTGATTTGAGAAAAGAAAGCGATAAGCAAGTAGAATTTTGAATTTTTTTTTGTAACCCGTTGAAACCGACTAAACCCACATGCCTGTGATCCAGTGAGAGGCAAACTGCAATGGACCCCCCCTGTCCTTAGAAGCAGGGACACCCCTTCATTGGGGAAAGGGCTTTGGGGGAGACTTGCTGGAATTTGTGGCCCAACTCAAGGCTAATTGGGCCCAATTTGGACATTTTCACTTAGGGGTGTACTCATTTTTGTTGCCAGCCGTTTAGACATTAATGGCTGTGTTGAGTTATTTTAAGGGGAAAGCAAATTTACACTGTTATACAAGCTGTACATTCACTACTTTACATTTTAGCAAAGTGTCATTTCTTCAGCGTTGTCACATAAAAAGATATAATAAAATATTTACAAAAATGTGAGAGGTGTACTCACTTTTGTGAGATACTATATATGATCACTCATGGGCACAGACAAAACTATTTCTTAAGAATAACAAAAGGTAGCAATCATAACGTTTGTTAAAATTCTTGCAATGAACACGCATCTTTTTCTTAACAAAAGTGGAGTTCCTCTTTAAATAAAACAAATGCATTCAGTAAGTCACTGAACTATATTTTATATATAGTAAATTTAAATATTATCTGGAGTGTACGTTTAAAGACTGTACCAGGCAAATGTAACCAGAAATAATGTTTCAGAGAGATACCGAGTGTGTGTGTGTGGATTTGTAGGCACAATTTACCTGTATTGATCATTCCTCTGCTATTTCAGTTTCTTGGTGAACCACCACTTTGGTTACGGACATGTCGGGATGCTGCTCTTTTGCTTCTTTGATTGCTTGAACCAAAACCTGAGGAGATGTGATACTTTATTACAGTCTGGAAGGTACTTTTTTGTTTTCTGCTACATAGTAAACACATATTTAACTCAAAACGTCACCAATTTGTTACTCGGTTACCTGATCATGATCCAGGTCTCCATCCCCAGTGATGACTATTCTCTTCTCTATTCGAGTCTCAGATATGCCACCTTTCACAGTCTAGAGAAAACAAGCAAACCACATTTAGATGACACATGGCTGCAAGCAGGGGCGGACTGACCATTCGGTGAGTCGGGCAGTGCCCGAGGGCCCCGTGGGGGGGGGGGGCCCGGCCGGCTCAGTCTGTCCCTGAAGGTGCCCGCAGCAGCGCAGATTATTATGCACAATAAAAAAAAACTGTACCCCCGAGGAAGCAGTGCCATGGAACCATTGCCTGTGGCTGTGTAAGCAGCTCAGAGGTGTTTGTTGGCTGGGATGGATGGCTCATTAGAGCCCTGAGCCGTGCGGGGATATTCAGAAACAGGCGCTCCAGCCACCTCTCCCCCTGCCCTGTCCTGCAGCTGAGGGGGCGGGGCCATAAGTCTGCCGTGGGTACAGTCTGTGTGTGAAGGAGCTGGAGCCTCGAGGCAGAGAGCACTGCACATAGAGGAGAGCTGACTGAGTCAGCTTGCAATTTCCAAACAGCATCCATCCACACTGATCTGCCTTGTCCAGCAGCAGGTCAGTGTGATAATGAAATCACTGCAGTTACTGTGTGTGTTGTTCTAGGAGCCATGCTGAGTGTTACTTCCTGGTTCCTTCCTTCTTGCCATGTACTGTGTGCCTATTTACTAGATCAGGTGCTATTCACTAATGCACACTGATATCTGGTACACTGAATGCCACTCAGTGTATAGATATCAGTGTTATATATAGGGAATAGCACTAGTTCACATTGGAGCAATTTGCCATGCGATTTGACGTGTCAAATTGCATGGTAATGGCACTACCTGAATCAGTGCGATGCCCCATTTGTGGCGCAGCACCGATTCCCAAAAGTAGTTTCTTTACAACTTTTGCTGACTTTAGGGTGCAATTTCCATAGACATCTGTGCAGCAACCCGCACAGATGTCTCTGAAATCACCCGCCAAACTCGCACTGACATGCGCGTATGAAATCGTGCGAGTTTAGCTGAACTTGCATGATTTATTTCCTGCTGTCAGTGTAAATCTGGGTGTAAGTGTTATTCCCTATATATACACATTACATAAAATCATTGAAATGTATACACTGAGTGCTTTTCCCTAAGTCTTCTTTCACACTGGGTTTTTTTTCATGCGCTTTTGGGCTAAAAATAGCGCCTGTAAAGCACCTGAAAAATTTCTCCCCTGCAGTGTAAATGTGAAAGCCTAATACTTTCACACCGAGGCGATGCGATACGTTAAAAAATGTCCTGCAAGCAGCATCTCTGCCCATTAAAATGCAGCGGCACTTTTCAGGTTGCTTTATCCCTTTTTCAGACACTAGTGGGGGTTAAAAGCGCCCCAGTAGCGGCCGAATACCTCCACAAAAATTACGATAAAGCGCAGCTAAAAATAGCGGCGCTTTACCGCTGCCACCACCCCAGTGTAAAAGCGGCCTGATACTGTCATCTGTACACTAAGAATGCACCTTACATTGGTGATCAGTGAGAAGAATGTCCCTTACATTGGTGATCAGTGGGAAGAATGTCCCTTACATTGGTGATCAGTGAGAAGAATGTCCCTTACATTGGTGATCAGTGAGAAGAATGTTCCTTACATTGGTGATCAGTGGGAAAGAATGTCCCTTACATTGGTGATCAGTGGGAAGAATGTCCCTTACATTGGTGATCAGTGAGAAGAATGTTCCTTACATTGGTGATCAGTGGGAAGAATGTCCCTTACATTGGTGATCAGTGAGAAGAATGCCCCTTACATTGGTGGTCAGTGAGAAGAATGTCCCTTACATTGGTGGTCAGTGAGAAGAATGTTCCTTACATTGGTGATCAGTGAGAAGAATGTCCCTTACATTGGTGATCAGTGGGAAGAATGTTCCTTACATTGGTGATCAGTGAGAAGAATGTCCCTTACATTGGTGGTCAGTGAGAAGAATGTTCCTTACATTGGTGATCAGTGAGAAGAATGTCCCTTACATTGGTGGTCAGTGGGAAGAATGTCCCTTACATTGGTGGTCAGTGGGAAGAATGTTCCTTACATTGGTGATCAGTGAGAAGAATGTCCCTTACATTGGTGATCAGTGGGAAGAATGTCTCTTACATTGGTGATCAGTGGGAAGAATGTCCCTTACATTGGTGATCAGTGGGAAGAATGTCCCTTACATTGGTGATCAGTGAGAAGAATGTCCCTTACATTGGTGATCAGTGAGAAGAATGTTCCTTACATTGGTGATCAGTGGGAAGAATGTCCCTTACATTGGTGATCAGTGAGAAGAATGTCCCTTACATTGGTGATCAGTGAGAAGAATGTCCCTTACATTGGTGATCAGTGAGAAGAATGTCACTTACATTGGTGATCAGTGAGAAGAATGTCCCTTACATTGGTGATCAGTGGGAAGAATGTCCCTTACATTGGTGATCAGTGAGAAGAATGTCCCTTACATTGGTGATCAGTGGGAAGAATGTCCCTTACATTGGTGATCAGTGAGAAGAATGTCCCTTACATTGGTGATCAGTGAGAAGAATGTCCCTTACATTGGTGATCAGTGGGAAGAATGTCCCTTACATTGGTGATCAGTGGGAAGAATGTTCCTTACATTGGTGATCAGTGGGAAGAATGTCCCTTACATTGGTGATCAGTGAGAAGAATGTCCCTTACATTGGTGATCAGTGAGAAGAATGTCCCTTACATTGGTGATCAGTGAGAAGAATGCCCCTTACATTGGTGGTCAGTGGGAAGAATGCCCCTTAAATTGGTGGTCAGTGGGAAGAATGTCCCTTAAATTGGTGGTCAGTGGGAAGAATGTCCCTTACATTGGTGGTCAGTGGGAAGAATGTCCCTTACATTGGTGGTCAGTGGGAAGAATGTCCCTTACATTGGTGGTCAGTGGGAAGAATGTCCCTTACATTGGTGGTCAGTGGGAAGAATGTCCCTTAAATTGGTGGTCAGTGGGAAGAATGTCCCTTACATTGGTGGTCATTGGGAAGAATGTCCCTTACATTGGTGGTCATTGGGAAGAATGTCCCTTACATTGGTGGTCATTGGGAAGAATGTCCCTTACATTGGTGGTCATTGGGAAGAATGTCCCTTACATTGGTGTTCAGTGGGAAGAATGTCCCTTACATTGGTGGTCAGTGGGAAGAATGTTCCTTACATTGGTGATCAGTGAGAAGAATGTCCCTTACATTGGTGATCAGTGGGAAGAATGTCCCTTACATTGGTGATCAGTGAGAAGAATGTTCCTTACATTGGTGTTCAGTGGCAAGAATTTAATTCCTATAATAAACATTTATTTTGAACATTGTGTAGAGAAATTCTTTGCAATGTAGGCAGTGTAATATGTAGGTGGGGCTTTGTGTGGATATAGCTTGAACGTGGGCAGGGACACAGGGGGCCCCATGATCTTATTTTGCCCGGGGGCCCCATGAGCTGTCAGTCCGCCCCTGGCTGCAAGACAGTTCAGAACAAAGATAACAAAAATGTGTTTTTTCACAGCACTTGAAAACCCTCACGAAGAGCAAATGCAAGCATATTCCAACTAGCAAGAGTGTATTGGAACATTTATTTTGGTATTTTATTAAACTATAGTTAATCATGAAAAGATGAATAAACAGAACCTGGGAAACATGATTATTGCCTCCTAAGCAGTAAGGAGGAGAATATTCAACATGCACGGAATAATGGATGTCAGCGTCCAAGGGTCTGATCCTTTTGTTAACAGTGGAATCAAACCTTTAAATATCTTTAGGCAGTCCAAAAGATGGCGGGCATGAAGTTAGAAGTTCCAGAATGTGAACGGTTTTGCTCTTTATAGGCAAAAGTTTGCTTTAGCTACCCCGCATCAGAAGAACATTCATCTTTCCTACATTTCCACTGCTCAGTTTAGCTGTCATAGAAGCTATACAATACATTTAAATATGCAGAAGCATGTGATATGGCTGGACCAAATCACCAAGCACCAGCACTGTCACTGTCACTGTCACTGTCACAGAGTAGAATCCACAGCACTTGAGTGACTTCTAGCTCATGTTATGTCTCCTGCCCAGCAGCTGTACATAGCAATGGGAAAGCAAAAGGAAGGTGACTGTATGTTGCTAGAGAAGGTTATAGTAAACCTTGGCTTTCACTGCATCGGCAAGGCATAGCTTCACTTTAACTACTTGAATACCGGGCACTTTCAACCCCTTCCTGTCAGGGCCAATTTTTAGCTTTAAGTGTTGCCACAGCTTGAATGACAATTCTACGGTCATGCAACACTGTACCCATTTGACATTTTTATTTCTATAATTTTATTTCCCCACAAATAGACTTCTACATTTTTTAAATACTTTTCTCATTCACTGACTGCCACTGATGAGCACGGATGGGTGGCACTGATGTGCTGGACTGATGGGCACTGATAGGCAGCACTGACAGGCATTACTGATGGGCACGGATTGACATCTCAGGTGAGCTCCGCTAATGGGGCTGCACTGATAATCAATGCGCTGGTTATAAGCAAAGACCCCCCCATCGGTGGGGTCGCTCATCGGCTCTCCTCTACTCGCGCCCTGTCAGCACGAATAGAGGAAAGCCAATAACCAGCATTTTCTGGGTGAGCTGTGATTGAAAACAGCTGATCACATGGTAAAGAGCCACATCATAGGCTCTTTACCAAGCTCAGAGATGCAGTGTGTCAGAGAGAAAAATAAATACACATTACCGCTCACTGCGCAAGCGGCTTATCCTGCTTGGACGTCATACGACGTTCAGTCAGGATAATGGAACCCCCGCCCGGCTGTCATTCTGCTATAGGGCCGGATGTGGTTAAATAGTTAAACAGATTCTTTTGTACTTCGTTTCTACTCACAAGAACTTGACCCAGCATGGGGTCACATGACCCTTAGCAGCTCTGCACTGTCCAAAATGTGACATAAGCAAAAGTGGATTGCCGACAATTTTATAAATTCTACCACTCCTATCATGCTTCCTAAATATATACAGCATGCACACATGTTGAATATAGGTCCCCTTTGAAAACATGACATCAGCTAGGGCACTTTACCTTGGTAATCTGAGTTGTGGTGGTACTACTGGTCGTTTCAGAGGTAACTGTGTGGGCAGTAAGCAGAATGCCAGGTTCTCCATCATTGTTAACATCATCACTCTGTTGAAATAAGCAAACATGTAGGGCTATGACAATATACCCTTAACCTGCTACATTCTTTCATACCATAGAAAAAGTTACTAGTAGAAAGATGGCACAAGAATAAATGTTACATATTAAAATATAACTGATCTACAAAAAGAAGAAAAAAGATTTCAATCTTATTCTAAAATTTAACAGATCTACATCAAATTATACCGAGGTCTAAATGTGTGACCTCACCTTAAATCTAATGTATTCATAGCATTTTTTTTTATGAAGAAGTATAAAACTGGAAATGAGTAAAAAAGAACCTGTTAGGCCGCGTACACACGACCAAATAAATCTGTTCAAATCGGTCTGACAGATTTGTCTGCTGGCTGTTTTGGTTTGATCGCTGTACACACGATCAAACCAAAATCCCCGCCGGCAGACAGCGCGGTGACGTGGCGATGACGTTGACGCCGCCACGTCACCGCACCAGGAAGTAAAACACTTCCGCGCATGCGTCAAATCCATTCGACGCATGTGCGAGCAGATATGTCTGCTGGTTAGCGTACTAACCAGCAGACATATCGGACGGACGGATTCCCAGCAGACAGATTTTAAAGCATGCTGAAAAATCTGTCTGTCAGACCGTTTCCAGCAGATAGATTTGATCGTGTGTACGCGGCCTAAAAGGTTCAAATTGGTCTTTAGAGTATACAGAGCAAAATACCGTAGTTTTCATCCACTTTCCTTCTTTGATCTACCACTGACCAGGTAACTCAAGAAATACTGATTGCTTTCGGGTATTGAGTAATATGTGACACTCCTCTTGACTCTCTACAACGCAGTACTTCTGTGCCTGCACAGCCAATCACCAGGCCTAAGTGCTGGGACATGGTAATGCCACAATGCTGAGTGGTACAGTATATACCACAGTCCCTATGCAAGACCTGTTCTAAAATGTACACAGGAATCATGGAATTAGAGTTTAGAACTGTGGGACCAAGTGTTGGGTAAGCAAATGTTACACCCCAAAGTAAAATAAAATCAGTACTGTGCTTATGCTTAGGTACAGCTTTACTTTAATTAGATCTAAGCATATTGCAAAGGTGGTCACATAACTCCCATTGTCTTTTAATGTCTCTTACATTTTCACGGCACTATATTTACATGTATCCTGATGAAACAAAGTGCTCAGACTCAGTTCAAGCAACATGATTTAAAAAAAAAAAAATCACAAACACAGGGTCTGTATTCATACAAGACCACTGGAAATATAAAGCGAACAGGTCTATTATTCTTGCTAAGCAACCTTATGGCACAACAATTTGATAATCTAGAGCTGATAAAAAATATAGTTAGAAACCATATCAAAAACGTGTATCAATTGTTGTATTAGGTAATAGGATATGTAAAGTGGAAGTGAAGTTTTGGTTTTGACAGACTTTGAGCAGCCAGGCTATTGTCATAGAAGAGATATGCAATGTCTCTTCTGCAATAATATGCACCCATCTGCCTGCTCGCAGTGATCTTCAGCATGTAAACGAGGCTGTGCATGCACCAGACCGATCCTTGTGCACCAGGGTGACTGGCTCCTGCACATGACGTCACCCGGTGCTGGCCAATGAGATGGCCTGGAGACTGGCACACTGAAAAACATGCCAACAAGAAACAGGGACCATTAGAGGAAATGTAAGTAAGGATTCCATTAGTTCTGCTTTAAATTTAGGTTAATAAAGTGAATAAAACTGGTTATATGAATGCCTTATTCAACCTCACCAAATCACCAAAATATGAGGAAAATGTGCATACATCTATATATACAGGTATAGGCGGTTTCATTAAAACAGTGCAGCAACAGTGATGTGCCCATTGCAGTAACCAATAGCAACCAGATTTGACCTACTAGCTAGAATAAGGATTCAGGAGCAAGTCAATAGAATTCTAAAAACTAGCAGACAATATTAAGTAGAACACTTTTGTTCACAAAGGTTAAAAAGAGAAGCACCAGTATTATTTTAAGGGTACTGCTTTTTGGATCATTTAGATCTACTGTACTCTATACACTGTTTAAAAGAATTCTGGGCACGATTTTCAAATTCACACAGCTGTAAGGTCAATACTTACTTTAGCTGCCTCATATGTGATCGTTTTAGTCTCTGTGTGTACCAATGGAACCTCCTTGGTAGGTATTTGCCCTTTCTCAGCTACTGAAGCATTAGAGATGGTCACAGTTTGTGTTTTCACCAGGGGAGGCTGCACAAAAAAGCAAAATGATATTAGAAAAATTCTGATCATCATCCTTTGGTTTAGCTGCTAGATACCTATGAAAATTGTATGCAGAAACCCTTATGTAATAGAAGTATTTGTGTGTGCGTGTGCGCATGTACGTGTGCGTGTATGTATATATATATGTATATATATATATATATATATGTATATATATATATATATATATATATATATATATATATATATATATATATATATATATATATGAAAAGTCTCAACTCAAGGGTCTTTTACAATACATGGGCTTCCTTAAAGTGGATGTATAGCCTTATACTTAAAGTGGTTCAAAACACAAAAGGATTTTTTTTTACTTTAAAGTGGATGTAAACCCTCAAACCCTCACATATACCCAGTGAAGCGAATGGCCTCAGATGATAAACAGGGATGAAACACATCTCCCTATATAAGTTTTACATGTATATCTGCTGTCTTCAGCTTGCTATTTTCTTTAGAAAGTGCAGCTCATGTTAGATGTTTTCTTCCTGTTCAGCATTGGAAGTGAAGTCTTAGCATACACTGTGTGACAGCTGATTGGGGGAAAGGCACACACCCCCACTCCACATAGGCAGAGTGAGGAAGGAAGGAATGGGCAAAGCTGTGCTGTGAATAGACAAACTCTCTGCTAATCTATTTATAGCACCCACCCCAACACAAATTTCCAGCTGCTTTTATTGTCAGAAGTTATCATGCTGATAACAAAACATTACAGATATGTGTGCTTAGGTCAAATTTCATGAAACATGTTTACATCCACTTTAATGTATTCTCTGCATGAGGCTGGGTTCACATATTTGCAAATTGGATGCAGATTTCCTTGCATCTAATTCACATGACATGCGAGTGTGACCGGCTCTCAATGGAGCCGGTTCACACAGGTCTGGGGTGGCCATAGTCCAGATTGCAGAAGGGTCCTGTGTGTCTGTGTCCAGTTCAGGTGCAAATTCCGGCAAAACTTCAGACCCGAGTCGCATCTGAACCAGTGTACAGAAACGCACTGGACCCCATTCTGTGAACCGCGGCCGCACATGTGTACCCAGCCATAAGGTCAAAAACCTTCCAAAGTCTGTACCTCTCCTCATCTCTTTAAACACTTACCTGTCACCACCTTCAATCCAGCACTTTCCCCGCTGGCAGCTCAGCTCTCCTCTCTTCCTGCTTTCACAGAACACAGAGTCAATCATATCCTGTGAGGATGGAGCGGGGAAAGCCATATTGTGCGTATCTATTGACGCAAACAGGCCAACTTGGGAGCAAGTCTCTGGGTCCTATGGGGGAATTTAGAGAGAAGGAGCCGAGAGTGCCAACGGGGGACCCTAGAAGGAGACCAAGACCACGCTATGTAATACTATTGCACAGAACAGGAAAGTCTAATGTGTTTACCATTTTAATAGAATTTTTTTTGAACATTTACAATCATTTAAATACTTTCCCAAAATCATTAATGTAGCACAGCGTTGTTACAAAATGTAAATATCACTATAATATATATATATATATATATATATATATATATATATATATATATATATATATAAATAATCGACGGAAACGCCACCTAGCAGGCAGCCAGCGTTAATATGCAAATTAGATAACTGATTCTAAGAATCAGGCGCATAGATTCAACCCCACTCACGCAGAGTTACGACGATGTATCAGGAGATACGCCGGCGTAACTCTTTGCTGAATCTAGCCCAAAAACTTTTCTTTCAGTCATGGTTAGTGTTTGGGTGAAGCCATTTATTATCAATCAACTGTGTTTACTCTTTTTGAATCACAATGGCAACAGAAATTACCCAAATTACCCTGATCAAAAGTTCACATGCCCCCTTTAACATCAATGCCAGCTTGAAGTCTTTTGTAGTATTTGTGGATGAGGCTCTTTATGTTCTCAGATGGTAAAGCTGCCCATTTCTCTTGGCAAAAAGCCTCCAGTTCCTGTAAATTTTTGGGCTGTCTTGCATGAGCTGCACGTTTGAGATCTCCCCAGAGTGGCTCATGATATTGAGGTCAGGAGACTGAAATGGCCACTCCAGAACCTTCACTTTATTCTGCTGTAGCCAATGACAGGTCAACTTGGCCTTGTGTTTTGGATCACTCTCATGTTGGAATGTTCAAGTACGTCCCATGCACAGCTTCATGGCTGATGAATGCAAATATACCCCCAGTATTTTTTGATAACACTGCATTCATCTTGCCATCAATTTCGACCAAATTTCCTGTGCCTTTGTAACTTTGTAAATTGCTGGGTGATCTTTTGCACATCAGACCAATGCAGTTTTATTTTGGGAAATGTCCAGAATATAAGAAGTAGAGTCCCCGGTTCCCCCCGGCATCTTCAGCACCCATATCAAATATATCTGCAATTGTGTTCTGTGTGATTTACCTTCTTTTGCATAGCCTAAAGGATGACATCTTCTCTAGCTCTTGTGTCACCTGCCTACTCAATGGTTAAAGTGATCGTAAAGTCTCATTTTTTTCATGTCATACTTACCTGCTCGGTTGCAGTGGATTTGTGCAGAGAAGCCCAGATTTTCCTCTTCTGTGATCCTGGCCCCTCCCTCCTGTTTAGTGCTCCCACAGCAAACAGCTTGCTATGGGGGCAACCGAGCAGAGTCACAGCTCACTGTGTCCATTCACACACAGAGCCCTGACCCAGCCCCGCCCCTCTCTCTCCTGATTGCCTATCTGAATTGGAATGACAGCCGCGGGATCTAATGGCACCACTGCTGTGTCACATATGTAAACGATGCTCAAACCACACATGTGAGTTATCGCCGCGATTGTAAGAGCGAGAGCAATAATTCTAGCGCTAGACCTCCTCTAACTAAACGGGTAACCTGTAAGAAAGTGAAGTGCACAATTTCAAAGCATGCCATGTTAGGTATCTATTTACTTGCCATAACATTATCTTTCACATTGTGCAATAAAATTAGTCTAACTTTAGTTTCGTTTTTTTTTATGCGCAAAACTTTTTTTTTCCCCCCAAAACGACCACAATTTTATTCCCTAGGATCTCTGCTAAACAAAAACCATATATAATGTTTGGGGGTTCTAAATAATTTTCTAGCAAAAAAAAATATGATTTTTACATGTTAGGAGCGAAGTGTCAGAATTGGCCTAAGTAGCAAGTGGTTAAGTAAATATGTCACTGCACTAATTTGGGTTTTATGCTGCTGTATAATGTTCTCCCTCCACTCAACTTACTAGTAAGAAGGTTTATGTTTTAGTCCCAGACAAAGCCGCAAAGAATCCAGAATTTTAAAATAAATTAGCCATTTAAATCCTAAACTCAAATGAGGACCTTTCCTTGAAAAATATATTGATATTCAGAATTTTCTCTGAATATGTCCTTCCACCAAAATGACATGTTAACTTATTAAACATATAATTTTGTCTAAGGGGAACAAATACAATCTAAAATAGGAGACAGCAGTTTGTTTATTCCATTCACAGAGACAGTGATAATGACATGAGCCATATGGAGTGTCCACTCGAGAACATTAGTAATAGAATAAGAAAAATACTTAGAATAAGTGATAAAATAGTGAGCAGAATCAGAACCTATAAACATCACAGATTAACACAGGAAAGAAAATGAATAAAAAGCATTTTTAAAAAGCAAAAGTACAATTGTAACAGTGAATCTTTAATATACTAGGTCAAAGATATTAAAGTACACATTTTACATTAAAGGCAAAGAAAACTCAGGCTTAACAGGTGAAAAAAATTAACTATAATAAATAGAAATCTTATTTGTTAAAAGAGTAGCCAATATAAATCAGAATACATACTGTAGTAACACTAAGAGAATGGGCAGATACCATCCATATAGTCTCGTTCAAATGACATCATGTCGTTAGTAGAACTTTTACCAGACTGTATTAATAAACAACTCGCAGCACTAAAAAGCTTTACAGCTTAGCCAGTAGGGTTTACTTGAGGACAAATCCTCAAGTAAAAAAAAAAGAAAAAAGGAAATATCAGTTTTGTTACAGAATATCATAATGCCAAGGCCCTAATAAGGCTATATATATAATTCAGTGATGGCGAACCTTGGCACCCCAGATGCTTTGGAACTACATTTCCCATGATGCTCATGAACTCACAGTGTCCTTGTAACACAAGCAAACAAATCTCCTGCGCTCTGGTGTATCGCAAATCTGGGTATGCCAGTGTGGTCTAGTGGCAAAAGTCTGGAGTCTTGCAGCCCTCCACAGAACAAAAGGGTGTTCATAAGCTGAAATTAAAAAGAGAAAAGAAAGGAGGGCGCACCGACCTTGTGCATTACCACTTAAAAGTTTAATAAACAAGATAAAAAAGCAATGGTCCTACTCACAAACAATCTGAAGTAAGCGCTTTTTAAAACAGCTAGGACTGGAACCTTGCAGCACCTGCCAGTCAAACCCTTGATATCAATGGTTTGACTGGCAGGTGCCGCGAGGTTCCAGTCCTAGCTGTTTTAAAAAGCGCTTACTTCAGATTGTTTGTGAGTAGGACCATTGCTTTTTTATCTTGTTTATTAAACTTTTAAGTGGTAATGCACAAGGTCGGTGCGCCCTCCTTTCTTTTCTCTTTTTAATCACAGTGTCCTTGAGCATCATGGGAAATGTAGTTCCAAAACATCTGGGGTGCCAAGATTTTTTATCACTGATAGATTGTATATAGTATTCTGAAGACTAAGGGCTCAGGACAACAAGATATGTATAGGATGAAAAACAAAAAACTTGGGTAACATTTCAAGTTCAAAGAACATAGAATCTCCTAAAAGTATTTACCGAGCTGGCAAATTAATTATAAAAATATGGAAATCTGAAGTCTTCTGTCAAAAATAAATTAATCGCATCAGTATAGAGACTGAAAATTCTGAAATCATATAGAAAAAATAGAAAAATATAGAAAAACGGACTTGAGAGAAAGTTTAAGTTACTTTTAAATTGTAAGGGATAGTTTAGTAATCTTTTATTTTTATATATATATATATATATATATATATATATATATATATATATATATATATATATATATATATAATTATATACACACACACACACACAGTACAGACCAAAAGTTTGGACACACCTTCTCATTCCAAGAGTTTGCTTTATTTTCATGACTATGAAAATTGTAGAGTTACACTGAAGGTATCAAAACTATGAATTAACACATGTGGAATAATATACAATATATGTCATATTCTAGGTTCTTCAAAGTAGCCACCTTTTGCAGCAGACACATCTCTAGAACAACTGTTAAGAGGAGACTGTGTGAATCAGGCCTTCATGGTAGAATATCTGCTAGGAAACCACTGCTAAAGAAAGGCAACAAGCAGAAGAGACTTGTTTGGGCTAAAGAACACAAGGAATGGACATTAGACCAGTGGAAATCTGTGCTTTGGTCTGCCGAGTCTAAATTTGAGATCTTTGGTTCCAACCACCGTGTCTTTGTGCGACGCAGAAAAGGTGAACAGATGGACTCTACATGCCTGGTTCCCACCGTGAAGCATGGAGGAGGAGGTGTGATGGTGTGGGGGTGCTTTGCTGGTGACACTGTCAAAATTGAATGCATACTGAACCAGCCTGGCTACCACAGCATCTTGCAGCGGCATGCTATTCCATCCGATTTGCGTTTAGTTGGACCATCATTTATTTTTCAACAGGACAATGACCCCAAACACACCTCCAGGGTGTGTAAGGGCTATTTGACCAAGAAGGAGAGTGATAGGGGGCTGCACCAGATGACCTGGCCTCCACAGGCAAAAAAGGGCCAACAAGTGCTAAGCATCTCTGGGAACTCCTTCAAGACTGTTGGAAGGCCATTTCAGGTGACTACCTCTTGAAGCTCATCAAGAGAATGCCAAGAGTGTGCAAAGCAGTAATCAAAGAAAAAGGTGGCTACTTTGAAGAACCTAGAATATTACATATTTTCAGTTTCACACTTTTTTGTTATGTATATAATTCCACATGTGTTAATTCATAGTTTTGATGCCTTCAGTGTGAATTCACAATTTTCATAGTCATGAAAATAAAGAAAACTCTAGGAATGAGAAGGTGTGTCCAAACTTTTGGTCTGTATATATAATATATATTATATATATAAAAACAATTAGGGGAACCAACGTCAAAAGGGTAATATAACTGTAGTAAACCACGCTAGGGGAAACCTAATAAACATTTCTTTATAAAGATTGACAAACACTGTACTAAGATACTACATTTATTTAAGGCACTAAAGTGCCTCTTGGGAAGAAGGGCATATTTTCGAGGGGCAGGACACTAGACATTTATGTAAAAAGACAGATAGTAGATGTGTTGTCCTAGAAAAAGAAATTCCAAGTACAAATGGTTTCCAAGAATTCACTCTTTTTTTGCATTCCTTAGATTTTCTATACATGAAGCCTATCATACGGTAAAGAGAACATCGGAAGTCAAGCTTTCAGAGTGAATGTGAACATTATTTGTCAAACAGATTTTAAAACACTAGTTATTTTATTAAAGATATTCCCAATGGCTTCATAACAATGCTTTGCAAAGGCTAAAGCACCAAAACAGACACATTGAATTCTAGATTTCATAAAAATATACAAGCAGCAACTCGGATAACTATCCACATTTGTGATTTCATACTTTGTATGCATACTTTAAGTGAATCTTAGGATGGATTTGTGTACCATCAGAAGAAACAAGAATGCATCGCAAAAGCATAGTGATCCAAGGAATCAATTACAAGAAACTATTTAGCCAAAGCATCATAATAGCAAAGTGGTGCTGGAAGTATGACGACTGCTACAATCTGGGAATATTCTTAAAAAGATACAGTTTTTCTGTTTCAGTAATCATCATATAAAGCATTAATACTAAAAGTGCTGACTTTTGAGGACATGGCAACAGTCCATCATAGAGGAGTTCATGTTTCTATTATGCCTGTAATTCACAATAATAGAAAGGGGAAAGGCCACTACATGGATAACTAAAAGTAGCTAACATACAAACATGAATGACGACATCTAAAAGAAATAAAAAAAAGAGAAGCTGAAGAGTCCAAATATTCAGATTCCATTGTTAGTGGTCCTTATTAGTTCCTTGGCCTTTGGAAAGGCTTGAGGCAGTGCAATGCAGAACTGTAGTACAGTTAGCTGTGTTTATATAAACACACATATATAAAGATAAACCAATTTAATGAGCCCAAGAACCTAAAACACAAGTTGTTTAATCCAAATGATAAGCTTTTAGAAGGGGAAAAAAAATATTTTCTTTATCGTCTATTAAACTGTGGAAATTCTTAAACAGTCAGGACATCCAAAAGCAGTTCAGGGGGATAAAGGCTGTACATGTGGAAATCATACTGCAAGTGTTGTCTGAAGGAATCAACACCTAAAGTAGGATAGATAAAAAAGGGCTAACCAATTTGGAAATTGCTCTGGCAAAGGGAAATGCAACAAAGATCAACCTGGTGCTGAAGAACAGGGCAGATAAATACCACAAAAGGGGTAGAAAAGTATGACTGGAAAGTGCCATGGATCTTAAATCAGCAAATGGGGGCCTAACCATCCACCAAAAAAGTGGAAAGAAATAGACCAGCAACTAAACTGCCCAATAAATCATAATGTTTACAGGACCAAGACCAAGTGTACAAATAAACAGGCTATGTCCAATAGCAGTAAAAATCACATTTGGACAACTGCAGGAATGGATAACACCTATCATAAAAAAAACCTTGACTTCAGGGAAAAGGAAGCTCGGACAGACAGAACATATCCAGGCAAAATACCCTTCTGTTAAACAGTCGAAATTTAAGTTAAATGCCCCAGACCTTTGACTTCAGGGAGATACAAAGTTATTCCCGACAGACAACTAATCTTTTATGAAGATATCCATAGATGCGAGAGCCCTAACAATATGAATGCAAACAGAAAGAACCATTAGTTGAAAATTATTTTAAGGGTTCTTGATCAACAAAGTCTGTATATTAGGGCTGCGCAAATTAACTTTTAATTAATCGATTAATCTTTAATTTTTTTGATCGATCAAAATCTTTTTGATCGATTAAAATTCTTTTGATTGGTACTCACCTCTCCGCTAGCTTCTGGGCGTTCAGGGAGTTCTGTTGGAGATCCGGTGATGTCACGGACACCGGCGGGGCTTGCCGTGTCCTTCTGAAGGGCTCCTTTGCTGTACCTTCATATCTGTATGCCGGCGGGACCTTACTATCTGCCACACGCAAGGGCTGTTACACTTCCCTCTATCACTTCACTCTATTAACCTGGGATTAACAGTGGAACCATCCACTGGGAGTTGTGATAGTTCCCTTTATGGGACATTTACATGCTGACAGACTGATGTTAACCTCTCCTCATCTGGATTCAGCAGTGGTATCATTGTACACATTTTTATACCAGTATCATACTTGGCTACATGGTTTTTATGACTGCTTTTGCTACCGTTTGGTATTACTCGCACCATTTTTACAGTTTATGTAGCTATGTCGATTTTATCTCCAGTGCAATATTTATTTGGTTACCTATTTGAAGACTATAAAAGTTTTAATGCTATTCCCATCAAGCGCTGCCTTTGTGTGTATTTTATATCCTGCTATCCATTTTTACAGTTGTTGGTAGCTGCATTGGGAATCGGCCTGCAAGGAGATCAGCTAAAAGTAGTTGGATCTGTATGTTCTTTATAATTAATTGAAATTAGTCGATTAATCGATTAAAAAAATAAACGATTAATCGAACACAAAAATTTTGATCAGTAACAGCCCTACTGTATATATATAAAAAAAGTTAGGCAGGTATAAGAATATATCGTAATGCAAACTGGGGAAAATCATAAAACGTTATGGGGAGGTGAAGACTTTGCAACTTCTATAGCTCCACTGTATGAGTATCAGCTGCTTCTGGGTATATTGAGAAATCGCCAATAAAAGCCGTAGTGGGGTATAGGTTGAGGTCACACATTGCAGTTAGACTGCCCTTGTTTTTTTGTTTTTTTCAAACACCACTTCACCAAGCACAGTGTCAGTGCTCAGTTTTTTCACCGTTAATGTTACCATGTTAAAATGGTGATGGCATAAAATGTCATCCAATGAGAACAACTGCAAGATATTTTTCTGGGTCACACCAAAGACATGGCTCTGTACCTGGAGAATGCCCTGTGTTTAACCAAAAGTGCACAAAGGTCTGTAAAGAGCCACAATGCAGAGCCCAGTGCCCTTTCCAGGTATGGCCTTCAAAGCTATTGTTAAGGACACACTGACCCAAATAGCTGCTGTGTAGATACTACCTCAAGGAACAAAATTCAAGTCTTGATTCAAGTCATGGATCATCTACCAGGTATCTTGACTGAAGACAAAAACAGAAATAAAAAAGGCTAAAAAATATTTGGGGGGATTTCTCAGCAGACATTTTTGTTAGCCAGTGTCCCAACCTCCTGAAGGCTGCATCTGATTGTTTGAAAAATTCTACAATGCTCATTTCCTTAAATAGACGATAAAGAAAACATATTAGAACAATCGCAATCCGTGTTTAAAATTTCTGCACCAAAACCTGAGGTATTTCACACTATAAAGTATTTCTGTGTAACTGAGAACTAACTATTGCTTTATAATATTAGCCATGACAGGCTGAGCAAAAGCTAACTGTATCGTTCTTAAACTGGATTACTCAATAAATATGCTGTGTGCAGTTAACCATTTACCTATATAATATTATAATCACAGACATCTTCAGTTCTGATAAATAGTGGAAATGTTTACATGTCTGTGAATGTTTTGTTACAGCTGTTTGGTATAGCCAACATGTGTCCTAGGTTTTTGGCATGCAGTGTATTCGTAGCAGAACCATGACACCAAGCTGTAATGTTAATACCCTGGAGAACCAGCCACACATAAGCTACTTCATCATATGTAAAGGTGTGTTTATACAGCATTAAAAAGTACAGTTCACAGAAGGGTGCACTGAACAGCCAAGTAAAAGCTAAACTTGACTGTATTCCCCAAAAAATTGTCATTCATAAGAACAGAAGCCACCAAAGTGTCACTACTAGAAAGATTAAAAATGACATCAGAAATGGGAGACGGGGCTTTGGAAGTTGAAGTGGGTACAGGCGGCACTTTTCCATGGACTTCTCCTCTGGCATTGGGATGGAGACTTTCGGGAGGACTACCCGATGGTCTTTCCCAGAAGGTTTTACAAGGTCTTCACCCTGCCCTGGAGCCTCACCCTGAGTCTGCCCACAGAGGGATGGCAGAAGAGAAAGAGACAAGTGAAACCGAAAAAAAAACAAAAAACAGATGGCAAATGGAATATGAAATTAATTTTAGGTATGTGCAAAGTTTTTGTTAGAAGGTAAACGATTTCTCAATAAAAGGGCTAGGCTCTATTGTTCATATTCTAAAGGGTGTGTCAAGACAACTGACCACTTCAAAGGCAGTGATATATTTAAGGGGCTAGATTTCACTAGGCGGGTCAATGGCAGTATCCAATTCAAGTGATATATGTCTTATGGGCCTACACGTAATGGCAGTGAATGTGGCTTGTGGATTCAATATTTTTCTTATGGCAGGTTGAAGCATTACCATGTTCATTCAAGTTAAAGACATATGGGATAACAAAGCCTACTGCTGGGACTTGCCTTTATTGTTGTTCTAGTTTAACCTTCATTGTATGTTGGTTTAGCTTCCTTAGTAAGCAATGCTCTTAACTTTGCACGTGATGTTTGCTAAACCCTGTTAAATAAATACTGTTTACAATAAAGTGAAGGCAATAGAAGATGTCCTAGCAAGTAACTTATGCCGCGTACACACGATCATTTTTTGTGATGAAAAAAAACAACGTTTTCTGTGAAGTAAAAAACGACGTTTTTGAAACGTCACTTTTCAAAGACGATGTTGCCTACACACCATAGTTTTTTCACAAAAAGCGAGGTTACGTTCACCACTCTTTTCCATTGAAGCTCGCTTCATAACTAGCTTCTGGGCATGCGCGGGTTGAAAAACGTTGTTTTAAACAACGTTTTTGCTACACACGGTGACTTTTTGTGAAACAAAAAACGACGTTTTGAAAAAAACGACACAAAAAAATTCAAGCATGTTGGAAAAATGTTTTGGTCGTTTTTTTGAAGACAAAAAACGACGTTTTGCCCACACACGATCAATTTAAATGACGTTTTAAAAAACGACACTTTTTTTCATCGCAAAAAATGACCGTGTGTATGCGGCATTACACTTGGGGTCTTTTGTGATATTCACCTACACTGAAGGAAACCACTCCACAAGATACCAACAGCCCAATTAGTTGTTGAGCAGAGTATTTCTGTAATGAGCTCTTTAATGGCCCATACACACGATCCGAATATCGGCCGACAGATCGTACGACTTTTTTCGCTTAATAATCGCGAGTAAAATAAAATAGGTTTTTAAACTCACGAAAATTATCGTACGATAGAAAAAAACGATCGGAAGTGATGTCACGTGTTGTAATGTATTTGTATTGTATTGTCGGACGACGGCTGTACTGACTAAATGAAAATCGGACGATCGGACATCGGACGAGAAAAATTTTCGCGCGTGTCCGATCGAATTTAATCGGATGAACGGTCGTGATCGGCTGTCGAAAGTAGTGTACACACGATCCGAAAATCGCACGATCCATCATCGGACGATCGTTTTCGTCCGATATTCGGATCGTGTGTATGGGCCATTACACTACAGTTAAGTGGAAGTGATTAAACCCTTTAAAGGTGACTTTAACAAGAAATGTGTAGGGTCCCAAGTAACATTACTAATTAACCCTGCTATCCTTTTTATGAAAGGAAGAACTGAGCTCTTAATTCCCGCAGAGGGACTGTTCTTTGTTTCTCTGTTTTGGGACTTTGGGCTGGATCTTTGCACATCCCTGAACAACAATTCTCTGTGATATCACGGCCAGATGGCTGATAAGCATGGACAAATAAATAGTGAAAATGAAAGAAAAAACAGAAGCAAAAAGAAAAAGGTGAATGTTTAAGAAAACAAAGATGGCAAGAGAACAGAGTAAAGAAAAAGAAAGGAAAAGAAAAGAGAACAGGGTATAGTTAAACTCAGCATTGCAAGCCGTGAGAACATAGGAGATCCCTGAAGAGCTGCAGAAGATGGTATACCACCAAAGGATTTGAAATACTGGACTAGATGATAATCCACCTCCTGCAAATCTTAACACGGTAGGGGTAATGTGGCAGATATATCAATCCAAGGCAAAATATGTAGAAAGCTTAAATGCTGTAGAAGCCAAAAACACTTGTCCAATAATTTAATCATTCATTGATTCTTACAGTTCAGCTTTACCTTTGCAAGATACCTTTTTAGCCCCCGACCTTTTAATACATCAGAACCCACAAATCTGCATTAATATATCAAAATATGAGGTAATTGTTCAAATTCAGTGATATAGCTCCCATAACTTATACCAACTATGCATCAGCATGAACCAGCATTTGGCAACTGTATGAAGCAAATATTTGACAAGTTAAACAGGTAAAGTAGCAGTACTACTACTAGAAAAAAAAAAAGAAAGTATACCTTAAACTGTTAAAACATACCTAAATGTGTGGGCTCAATCCCTCGAGGGTATCATAAGGTTTCTCTACAGGTACACTCCCCCTTGCCTCTGTTCACAATACAGTGCCCATCACTTGACTGACCTACTGGCAGACCTAAGCGACGTCACATAAAAGGACAGGGGTGGGTCTATGATTATAGCATGTCTATGTTTGAGTTGTTTGAACAGCTTTTCTGGGAGGGCTGTGGGAGTACACGGCTGATGGCTTATGTTGTTCCTTAACTGCTGACACTATTACTTTAGTCTTTTTTTTTTTTAAATAAGCACACATTTACTTCAATGCATCTCACAAAAAAAATAAGTGGTTGTCTACCTATGGTGGCCTGTAAAATGACTGTTCATGGTTACAGATCCTAAATAAAGCATCTAAGCACCTGTTGCTAACCCAGCTGGAAAACTGAGCAATATATGTGATTAAGAGTCAAATATAAACAAAGTAATGCAAAAGGTAAAACAGAATGTCTATATAACAGATTTTTTTATTTTTATAGAATGTCTGATTGGAACTCCAATATTGAAGCAGTCACAGCAATGTCAAATATTGTTAAATGTATTTATAGTTCATGAGTTAATCTACCGATCGGCTTCTGCTCAACCAGTCTATTGCCTGCAGCGCTGATCTGTGTATTCTGACAGCGGAGGACACTGCCCTGCTGGCACAGCAGGGGGGATTCCCCCATCCACATCAAATATGTGGATGGGGGAATCGGGTCAGTTTATTTTGTTCAACCTGCTGGTTGAACGTAAAAACGAACCCATTTATGGACAGCCTTAGTTCGAGGGTAAAAATAGGGTGACGAGTCATGTTTTTTTTACCTCAGAAGCTACTTCCGCACTAGCAGCAGTATGCCAAAAACACCACATTCACCCTATTACAAAGGTGTAAACGAGGCCTTTATCATAGGGACACCTGTTAAAGTGTCAAGCATTTGAGAGGGGGATTTCTCGCCTTTGGGGGATTTGTTAAACTGTCTGTTGTGTCTCTAGGACGAATTACTTTTAAAGGTCCTTAAGAAAAAAGAAAACATAAATTGTACCAGCAAGGTTGTCAGTCAAATGTTTATTTGTCTACCTGACACGGCTGCAGTAGATTGCCAATGAGAATGCCATTCAATTTTTCAATTATATCAACTTCCTGATAAAGAAACAGGCTTGGGTAGGAATAACACTCACTGGTCTTGTTCGATAACACCTTCATCAAAGTGTTCATCAACTGACAGCAAGACAAATCAACATGTCCAAACTGTTAAGCTTAAAGGAAACCGTGATTTGAGACACAACTCTAGCTTAAGTAGCTCATTCACTCTACCACAGTTATAGAATGTTATAGTCTAAAATTATTATTAATCCATTAGCAGAAACTGCAAATAAATTCCTTAAAAAACAGAAATCAAGGTGACTCCAATTCACAATGTAAATATTTTTGTCTAACACGCATTTTAGGCCTCTCCAGCATTTTAAATGGAACATGCACATTTGTCCAAATCAAGAAGTCACTAAACCAGTCCTGAAGCCCAAATAAGCCAAGTCATTCCTTACACGAGCAACTTCATGCAAGGATTTAATTCTATGTGTAATGATAGCTTGCAGGCCAAAAAGCATTAACACAGCCGTCGTAATTTTTGCCAACATTTTGCAAGGGCTAAAATAAAAATTAAAAGCCAGGAATGGATAGCACAATGCAAGGTTGTGTACGTAACTGGCCAGAGCATGAATGTAGGCATGAGCTTTACCTCTGACCCACACACTTTTCTTTCAGTGGGTAAAACAAGAGCACGCTTAACCTGAATCAACAGAGCAACAATAAAAAATGGAAAAGAAAAAACAATTAGTTGGGGGAATAATACAATAGATCAAAAATAATACTTTGCCCATAGATATTCAGAGACCTGAAGAGATAAAAAAGGACAACTTTAACATTAACTGAACAGAAGTGTCACCATGTAGTGTAACAAAGCTGTATTTTTGCTATAATCCATTTCTACCACATGGAAATATACTAATGAAAACTTTATTTAAAAAAATTAATAAAAAGGAAATGCAACTGGAAAAATAGGAGATGTTCAAAATATACACAAGGACTAAAATTGTACCTCTTCAATTTACAAAAAATGTGCAACTCTTTGCAGTAGATGTTGCAAAGTCAAAGATTTAATAGGTGAAAAACAAGATTATATCTTACACAATTGGAAACAAAGTCAGGATATTTATAGACTAGCAATCTGTACACTTTCCCCCAATATGAAAGTTTATATGTGCACTGCACTGGCCCTTCCCTGTAGGTCACAAACATGATTTCTGCTGTGACCATGGATATTATTGCATTAAAGTGTTGTATATCGCCAAAAAATACACATCCTGGTCCTAGGGTGACCACATTTCCAAACTACTATTCAGGGACACCCTCCCTTCTCAAAAATCAGCTTGTGCTGCAACGAATCACAGCACGGTGATTGGACACAAGAGGTGAGTTTTATGATTTCTCCAATCACAAGCAGGGGGCGGGATTGTGCTCCTCCAGGCAATCCCGGCCAGGACAAGTACTGTCAGTGAGTAAAGCAGTGATGTGGCAGTCTTTTTTGGGGCATCAGATTGGCCCAGGGGGGGTGGCTGTGTCAGTTTCATTCCGGACACTGTATTGTCCTGGAATGAATGTGCCCGGGACAGACCTGCAAAATGAGGGAGTGTCCAGGGAAATCCGAGACACGTGGTCACCCTACCTGGTCCCTCCTTAAAGCAGATTAAACAGAACAGTGCTTGTGCTGTGTAATCTGCCCCCCCTCTAAACTGTAAAAACAAAACCTCTCTGAACCTGCCACTTCCTGTATGCCCTCTCTATACTAACCACGATAACCAAGGCTACTGAGCCCTGACCACAGTGCACCCCTGTCATATGCTGCCCTGCTCTTTGCTCTCCTCTCTCCCACTCCTTCCTGCTTGTAAGCTCCCTCTCTGTGTCCATTTCGTCCCATTCCCCGCTGTTATTATTTTTTTTTAAAATAACAACCTACAATGGTCACAGTCCGCCCCTCTTTTAGAGGCTGGCATAACACACTGATGTAAATCCTTTCTAAAAATGAGCATTGTAAATAGCTATTTGAAGCCGTCTTCAGGCCAGTCAAGTGACTCTTGGCTGCTTTACAGCTCTGAGACAGGGCTTCTGCGGGAGGAGTCGAGCGTGATCTCCTGGCTGATGTCAGAGGGAGATCACGGTCCCTCCTGCAGTAGCCATGTATCGGAGCTGAAAAGGGTCCACGCGCCACGTGGCCAGCCTGAAAACAGCTCTAAATAGCTATTCATAATGCTATTAGAGGCTGGCAGTTTTTAATAAATAGGCTTAACAAACACTTTAAATGTATTAAACAGACCCGATCACTGTAAATGTAATTTTCAGTGTATTTAATACAAGTTCACTCCCTGAGAATGGACTTCATTCATATCACAAAAAAACAGAGTTCTCTTTAAAAAGTATCCTCATAAAAAAAGTGTGTAAAATAATAATAAAATGCTAACTGGTACATGAGAAAATGTGCCTAGGTCACTAGCATGTACATGCATAATACATATAGCAAAAAAAACGGTTTATAGTATTTTTGCTACGCCAATATTGCTTTAAAACATGATGTGAAGCCTAGGTTCACACTGACAGCGGGATTGAAATCGTGCAAGTTCAGCTGAACTGTCAGTCTGACATCAGGAGATATTTCAATCGCACCCCAAAGCCACCAAAAGTAGTACAGAAATCACTTTTGGGAATCGGTGTGGCGTCACAAAGTCGCACCAATTCGTACGGTGCCATTACCGGAAATAGACGATTTGGCATGCAACAGCTGGCACTCCAAGCCCTCTCTGTCGGCACGCCAGGGGATTCCCCCAGCCAGGCAGTCAATTGCACTGACTGGACAGGACATTGGATCCCTTCCTTGCATTAGTGCCAAGGACGTTGGCAGGAGGGTGGCAGCCAGTCATCATGTGCGCTGTTTAGGGGGGGGGGGGTGTAAAATTCTTCCTCCACCGTTCCGACTCTGTTCTGCAGCTTATTTCCTCCCCCGAATCCCTCCACATCTGGTAAGGCATTCGGGCATTCCTTTCTGCAGGCACGATATTCCAGCTCCCCCTGCTCCAGGACGACTTTGGTTCAGCCTGTCCTTCTACTGGAGCCTGTGAAAACGTGAAGGGGGAGGAGCGGTGCCCCCGGGGCAGGGATATAGAGGAGTGGCTGGATGACAGGGATTCTACAATCCTGCCCGGGGAGAGCTGGACGATGAGGCCATGGAAAGGTAAGGAGGAGGATGGATCTGCATTGTACTGTGTGTGGGGGGATGGGGATGTGAGTTGTGCAGGAAGCATGTGTAAGGTAGGTGAGTGTATGTGTATGGTAGGGGAGTGTATGTGTATGGTAGGGGAGTGTATGTGTCAGGTAGGTGAGTTTAATGGTCAGGTAGGTGAGTGTAATGGTCAGGTAGGTGAGTGCATGTGTCAGGTAGGTGAGTGCATATATCAAATAGGTCAGTGTATGTTGCACAGTGCATTCTTGAACCCTGCATTCTGAGCGAATCTGGCAGAATCATACATTTTTGGTCCCTTGGGGCTCATTCAGAGGGACGATCAGTTCTATCCTCTGTACAGAGTCGCTGGTAGGTTTAATTCTGTGTTGGCACTTTGAAAGAAATAAGTTGGTTTTGCTTTGCGGTCTGGGCACTCGGGCTCAAAAAGGTTCGCCATCACTGGTATAGGAGATATTCCTACAGCCGCACATGCACAGAGATGCTCTGCATACAGTGTGTCGTGAAATGCAGAGCCCTGTGCCTCTTGCGCAGGAGTGATGCAAGGAGTAAGCAAACCCAGAAAGAAAACTGAGTGAAGGTTAAAGCACGGGGTAGCTGTGACAGCGCTGTGCTGAAGTGTGCAGAGAAGTCTGTCATAATGTGCTAGTTTGCGGTACATACTTAATGTTTGGTGTTTTTTTTTTCTTATGCTTCCTTAGACTTTAGCTTTAATAAAGCATATTTTTAACTGACAATGCAAGTACAGTATGTGCTGACCTACATATAGGAGTAACACGAGGACCCAGAAAATTTTATGGTAATACTACATTATTGGAATAAATACGTTATAAGTCTGGACTGCCACTTATTGAATAGATAAATTATGCAGATATCTTTATTCCAGCCTCTAGGAGTCACCATTTCTCTAGTTATTTGGTAAAAAGCTGAACACAGCACCCAAAGAAGAGCATGAAAGCATGTAATCTATAACAAAATGTACATGTTTTGTTTCCTGCACTGCAACTCCGCCGCTCACCCATTTAAGAAGAGTCAGATGGTAGAGCAAGCAGATGGTGGTTAGTCTTGTCGCGGGCGGAGCTTTTATTTTTCGGGTCCGGCGGATTTAACTTTTAATAAAGCATATGTCAAAAACAGTGTGTGCGTTTTTATTTATTTTTGACACTTTTTTGGTAACTGGGTAGGGGTATCTCATACTCATTTACATGGGGGGCTGTGATCTGGGGGCCAGATTCAGATAAGCCCCCTCTGCCCGCAGACCCCCACAACCAGAGCCCCAAAGCACCCACCCATGTTGAGGGCATGTGGCATGGTTTGGTTCGGGGGGGGGGGGGGGGGTTATCGCTTGTCCTACATGCTTGCATAAGGGTCCGGTATGGATTTGGGGGGGGGGGGCACGTCTTCACGTCTTAATTTATATTTTTTATAAACAGCTAGCTACAGGGTTTTGGTCGAGTAATAACTGGCCTGATGTACAGCCCTTCAAAAGTTTAGACAATTCTATGACAAAAATCATGTTCACCTGGATTTAAGACAATAGTACCCCACAATAATATATCTTCAATATCTCCGGTTCAGCTTCTGGAATGCGAAGTATCGTTTCTTGTACATAATGTTTACTATTTAAAGTTTACTTGGCATTTAAAGCATTATAGACCCATAAAAATACTGGTAGTTTTTATTCAATGAGAAAGTGTATTCTGCCGTAATGCCCAGGTCCCGATAGGAGATGATTATGAGATTTCTTCATTTTAACGACAACATCCAGTGCCCTCCCTGCAATCATGCAAATTCCGATAAGCTATATAAAATTTGCCCACTGATAAATTTATTTTCCCAACGATTTGCATAACTCTATGTCAATGGGACCCTTTTCAGGCCGGCTAGGAATAAAACAATATATTCCTAGCAAAAAGGCCAAATACGGAGTAAAATTTTACAAGCTCTGTGAGAGAGTCACGGGATATCTTTATGCTTTCCGCATATATGAAGGAAGAGATTCCTAGCTCCAACCCCCTGAGTGCCCGGCCTATATGGGCACAACTGGAAAAATTGTACGGGACCTGGCTTACCCACTTCTGAAAAAAGGATATCATATATACCTTGACAACTTCTATACCAGCCTGCCCCTTTTCAAACACTTATACATCGCAAAACTCTGGCCTGCGTAACCTCCAGAAAAAATAGGAGGGTCTTCCCACAATCCATAGTAAACAAAAAGCTGCGAAGGGGGGAAAGAGCAACACTGAGATGCAACAAAGTGCTGGCCTTGAGGTGGAAGGATAACAGAAACGTGCACATGTCCACCATTCACGATGACACTACAGTTGTAGTTCAGCGAAGACGAGGTCCCATTGAAAAGCCAACATGTGTCCAAGAATATAATCTCTACACGGGGGGTGGCTTTGTGACTATGCCTTTGCCTACAATTTGGACTGCTTGCACGTGAACTGACCCTGGCCTGTTTTATGGACTATGCTTTTGCCTACCTTTTGGACTAATCTGTTGCGTGGCTACACGATCTACTCAACTCACACACAGAGTTACACTGCTCCCGGGACTCACCAGCTGGAGCTGGGCTGACAAGTACCAAGACCAGAGTAAGCTGCATGTTAACGTCTGATGTGCTGTTTTTATCTTTTATCTTGTAAGCATAATTCCAGGTGTGGGGCTGCTATTTATAAATAAAGACGGTAAGACACTATGCACTCTCCCTTCTCTTTTATTACATGACCACTCATGTTAACACTCCTAATCAGCACATTGATTTAATCAACGGTTTGGAGGATCACTGGACCTTGAGCTGGGATTCAGAGGAAGGAGGATTGCCGACCCTGGGAGGAGACCCCATACAAACCAGGATCCGATTAAGGAGTTCTAAAGGCAATCAATATCACTGGTTTTGGTGAGTAGAACTCCTAAGGAAGATAATATAGGAAAGAGCATAGAGCATACAGAGCTAAACTATCACCAAGGATTTTCAACTTATTAAGAGACTGCTTCGATATTTTTCAGTTAACATAGACATTGTCCTAATATTATTGGGGGTGTGCTGCATGTTAATTATGATATCATTTTTTATTGTTTATGGATGCTGGTCATAAGGATGATTTATCAATGTGATCTCACCAGTGATTTATAGCAGATTGGGTGTTATAGGTTCTTTGTGAATTTCATATTAACCCATACAGCGCTGTTAATGTTTCTGTTCAGAGGCATATTTTTATTTATTACATTACTTTTATAATAGCTGCTCTGCTGCAAAAAAGTACACATAGCTTATTAGCTTTTATTTCCATAGAGCGCTAGGATCAGACTGCACCTTCGGGTGTCATTCTGATATTTCTTTTCTAATCTGTTGCCCTGTTACTGTAGTACACAGGGGTCTCACATATGTGAGGGGCTCCAGAATAGTTTTTCCAGATGGAGATAACTATTTGTTTTTGTTTTCTCCGGGTTTTTTTAATTTCCGGATTAGGGTCTGGAGTCTGGAGGCTTCATAGAGATTTGGGTGGGTAGAAGCCTCTAACCCTGTGCACAGGTCTTACCCGATTGCGGCCCTCAGCCTACTGCTGACTTATTGCCATCATGCCTTTGCCTGCCGCATGAACGACACACACCTCTGCAAATAATTAGCTGTAGCAAGAGGCAGTATGTTTATGACGGCCTGTAGAGCAGTAAAATAATGAGTGTCTGCAGGTAACAGTGTACCAGGACCAATATTATGGCTGTGCTGGCTGTCTCTGCCTGGACAATTTCTATGGATAAATGCTTTGGCTGTGCTGACAATATTCTTGTGCTGACCATAGACAATATTCCTGCCTGCTGCCTGGATAATTACTATTGTTGTTGCTAAGCACATCCCTGACTGCTGCCTGGACCAGCACTCTTTTCTGTGGACACTACTAAAAGCACAGGTAATAGCTTTTTTAACCCTTTCTGCAATAGAATTTATTTTGGATTGTAATTCTTGGTTTGTACATGCTATGTGTTAGAAATATGAATGGTCTTCAAAAATTATAGGTTTCCAGGAAATTATATACGTAATGTATGCTCCTAGAACACCTGATGGTGCTACTTGGTTGTTGGGCCTCTGTATGTGGCCCAGCTGTGTAAAAGTCTCACACATGTGGTATCCCCAGGGGCGGACTGACCATCCGGTCAGTCGGGCACTGCCCGAGGGCCCGTGGTGGGAGGGGGCCCGGGTCGGCTCAGTCTGCCCCTGGAGGTTCCCCCCCCGAAAATCTGACTGCAGTCCGACTCCCGAGTCCCGACCAACTCTGGTCATTACGCCGTGCTGGAGGGAGGAGGTGGGTGGAGCTGCGCTGCTGGCTAGTCTTCGCCTGCCCTGGTTGCTAACGCCTGTGCCGCTTGGCGTGTAGCAACCAGTGACGTCACGGCTGCAACCCACTACAATACATGGTCAGCGTTGAAAGCGAGGCTTTCACTTCCTCCTCCGCGCTACTGCTCCTGGGAGCCGAGTCAAGTATGAGGCTGGCTTGAAGGTACAGCGCAAAAGGGAGTGGGAGAATCGCCACCCTGATTGACCTGAGGCTAAGCAGCAGTAAGTGCGGCTGTATTCCTGGCACCTCCCAGAGCATGTACACCATCTCCAACGTCGGCTCCCAGTCCCAGCTGTGACAGGCTGTCAGCAAGAAGGAAGATGGTCTGGCCGAGTGCCCAGCGGGGATGAGGATGGGCGGGAGGTAGGTGCATCACACACACCTACCCACCACAGACAGGGGCTGGGACAGGAAGGACCGCAGGCCAGGGGGTCAATTTCACTCACCCTCTCTCTCTCTTATCCATCCCCCTCTCTCTCTCTCTCTTTTACATCCCCCTCTCTCCCATCCATGCCCCTCTCTCCCATCCATGCCTCTCTCCCATCCATGCCCCTCTCTCCCATCCATGCCCCTCTCTCCCATCCATGCCCCTCTCTCCCATCCATGCCCCTCTCTCCCATCCATGCCCCTCTCTCCCATCCATGCCCCTCTCTCCCTCTCTCCCATCCATGCCCCTCTCCCATCCATGCCCCTCTCCCATCCATGCCCCTCTCCCATCCATGCCCCTCTCTCCCTCTCTCCCATCCATGCCCCTCTCCCATCCATGCCCCTCTCTCCCTCTCTCCCATCCATGCCCCTCTCTCCCATCCATGCCCCTCTCTCCCTCTCTCATCCATCCATGCCCCTCTCTCCCTCTCTCCCATCCATGCCCCTCTCTCCCTCTGTCCCATCCATGCCCCTCTCTCCCATCCATGCCCCTCTCTCCCTCTCTCCCATCCATGCCCTCTCTCCCTCTCTCATGCCCCTCTCCCCTCCTCTCTCTCCCTCTCTCCCTCTGATCTCTCTCTCTCTCTCCCAATCCATCTCCCTCTCTCTCTCTCTCTCCATCCATCATCTCTCTCTCTCTCTCTCTCCATCCATCTCTCTCCCATCCAAAGATCTCCCCCTCTCTCCCTCTCTCTCCCTCTCTCTCCATCCACCCCGTCTCTCTCTCATCTCATCCATCCCCCTCTCTCTCTCTCTCTCATCCATCCCCTCTCTCTCTCTCTCATCCAGCCCCGTCTCTCTCTCTCTCTCATCCACCCCGTCTCTCTCTCTCTCTCATCCAGCCCCGTCTCTCTCTCTCTCTCATCCAGCCCGTCTCTCTCTCTCTCTCATCCAGCCCGTCTCTCTCTCTCTCTCATCCACCCCGTCTCTCTCTCTCTCTCATCCACCCCGTCTCTCTCTCTCTCTCATCCACCCCGTCTCTCTCTCTCTCTCATCCACCCCGTCTCTCTCTCTCTCTCATCCACCCCGTCTCTCTCTCTCTCTCATCCACCCCGTCTCTCTCTCTCTCTCATCCACCCCGTCTCTCTCTCTCTCTCATCCACCCCGTCTCTCTCTCTCATCCACCCCGTCTCTCTCATCCACCCCGTCTCTCTCTCTCTCTCATCCACCCCGTCTCTCTCTCTGCGTCTCTCTCTCTCTCTCATCCACCCCGTCTCTCTCTCTCATCCACCCCCTCTCTCTCTCTCATCTCTCTCATCCATCTCTCTCTCTCTCATCTCTCTCTCTCTCTCCATCCCTCTCTCTCTCCATCCATTCCCTCTCTCTCTCCATCTCTCTCTCCATCCCTCTCTCTCTCTCTCTCCATCTCTCTCTCTCTCTCTTCCATCTCTCTCTCTCTCTTCCATCTCTCTCTCTCTCTTCCATCTCTCTCTCTCTTCCATCTCTCTCTCTCTCTTCCATCTCTCTCTCTCTTCCATCTCTCTCTCTCTCTTCCATCTCTCTCTCTCTCCATCTCTCTCTCTCTTCCATCTCTCTCTCTCTCTCCATCTCTCTCCTCTTCCATCTCTCTCTCTCTCTCTCTCCATCTCTCTCTCTCTCTCTCTTCCATCTCTCTCTCTCTCCCATCTCTCTCTCTCTCTTCCATCTCTCTCTCTCTTCCATCTCTCTCTCTCTCTCTCTCTCTCTCTTCCATCTCTCTCTCTCTCTCTCTCTCTCTCTCTCTCTCTCTCTCTCTCTCTCTCTTCCATCTCTCTCTCTCTCTCTCTTCCATCTCTCTCTCTCTCTCTCTCTTCCATCTCTCTCTCTCTCTCTCTCTCTCTTCCATCTCTCTCTCTCTCTCTCTCCCATCTCTCTCTCCCTCTCTCTCTTCCATCTCTCTCTCTCTCTCTTCCATCTCTCTCTCTCTCTTCCATCTCTCTCTCTTCCATCTCTCTCTCTCTCTCTTCCATCTCTCTCTCTCTTCCATCTCTCTCTCTCTTCCCTCTCTCTTCCATCTCTCTCTCTCTTCCATCTCTCTCTCTCTTCCATCTCTCTCTCTCTCTCTCCTCTCTCTCTCCCATCTCTCTCTCTCTCTCTCTCCCATCTCTCTCTCTCTCTCTCCCATCTCTCTCTCTCTCTCTCTCTCTTCCATCTCTCTCTCTCTTCCATCTCTCTCTCTCTTCCATCTCTCTCTCTCTTCCATCTCTCTCTCTCCCATCTCTCTTCCATCCCCCTCTCTCTCTCTTCCATCTCTCTCTCTCTCTCTTCCATCTCTCTCTCTCTCTCTTCCATCTCTCTCTCTCTCTCTTCCATCTCTCTCTCTCTCTCTTCCATCCCCCCTCTCTCTCTCTCATCCATCCCCCCCTCTCTCTCTCTCTCTCTCTTCCATCTCTCTCTCTTCCATCTCTCTCTTCCATCTCTCTCTTCCATCTCTCTCTCTCTCTCTTCCATCTCTCTCTCTCTTCCATCTCTCTCTCTCTTCCATCTCTCTCTCTCTTCCATCTCTCTCTCTCTCTCTCTTCCATCTCTCTTCCATCCCCCTCTCTCTCTCTTCCATCTCTCTTCCATCCCCCTCTCTCTCTCTTCCATCTCTCTCTCTCTCTCTTCCATCTCTCTCTCTCTCTTCCATCTCTCTCTCTCTCTTCCATCTCTCTCTCTCTTCCATCTCTCTCTCTCTCTTCCATCTCTCTCTCTCTCTTCCATCTCTCTCTCTCTCTCTCTCTCTCTCTCTCTCTTCTATCCCCCCTCTCTCTCTCATCCACCCCCCCCTCTCTCTCTCTCATCCATCCCCCCTCTCTCTCTCTCTTTCTCTCTCTCTCTCATTCTCTCTCTCTCTCGTTCTCTCCCCTCACCAAGCCCCTCTCCCCTCCCAAGTGGACACTGACTAACAGGTGACAGCAAGTTAGAGTGGTCTTCTATTCCCCGGGGGCCCCATGGTCTTCTATTGCCCGGGGGCCCCATGAGTTGTCAGTCCGCCCCTGGGTATCCCCATACTCAAAAGTAGCAGAATGTATTTTGGGGTGTCATTTTTGCCATGTGTTGGAAATATCTTATAAATGGAGTAATTTGTGTAAGTTTTTTTCCACATTTTCCAAAAAATTTAAAAGACTCATAGATTATACGTTGGGATGTTTGCTTTCCAAAATGGGGTCATTTTGTAGACAATACCATTGTCCTAAATGATGAAAAGAGACTGTGCTTAGGAAGGGTTGTATGGGTGTAGAAGGACTGCAGCCCCCCCCCCTAGTTAGATACCCCAAATGAGGTGCTAAAAAATACCATTGTCCTGGTGCTCCAGGGCCTTCAAAAGTGTAATAGGTGTTTGAGAAATGAGATGTGCAATTTATGCTTGTAGAACACCTGAAGGTGCCACTTCAATGTTGAGCCTTTGTATGTGCCCAGGCTGTGAAAAAATCTCACACATGTGGTATCCCCATACTCAGGAGGAGTAGCAGAATGTATTTTGGGGTGTAATTTGTTGTATGCATATGCTCTGTGAGAGAAATAACCAGTTAATATGACAATTTTGTAAAAAAACTCACCATGCTACTTACTTAATACCTTGGAACAGGGGTGTCAAACTCAACTTCATCATGGGCTACATGAGCATTATGATTGCCCCCAAAAGGGCCAGTTGTATCTGTGAGATTAGATGTCCAGCGCATCCCCTCCCCTTTACATTAGATACCAAGAGCCACCCCACCATCAGAAGTAGAGTTCCCCACTCTCCCTTACATCACAGTGCACCCCCCTTTCCTTATGCTGCTGCTGGGAAGAAGCTGGATAAGGGTCTTGAGGAGGACCAGAGGAGGGCTGCAGCTGCAGGAGAGGTGCGAGGGCCACATGAAATGGCTTGGCGGGCCGGATTTGGCCCACGGGCCTTGTGTTTGCCACCTATGCCTTGGAATTTATACTTTCTAAAAATGGGTCATTTGGGAGGTATTTGTACTTTTCTGACTTGTTAGTATCTCAAGAAATGAGATAGGCCGCCAGTACTTCAGGTGTGATCAGAATGATCAATTTTCAGGGACTGGCACCATAGTTTGTAGACGCTGTAACTTTCACAAATACCACATAATATACACTAATTTGGGTTATTTTTTACCAAAGCTATGTAGCAGTATAAATTTTGGCCAAACTTTATTAAGAAAAATTACAAATTTGCAAAATTTTATGACAGAAACAAAGAAAAGGGCAATTTTTCACAAAATGTATGGTCTTTTTATTTATAGCAAAAAAAAAACAAAAAAAAACACTAGTGATTAAATACCACCAAAAGAAAGCTCTATTTGTGTGAGAAAAAAAGGACGCAAATTTAATTTGGGTACAGTGTTGCATGACTGAGTAATTGTCATTCAAAGTGTGACAGCACCGAAAACCAAAAAGTTGTCTGGGCAGGAAGGGTGTTTAAGTGCCCTGTATTGAAGTGGTTAAATTGACTTGATTTTAATCAAATCCACCCTGCTGCTCCAGTATCTTTAGATATGAATTGTCAAAACAATATGATGAAACAAACAGTGTTCCAAAGAGGCCAAATATTTGCTACCATACCAGCAAGTGTAAATCTCAAAACACGGCAAAATTATTTAAAATTTGAGGGGAATGGACTTACAAGTACTAACAATTTCTTAAAAATAGATAAACTGCAATGAAACAAATTACTAGCTTTTGCAAGTGGACACTTAACAGTAGAGATAGATTGACTGTTAGAGGATAACTGACACAAAAGTATAAAAAGTGCTCCACACTTACACAAAGACTGTATGATGTTCGCTTCATAAAGCCAGCCTCTATGGTAGGTCTGTCATTCAGAAACGGCTTGTAAGCAAGGCCAACATACAAAAAGACTAATACGTTGGCATAAATCAAGAAAAACCTAAAACCCTGAGTAAATAATACAATTGTATTAGTCCATTTTTCTTATATCCTGATGGAATTGCATAAGAAGAATACCAATATAGACAGTATATAGTGAGGGAAAAAAGTATTTGATCCCCTGCTGATTTTGTACATTTTCCCACTGACAATAAATGATCAAGCTATAATTTTTAATGATAGGTTTATTTTAACAGCGAGAGACAGAACAACAAAAATATCCAGAAAACTGCATTTCAAAAAAGTAACAATAAGCAACAATAAACAAGATTTCTGGCTCACAGGCGTCTTCTATACAGGTAATGTGCTGAGATTAGGAGCACTCTCTTTAAGGGAGTGCTCCTAATCTCAGCCTGTTACCTGTATAAACGACACCTACCTGTCCACAGAAGCAATCAATCAGATTCCAATCTCTCCACCATGGCCAAGACCAAAGAGCTGTCCAAGGATGTCAGGATTGTAGACCTACACAAGGCTGGGATCTCAAGGCAGCTGGGACCATATTCCCCAAGAAAACAATACACTACGTCGTGAAGGACTGAAATCCTGCAGCGCTCGCAAGGTCCCCCTGCCCAGGCCTGTCAGAAGTTTGCTAATGAACATCTGAAAAATTCAGAGGAGAACTGGATGAAAGTGTTGTGGTAAGATGAGACCAAAATCATGCCGTTTGGCATCAACTCAACTCGCCGTGTTTGGAGGGGAAGGAATGCTGCCTATGACCCCAAGAACACCATCCCCACTGTCAAACATTGAAGTGGAAACGTTATGATTTGGGGTTTTTTTTGGGCTAAGGGGACAGGACAACATTAATGTACCGTCAAATCTTGGGCATGACAATGACCCAAAACACACAGCCAAGAAAACAAAGGAGTGGCTCAAGAAGAAGAACATTAGGGTCCTAAAGTGGCCTATCCAGTAATCAGACTTTAATCCCATAGAAAATACGTGGAGGGAGCCGAAGGTCCCAGCTTCTTGATAAGTGTCGGCCTCGAAACCTTAATGACTTGGAGAATATCAAAAAAGAGGAGTGGGACAAAATCCCTCCTAAATTGTGTCTAGAGGAAAGAAAATATATGTCGCCAAATGCAACAGGGGTCAATGATTCTGAGGGCAGCCATCTGTGAATCAGACGATTACTCATAAGGACAAATTACATTGCTTAATTGCATAATGGCAAAGAAATGAGGCCATTTTACAGGGTCATTTGTATATTATGGCGCAAACACTGTTCCCTAACAATGAATCCACATTCGAGGCTCCATTCACACTTGGACATTAAAGTTGCATGACAAGTTGCAGCCCATTCTTTTCAATGGCACCCGGTTAAATCAGTGCAACCTAAAAGCGCAGTGACTTTGAAAAGGTGCCTGTACTACTTTGGTTCGACTTTGGCCCACAGAATGTAGTCAGATCAAAGTCACACTAGAAACCATGCAACTTTGTAAAGTCAAATATCTTCAGTGGCCTCCAGATCACAGGATCAAAAAAATTATAACTTTATATCAAGTTCTGGAACACAAAAGTAAAACCAATTTCTACTTGCTTCATTCACTTTAAAAAAAATCTGGAGGCTTTTTCTTTGCAATCTGAAGGCAAAAACCAGCCTTACTTCTGATTAAGATTTAGATATTAGTATATCATTGGGTGTATTTTACACCCGTATGATGCACACATTTAATATACATAAACATATGATTTGTACAGACATATAGGTATGATTTTCTAATGTCTTCAGTTTAAAAAAAAAAAACCTGCAAAGTATCTATGTGTTTATCGGCAATATAAAAAAAAATACATTTAATGATTCACTTTAATAGCTTTTTTTAACTATAAAACTTGTTTTATGGTGGTATTCAAACTTACCCCATCAGTGCCAGTTTGGACCTGTCCATTGAAACTGAGGGTACGGAAGGGAGAGTGGGTAGAAAGGCGCTTATCCCACTCACTGGGTCGTGGCGCAGGCACTGACTCCATGAAACTTTTCTTCAGCTCACGGATACTGGCATGGTGTTTAATGATCTCCTCCTGAGTCCGAGCCTCTAAATCCTGAGAAGTTTTTGGAAAGGTGGAAAGTTGGAAGAGCAGTAGAGTAAGATGATGAAAGAATTTTCAAGTGAAGATGAGTAGGAAAAGAACAGAGTAAGAAAGAAAAACGAGGAAGGTAAAGAAAAGAAGAATGGTAAGCAGTTGGGGAGGTAGAAGCCGATATCCTGAGGACACAGCACAATGAAGCCAAAGCTTGTAGCCTGTAACATGTTGTTTGGCGGCAAGACAATTAATCTGATTTTGAGAAATGGAAAATGCCCACATCCAACCACATGGATATGGCAGCCATGTTAGACCCTTTAACACATACAAAAGATAGGCAAGTGTGAAAATGAAGACTGTTATGTATACAACACACTTAAACCAGTCAGGATTTTGTATAGGTGCTGTAACTAATTAGTAGGTCAGCACAAGACCTTTCCCTACCAGAATATTCAGTGGATTGTGGACAAAGTTTGACTCTCTAAATTCACTAAATGGGTAAATCAGCAAGAAACCGCCATATATTTTTGCTAAAATTCAAGGCATTTAACAAAGAATATGATGTAATCAGCTTTTAAATTTGCCTATAGCAGAATCAGCCCTAGATTTGGAAAAGCCCATGATAAATTATTAAGTCTTATTTTATGTACAACAAATAACTAGTCAGTTAATTTCAAACAACAAGCCTGCATATGCTCTTTGTAACTGAATATCAATACATTTCACACTGGTTCTCTATTTCCATAAATTAGTATCTTGCAGTTGAAGCTTTAAAAAAAAAAAAAAAAAAACTTTTCTATAGAATAGTTCACAAGCTGGAAAAGCGGACCTCTCCTTTGTATTGCATATGGCTTTAAAGAACAAAATCATGCCTGACTTATTTCAGAAACAGACCAAACCTGGCTATCTGACAACACTACCACTGGCCTAAAACACTAGTGCTTTTGCAAGAATTAGTGCCCTGTTTGAAGCTCATGTTATCTGTTCATCTAAGATAAAATGTGAATAAGTGTATGATGTCTAATTCAACATGTTTCACCACACAGGCTTTATCCAATATTTAAATGTTAAAAGACAAAAGCAGTTTAAAGGTATTGCAGCACTGTTAAAGTTGCATCACATTGTTTTGACGCATTCGAATTCCAATAGCTTAATTAAAACTGCAATTTCAGATGGCAGAAGCACACACTGAACTTGGTTATCACTTGTATAAGCACAAAATTGTAACACACAAAGCAAGACCAGAAAAGTTTCACGTCACTAAGATAATGTCCCCTGTAAGGATAATCCAGTGATACAAGCAGCAAGGTCTGCAGACATAAACACGTGTTAAATACTTTGGCGAACATACAACATAATACGTAAAAAAAAAAAAAGCATGCATGCAAAAAATTAACATGCAGACAGTGCCTGCAGGTACTTTTGCAGGTACATACACACCAGAAAACAGAACAAAAAAAAATGAAGACATTAACGTCCAGACAGTACGGGGTTACAGACTGCAAGAATTTATACCAACCTCCAACATTAAATTGCTATGTCTGATATAAATGTTTTCCCCCTCTAGTTTCTTTGCTCTTTTCTGCAAAGTGAAAAAGTAGAAATTTTGTATGAATGGAAAACAGACAATGATGAAAAGCTGAGAAAAGTAAACACTGTAGATAAAAGGTACTTTCTGTGTCACACTTTCTGCATCCTCCCTCAAAAAAGTAAAACCTATCACCTGTAAAATGTCTGTCTAGTCCTGAACACTAAACTGTCTAGATTATTGTAGCTGTTGATATACTGTCATATAGATAGGAAATTGGGTAAATCCCAGTTTTTAAAGTGGATCTCCACCCTAAAGTGAAGATCCGCTGATCGGAACCCTCCCCCCCTCCGGTGTCACAATTGACACCTTTCAGGGGGGAGGGGGGTGCAGATACCTGTCTAAAGACAGGTATCTGCAACCACTTCCGGCCCGCAGTCTCGGGCAAAAGTCTGTTTTTTTGGCGACATCCCGTCGCCCCCCCCCCCCCGTTGTGTGCTGGGAACTCTCAGCTCCCAGCACACAGCGGGAGCCAATCGGCGGGCGCAGCGCGACTCGCGCATGCGCCGTAGGGAACCGGGCAGTGAAGCCGCAGCGCTTCACTTCCTGGTTCCCTCACCGTGGATAGAGGGGGGAGCAGCAGGGTGACGAGCGATCGCTCGTCCTCTGCTGCGGACGCCGCTGGATTCCAGGACAGGTAAGTGTCCTAATATTAAAAGTCAGCAGCTGCAGTATTTGTTGCTGCTGGCTTTTAATATTTTTTTTTGCTGAACCATCCGCTTTAAAGTGCTCCTTTATTTTAGGTAGGTATTAGCAAGGGCACAAGGAGAAAATAATTGATGTGTTTCAATTAGTGTTGGATCAATAGTCAAAAAGGCCATATTATTAAGAAGCTGTGCCCAAAAAAATGACAGGAAGAAGACAAAGCACTAGCCTGTTATTGCCTTGGTCTCCCTACGTTACCAACTTACCATGCATTGTTCTTCACTTTATCTCTGTGTGGAGGCTGCTGTTTTTTTTTTTGTTTTTTTTAGTGGAAAGGCTTTTCTACCACATGTCAGAGCCTCCAGCTATCATATCACTGAATCATACTGCAAGAGTAGCAGTAAGATTCAGTACCTTGAACTTCACACTACAGATAAACAGCTGTGAGGTTGTAGGCACCAGAGTGCCTAGGCACAGTGGCATACAAGAAAGTGTTCTGCTATTTTTTAGAGCAATACAAAACAAATGGACACATTTTTAGGGTACTGCTTTGGCAAAAAAATAGCAGGAGATTGTGACCGGCTCTCTATGGTGCCGGTTCACACATCTCCGCAGGGGCTTCTGGACGAATTGCACAGGAGTCCTGTGCATGTTTTTGCTCCATTCCAGGTCCGAATTCAGCCCAAAATGTTGTGCTGAAATTGGACCTGAAATGGTGAATGGAGATGCACTGGACTCCTGTTGTGAGTCGCTGCGTTCTCATATGTAAACCCGACCTTAAAGGGGAATTGCTCTAATCATTTGAGACACAAGTAATTAAGAAAAGAAAGGCAGAAAAAGGATTTTTTACTTAATGTAAAATCCTTTAAAAGGAATATAGGTAGAGTAATTCAGCTACATAGGGTTATGCTGCTGCCTTCAGATTGGACACAAAGCTGCAAGAACAGCATGAACAACAAAACAAGAAAATGGGTGCACACCAGCCTTGAGCATTAGCCTAGAGCACCAATTTTTAAAATGTTTGCAAATGCACTCACAATGGTCATTACAGCAAGCAAGGATATAATGTAACATAAACCAGTCACTTAAATAATATTGGATGTCCAATAAAAAGACCTTGGCAACACTCCACAGTAGATAGCAGAGTGTTAAGGACGAGGGTATATCCCTGAAAACATGTTAGCTCTTGTATCTACTGTGAGTGTCACCCAGGTCTTTTTATTGGATATCCAGGTCTTTGACTTGATAAGTGACTGTGGTTTATGTCACATTATACACTTGCTGTCATATGACTATTTGGAGTATTTATTGTATTGTCATTCTTTTTATCAATAAACAGTGCTTAAAGGATGAGTTAACCTTTGGTAACATGTTGCATGTTCCACCTGTGTTTTTGGGTGGAACATGTAACAAGTTCCAGCACCTTCTCCCTTCCGATAATACACTGTGAATAAATAAACTACAAGTACTGTCAGCCACAGTGGTAGAAGTACTTGTAATTTGAATGAACCACGGGCACGCTGATAAGCACACCTGTATTTCATTCACACTGCATACAGCTCTGCAATGACAGCCCATACAGAGGTATCAGAAATAGAGCTGTGAGCAGTGGGTAAAAGAGCCGGGCGCTTCTCCCACAATTTGCTGTTCACAGGTGTAATGCTGTCCAGGCTCCCGTTTTGAATAATAATAAAAGCACATTTTTTACCTGCAAAAAGATGTGCATTCACATTATGCAAAGATGATCTTATCCTTTAAAAGGTAATGTACAAGGCTATCATGGCCTTTTCTGTTGGTTAAACTATAGATTTCTCCAATCTGAAAAGAGCTGCAAAGCCTGAAGTATATCTGGGTATTGAACTGAAGATTTTGGCCATTAGGCCTTTCCTTTTCAAGACGGTCTATTCCTTTATGTTCTATATAACTTTTGCACAGAGGTGGTGCTTTTGTTTAATTTTGTGTAAGAACAGCCTGGTATAAACTCTTACGCCAAACCTGCTCCAGTTTTGGACCAAAGCAATAGTAGGAGTGAATCATAAGAAAGGGGTTGGGATGCCTGTGCCCTCTAATGTACTTCAAGATAAGGATTTTATGGTAATTTAAAAATCCTATTTCTCAATTGTACATATTAGGGAAATGAGATAAGTAATTCAGGTTAATAGAGATGTCAAAAAGCAGTCCAATTGAGGGGTTCGCAACACCACAAACACTAACGGGCCAGGTTAACAGAAGGGGGCTTAATAAAGCTCACAGAACCACTTCAATACCTCATGATCAAAGTTGGCAAGTCCCCAAGTCCAGTCAATAAATGATGAGCTTCTAAATCCACCTCAAGATAATGAAAGGAGAAGCAATTTGTGGGCAATAGGGACACACAGGGAAAAAAAAAAAAAAGGATTCCACAACATCCCAATGGAGGGAAATCTTCTTGGGATGTTGTGGAGCAGGACAAAAAAGATGGAAAAACAATGTCCTGGTTAAGGGGGAAAGTAAAGAAAACCACTGTGGGAAGAAAAGACAACCTTGTCTTTGTGTGAGGCTCCGTACAGATTAAAGCTGCCAACTCAAAAACATGCCTTGTAGAAATGATGGCAATGAGGAAGACAACCTTGTGAGTCAGAGTAGACAGGGGAATTTCCCTTATAGGTTCAAAGGGTGATTTCTGAAGGACTGAGAATCTTAGGGAGACCACGTAAGCAACAACTTGTACAAAAGTTTTACCAAGGAGTAAAAGGCAAGTCCTCTTTATAAAAAAAGAAAAAAAATCACTAAGGCTGAGATTTGACCCCAAGGCCAAATGTTGATCCAGAACAGACTGGAGAAAAGACGAGACTCATCCCATGACGCATTTCCTGGGATGGAAATTCCTGGTCTAGCACCTTGAGAAATATGCTTTCCAGGTGCGATAATACACTTTGCAAGAAGTTGACTTCCAAGCTTTCAAAAGTTGAGACATAACTGAATCATTTACAACCGAACCCAACAATACCTGGGCTTTAACAGCTTGGTTGTTAAACAACTGAGAAGCAGGGTGTTAAACCTGTCCTTGGGAAATAAGATCCAGACAATGGTGGGCCGTCCACGGAGAGTCTGCCAAAAGTCTGATAAATTTGGAGTATCACATCCACCTGGCCTAGTTTAGTGCAATGAAATTAAACAGAATGCCCTCAAACTCCATCCTTTAGAGCATGCGAAGAAGGAGTTTTCGTGAAGTTAAGGAGCAGATCAGGTTAAAATGATCCCACAGCATCCACTGCGAAAGCTAGAGGATCCCTACACCCAAAAGCAATCTTGACCAGTTTGTTGTTGAACTTAGAAGCCAGAAGGTCCACGTCCGGGGTCTGAATGCACTCTTCACCCCAAGGTGTTTCGATACCTCTGTTGCAGGTGTCAGAGACAGGGAAAGACATGAGAATGAAGAAATCCACCTGCCAACTTTATGGACGGGACTGAAAACATTTAGTTCTGCGCAAACCAGAATCTGATCAGCTTTTCTTTTGTGCTAGGATTATTCATGACTATTGATGTAAGCCACTGCCATTGCATTGTCCAACTGAATTCTGGTTGGTAGACCTTGCAGTCAAAATGTCCAGCGTTGAAGGAATTACCAAATCGCTCTGAGTTTTAGAATATTGATTGAGAGACCAAGTCCCTTGCACTGAAAGAACGTCCAGGACTCCTCCCCTGCCCAACAGATCAGTGGGAGGTAAGATTTTCCTGGACTCTAGGGCTTATGACACATCAGGCCATAGCAATTCTAGTTTTGGAGGTCAGATGCTTACAAAGTCCCAGCGTCCCATACCACTAGAATTTTGCAATGCAATCCTCTGGAGTAAAACTTGGCATATGGAACTGTTCTAAAAAAAAAGGCCACAAAAACCTTTGTGAAAAAGCAGAGGTTCGATTGGCTTTGGGACTGTAGCATCCGAGCATGGGAGTGGAGAGTTTGGAGCTTTTCCTGCGAAACCCTAGACAGATAAGTATTAAGGAGAAGTCTGTTCCAGTGCCGACTTCTGGGGCTCAGGACCTACTGAACCTCTGCAGAGTTTAAATAGTTTGGTGGACATTGACTTACAGTCTATGCTGACTGTTCCCTCAGTAGGAGGTTGTCCAGATATCCTATTATATGTATGCCTCAAGGGCAAAGCAGGGCTCAGAGGCTAAAAACTCAAGATGTAGTGGATAGACCAAAAGGAAGGGCAACAAAACTAGTAATGTTACTGTAAGTGACCACTACAAAGTATAGAAAGCACCGATGTACTGAAAAGACGGGAATATACCAGAAGGCCTTTCTGATGTCCACCAAGGCCAGAAAGTCCCCATGATGAAGGGGAGAAGTGACTGACCTGGAAGATAATATGTGAAAGCTTTGTACCTCAAAGAAAGGTATTAAGAACCCTTACCCCCTTTGCCTTTGGAAACAGTAACTGGATTTAAGTAAAAACCCGGGAACCTTATAGTTCCTGGATACTACATTCTAGACCCAAACATCTGAAATGTCCAGGCACCAGGTGGCCATAATGGTCAAGAAATATCCCTCAACTCTGACAAGTGTGTGTGCCGCATCATTGTGAGAAGGACTTGCTAGCAAGTTTGGAGAATTTGGGAGTTCAGAATTTACAGCAGAACCGAGTCCCAGGCTTTGCCCCGAACTTGAATGCCTGCAAGAAACTTATCTGAGGCTTAACCCCCTTTTGCTAGGACAATATGGTACTTTATAATACAATACATAATATATATGTGTATATATATACACACACACACACACACACACACACACACACACACAGACAGTATGGGCCAGATTCACAGAGCCATTACGCCTGTCTAACTGGTGTTAGACTGGAGTAATTTCAAATTACGCGCGTTTTCTAGCTAGTCGGAAACCTCAAACCATGAATAGACGGCTGCGGGCTTCAATTCGACTGGATTACGTGTTAGTACGCCTTCGGATCTACGCTGCAATAAAATTGCGGCCACTGGGTGGACTTCCCGTCATTTTCCACGTCGGGGTATGCTAATGAGCTTTTGCCGGCGATCCCCGAAATTACGATCTTCATTCGCAATCTCTTACGGCACCTTTAGTCATCTTTTTTTTGCGTAACACTATACCAGCTTTTTGCTGGTCTAATATTAGACAGCCCATGTTAAGTATGGCCGTCGTTCCCACGTCGAATTTCTACGTTTTCCGACGTCTTTTATTATTTTTTACGTAAGTCGTCCGGGAATAGGAATGTTCGTAAACGACGCTACTCAAACAACGAATGACGTAACGACGTGATTTTGCGCAATGCACGGCGGGAAATTTCTGAACGGAGCATGCGCAGTTCGATCGCCGCGAGGACGCGCTTAATTTAAATGCTTCACGCCCCCCAATCGCGTATTTCGATTACACGGCGAGAAATAGACTACGCCGCTGTAGCGTACGGGCAAAAATCTACCAGGATTCAGTGTAGAGCCTGGTGAAATATGGCAGCGCAATATTAAGTGTATCTGAATCTGGCCCTATATATATATATATTAATACAATATTGTCCTTTATAAAGTTGTCCAGGGATTCACCAAGAAGGCATACACAATAGGCATTTCTTGCACTGATGTTCCGCAGACAAACATTTGAGCCAAAGGGCTCCTAGCATGTGTACTGAAAGGAGACACTACGTGTTAACTTACCAATACAGTAGAATGGGGACATAGACATAAGCTCAGGTTGTTGGCAGACCAAGGGATCAGCAAGAACAGATCCACGTACCTGAGACATACTTGGACCAGACATCGAAGGTCTGGCAAACAGACATAGCAGCATTTTTAGCATTCTGTAAGAGAGAATAAGGCCTTGGAAAGGACTTCTAGCCTTTTATCTATAGGATCTTTAAACACTGGGATGTCCCTTACAGGGACAATGTCCTGTTAGGGCATAAAATGGCCAGATCCACTATGTTGATAGTCCACCTTTTAAAGAACCCCTGGTAAACAGGATATTCTCAAACAAATTGCTGGAGAGGAACAAACATTATTTTTTCTAAAATTAGGCCAGTCACTATATATAACAGGTGGAATAAGTGAGTATATAGTGCTTCAACAGGCTGGGGGCTTTAAAAAAAAAAAAAAAAACAAGCTGATAACCTTAAATATGGCTGACATATATTTCAGGTCTAAGCATGTGCACACAGCAAGAATAAGGACTGAAAGTTATATAAGCAGACTCACTTCTTACGTACCAATTCATCAAACAAGGATAGACTCAGGTGGAGATTAGTGGTCTGGACTAACCGTGCCCTGTCCTTTTGGAGGTACACTGCAAGACCCACCTAGAATATTAGTGGATGGTAAGCTGGAAGATCTTACTGCCTTTGTGCCTATGATCCACCATATTAAGTATATAAGTGAGGGATTTCCTACAAGAGGTAATCACAAAACTCTGCGGGCCAGGAAGAATAAATACCATCTGTGGCTTTTGTTAATGTAGTACAGCAGAGGGCCCAAGAGAACATTCTGGAGTATCATTCTGGAGGCTGCAGCTGTGGAAAGAAGGCCAAAAAGGTCCACACATGCTCTGGAAAATGGCACAAGTGTTCTCAGTAACACAACGGAAAGGGAGGCCCTGCAGAATCAGCAGTAGTGCATAAGTAACAGTGGATACTGGAACCCATTTAAAAAATGGTGTTGTACCTCTACCTTTCGTTGGCCCACACAAAGTATTGCAGCTTGAGCTCCAAAGCTAACCACTAAAGGGTCCCCAGGAGCAGTAGAGCACACACTAGACACCAGCAAACGTCTGACTAGTTAGGTAGTGGTCCTGAGATACCCTGTATGCATGGCACACTGTAGGAAGATGGGCAGGAACCAGGAAACATGACCTATTCTTTGGCGTCACAGTGGGCATACTCTGCAATGATTCTTCAGGTACAGGATTCAAACAGAGAGGAGGTGCTAGTCCTGTACAGCACTCTGAGGCTAACCCATACACTGCACTCAAGGTGTCTAGGAAAGTGTATAAGCAGAGATAGTGCCCTCAGGATGCATTATACAGGCCAGGGCCCTGGCACAAAGGCTACACAAAGGATCGTCCAACGCTGAGAGCTGCAAAACAAAATAATCTATTTGAAACCCAAAAAAGCATCAAAAAGGGTTTTCTTCTCTCTGATGACGACCCTCTTGGGACACTAGCAAAAAACTAGAGCATGATGGGAGTAGAGGGGTTAAACTAGACTGTGCACCAGAACTTCAGCACAGAGAAGTTATGCACAAACAGTGGATATTAAAAGTCTATACACCACCCCCCACCCCCCGGCCTCCAACCGCTGCAAGTGGTCAGGTCGGCTGAACACTGAGGAGAAAGAGGAACATCCGTTACAGGTCCTCTTTTGTGACAAATGATCTCGCTTATTAGAGAGTACCTGCCACTGCCTCTGCTATCACAAGGGATGTTCATCCCTTATGTTAGAAAAAAAGTTGAATAAAATAAATAAATAAATAAATAAATAATAATAATAAAAGAAAAGCAGCACCCGTGTCCCACCATGCTCACGCTCAAATGCAAGCATGCACATAGGCCCACCATGCATGCAAAATAATGTAAATGGTGACCAAGGTATCACTCGCAAATGAGTGAGAGTGCCAGAGCTCACGTTTAACTCTAAACTGACAACATGTAAGACCTGTGGAAGTATCGCCTATGGAGATTTTTCTAGGCACCATAGTTTGTTTACAGGTGTGTGAAATTTTACTTTTTGACATGTTTGGTATCCATTTACTTGACGTAACAATCTTTTATATATTTTACCAACTAAAAAATTGGGTACTATTATTGTGTGTATGTGTTAACTAAAATCCGTTTACATTTATTAATTTTTGAAAATTTGCATTTGCATCAGCTGGGCAAATATTGTGCAACATAAAAAATTGCAACACACATTTTGTTCCCTGGGGGCCTCTGCTCATAAAATATATAATACAGATTTTTACATATATTTGAAAATTAAAAAAAAAAATGCTCTGGGCAGAAAATAAAAGTAAAAGAAAAGCTTTCGATATGCAGACTGCAAATTACTAAATGTTTTAAAAAAAATATGTAAAATCGCGTTTAACCACTTCCAGGCAGCCGTACGACTTTGTACGGCCGCAGGGTGGTTCTAAATCTCTGGGAGGCCGTCTATATACGGCCTCCGCTCCTCCAGGCCACTGGGGGGCGCTGAGATGACGATGCTCGTGTTTGGCGGCCGCGATGTCTGCCAGGCACTTGAGATCGGCGGTTAAGGTCCCTTTCACATTTGTATTACCGCGATTTTGCCGCGATTCGCGGCCACAATTTCACCGTGATTTTGCCGCGATTCGCGGCCGCGATTTCAATGAATGCCTGTGTAAGTGGCATCAAAATCGGACCAAAGTAGTGCAGGGACTACTTTGAAGTCGGCACTACTTAAAGTCGTGCCAGTATGAATGGTGTTCATTGAAAATCATGGAGAATGACTTGTCATACGATTTTGCAGTACAAAATCGTGAGACAAGTCGTATAAATGTGAAAGGGGCCTTAAGGACAAGGACGTGGATCTGTGTGTGTAAACACACAGATCCACGTCCAGTCAGGCGAGAGAGGAGACCGATCTGTGTCCCTTGTATATAGGGACATAGATCGGTCACCTCCCCCAGTCACCCCCCTCCCCCCACAGTTAGAACACTATGCAGGTACACATTTAACCCCTTGCTCACCCCCTAGTGTTAACTCCTTCAATGCCAGTCATATTTATACAGTAATTAGTGCATATTTATAGCACTGATCGCTGTATAAATGTGAATGGCGCCAAAAATGTGTCAAAAGTGTCCGATGTGTCCGCCATAATGTCGCAGTCCCAATAAAAATCGCAGATCGCCGCCATTACTAGTAAAAAAATAAATAATAAAAAATAATAATAATTCTGTCCCCTATTTTGTAAGAGCTATAACTTTTGCGCAAATCAGTCGCTTATTGCGATTTTTTTTTTTTTTACCAAAAATATGTAGAAGAATACGTATCGGCCTAAACTGAGAAAATTATTATTTTTTTTTTAAATAATTGGGCTATTTATTATATTGGGCTATTTATTATATCAAAATTGTCGCTCTTTTTTTGTTTATAGCGCAAGAAATAAAAACCGCAGAGGTGATCAAATACCACCAAAATAAAGCTCTATTTGTGGGGAAAAAAGGACGTCAATTTTGTTTGGGAGCTACGTCGCATGACCGCACAATTATCAGTTAAAGCGACGCAGTGCCGGAAGCTGAAATTTCACCTGGTCAGGAAGGGGGTATATGTGCCCAGTAAGCAAGTGGTTAAAGTGGTTATTAAGGCTTGAGTTTTTTTTTTTTTACCTTCATGCATTCCTCTGTGTGCAGCCGCGCCCCCCCCTCCCCAATATTTACCCGAGCTCCATCTTGCTCAAGTGATGTGCACAAGATCAGCAGCTCTCTATCTCCTCATTGGCTGAGACAGCAGTGGGAGCCATTGGCTCCCCCTACTGTCAATCACAGCCAGTGAGCCAAGAGAGCAGGGGTGGGGGCCGAATCACGCTCAGTGTGTGAATGGACACACAGAGCAGTGGCTGGGGAGTGAGCCTGCTCGGTTGGAGAGAGGGGACAGGAGTTTCTAGCGGGACCCGATGAGGGGAGAATCAGGGCTGCAAATCCACTTCACAGAGCAGGCAAGTATAAAATGTTTGTTATGTATAAAAAAAAAATGCTTTGACTTCCAATAAAAAATACGGTGGTCATAAGATTCACCCGAAGTAAAGTTAGGAAGCTCTAGGTTATCCAACTTTTGCCTTTGTTAGTTACTGAATGGGGAAGACTAATGCCACGTACACACGATCGTTTTTCATAATGGAATAAAACGTCATTTTTCAGCCAACTTCATCATTAAAAACAACGTTTGCCCACACACCATCAGTTTTTTAAATTATGAGCAAAGCGCGGTGACGTAAAGGGTAAGTTCTGATAAGAAGTGTGGCGGGTGTGGGGTGCTCTCCCATGGACACAGTGTGCTCCCGAAGGGGTGTCTGGGGGGGTCCTCGCACCTGAGTCACGCTAATTGGATGGTTAAATCTATGTTAAATCTATGTCACACGATGGTTTACTTTTCTCCAATCTTGATGTAATTGTATCACATGATGGTATCTGGATGTTTTATACGCTGTAAGTTGTTTAAACTCCTAATAAAAAGATTTGAAATAAAGGGGAAGTTCCATTCAAGCTCCAGGCTCTAACTTGCTTCTGAGCATGCACGGGTTTAAAACGTTGTTTTAGCCCACACACGATCATTTTTTACAACCCGAAAAACGTCATTTTAAAAAACAACGGTTAAAAATGCAGCATGCGCAATTTTTTTTTTTTTTCAAAAGATGAAAAACGATGTAAAGCCCACACACAATCATTTTAAATGATGTTTTTAAAAACGTTTTAAATCATGCAAAAAAACGATCGTGTGTACGCGGCATAACTTTTGTATACTACTCTCATTTAATGTGGTCTCTATCCTCACCTTCTGTCAGACATCTTTGGTCAAAAAGTGTGGAAATCACCTCAGTGGAGACACAGACAGCAAGAAAAAATAATCAAGAGTTTTGTCTTCTCAAATCTACCCTAAACTGAAAAAATCTTGGTTAATTTAGGCTTTAATTATATTCAGAAAGTAGCTGCCGAGAGGTTAGAAAAAAATAACACAAAAGAAAATATATCATTTTTTTTCATAATAAAATTTCAATAGCACGATTGGCACAGCAAACCAATTATTAGACACATTTCACTGTTCAGACACTTAACCGATGACAAATGAAATGTAATGAGTTGCTGCATCTGCTTTTGTTTGCATTCTCTTAAGCACTGGGAACAGAAATAGCAAGTGCAAGAAGAGCATATTCTACTTAGTCATGATCATGATGTACAGTATAAGCAGTGTATAAAAAGCCACACGCATGAATGAAAGAACTGATGAGAATTACTGTAAGGTGTAGGGAGACAGTAAACTACATTTTGACTCATTTATCATCTGCAATAAGCAATTCACTGCAGACTTGCTTAGTTTTCTCCCATATTATAACTGGAAAAAGAAAATCAGCAATTCCTGAACCGGACAAAAAAGGCAAATCCTAATTCCAGAACGATGCCATCAGTTCTGGAATTATGACATTACCTGTGCCAAACTATATTTAAAAATAGTTTTTTTTTAAGTATAGCCACTGGTGAGGCTACAAACTCCTCTATTGTAAAAGTACCTTCACAAAGAAATGTATGTATTTAGGAGTTTTCTATATATTTGGCATCCCTGTTCTTGCTTTTTTGTGAGTGGACTGAACATAAAAATGTAGCTTCTATCTCCCTTGTATGGTACTAGGTGACAAATATTGCTGAACAAACACTGCTAACCTTCCTCATGCGAATTATGTCCTCTTTTTCAGAAGGCTGCTGCAAGGTTGTAAAAGGAAATTAAAAGACAAACATAAATAGGTATTAATTTAAAAACAAAATGACTTATAGAACGGCAGTGAAAAATTGCAACAAATCTTGGATTAACATGCAGGATTATCAGTGGGAAGAGACATGCATTGCACTTTAAACCGGGGGATATCATATTAGGTTGACTTTATTGTCTGGCCATTTTTGTGCAAACTGTGATCTGTGCATGTCTGCATAAAACCGCTTTTGTAAAATATTTCAAAACCCCATTAGGCAAAGGGAAGATCCACACATTAAGGTTTTCTTCTGCTGTGTGAAAACGTGTGAATCCCACACTGTATCTGTTTTCTTCTTTTTTTTTTTTTTTATGTGTTAATTCTGGTCCACCATGGTCCATTTAATACAAAACAAATTATCTTGCATTATCCTATGATATTTGGTTTAAACTTTCTATGTAGGTCTAAGCGGTCAATCCACCTATGACCAAATTTAGATGACTTGTCACAGTAGATGAAAACAATACTATTATAACCAACCTGCACTTGTTCTCCATTAACAGTAGGCGAGGGAGGACCCTGTGGGGATCTCTTTACGTCCTAAATGGGGGGGCAAAAAATACTTGATTACATACCATGGAAACATTTCCACCCTGTTGGACACTGCTCAGTACTCTTTAGGAAAGTGACAGCTTTTTAATATAGCTAAAGAATAGGTTCTCACCACATAATGAGAATAATAATAGCTCCCAATAGCAACCTGTGATGTGGGAAACATAGTAGCTGCCATGCATTTCAAAGGGAAGACTTCAGGGCCACCTTCTTGCTTCTGGCTTCACCAGTTAACGAATCACTGGAACAAGCATGGGGCCATTGAAGTCTGAACTTAATGACTCAATCTTGTTCCAATTCAGTGACCCAATAGGCAAATACATGGACAGCCCCAAAGTCTGTACCTTTGAAAATAAACAAATAAAAGGTAATTTTTCAATCCTCACAAATTCTCTTTAAAAGTGCACAATAAATGGCTTCCGTTACTACATATGGGGCGTACTATCACTTTTATTTACCATGGCTCTATTTTTTATTCATAATATACGTTTTTTTCATTAGCTATTATACATTTGGAATCTCAATGTAGTGGACTGTATGTTTATTTTTAAAAGTGTAACTAAAGGGTCAATACTCACCTGTCCAATGGCCCCTCACACGTGCTGGCATCTTCTTCTCAGTGCCGATCTCCAGGCCTCTTTACTGGCCAGTGCCTAACGATGTCACTCCTGCACAGGCATAGGAGCAAGCCATCCTGGCATTTCGAGACTGTCCCCTACCTGCCTGCTCGCAAACAGTACAGATGTCTCTTCTGCAAATAGGCATACCTGTTGCTCTTTTGCTGCTTGAGTGTTTAAAGTTTTTTTTAAGAAGATTACAGTAAAACCTTGGTTTGAGAGTAACTTGGTGTGAAAGGGTTTTGCAAGAAAAGCTAAATGTTTTAATAAATTTTGACTTGATATACAAGCAATGTCTTGATATAAGAGTAGCGTCATGTCACAACTGAGTATAAAATAGATGAGAGGTGCCTCTAAGTGTAGCACTATGGTTACATTTAATGAAGGTACAACATTTAGAAACTCACATGGTTGATGATTAAAACCGGCACATCTAAGTATGCAGGCATTCGGGGTAAATCTGTCTACATAGACCATCCACCTCACCGCCATTGATGTTGACCCTTCCACGCTGCGCTCCATGAGCGGTTCAAGCCTCGCTTTCAGACTGCTCTACTGCAGGGTAGTCTTCCCGGTCACAATTGCAGACTGATGGCGGTTTGGAGGACGGCCTATGTGGATCGCTTTACCCCTTAGAGGCACCTCTCCTCTTTTATACTCTGTAGCTCCTGCTGGATTTTTCTTCTAATCCTCTTGGGGAGGCTGCCATTTGTGGATGGACATTTTATGGTTACACAACTTATCATCACATTGCTATAATCTTTTTATATGGACTATAAACTTAAGGACTTATGAAAAAATGGTTGTGTGACAAATCATTTGAGTTTTCATTATTTCTTATGGGAATTTTTTTTTGATGCACAAGTGCTTTGAATTACAAGCATGCTTCCGGAACAAATTATGCTCGCAATCCAAGGTTTTACCGAACAGTTAAGCAGAAACCCTTCTATCTGGAAGTACAGAAACAGAACTTCCGAAAACAATGTAAGTGTGGCTAATGAGAAAGAACAACAGTTAGCTGGAGAAGAGTAAATCTCTACAGTGAAAATGTTGCAACTACACTAAAATAAACTGTCAACCTACCCAAAGTCTCCCCTAATATCCTACCTCTCTTAAAAGTAGGAAACAAAGTGGTCTCTTTAGGAAGGATAGGGAGGTGAGCTTGTTTATGGTGTGCTGCTTTCTTGTATAGAATGGAAAAGCACCCCTAAACCATCTGCACTAATAGAAGATGGTTTTAAAAGAAACTAGGATATACAAAATGTTTTCATTTTAAATGTTCCTTAAAATGTTCTCAAAAGTTTATAAAAACAGCAATGGAGAGTAGTCTCAGTTACCTACACAAGCTTAGCCCAGGTAACTGAGTAGTCTCAGTTACCTGGTCTAAGCGTACTCTTTCCTTCACTAGGTGTGGCTCTAAACACTGTATGTACTGTATGTAGCTTCAGCTACATACATTACACAATACTGGGTTCTGGCATGAGACAGAGACTTCCCTCTCGCACCCAAAACAAAACAGAATTGGTGTGAGCGGCAATCAGACATTCACAGGCAACTTTGTATTCTGTGAATAAATACAAAGCTTCCTCTGGTCGAGTCGGAGACCCGTCATCAGCTTGCCTCTCCTCCTCAGCCAATCAGATGTAATACCTGCTTGGAAGCTTGTATACAAAATAGTTAGAGCTGTCATGGTCAACTTAATAGATATATGGTGCCTTACTCTGTGCCCCCCGATACCACCAAAGTGAATACAATGCTACAGAAAATTAGGCAGAGACTGCAGACCTGCAACAGGAGATGGCCAGAGACTGCAGACCTGCAACAGGAGATGGCCAGAGACTGCAGACCTGCAACAGGAGATGGCCAGAGACTGCAGACCTGCAACAGGAGATGGCCAGAGACTGCAGACCTGCAACAGGAGATGGCCAGAGACTGCAGACCTGCAACAGGAGATGGCCAGAGACTGCAGACCTGCAACAGGAGATGGCCAGAGACTGCAGACCTGCAACAGGAGATGGCCAGAGACTGCAGACCTGCAACAGGAGATGGCCAGAGACTGCAGACCTGCAACAGGAGATGGCCAGAGACTGCAGACCTGCAACAGGAGATGGCCAGAGACTGCAGACCTGCAACAGGAGATGGCCAGAGACTGCAGACCTGCATCAGGAGATGGCCAAAGACTGCAGACCTGCAACAGGAGATGGCCAGAGACTGCAGATCTGCAACAGGAGATGGCCAGAGACTGCAGATCTGCAACAGGAGATGGTCAGAGGCTGAAAATCTGCAACAGGAGATGGCCAGTGACTGCAGACCTGAAACAAGAGATGGCTAGTGACTGCAGACCTGTAACAGGAGATGTTAATGTGCTATGGGAGTTGTAGGAGACTACAGCCCTGCTCCAAGAGACTATCAGGAACTAAAAATATGCTACATGAGCCTGCTAGAGATCACGACTATTAAAGCACGCATACAAATGAATGCTTCCACATTTGCGCTCCCTTACAAATTACTTGCACCACATTTGATATTGATCTCAGCAAATTCACATTATGATGAAAAAATTTATTAAAAAGGAATGGAGAGCACAAAAAGTAAGACATTGTGAAAGAAATTAAGCAAACCATGTACTAGAAGCTAGTCTGAAGTATAGTTTTTCATTCACTGGCTTAAGCAAGCACCAACACACAGAATGTTATCTGCATGAGACTTGAGGGCTGCACAATAAATGTCAAAGGCTTGCACCAAAAGGCCAGAGTAAGCAATGTAACATAATGATAAAACAACCTTAGGGGAGATTCTCGGCTCTGAGGTCCGTTCCTGAGTTTTCTTATCTTCAAATTTAGCTGATAATGCTTCTCTGTGAGCAGCAGATTCTCTGGAAGGTGTAGACTGTACAACTACCTGGCTTGGAGTGATGACAGGTGCAGACACTGGTCGGGGGTTGCGTTCAGGGGTGGGCACCGCAGCTGTTAAACATAAAAATAGAGATTAGAAGGTCACTCTACATTGAGGAATAGCCCTAATAGCCCAGCATCAACAGTTAGGGCACTAATTTGAATGCTACAGATTGTTTAAGCCAAAAAAAATGTATGCATTATGTCAAATATTAACTGTCATTTAGTAAAAAATAAAATAAAAATAAAATAAAAACCCAGGCTGGGCTAATCTAGTAAAAAGGTACATTTTTTTTCTAAAAAGATAAACATGTGCCCCCCCCCCCCCCCACACACACACACACACACACCCACACCCAATGTGTTACTTTATAAGCAAGGCAGCAGAGCATTTAGTAAACATGCAAAAGAGTTCATAAAGCAGCTAAGCTGACGACCAATGCACTACAGAAAATGTATTATACAACTATTTCAGGCCAAAAATACGGTGGGTTGATAAAGTTGGCAAACTTAGCAATTATATACTTTAATAACCAAATGTAAACATCTGCTATACTGTAGCATATATTGGGGACTTGATGATAAATGGCAGAGTTATCAATAACCTCTTTATGCAGGAAAATCATATCTGTTATCAATAACCTCTCTATGCAGGAAAATCATATCTGTGTGGACAGAACTTTGTCAACTTGGTATGGTATGCAGTGCTTGAACATAAAAGCTCAGTAGGAAGATAAAAAAATCATGTGCCATATTAGCCAGCCAGAAGAAACTAATTTCATGCACTGCAGAAATTAGTCACATAACACTTAGTACCTAGTAGGCCTACAAAACCAGAGGTATTTCATTTAACACCACACCTAAAAAGAAAAATACCAGATCATTCATAAATATTTGTTGCATTTAGTATCTTCTATGTAATATCTGTAATCCGTTTTTTCCTTGGATATTAGCTGAAGGCACAGACAAGTCAAGGTGCCACAGATCTTTGTTTCAGGCATGATGTGATGTGAAATCAAATGATATTTAGTTGATTAGCAAACAAAATAATAAAAAAAAAAAAAATACTTGAAATATAGTTTTTATTTATATAAAAAAAAAAAGCAGAACAGTCTGGAACACAGGGGCTTGGGTAATAATAGCCAACAATCTCAGCCTCCACAAAATGGTACCTGGCTGCTTAGTTTCCACATCTACTATATGGAGCTGCTCAACGCCATTTATCTCTTCCGGCCTCTTGAGGTCTGACTGGTCAACATTTTTGAATGTGATCTCTTCTGGAAACAAGTTGGTAAATAACAAGTGTGACAGAGACATTGTTGTAATGCCACACCCAGCTAAACAACCAACAGAAAAACACTCTCATTGCAAAACAGGTCAGGGCAAAAATGATTTAAGACCCAAGTTGCAGCAGGTTTCCATTGCAAATTATGTGTTATTTTAGTTTCCTGATTTGTGACCAATTGATTATTATGAGTTTGGTAACATCTGCATATTTTTGAAAGAGCAGCTGTTCACTTGGCTACAAATCTTGCAAATAACCTTGCACAAGGAGTTACACACAACTGTTCAATCCAAACCATAAGAGAATTAAAGTCCATGCAAAGACTAAAATCCCTGCATCTACAGGCACCATGGATCTAACACTAACCTCTCTATCCCTGTAAAGAGAAAATTAGTATACATACCTTTTTGGAAGCCAATCTGACCCGCTCCGACCTGATCTCCAGCACCGGAAGCTCTGCAGAGGACACGGCCGACAACGGTTGTGAAATGATTGGGAAGTGACGTTACCCATAGACTTTCTATGGTGCTTCCTTTGTCGCCCGTCTCCTCTGTTCCCGCCTCTTACAGCTCAGAGTGAGATCCATTCAGAGAAGGTCATTTTGGCTTCCAAAAAGGTATGTATGCAAATTTTTTCTTTACAGGGATAGAGAGGCAAGTGTTAGATCTGTGGTGCCGGAATTCTAGTTTTTGCATGGACTTGGATAGAGCCAAAACATTTTTTTTGTTAGTTTTATATTTAGTAGGGAAGGGTCAAAACCCATGAAAAGTTCATTTTTGTACCTTCTCTTCTTGAGATACAACAGTAAGTTAAAGGTAATCTCCCCAAATTAGGGTGGCCCCACTGGAAGATTTTCACTTACCTCTAAAAGTTTGTATTCCTCTCAGTTTTATACTCGGTGACAAGGGTCACTAGGAGACAGAGCGGTGAACCTCCCTAACGGGGACACAGACTGAAATAAAAACCAACCCCTCTCAGTCTATCCAAAAAAAATAAAAAGAAGGTTTTACCTAGAGATACACTAACCACTTTGCCTCTGTAGACAAAGTGATGTACCTCTATGTCACTGCCTACTTCAAGTTTTTTTTTAAATGCGCCCTCCTGGCCAGATACCACTGCAATTGTACACAGCCGAAGCCTGCCAGCAAGACCCGACTAATGAATCATGGCTGGAAACTGCTGATAAGCCGTGTCCAATCACTGCTCAGAGGTCTGTGTTGACATTCAACAAAGAGCTCTGTACACAGGAAACGATCTCTGTGTTGGCACACTTTACATATTTAACCCCCTTAACTAGAAGTAAACCCCTTCCCGGCTAGTGTCATCAGTACAGTGACAGTGCATATTATGAGCACTGATCACTGTATTAGTGTCAGTGGCAATCAGCTCCCACACCACCACATCAGATTGCCTGGCGCACCATCGCAGTCCCATTATAAGCCGGTGATCGGCCACCATTAGTAGTATTAAAAAAAACTGGAAAAAAAAAAGAATTCATACAATGAGTTTGACAAATTTGCTTGGAATCTAGGAGCCAGGTAAAAAAGTTAGGAGACAGAAAATGCACCCCGTCCCGCTGAGCTCGCTCGCAGATGCGAACGCATACGTGAGTAGCTCCCGCATATGTAAACGGTATTCAAACCACACACTAAACCACGTGATTGGTAGAACGAGAGCAAGCCCTAGACCTCCATTATAGCTCAAAACATGCAACCTGTAACGTCGTCTATGGAGATTTTAAAGGATAAAAGTTTGTCGCCATTCCACGAGCGGACGCAATTTTTAAGCGTGACATGTTGGCTATCAATTTACTCGGCGTAACATTCTTTCACAATATATAAAAAAATTGGGCCAACTTTACTGTTGTCTTATTTTTTCCCAAAAAAGTGTGCTTGTAAGACCGCTGCTCAAATACGGTGTAATAGAAAGTATTGCAATGACCGCCATTTTATTCTCTAGGGTGTTAGAATAAAAAAAATATATAGGGCCAGATTCAGGTAGATGAGAGCATCTTTGCTCCAGAGTAACGCTTCTCATTTACGTTACTCTGACGACCCTTTCAGCGCAAGTACTGTTATTCACATAGCAGTTGCGCGTAAACTTGCGCCAGAGTAACGATAATGCGCTGGCGTAACCCGACGCAAGTGGAAGTGGGTGTGATCATATGTAAATGATGGGCGGAGTCCAGCGCAGAGGCTTACGTTCAGCGCATCAACCACGGAGCATGCGCAGTGAGTGAGGCTCCACTCGCCCCCTTTGTGCGCATGCTCACAACTTCCGTCGGCACCACTTCACGGGAAACGTCAGCGCAATGCCTTCCATTGGGCGTTTAAATGCGCCCGTAGAAGCGCCATTCCGGCACTAAAGTATATCCTGCTCCCCCTCCCCGCAGTGATGTTACTTTTGTTCTGAGATGGCTGCTCCCGTTCCCCGCAAACACACAGGAGAAAGCTGAACTCTAAAGGCCAGGAGCTGTCAGCCGTCATCTCGGCTATGGAGACCTATGATGTCTTCCTCCATGGCTGTAAAATTTGACAGACAAGCATGGACAGAGGTTGTCCTGCAAGTGGGGGTGCTCAGCTAGCTCTTATCGTCGGTAACGCTGCTGTAGCTGCTCTCCTGCTGACCTGTGGCCGTCTGGAGTAAAGATAAAGCAGCCTTTTGTAGAAATAACTTTGCGCCGGACGGACGAGATACGCGCGGCGCATGTAGCCAGCGTATGGTGCTAATCCGTTCGTGAATTGGGAAAAATCCCTCATTTGCATATTTGCAGGGGAAATCAATAGGCGCGACTGATGCGCCAAGCGAAATTAAGCGCTGACGATACTCTGGCGTCGGAACGTTCCGCCGGTCGCAAATGGCCCGTTATTGGGCGCATCTAGTTTGGTGGGTACGGGCACATAGAAACGACGGCGCATCTTCACAGTTACGCGGCGCATATCGAAATAATGTTTGGGGGTTCTAACTAGAGGGAAGGAGATGGCAGTGAAAACACTGTGGAAGCTCCATCACAGAAGGAAGCTTAGGCCTGCAGAAGGCCGCAAAGTCGCGGTCTCAATTACCGTCCGGCAATATATATTATATAGAAACACACACACCATAGTTTGTAGGTACTATACATTTCACGCAAACAAATTAATATACACTTATTAGAATTTTATTACATTTATAGCAGAATTTTTTTTTGTTTTTGTATAACATTTTCTGTATTTTTTCATTTATATAGCAAAAAATAAATAGTGGTGTTCAAATACAACCAAAACAAAGCTCTATTTCTATGAAGAAAATTAAATACATTTCATTTGAGTACAGCTGTGCATGCCCACGTAATTACCAGTGAAAGTAGCGCAGTGCTAAATAGCACAAAATGGCTTTGGTCAAGAAGGTGGCAATATCTACTGGAGCTCTAGTAGTTAAAGTAAACATGTACCAAGGGGACCTCTTGAAAGACCTACTGGCCTAGCCATCTTTAATCTCAATACTTTATGAATCACCCATTTAGTAATTCATAAAGTCAAGGTTACTTATATGCATACTTATTCCAGGTCACTGACTTTTTGGATCAACAAAACAGACAGGTAACTAGAAATTTCAAAAGATGAGCCTAGCAATAGCTTTTTTATCTGTTCAGTACAGACTTCATTTAAATAACTAGTTAAATGATATGTTAGCTCTAGCCCCTTCTAAGCAATAAACACAAACATTCCAATTGATAACAAGTTCAGAAAAGCTTTAAAGCACTGCAGCAAAAGACTATGGCATGTGCTAACAGTATAAATAGTTCAGCATGTTAGGCCACACATAGCCAATGAGGCTAAAGTTCTAAAATTCTAGCCTTGAAAAATGTATATAGTGTATGCATGCTCTGTGATGGAAGAAACTCATGCCCACCAAAAAAACTCTAGAATTAGTGCCGTCATCTAAATCTGTCATTATCGATTACGTTTCCATTTGCTGCCCACTACTAGTGTAATATAATCTTGAATAGGATCAGCTTGTTATACTTTGCAGTCTATAGTGTAAATATACATCAAATATGTAGAGAATGTGAATTGCTAATTGAGGGTGCAGCGCAGTGTATTCAAGCTTTTTGTGCAGGTTCTATTGTGCATTTTTGGTGCATTTTCTGAAAGCGTACGAAGATACAGCATGCAGGACTTTTGGTGCACTCTCAGAAAATGCACCCAAAACTCCCCTTCTAATAGAAGTCTATGGGAAAGTGTGGTTAACTGGCATAACCACGGGAACAATGTGCTGAACTCATGCTGCAGGGAAACCACAGCCATGCAATGTGAAACCACCCTAATTCCACCATTATCCTACGATTATTATTATTATTTTGCAGAGCTGCACGATTGATCGAGATAAGATTGCGATCTTGATTCTGGCTGGATGACCCGCGATTTTCGTATTTCTCCCCGCCGGTTCCACGTAACCAGCGTGGAGCGCAAATGGCGGATATCGGAACTGACATCAGCAACCAGAACTGACGTCAGTCATCAGAGAGGGTGATGCGGCGCAGCGCCGCAGGATGTTGATGCCTGGATGTGGACGGTATCCAAAACCGTGTGTCTTGGCCTGGAAAGGAAACACACACAGCAGCGAGTGCGCACTGATCCAATAATTCCAACGCGTGAGTGAGCTTCTTTCCTTGTGCCTTACTAAGTTACTACAAACTAAGTACATATATTATGAACACCACAGTGAGTCAGCTACCCCAGGCCCAAACCTTGAAGATGACTGTAACGGCTATTATAGGGGGGCATGTGAGCCGAGAAGTGGACTTAAAATACCGGAAACCACTGTCACTTATTATAAATATGACCACAGTCTGAGCCAGCTACCCATATTATAAATATTACCAAAGTCAACTACCCAGAGTCTGGGGTAGCTGACTGTGGTAATATTCATAATATGGGTAGCTGGCTCAGACTGAGGTAATATTCATAATATATTATAAGGGACAGTGGTTGGTATTTTAAGTCCACTCCTCACATGCCCCCATTTAATAGCCTGACAGTCAGACAGGCTATTAAAGAGGGGCATGTAAGGAGTGGACTTAAAATACCAACCACTGTCACTTTTATTACCTCAGTCAGCTACCCCAGAACCTAATGTTCAGAGGTTGTACATTTTTAAAATAAAAAAAGTTTTTGAGAATCGTGATCTTCACTCTAAGCAGAAGAATCACGATTCTCATTTTTGCCAAAATCGTGCAGCTAGGATATATGCACAAATGTTACAGTTGCTGTCCACATTTTATTCTTTCTGGTGGAGGTGATCTCTGTCCATTGACAGATACCTGATGCACAGATTTTAGAGATTGATGAATGCAAGGTCTGCTTTTGTATATTATTCCTTACAGCCAGTATGGTAAATATATATTAAAGTAGTATTAATACAAAAGCAAACATTTGTTATATTTCAGCTTATCAATTCTTGTTGGCTGCATTAGTTTTCTTTTTCTTTTTGGCTTTTTTTGCTTTATTTTCATCTGTTGATCTGACCAGTAAGCCTGTTATTTTATAATAGAACGAGCTGTTCTGTAGATGTAGCAGTGAGAACTGAAACAAACTGTTTACCACAGGTGTGCTTTCAATGATTAGCTTTTATTTATGTAAAAGCTTTATCTCAATAGAAAAAAAAAACGTTGCTGTACCTGCTTAAAAAGTGTGAGCTTGAGTTCAGCTTCAATTTTCTTGTGTATCTAAAGCTACTAGTACATCTAATAATATCCCCCAGATTTACAAAGCTGCTGCCAAAAGGTGTCTCTGTTGCTCCTTCATCCAAAGCATAGGCACCTTAAAGGGGTTGTAAAGGTTTGTTTTTTATTTTCTAAATAGATTCCTTTAAGCTAGTGCATTGTTGGTTAACTTACCTTTTACTTCAATTTCCCTCTAAATGTTTTTTGTTTTCTTTGTCTGAATTTCTCACTTCCTGTTCCTCCTCAGTAAGCTGTTCTGGCTGACTAACCCCCAGCCAGAACGGCTCGCATGATGGGGTCAAGAAATTCAGACAAAGAAAAAAAAACATTTAGAAGGGAAATTGAAGGAAAAGGTAAGTGAACCAACAATGCACTAGCTTAAAGGAACCAATTTAGAAAATAAAAAACAAACCTTTACAACCCCTTTAAGGCAGGAAGTGTGTTACAGCCAGATTGCCAGGTAAAAACAAATACTGCCACCACATCTAATGACTGATAAGCTGCAATAACTTTTTAGTTTTAGGATTAATACTGTGTTAAATAAGGGAGCCACCTAGAGATCGTAAGAAATGTTAGGCAAGGAACATGTACCAATGTATGCATGTACTGTATGTATGCAACACTGAAGACTTGTAGCTCTATGACCTAAGACAAGGCAGATAGCTGTAGAAAGCATAGAACAAGAAGCACTATGTGCAGGCAGAGAACAGCTTAGGAACTGCCACATATACCTTTGTGAGACACTGTTGATGATACAGTTGAAAATGGATTCTCTAACTCAAACACTTCCACGTCATTTTCATCATCTTCTTGGGTTCTTAGCTCAAATGAGGCATGCATTTTCTTTGCTGAGGCAAAGGTTAGCAAGAATTTGAATTTGTAAAAGTTCAAACAAAACCACTGGTTAAAGAGTGCATACTGTACTGTAATTGATAAAAGGGATCAGCAGGAAGTATTTGAGGTGACAGAAGCTGGACAGACACTACTTTTGGGCACAATGCAACTGATTTAAGCATTCTTGGTACCAATAACAGTATAACATTAGGTACAAATAATCTCAGACTTAGGCCCCGTACACACGAGTAAATGAATCTGATCAAATCGGTCAACAGACCGATTTGGTCAGATTTGTCTGCTGGCTGTTTTGGTTTGATCGCTGTACACATGATCAAACCAAAATCCCCGCCGGCAGCCAGCGCGGTGACGTGGCAGTGACGTTGACGCCGCCACGTCACTGCACCAGGAAGTAAAACACTTCCGCGCATGCGTCGAATCCATTCGACGCATGTGCGGGCAGATATGTCTGCTGGTTAGCGTACTAACCAGCAGACATATCGGTCCGACGGGTTCCCAGCAGACAGATTTTAAAGCAGGCTTTAAAATCTGTCTGCTGGCCAAAACCGTCGGCTCGCCCATACACACGATCGAATCTGTCTGCTGAGACGGTCTGTCAGACCATTTCCAGCAGATAGATTTGATCGTGTGTACGCGGTGTCAATAAAAGTTAAAGTATACTGGATAATCTCAGGTGTGATGTTTGATCCCTCCCCTTTAATGGAAGAGAAGGAAAAAAAAAAAAAAAGATTAAAAATGTAGTATGCTTTTTTTTGCTCAATTCATACCTACTTAGGTGGATGCAGCATCGGTCCCATGCTGCATCTGTCCTCTGCACTGAGAACCAGGTGATTGAACATCGCCGATGGCTCAGTTCTCATAGATCCCTGAGCAGAGAGCTGCTGGCGGTCAATCAGCAGCTCTCCTCTCTGCTCCTCCATGCTCATTGGAGCGCTGAGTTGTGGGGGGGTGGGGAGTAGCCATCTCAGGCTCTAAGCGGCTAGCTGAGTGGCTGAGATGGACATCAGTCCTGATTCAGTCCGCTCTCTGCTGAAAACGGGTCATAGAAGTGCAAAACTAAACTAGTTGGACACATAGGAGAAGCCCAGTACATTTTTTTTAGAATGGACTTCATCTTTAAAAGAGAAATTCTGGATTTAGAAAAAAAATGATACTCACTTAGGTGGATGCAGCAACAATCCAATGGTGCATCTGTCCCCCGCTGGCACTGTACTGAGAACTGAGCGATCAAACACTGCTGATTGTTCAGTTCTCATCATTCTGTGAGCAGAGAATCAGAGACTGTCAGTTTTCGGATCTCTGCTCTGCCCCTCCAGTGCTCACTGGAGTGCAGGGCTATGGAGGGGTGGGAGGGGCTTACTTAGGCTCTCGGTGAAGCACTGAGAGGCTGAGCAAGCTGCTAGTCCAGGGTACTGGGTGGATCCTGACCATATGGTTGGGATCCTTTCAGAGCTTGCACTGGCTCTGTGCCTCAGCCCGCTGTCAGCTGAAAACAGGTAACATGAGTGCAGAAATATAGCTAAAATAGCTTTTCCATCCCCATAAGCAAGGTCTGATGAGCAGAGTGGAACGTGCTGGGCATGGCCTGGCGGGCGTCCAGGCTGAGACTGCCATTTACTATCATATATCAGGCCTTGACTTGATGTGTCGGCTCCTGGGACACCTAGTCACTCTTTACCAAAGTGTACCTCGGAGTTGTATGATGGCTCCCAAGGGGACAGGTTCTGCCAAAAATGCTAAAAGGCAAAAGGGTTCACCATCAGGCTCTGAGGATCTGGGTCAGGCGTCAACGGCGCCTCCCTCCCTGAAGGACCAGTGTTTGGCGCCCAGGGCGAGTCATTGGAGTCACTGGGTGCTGCAGCTGGCCCTAGCCAAGCAACTTCTGTCTTTGTAACAGAGGAAGTATTGGCTTCCACCCTAGGGGGGTTGGAACAGAGATTAGCAGCATTAATTGCCGATTCTTTGCCTGAGAGGAAGCGGGCTAGGTCCCCCTCTTATAGGTTGTGTTGTAGTATAGAAGTGATGTTTTTATATATTTTTTATATATATATATATATATATATATATATATATATATATATATATATATATATATATATATATATATATATATATATATATATATATATATATATATATATATATATATATATATATATACACACACATCACTTCATATACTACAACAGGTTGCAGTCCCTGATTATGGAAAGTTTCTCTCCAGAGGAGATAGAATTTTCAGGGGATCAAGCGGGCGAAGACTTGGAAGGGTCAGATTCTGAGGAATCAACCATAGAGGAACCCTTCTCAGCATCCCAGGCCGAGAGGCTCTGGATTCAGTCCCTAGCAGACATGGTTCCTTCAGCTTTTAAGTTGCCTCTGCCAGAACTGCTGGTTAGCGCGGTATCCTCTTTGGGCTCCTTGAAAGCCCCACAGACTAGCTCTTTCTTCCCTGTCCACCCTCTGCTAGAGAACTTGATTTATCAGGACTGGACATGTCCGGACAGAATCTTTATTCCCCCTAAAAGGTTCTTGGTGCTGTACCCGATGGAAGAAAAGTTCTCTAAAAAATGGTCTGTCCCGGCAGTGGATGCGGCCATCTTATGCGTTAACAAGACCTTGACATGCCCTGTCGACAAAGTCCAAATGTTTAAAGACCCTGTTGACAAGCAATTGGAGACCTTACTGAAGTCTTCTTCTTTAGCCACAGCAGGGGCAGTGGTACAGCCGGCTATAGCAGCCATAGGCATTTGCCAGGCTTTAAAGGACCAAACTAAGCAGGTCCTAAAGGAGGTTCCAGCTCAGCAGGCACGAGAGTTGGCTGACCTACCAAGAGCCCTGTGCTTTGCGGTGGATGCAATCAAAGACTCTATCCAGCAAGCATCTCGTCTTTCGCTATTTCTAGTGCATATGCGGAGACTCTTATGGCTAAAGAATTGGTCTGCCGAAACTCCTTGCAAAAAACTCCTGACAGGTTTCCCCTTTCATGGCGAAAGGTTGTTCGGAGATGATCTAGATAAATATATACAAAAGATCTAAAGTGGGAAGAGTACTCTTTTACCCGTTAAAAGAGGTTTAGAGGCCCCACTTTTAAACGTCCTGCCTCTCCGGCGCCGGGGCCCTCAACCCCCCTCTTGGGTGGGGAGGAGGCTTTAGTTCTTCTCAGGAATCTGGGAGGAGAGGGTCCCCGACAAGTGGGTCCTTTCCACGGTCACTCTAGGTTACTGGCTGGAGGAGAGGGATTCTCCCCCTCCTCGCTTCCTTGTGTCAAATGTGCCAAGCAATCCGGAAAAGAGGGTCCCTCTCCTGGCGTCCCTAGATCGCCTCTTGTGTCAGGGGGTGATTGTGGAGGTACCGGTTCAAGAACAGGGCCTAGGATTCTATTCAAATCTTTTCATAATCCCAAAGCCAAACAGCGACGTCAGGCCAATATTGGACCTAAAGGGCCTAAACAAGTATCTGAACATTCGGATGGGGTCCATTCGTTCAGTAGCCGCCACTTTGCATGGCAAAGATTTCCTAGCGTCAATAGATATAAAAGACGCGTATCTCCATGTCCCAATTTTTCCAGGTCATCACAAATTCCTACGGTTTGCGGTAGGCCAGCGCCATTTTCAGGAAAAATATAAATCGCGCTACCTTAAAACATAAATGAATACAAAACAAAATCACAATTAATAGGGCTGGCTGCTGAATCGAAAATGACGGCCACTGGACAATACGCAGTCACCTCAAAGCCGTGATGATACTGTATTAATAATGAACCAATAAAACAAACAGCAAAAGAAACACAGCTGATATGGTATAATGCTGAATGTGTAACCATCAAGTGAGTGTGACTTGATTAAACATAGTCCAAACTATTGACAAATAAAAAGTTCATAAGTGAAGATTGATAAAACACCTGTGTTTCTAGATGAATAAACGTGTCCAAAAAGCAAAATGTCCTCCACCAAACTTATGAATTGGTCTCTTACCAGAAACCCAGAACATTCAGTCTCCAAGCATTATGCTGAGGTACATAATAAGGATCCATCAAAAACCCTCTATATGAGGATTGATAAGTACATACCCCATTGGAGGGGTAGCTCCCTTGTGAGGGAAATTTCCCGACAGGAAATGGCCTGGATTCATAGAATGAAGACCTATGTGCCCCATGGCTTAAACGTTGACACTGACGTGAATGCGTTTATTAATAATTCCTGATCTGTTTGTTCATGGTCAACGTGGATACAAAATGATATTAGATGAGTAATACCTATTGTATGGATCTCTTTATATTTATTTTTATTTTAATTTATTTGATTTATTATCGGTTCTATATTAACACTAAATTGTTTATAATGTATATATTGTTTTTTGTAATTTGTGCTGGGCCTGGGTTTGGTCCATGGTTCACTCCACACAATTGCACACTTTATTTTAGGTGGGGTCATTATTTGGTCCCCCACGACCCGACATTTGGTTGAGGAGTGGTTTATCACATAATTTTTGTGAATCTTTTTCCAGCAATATATTCATGGAATTTTCAAGTATTTAATTAATTTCGATATCTTGGTTTGATACCAGATTGATCACTGGACTCTGGGTTTCGACTCTGGAGTGTATTGGACACTCTTTGGGTCGACCCTTGTAGTCCAAATATTTATATTTCACTATTCACATTATTGTTTGTGTTCACACAATTTATATATTCATGTATTTTTGGTATGTAGTCACTATTAATACTATTGAACACACACATTGGTGAGGGTTCTTTACAAGTAGCCATATCACTTGAGAGCAAGAGTTTAAGGCCTTTTTTTCCCCCATTCCATCCCTTATAAGGGAAGTACATATGCACCCCTTGGCTCTTTTGATGAGTCTCTCAGTGTCTATGTTTCATATAATTAAATTTTATGAATTTAACATGTGGTATATATTTTGACCACTAGATGGAGCTGAATGGTCCTTAGACCTATATGATGTAGCTGGTGAACATTAGGCTCCATTTCCAATGTAGTTTCAGTATTGGCTTCAGTTTTAAATGTACATTGCTGCCGCTGCTGTTTTTTGTATTTTGTTAGTTATGGTGGTGAATTTACCCAGGAGTATTTTCCTTTCACCTGATATATTTGCAGGTTATGGCACACGCCTCTAATGATCCATGCGTTGCCTGTTATTGTTGTCATGGGCGGCGCTGGGTGACGTGTGTGCCGTGATCTGTATGCTTAGTGGCTGAGACACCAGGCGCTCTTGTTGGAGCCGCCCACCCGCACGGCGCATGTGTGTCACATCAATGGCCGGGGCTCGTCTCCTTTGGTAATTGTCGATTCGCACGGCACATGCGCGGGTGTACGCGTCGTTCGTCATTCGCTTGTACTGCGCATGCGCGGGCGCCATGTTTTACGCCGAGAATATGTAAATCAGCGAGATACGCCAATACCCGAACGTACGCCCGCCCGACGCAATGACTTTACGCCGTTTCCGTAAGGGGTTTCCCGGCGTAAAGATAAAGCACCAAAAGGCAGGCGCATCCTATGTTAAGTATGGACGCCGTGACCGCGTCGAATTTGAAAATGTTTAAGTCGTTTGTGTAACTCGTCCGTGAATGGGGATTGACATTCACGTCGAAAACACCGTCATAATTTGGAGCATGCGCACTGGGATACATTGGCGGCCGGCGCATGCGCAGTACATGCGCCGCGGGATCGTGCCTTTTTTAAAATACTACACGCCCCCTACCCGCCCAATTTGAATTCCGCCGGCCCATTTACGCTATGCTGTCGCAACTTTAGGAGCAAGTGCTTTGTGAATACAGTACTTGCGGGTAAAGTTGCGGCGGCGTAACGTAAATGAGAAACGTTACGCCGGCATAAAGAACCGCTCGCCATCCTGAATCTGGCCCTTAGTTTTTAGCTTAAAGGAAATCTGTGATGAGAGAACAGAGAATACCACCGCTACCTACATTTGAGAATGCTAGCTCCTTGGCTGTCACGATGATGCTTTGTTTTCAATACTCTAATGCCGCGTACACACGATCACTTTTTGTGATGAAAAAAAACGACGTTTTAAAAAACGTCATTTAAAATGATCGTGTGTGGGCAAAACGTTGTTTTATGTCTTCAAAAAAACGACCAAAAAAAAATTCCAACATGCTTGAATTTTTCTGTCGTTTTTCAAAATGTCGTTTTTTGTGTCATAAAAAATGATCGTGTGTGGGCAAAACGTCGTTTAAAACGACGTTTTTAAACCCGCGCATGCTTAGAAGCAAGTTATGAGATGGGAGCTTCAATGGAACAGAGTGCCGTCGAAAGTGTCTTACGTAACCGCGCTTTGCAAGAGCATTGTGGAAAAACGATGGTGTGAATGCAATGTCGTTTTTGAAAATGAAGTTTGAAAAACGTCGTTTTGTTTCGTCAGATAAAATGTCGTTTTTTTTTCATCGCAAAAAGTGATCGTGTGTACGCGGCATGACTCTGATCAGGAACAAGCATACAGATATGGAACTCTGACACTTTTCTGATACACATTAACAGAAAACTTTTTTGACTCAAATGACTGAAGGCAGACACAGCCAAGCAGCATTCAGGTGGCCAGCAAAGGCAGCCCAGCACCTTATTTCTCTCATGACAAGGTCACATTAAGAATTATCGTCATGGGTTGGGGGTAAGGTTAAAGGATAATTTTAAAACTTAACTGCAGGAAAAAATAAGATTTTTGTACTTCCTGTAAAATCCTTTTCATATAATACAATAAGGGACACTGGAAGTCTTGGTTTTACTGCCACATACAGAAGGACTGGACACTGGCAAACACAAACACCTCAGACCAGCCCAGGACAACCCCTCTTACTACCAGCCTCATTTTGTACTAAAGAATTACCAAGAGCATAAGCACACAGAAGCCCCTCAAGGGGCTCCAACTGAAGGATTTTATGGGGTTTTCTTTCTTTCTTTCTTTCTGGTAGGCAACACAACAAGCAAACACTAACAGACCCAAGAACAGAGAACCCGGGACCAGCTCAACGAGCAGCCTGTAACTGACAGAAGGGTCCACAATATCCACCTGGTAGAACTTAAGAGAACAGAAGACCAGGTGGCAACCATACAAATCTGGGTAATCGCTGCTTGAGGCTGGGTTCACACTTGTCCGACAAACGCTCAGACATTGGGAGCTCATGTCGCATGACGTGTGAAAATCAATGTTTCCCTATGGGAGCCGTCTTAACTGGTCAGACACAAGTCTGTCCGACTTTGAAAACGCTCCCTGTACTACTTTAGTCCTACATTGATCCTACTTCAGCCCATTGAATATCATTGAAGTCGGACCAAAGTAGGAGCCTTGTCCTTATCAGACATCCGACATGTGATTACAGCACCAGTAAAAGGAATTTATCTCACTCTAGGATTGTTTTGATTGGTCAAAGAACAAGTCAGACTATCACAAAGTCAGTTCAAAGTAGTATCCTGTTCATGAAAGTAGGATGGATGTAGGACCAATGTAGGATCAATGTAGGACCAATGTAGGACAGATGTCGCAGAGCAAAGTAGGATGAAAGTCGTACTGCTGTCCTGTAGTATAGTGTGAACCCAGCCTGATGCTGAAAAGCTCAACAAGCACTCAAAGATCTAATAGAGTGCACCATGGAATGCCCGTCCAGGCATAAACCCTCCCATCTCAGCTAAGTCTCAGTTTTGAAGCAAGCATTGAAGAACAGACAAGAAGAGGGATCTCGGTGTCCTTTGATGTACTCCAAGAAAAGGATTTCACAAGTAATACGAGAATCCCAATTTCTTAATCGTACATCACAGAACACAGAGGTGTTCATATTCATGCTGGCATGTAAAAACAAGAACAAAAAGCCCATACTGACCCCATGGGAACAATGGCACTCAGTCTCACACATTTCACATGGACAAGACTATTCTGGTATTGCTGTTCTGTGAAGACATGTGGTGGTACCGATAAATACGGTAATTACCAAACCAAGTAATAAAAGACTCAAATCAATAGACAAATCATCAGTAAATGAGCGGGTAGCCCCAACTAAATTACATGAACGATGCAGGCAGTAAACCAGGAGGGGGTGCTGTATCTAAAGTGAAAAAAAGGAAAGAAAAAGAGCCAGGTGTTTGCACAGAGTGCACGCTGGCAGCGGTTCACCTGTACGAGAGAGAGAGCTGGACCGTGGCAGCATGACACATTGGAACAGCCATTATACAGAGGACAGCATACCTGACAGCTTGTAGGTGGTGAGATTCTTTAGACATACGAGAGCACTGTGGTACCTGTCACAGAGCTACTTACTCGGTGCACTCTGCCCCAACCCAAAGATTCAATAGGCACATGTACGTAGGAGTTTCATCCACAGGCTGGATCTAGCACAAAGATAGGGGTTTTGTGCTAGGAAAGACTGCCAGCGGTAATGATCCTAGTTTACATTACCTGGCTTACCATCTGGATGCAATTCCTGTTTGTCCCCTTGGCATGCTCCACCTTTGCTCACAGGGTTGGGTGCCAGCTCAGCTGCAGCAAGCACAACAAGTGGATAGCAGGCGCAACCCAATCATTACATCTCGGTGTAGCGATATATATATATGACCTTTTGGTGTTTGTTCTGTAGTGATCATATGAAGCCATTTATTATCACATAGTTGTTTGGCTCCTCATAATAAATAAATAAAATCATAATAACACAAATCACCCAAATGGCCCTGAATAAAAGTTTACATAACATGGAATGTTTGGCCTTTGTACAGACACAAGGTAACACACTCAGGTTAAAATGGCAATTAAAAAAAGGTAATTTCCCACATCTGGCCTTTTAAATTGCAATTAATGTCTGTATAAATTGTCAGCGAATTTGTTAGCTCTCACGCCCATGGGGAGAAGAAAAGAACCGTCAAAAGACCTGCGTAGCAAGGTAATGGAACTTTATAAAGATGAAAGGATATACCATATATACCCGAGTATAAGTCATCCCAAGTATAAGCCGAGGTACCCAATTTTACCACAAAAAAAATGGGAAAACTTATTGACTCGAGTATGAGCCTAGGGTGAGAAATGCAGCAGCTACTGTAAGTGAAAAAGGTTCAACAATGCCCATTTGCATGCCTCACTGTGCCTATCGCAAGTCTCACTGTGCATATTGCAATCTCACCTCACTGTGCCCATTGCAATCTCACCTCAGTGTGCCCACAAGTCAGACTGGGCTGACTTGTCCCACAATGACAGAATGTTGCATTGTTGAGAAGTTATAAAAAACTGACAACAAATAACAGACCCAAAAAGCTCATGTAAATGTAGTGTGTTGGGCACTTCTTGGACTGATTACTTTGAATCTGAGATCAAACCGCCTGAAGTCTTCCTGCGAAAAAAACACTCTGGCCTGTGCCGTGTCCAGAACTAGATCCAAATACATTCAAACTGCTAAAATGTCAGAACAGTCAAAGCTACGTTGTCTGGCAGAGCCTGCGCCAACTGTTGCTTCAAGAGTAGTTTGTTCAATTATCCCATAATGGGGATGCCACAAAAGTGAAGCAGGGCTAATACTAGGTCCAGAACCTTAGTGAACACCCAAGATACACACAATAGGCCAAAAACGAAGGCCACAACTGGTAGTGTGGGGGATCCCACAGCAAAGCATAGGAAATGCCGATACACTGAATAAATGACTTGTACTGCAGGTACGTGTCCTTGACATCGGGAAAATCAGGAGATATGGTCTCCAGCTCCTCCCATTTCACATTCCTCACCAGTCAGCTGACATCTAGTTTCTGTTACACAGCCAATGCTGTGAACTGAATGGGCTGAGTGGGCAGACACGTGCCCCAGGAACAGCCCTGCTGGGCAGCCACAGGTTACAGGGACAGCCCTGCTGGGTGACTGCAAAAAGGCTGGGAGAGTGGTGCAGGCTTCAGGAACAGCCCAGGATTCGGTGACACCTGGCAAATCCCCATTCGACCCCCAGGTTGAAAACCACTGCTCTAACAGATGTTCAAAGCTTTCCTTGCACTATGCAAAACAAAACAAGAAGTTTCACTATGGTATCCCAGTATGTTAATTGACAGATTTGACCACCTCAAATGCTGGACATTTACATGACAGTTCTCTAGAAATTTCTAGCACTTCTAAATAACTTTTGAGAAGGATTAACACATCTTCCTAACATACCTCCCATTTAGATAATTTGAATGTGTAGATATTTGCTTAGAAAAATTTAGATTCTGGGAAAAAGACACCTACACTGGATACAAAATGCCGTTTTTAAAACTATTGTTTACTGCAAATTCCACACCTGTTGCCCTTTTCGGTCGCCCATGAAGCCTACCAATGATTCCTACATCCTGACTTATTCCCAGGATATGGGCTAAAAGAAAATGGCCGCTGAACCTCCCAAATAAAGTGAAAATCTTGTTATTTGTCCTCAAAGAAGGAGCCCTCAGTGACCATTTTGTTGTAGAATTTAATTAGATAGGTTCATAGGTTACAAACGTCACAGTGTATTTTAAACTACTCAGTCCTCTTGTCTGTATCGGCCAGTTTATGCAAAAGGTGCAGTTAGCCGGTAATATTAATCAATAGGTTACGTTTTAGGGTTTATGTTTCCCCGCACTACTTTGGTCCGATTTTGATGCCACTTACACAGGCATTCCCTGAAATCGCAGCTGTGAATCGCAGGAAAATTGCGGTTGCGAAATCACGTTAAAATTGCATGACTTTAAAGTCGCAGTAGTGTGAAACGGGCCTTTGGCGAAGGTTTTGTTAAACTAAAGGGTTAAATTACTTATTAAGCTAAAATTTAAAAGGCATATGTTTATGTATAATATGCATGTAACAGTATGTCTCGTGGGAACGAGAGACATTTAAAGGACGCGGGGCACTCCTGTGCCAGCTTCACCAATGACTCTAAGGCCTCGTACACACGAGGGGATATGTCCGCTGAAAACGGTCCGATGGACCGTTTCAGCAGACATCTCCGCTCGTGTGTATGGGCTAGCGGACAGATTTCTCCACCCGACAGATTTCAAAGCATGCTTTGAAATCTATCCGGTGGGAATCTGTCCGCCTGACATGTCTGCTGGTTAGTACACTTACCAGCAGACATGTCGTCCGCCGCCGCGCCGCCGTCGAATGGATTCGGCGCATGCGCGGAAATGTTTTACTTCCTGGTGCGGTGACGTGGCGGTGACGCGGCGGCGTCAACGTCACCGCCACGTCACCGCGCCGTCCGGCGGCGGGGAATTTGATCCGATGGTGTGTACACGCCATCGGATCAAACTCCCGATCGGACATATCCGATGGAAATGGTCCGCGGACCGTTTTCATCGGATATGTCCGATGGTGTGTACGCGGCCTTAGGTCTAAGGTCATCCTATGTCCGATAGGGGCATAGGATGACTGAGAAATGATAAATGATATTACATGAGATGGGACAGCAACGATAATTCATGTATTGCAGGATATCTTGAAATATTACAAGTGGTTTATTTTGACCCCAACAGGTCAATAGGACACTATTCATTCATTTTGCAACCAGAAACAGAGCTTGTGTCTCGTTTATTATGGGGAATGGAGTGGGTCGTGTCTGCTGGATTGTTGGAGTGTCGGATAAGCTGTCTTGGGTTGGTGAAATGAGAAATCATAAACGGTGTTGACCGTTACAATGTAAAACCTTTATATTATGCATTATTGTAATTGCTGAATGTTTGATTAGAAACAACTGTCTAATCCAGACAATCAGAAATTCTCCTTTGTTCACTGACAACAGTGTGCCTGTGTAGCCGAGGGTGGCTTGTCACAGGCACTTCCTGATACTGTTGTTAGGGTCTGTGCAAGTAACACAGCATAGCCCTACCCATGTCCCACACCATCCACGATGTCATACGTTTTCTTGTGCATTTCCAATTATGAGCGTGCTCTGAGAGGAGGAATAGGAGTAAGGAGACATACCCTCTAGCTGCCCTAGCTGTATATATGGAGAGTACAATGGATTAAAGTGCTGTGCTATAGGTGTACAGTGATATTGAATTAGCATACTAGCTCATTATGTATTACCTCAGATCGAAGCCCCTGCAGCAGTCCACGTCTCCCCCTCCGGCCGCCAACATCACTCCTGACACTTACTTCCAGGTATCGCGGCTCAGTCGCTGTGACTGGCCGGAGCATGCGGGCAGGAGCCACCGGTAATGGCACAGTGACTGGAGCAACGGCTCATAGGTGCCAATGCTTCAGTTTTTTCCAGTACGCATGTGCCGATAATATTGGCACATAAAGGGGACAGGGCATATCTCCTAAACCGTTCATGTTTAGGAGATATCCTTGGTAGCTACAGATAAGCCTTAATATAGGCTTACATGTAGCATAAAGATGTTTTATAGGGTTTACAACCACTTTTAGTATGTGTAGCTCCTGGCTTTTATTTATTTTATTTTTGGGGCAGTGGCAAGTTTATAAATTTGGCATAGGTTGAAGCCCAATTTTAGTCAAAGTTTTTATTTTTGTTTTGTAAAACTTTGGAAAAAAAATAAAAAATACTTGGTCAAGTTTTTACTGCTGTCTATGATCCTATTAAGAGAGATTTCCTCTGACAGCTGAACAAGAAATGGAGGCAACAGATGTCACCATGGTAGGAAGTCAAAAGCATTAATAACCCGATTGCTTAATACCATTACTAACCATCGTAACCTGGCAGCAATTTTAGCAGTTCCCTATCTAACATGATCTTATGCCGCGTACACACGATCGGTCAAACCGATGAGAATGGTTTGATGGACCGTTTTCATCGGTCGAAACCGATCGTGTGTGGGCGCCATCGGTTATTTAACCATCGGTTGAAAAAAAGCCAACTTGTTTTAAATTTAACCAATGGATTTGTAACGGTTACCACCACTTACAACCTTCCATCCATCCACGACAAGGTTATCCGACACACCAACAACCAGGCAAACATGATCCATTCCATTTCCCAGAATAAACGAGACTGCGCTCCGTTCTCTTAGTTTCCAAAAAATGTATGAACCACTTTATTGGTTCTTCGCTTGCTTATATCCAGTACAACAGAATGCAGTTAATCACAGGACAATGTAATCTCCACCCCCCTATTCACTCACTGAGGATAATTCTTTAATTGGTAGCTAGACATGACGGCACCGTATTATCAATAGGGTTCAATTAACCTTGAATAGTAACACAGACATCTTGTTGAATAAGTTCTCTATACAGCTTTGTCACACAATGGCAGTGAGAGTGGGTGTCTTTACATTGAATAGCCAACACCTTAGGATATTTCAATAGCCTATTATACAAAAGGTATGACTCACTGGCTGACCTGGTCATGTCATCATGACTCCTTGCGATATCTCAGTCCTGCAATATGAAGTATTATTAATGTCCCATCTCATGTAATATGAATTATGATTCACTATTAGCCACCCTATACCCAAAAGGGCACAGGGTGGATTTCGACCCAAGAGTTTTTGGTGCTGCTGGCACAAGAGTATCTCTCATCCTTCCAATGTCTCTGGGTGTCACGGGCCATTCTGTTACATCTCTCCCCTTTCGGTGGGAGACGGACACAGGAGGGAACCCCAAACGGGTTGACTCCGAAGTCCGTCAGTAGTTCCCGTCCTCCAATGCTGGTATCCATACTGTACCCCAAATTAATGGCTCCAAACTGAGCATTACTCACCCCGCCAACCTCTGCCTCTCTCAGAGAACACGCCTGCCGCTGGGGAGAAGGCAGGGTAGCTGGGCTCAGTCCATCATGCTGTTGGGGGTCTGGGCCAACTGCCCCCCCTTCCTGGGGTATACCAGTGGAGACTGAAGTCCCATCCACTGGTGCTTGGTGAAAACCCCCCGGTGCTTGCAAAGCAAAGCCGACATCCTCCTGTCCCAGTCCTGTACCATTTTCTGGGGTTGTGCCAGTGGAGACTGAAGTCCCATCCACTACCCCAGGAACCCCCTCTTCTGTTAGTGAGGAGCAGAGGCCTATGAAACTCTGCTCTGTTGCCAGCTCTTCCGCTGGGTTGCTGTGAGTGGAGACCACAGTCCCATCCACTACCACAGTGTCCCCCTCTTCCGTTAGTGGAGAGCAGAGGTCCGTGACCCTCTGTTCTGTTGCCAGTGATTCAGCTGGGGGTAAAAGCTTTACCACCTCAGCTTGTTGCTGGAGAGGGGGGCCAACCGCTCCGGCTCCCTGGAAATCCACACCATCCGCTTCGGCTTTAGGGATGAAAATCTCCATATTTTCCACTGCCGATTCATCAGCCAGGAGTTCACAGTTATCTGACCTTTCCTCATAGTCCCAGGCAATGGGAGCCCCACCCTGCTGCTGAGCCGAGTCTAGCAGCTGTCTGTAGGCGACCTCCAGCTCCCATTCCCGAATGGCCAGAAATTCTAAATCTTCCTGTGACCAGTGGCCTCCTGAGATATTTAATTTTTCCTCTCTGTGCTCCATTATGTCCTCCAAGCGCCACTCCCGATCATCCCCAAAGTCGGGATCACTGGACATCCTCCAATACAACAATCCCAGGCCATCATAGTCATAGCCTTCTGTGGGGCTGTCATCCGCTGACCACGGGCACTCTTGGGCTACATACCACCGGAGGGCTCTGTAGCTCTCATCCAGCTGCATCTCTGCCCGGATCAGCCTGCTTAATTCCGCTGTCCACTTCTGCTTCGGTTGTTTCCCCAACAACAGCATTCGTACGTCATACTGCGGCCAGTACCTTGCATAGATGGACGGCAGGACCTTTCCTTGGTGTTGCTGCTCCAGAGCTAACGCTTCCTTCCAGAGTTGGCACCGAATCACATCCGACCATCCCAACAGGACCTCCTCTGATACTGGTCCTCTATGCTGTATCCGCATCTCTTGTACCCTTCTTTGGAATTCCTCTTCCATGGAGACTGGTATCTGCACCTCTCCTCTCTCTTTAGTTGGTGCTGCTGTGACTTCAGCTGCTGCAGCACTTCTCCTCTGTAGCAAGGTGGCATTCAGAGCCGCTATAACTCGGTCCCTGATCTCCGGTGAAGGGTTAGGACCATAATGTGTCAGTCTTAGGTTAACAGCCCGATCAAAACTTGCTTCTTCGGGTGTCCTGTCTGCTACGGCAGGCCTTTTAGCTCTATCCATTTCGACCAGTTCTGCGATAATGTCCCTTTTCTTACGGTTGCTGGCCGGTCTGCCCCGGCTCTCCAGTAAGTCCATGAGGGAAGAGAGCTTCATCCGTTCATACAACGTCTCCATTGTCATGTGTCCTTGTAGCCGTCCTTCTGAAGATGGAATCATCCCACCGCTGCCACCAATGTAACGGTTACCACCACTTACAACCTTCCATCCATCCACGACAAGCTTATCCGACACACCAACAACCAGGCAGACATGATCCATTCCATTTCCCAGAATAAACGAGACTGCGCTCCGTTCTCTTAGTTTCCAAAAAATGTATGAACCACTTTATTGGTTCTTAGCTTGCTTATATCCAGTACAACAGAATGCAGTTAATCACAGGACAATGTAATCTCCACCACCCTATTCTCTCACTGAGGATAATTCTTTAATTGGTAGCTAGACATGACGGCACCGTATTATCAATAGGGTTCAATTAACCTTGAATAGTAACACATACATCTAGTTGAATAAGTTCTCTATACAGCTTTGTCACACAATGGCAGTGAGAGTGGGTGTCTTTACATTGAATAGCCAACACCTTAGGATATTTCAATAGCCTATTATACAAAAGGTATGACTCACTGGCGGATCTGGTCATGTCATCATGACTCCTTGTGATATCTCAGTCCTGCAATATGAAGTATTATTAATGTCCCATCTCATGTAATATGAATTATGATTCACTATTAGCCACCCTATACCCAAAAGGGCACAGGGTGGATTTCGACCCAAGAGTTTTTGGTGCTGCTGGCACAAGAGTATCTCTCATCCTTCCAACATCTCTGGGTGTCACGGGCCATTCTGTTACAGAATTCCTAACCGATGGAACAAAACCGATCGTTAGTAGGCACGACCATTGGTTAAAAATCCACACATGCTCAGAATCAAGTCGACGCAGGCTTGGAAGCATTGAACTTCATTTTTTCAGCACGTTGTGTTTTACGTCACCGCATTCTGACACAATCGTTTTTTTAACCGTTGGTGTGTAGGCACGACTGACCATCAGTCAGCTTCATCGGTTAAACGATGAAAACGGCCCATCAGACTTTTCTCATTGGATGGACCGATCGTGTGTACGCGGCATTAGTCTATATAACAAAACATTACTTCATCTTCTGTCCCCACAAGTAGTAAGGGCAGATGACAGATAAGGCTTTCCACTGCTGAAAATGTATGTACCAAAAGTCCTGATGGGAACCCAATTCTGTTTCATTTTTATACTTACTGTATATAATCAAGTGTTCTACACTGACTAATCTAAGGATATTTATTGGTGTAAGTTATTACTTCACACAAGAAAGTTACCCAGACAAAGTCCATTAAAGTCAAGGACCGATAAAGTAAACAGTAATAAGGGGTTAAAAAAAAAAAGGTAAAAAAATTATAATACACTTACCCCCATCTAGGCTATGTGAGGCTCGTTTACTGGCAGTGCGTTCAAACTGTGGGGCAGGTCTATCTATGAGTGCGCTGGCATGTCTAGTCTGGGCCTGTGTGCGCCCACTGTATCGGAATTTGGATCCCAATGAGAGGAATCGGTGTTTAGGAATGGACTCTGCAGATGTCAACCTGAAAGAAAAAAAAACAACAGGTACAATACTTGCATAACAAGAAATCATTTTGGAAATATTTTTTAAATAGTTTTGCACAAGTCTGTAATCCGCAACCAACCTGAAAAATGTGTGGTGCTCCACACAGACCTTCCAAAGTTTTTTTGCAGCTCTGTAACTGGGCAGTTTAAATCCAATAGTGCTCTCATACTGCTCTTGCTATTGAGAGAAAAAGATCTTGTTAATATATGAAAACTACAAACACTGTAATTAGAAATGGGACAGCTTCCTCAATTCCACCAGCAGTTCACCTGATCCCATTTAATACACTAGTGTTATTCACATTTATTTTTGTCCTATATTATATCTAAGGCTTAATTTCCACTGGCGTTTTTACAGCCACTTTTCTGAGCATTTTTTACAGCTTAAAAACGCCTGTCCGTGTTTATTTTAGAAAGTTTTTGCACATTTTTTAATGTCTGGAGTTTTTACAGCTCTATTGCTGGAGTTTCAGAACGCGCGTTTTTTTTTGCAGCTTTAAAATGTCTCAGCCATCTACAGCTCAAAAACGTCATGGTGGGCATGAGGCCATAGACTAACATGGAGAGCTGTTTTTAAGCTGCAAAAAACGCTCAGAAATGTGGCTGTAAAAACGCCAGTGGAAATGAGCCCTTGTGCTTTTCTTGAACCATCTGCCTGATGCTTAAAAGCAAACAAGATAGAAGAACCACCTTGCTACATCTAATCAGTAAACTCCCAAATCATTTGGAATCTGAAACATGTTTGCCCACTGTAAACAATAAAGAACAGCATAGTCATTTTACAGTTTGCCATTTCTCAGTTCTATCTATTTAGAGACAAACAGAGAGGAAACAGATGCTCACACATAGATTGTTATTCTTATTCGTTACGAAGACACTGTTAGCCAGTATATATAAGCTCAGATGATGGGATGTGAACAGTGGAAAATAGATTATGACCTACTTTTTCACATCAAAGCTCCCATCATGTGTGTCATTAAAAAGCCAGTGTGGACTGTCAGCTCATCATGTCTATAAAGAGATCTATAGAGTTTAATGTGGCGTTACTTGCCAGTTACATGCCACAAATGTAGATACAGCCCTAAATAGGGACAGAATTTGAGATTCATTTATATTATGAAACAACTGTATGTATACAGACACACTATGGGCTCTTTCACACGTCCGTTCCATTCGTCCGTTTTTTGGACGTCCGGTAACGGACCTCAATGCTTCCCTATGGGAGCGGAACCGTTAGCGGATGATGCATCCGCTAACGTCCGCCAGATCCGCATCTGTTTTTTCGGAACGGAAGAATGTCCTATTTTTCTTCCGTCCGGCCAAACGGATTGGATGCAAATGGACAGACGGTCCGTTTCCATCCGATTCCCCATAGGGGATAGCGGAGGAGAGACAGGGCGGTCCCTGCACAGTGTGCGGGGACCGCCCTGTCCACCCGACAGCTCAGCGGAGACCCCCCAGCTGAGCTGACGGACACACGGAGAGGACCGAAAAACGGAACGCACGTGTTAAAGAGCCCTAAAGGGGCGTGGCCTGGACATGGATGAGTGAGGCTGCTTGTTCTTAGAGCTCCCGGCCCTAAACCCCCTTTTGCCGGCCAAACTTGACTAAAAATCGGCATGCAATCAACCAAGAAACGCAACATCAAACCTAACACCCGAGTGACCCGTTCTGGAACAGCCACAGGTGACTTACACCGTTACTTCCAGCCCCGCCAACAGAAATTGCCAGGGGCCCGGGCGACGGCACCACGAGGCACACCACGTGGAGTACCGCCGGAGGACCTAGAACATAGTGAGTGGGACCTTTTACCTGCGGAGCCGGACTCATCCCTGTGCCCGCAGACACCATCTAGACCGGAGGACCTGGACATGGCGTCCCCGACCTCCTCCCCCGGAGGATCCTCGACGGACCAAGATATTCGCGCCCTTCTTCAGGCGCTACCTACACGTACGGACATTGAGGCCCTCATCCTACGGCTGGAGGAGACACACCGCCGCGATATCCAGGAGGTGAAAGCGGAGGTGACCACCCTGACGGACAGAGTCTCGTCAGGCGAGACATCGTTGGTGGAGCTGGAGCGGCGGGTGTCGGGCCTGGAGCGGGACAGGGACCAGCAAAGAGACACGGCGATGGCCTTACAGCTACACCTGGAAGAGGTGGAAGATCGAAGCCGCCGCAACAACCTGCGGATACGGGGAGTACCGGAATCGGTGGGAGCGGAGACGCTGGATTGCAGGCTGCAGGGCCTGTTCCGTGACGTCCTGGAGGAGCCGACGGAGGAGGTAGAGGTGGACAGGGCACATAGGGCCCTAGGCCCCAGGGCCGCGGATCAGGACAGGCCCCGAGACATCATATGCAGGCTGCTGAGGTATACGCAAAAGGAGCGTATACTCCGGATGGTGTGGGATAGAGGAGAGGTGGAGATAGACGGCTCCCAAATTAAAATCTTACCGGACCTCTTGAGGGCAACATTGCGCCGCAGAGCGATGCTGCGGCCTGTACTGGAGCTGGCGAAAGAAAATGGCTACACATACAGATGGGGATACCCTCTGTCTGTCACCTTCAGAAAAGATGGAAGAGCCTACACCCTGCAGACCCCGGCGGACCTACCCGGCCTCTTCCAGTTCCTGGGAACCGACCAGATACCAGTACCAGACTGGTTACAGCTACTACCGTGCTCCGACGGAAGATCGGGTCCCTCAAACTTCAGAGTGCCTGCACAGCCGCGCCAACAGAGGCAGGGAAGGAGACGTCGGAGAGCTCCCTCGCGAGGGGAGTTACGTGACTAAACTGTGAGTAGGCCCTGGGTCGCAATCCACTAACTGCTGACTGATCCCCCCCCCTTGTCTCTGACTTTGTAGCACCGTTGAGCGACCCCGATGCCGCCCTGAAAATCCTCACCCCCTCAGCGCACTCTGCAGCTAGATCCTCCGGATGCCTGACACCCCCCCCCTTGGTTTATCTGTTTAATATGTCATCTCCTCCACTTCTCCCCTTCCCTCCCCGCGAATTGCGATGCGCTGGGATCCCTGACCAACTTAGGCCACAATCCGGGCCCCCAGTCCTGCGCTGTGTGCCGGGGGGGTGGAGGGAGGGGGTTGGCAACCAGTCCTAACCGTTTGATGAAGGCCGCATCCAGTTACAAGGACTCAGAAATGCCCCCGGACGCTACCTACCGAGCCGGAGAGGCCCGGAGTTGCGGAAAAGACCCTCCCGGCTGAATGCCCTGTTTTACCCCTCTTAGAGCCGGACCTGCCTGCTTACCCCTCTTGCTCCGCCCGTTGCTCGCCCACACTGAGCTGCCCTTCCTCAGATGACCAACAGTGTTACATCATCCCTTGGGGAGGACTTGGGGCCACTACCAGTGAGATGCCCAGTACATGGCAATAGGGACCCTGGACCCCCGCCGTGGGAGAAGGGAGGGGGATGGCAACCAACCCTGGCCGCGCAACTAGGTATACTATCGAGGCACTGTCCCTCAGACCTATCTGGCTCAGATACTTCACGCAGGCTACTAGATCTCCCCTGGTGGCTGGACCCTCTCCTTGTGCCATATCCCGCGGTCTGCCCCTTCCCCAGAGCTGAACTGACCTCATGTACCGCCACCACGGGAAACACAGGGGGGGTACATGCCTTACGAGAAGCTGCCCGGACTTCCTGGTGATATTGTGACAGGCTTTACTTATTGGGCCCTGAGAGATCCAGGACTTTACTGGGAGCCTGGGAGGCGGGAGGGGAGATGTTTTTCTTTTTCTTTTCTTTTTAATTTTTTTTGGACATCAATGGTTGTGATGCACAGTGAAGTAACTATGAGACATACGGGGGATTTCTTGGATGGGGAGGTTGGGTGGAATGGGGTCGTTATACAAAATGTTTCAGAGGGGGTCAAAGGGTGCGCTATGCAGATGTCCACTAGGTGGACGGTGGATTGCTTGAACGGGGGGGGGGGGGGGGGGGGGGGGAAGCAGAAAAAGTCTCTAGCAACAATGTGCCTAACAGTTGCTGCTGCATATGTTACGGGCTGTTCCCTTACCTCCTTCTGTTAACAGGAGACCAGTAACAGCAACCTGTTTATCTATATGTTGATGTTGCGGGAACACAGAGCCCACCTCTGATTGGTTTGCTTCCTCTTTGTCCTCTTCCTTCTTTCCCCTCTCTTCATTTTGTTACCGGAACAGGCCATGCAGACGCCTCACTGGGACTCAGGACTTTTTAGAGAATTGTGCTGAAGCGCTCTGCAGGCCTGCATTTCCATAAGTAATGTTGTGTTGTTACAGTTGCCTTTATCTCACAATGTCTATTCCTTATATCCCTTGTGCTGCTAAATTTAAACTTGAGTGACCTCCTATTATTTTGGTTGTAATGCTCATCTTAGCCCCACCAACATTAACAGCCGGGGGGGGACCCGGGTGCTCGCTCCGCTGGTTCTGTCTAAGGACTGCGCTCAGTTCCCGGATTAAAACCGGAGAGCGCCTTAGCCACTTGGGCTAATTTAGCTATCTCTTACTGAGCCACACGCTCTTGTGTTGGCTTCCTAATCTAATTTCGTCCCCTATTTCTCTCCCACTCCCTCTCCTTCCGTCCGTCCCTGTTCCCTCTCCTGAGAGGCTGGTCCTCTTCCCACACACCCCACCCCTCTCCGGACCCTAGAGGCCCGTCCCTCAATACACACGGGCATGGACCGCCTGACTGTTTCGCTGAACGTCAAAGGGCTGAACATCCCTGAAAAAAGGAGGATGCTCCTGCATGATATGCGACGCCTGGGCGCGGATGTAGTATTGCTACAGGAGACACACTTTAAAGACAAAAATTTACCTATGCTGAAAAACAGGTACTACCCTACGGTATACCATTCCAACTATACAGCGGCAAAATCAAGGGGAGTTTCTATACTGATCTCCGCCAGGGTCCCTTGGACCCATGAGGAAACTAAAATGGACGCGGAAGGCCGCTATCTGTTCCTAAAAGGTCGGATAGGCCATACTCAAATTACCTTTGCAAATCTCTATGCCCCAAACGAGCATCAAGACAGCTTTCTGTCCAGACAACTGGGTCAGCTGACACGGTTTGCAAAAGGCCACCTAGTGGTAGGAGGTGACCTCAATATCCCATTGGTCCCGTCAGAAGACACCTCGGCGGGGTTGTCCTCCACATCGAGAGATTCACGCAAACGCATTCATAAGGCGTTACACTCGGCTCAGTTGATTGACATCTGGCGCCTCTTACACCCTGGAGAGAAGGACTATACCTTCTACTCCAAACCACACTCATCCTATTCAAGGATAGATTACTTCCTGATACCCCATAGACACCTCTTCGAGGTCAAGGACGTCTCGATTGGGTCGATTACGTGGTCTGACCACGCCCCGGTCACTCTAATCTACGCCCTAACAGATACCCAATCAAATCAGAGGAAACCTTGGCGACTCAATGAGAGCCTGCTACAGGACTCGGATACCATGACGGAAATAGTACGAAAATTAGGCCACTATTTCGACACCAACAACACCCAGGGTAGTGACACGGGGGTGGTGTGGGAGGCTCACAAGGCGGTAGTGAGAGGGATTCTCATTAAACATGGGGCCCGCCTAAAGAAGCTGAGGACCGAGCAACTCACTGCATTACTTGCAAAGTTGCAGACATTAGAAACACAACACAAACAAACCCAGACGCAACAGATAGGTACTGACCTGAATACCACTCGCAAACAGATCACGGACCTACTACAATACAAAGCTAAAGCAGCAATGCAGATATGCAGACGGGCCGTGTACGAATCGGGTAGCAAATGCGGGAAGCTACTGGCCCAGACGATACGCGCACAAAATCTAGCAACGTACATACCACACATAGTCTCTCGGGAGGGACGCAAGGTGTCCATTCCCCAGCAGATCTCTCAGGAATTCAAACATTTCTACACCACCCTATACAATCTTCCCCCCCCCCGTCCCCGATCCCTGACCCAGACCAAACATCCGAATACCTTAATGATTCGCACATACCGACCCTATCGATGGAAGCGAGGGAGCTGATGGAGGAGCCAATCACCATATCGGAACTCCAGGCAGCGTTGAAATCCGCTAAACCAGGCAAAGCACCTGGCCCAGACGGCCTTACCACCACTTACTACAAGACTCTGCTCCCGTATCTGGGGAACCACCTAGCGGGCCTGTTTAACACCCTAGGCACTGGAGGCGCATTTCACGTATCCACTCTACAGTTACAGATAGCGGTGATACATAAGGAGGGTAAGGACCCGGGTCAATGCGGCAGCTATCGACCTATATCGCTGCTAAATACCGACATCAAATTATTTACAAAAGTGATTGCCACTAGGTTTCAGAAGTATCTCCCTGGTCTCATACACCTTGACCAAGTGGGTTTTGTCCCGACCAGAGAGGCCAGGGACAATACAACAAAGGTACTTTACTTGCTCCATGTGGCTAACAAGACAAAGACCCCCTGTGTCTTCATAGGGACGGACGCCGAAAAAGCGTTTGATCGCGTGAGTTGGCAATTCATGTTTGACACCTTGAGACATGTTGGGGTGGGACAGAAAATGTTGCGCTGGATAACAGCGGCCTACACTGGCCCGACAGCCAGGGTGCGGGCGAATAGTAACCTCTCAGACCCATTCCCGATAACCAATGGGACTAGACAGGGATGCCCGCTGTCGCCCCTTCTATTTGCCTTGTCCCTGGAACCCTTCCTACGCCACGTACGCCAGAACTCTGACATATCGGGACTGACAATCGGGAATGACCAATACAAGGTCTCAGCTTACGCCAACTGACCCGGTTTCCTCCCTGCCAAACCTGATGCACGAATTTGACTTATACGGCAGACTATCCAATCTAAAAATCAACCTGACGAAGTCAGAGGCGATGGGAGTGGGGATCCCTCAACGACTGCTGACCCAACTTAAACAAAGTTTCAAATTAAACTGGACCGACACAGTCCTGACATACCTGGGTACACGTATCCCACCGAGACTATCCAATGTGTCCAAACTCAACTGTAATACTCCGATATGTATGTACTTTGAATGACTACACCTGTTATTTCATACCTGTTGTATTGTTATTGATACGGTCCGTGTGGACTGGCCTTCTGTTTTGAATAAATAAACGATTAAAAAAAAAAAAAAAAAAAGAAAGAGCCCTAAAACCTTTTCAATACAACATGCTGCTGAATGAAGAAACAAATGTATCTTTCACAGATGATTTGTTTGCTTGCTTGGTGCAAAAACATGTACATCTGGCCCGCCACTATCTCAGGCCTATGGCTAGTCTAGAGTGCTGAATGGTAAGAGTATCAGCCACTGTACTGCCCCACTTACAGTATCTCACAAAAGTGAGTACACCCCTCACATTTTTGTAAATGTTTTATTATATCTTTTCATGTGACAACACTGAAGAAATTACACTTTCCTACAATGTAAAGTAGTGAGTGTACAGCTTGTATAACAGTGTAAATTTGCTGTCCCCTCAAAATAACTCCACAGACAGCCATTCATTTCTAAACTGCTAGGTGGCTCAACGTGATTGGCACTACGCTGACAAGCCATTCACCTCTGCAGCCAAGGGTTCGGATCCCAGTCTCGGCTACATGTGAATTGAGTTTGGTGGTCTCAGCCCGGCTCCCGGTGGGTGTGCTATGCAAGGTACGCCTGTGCTTAGTACGCCCCCCCCCCCTCCACAAAAACCACCACACTTGCACGCACACGAAATTAGTTTAACACACACGCACTTTGGCCATGCGGTCTCCTAAAATAAAGAGAGGCGAAGGACCTACGGGGCTGGCTGGGTGGGCTAGGCCCCCTCACTCATAGAGGGAGGCCACCATGCTGCAGCGCTGAGTTTAATATTAATTTCTATCACTTTGGGACCGTTGCCAAAAAAGCCTGAAGGTAGCGGAATATAACCCATAGATTACGAAGCAACTCCTGTGCTACTAAATAAACTCTCGTAATTCTATTCCTTCCACAGTGAGAGTCTTGTAAAGGCAGGGATTTGTGCCGGAGAATAGGTGTAGGAACTCACAGACCCCGCTCCCCAAACTTTGTCACCCAGCAGTAGCTATATGATGTGTTGTGCATGCCGTATCAAATGGTGGGAGTGGCCAAATTGCAGTTACAGTGAAGGGTCTTAAAAGGTTATTGTTAAATAAAATCAGAGTGCGTTACGCACAGAGTGCAGGGTTCAAAAGTGGGCCAAGCAGAGGGTGCAGAGTCCAAGTACAGGATCCAAGAGTGGGCCAAGCACAGTGTTCAGGGTCCAAAAGTGGGCCAGGCACAGGGTGCAGGGTTCAAGAGCAAGAGTGCGCCAAGTACAGGGTGCAAGGTTTAAGAGTGTGGTAAGCACAGGGTGAAGGGCTCAGCTCTCTTTCTCAGCTCCTTAACTCTACATCCCTCATCCACATCTCACTTCTGCACTCTTCCTCAGCTCTGACCTTTTGAACCCCCCCCACCAAACACCACTATTTGCCTTTCACCAGCGCCAGCCAGGCTCTAGTGCGCTGTCACTTGTTAACACAGAAGTTGGATTTCTGTGTTTAAAAGTGAACATGAGGAGCACAGGGCCAATGCCAGAGGTGGTGGAATGGAGTGCCACCACATTACGGCTGAACGGTGTAACAATATGAAAATGTAACCTCAGTTTGTTTAGAGCAAGTATCTTACCAAATCACTCATTGAATTAGCTTTAAAAATTTGATTCAAAAATAAAAAGCACAAGATGGATGAGTAAAATACAAATATAAAGTATGACAAAATACATCTTACATACCTCTCCTGGACGTATCTTAATGAAAAAGCTACTTCTTTTGTATGAGATTTTTAACACTTTGGGCCACGGGAAGCGGTTGATCCTCAGGTTGTCCTTGAAGACCATGAGTCCTCCAGAGCAAACTCCAAGTTTAATATCTACACCCTCCAAATCCTAAAAAACACAACAGGTGAACTCACTCATGTCACTCCAAAAGGCTGTGCATACAACAATACTATAAAAGCAAATCAGAAAATTCTAACTAGCAGTGTAAAATCAGGACCTTTGATGAACTCCTAAAAGAAAGTCAAAGCTGATAAGCAGCAAACAGTTATTGATTGGATTTTCAATTTACACTTACAACAATAAAAGTATGAAACCCTTTCATGCATGCTGTTTAGATGATTTAATCCAAATTATTAACAGAATTACAGTTAAAATAACTATTACTTCCATGATAAAAAATACTAAAACTAGATATACTACAAATTACAATAAAAACAGGTATCGCCCTTTGGGACAGATGAAATTGACAAATATAAATACAATAAAAACATTTATTGCAGAAATAATGACACATAAGAGTAGCAAAAACAAAGGCAAAGCCGTTACAATTGTAAAGATCGCATTGCATTAGAAATACATGAGTATACATGACATCTATAAACACCCAATGTGTTTCGCGAGCTGTGACTCGGGGTGCATGCATGAGGGATAGATCTGGAAATTAATGACCAAAAAGGTAATGCAACACATGAATAAATGATGAATAAATGTTAAGGGGCCTTACAGAAATTTTCTCCGCACGCAGTTGGGTTTTCACCTGGGTTGTTCTGGTGGGGATCGCGTTACGGACGGGAACTGTAGACTCCCTCAGTCTTAAGATTTGTTACTTCTACCCTGTATGCGTTTATCCAAGTTATGAAGGTTTTTCGTTCTATTGTGGAACCATTCCACGCGATCAGGAGAAGTTCTGCTCACCTGTTCTCGTATTCACTGTGATTTATATCCGTTACCTGTACTGCATCCAAGGCCATTGTTGTGACGTACCATATTTTGCATGCTGGATACATATGTCCTAATGTACCGGAGACCTTGAATGTATTGACTTTGTACTGTGAAATCTTTAATAAAATGTTTAAACAAAAAAAAAAAAGAGGGGCCTTACAGAAAAAGGAAAGACCCCCATACTCACCAATCGGCAAGGCCTGGGTGCCTGTGTCTGTGTTCACCGAGGATGGCAGCCATATATGTTTGGGATGGGAGCTGAGGGAGCAGAACCAACCAAAAATCCCAACCAAGGAACAACGGGAAGGCAGACATGGCATGGTAACTTTTACACATTCTGTTAACAACTGCTACTTTAGTCAAGCTTGAAGTTAAGCTAACCTAGTCCATGGCTCCCAAGTGGACCTTCCCTCAGGTAAAAATTGTATGACATTATCATCTTCAGTTTTCCTAAAAATCTACTTTAATTGTGTCGGTCACTCAGAATGTGCACCACAATATTAGAAAAATATGCAAATCATTAACAGCAGTGCAGAAAACATACCTTAGCATGGTGAATATCCAACCCATACATTGTCAGCTTTTTGGCATTTTCCAGAAACTCCAGGTCAGCCTGGGCAGGAGTCATTGATCTGGGATATAAAAAAAAAGTTAAGAACATTGCATTATATGAAAATAAAAATATTGCCATCAATTCAGTTGGAAACCTAAACTAGAACTCCAGAAACACTACAAAAAAACGAATACGATCTATGCAAAAACAGGATTTCTGCACTTTCTTGGAGATTATTACTGTTATACTGCCACCTACAAAAAATTGAACACTAACAAAGATGTGAGTCATCCAGGGAACACTCCTTTCACTCATGCTCCTGCTTTATGAAAAAGCAATAGTAAGAATGGATCATAAGGAGAGAGTGGTGGAACCTGTGCCCCCCAATGAACTAAAAACAAAAAAAAAAAAATGTATGGTAAGCACAAAAAACATTTTGTCATTTATTAGGGGACACAGGGTTAATGTTGAGAAAGGGAGGATGTCCAAAAGAAGTGCAAGATAGGGGCAGGAAACAAAGGAAAGGAAAGGCTAACAACTCCTCCAAAACAGTGTATAACTGAGGTGCCTGAAAGACCTTACACCCAAAGCTGGCATCACAAGAGGCTGGGTCATCTACCTGGTAGAACTTTGTGAATATGTGAACAGAAGACCACAAGGCCGCGTTGCATATCTGAGAAATAGATTATTGATGCTGAAGGCATCTGAGGCACTCCCTGATCTAGTGGAGTGTGGCTTGACAACAAAAGGAGGAATCTTGGTTTTTAAGCCTATAGGTTTACATAAATAAACTGCCTAAGCCACTTAGGCATAGTGGAAGAAGAGGCAGGTTGTCCCTTATGAGGACCCTTGGGAATGATGAAAGGGGAGTTGGTCCATCAGAAGGCAGCCCCTAGCTGAGAGGTGAACTTGCATATCTTGCACCACATCCAAACAATGGAGGAAGATCTCCTTAGGATATAACCGTGCAGGACCAAGAAACAAAAGGTGTAAGAAAGACTTCACCTTTGTGATATAATGTCGTTGGACAGAGATTGAAATGCAATGTCCTAAGGGGAGAATTCAATTTAGGATGAAAGGCCTCAAGACAACCCTGTCTCTGTAGCACCAGAATTTTTTTTTTACATATAAAAATCTGTAAAAAAAAAAGTGACAGCAACAAGGAAAGCTACCTTGTGAGGGTACAAAAAAATAAATAAAAATCTGATCGGTTCAAAAGACTTTCTTTTTTCTGTGCCACCATATGGGATTCTTAACAATCCTATGTTCCCCCAAACCATGCAAGATCCCAAGAGTTTTATTTGGTGGCATAATAAGAATGTTAAATATATACATGACCTCTTATCGTTGGAATGGATCAAAACACAATCTCATTTTCAAAATATTGGCATATCCCTCTATCAGAATTAACACATTTAATTCAGATTACAGATTTAAAAAAAATACCCTTCTCTCTCATACTACATGTTCGGCCCTCTTAACACAATCCACATTCCCCTGTCATTATTTCTCTTTACGAGTCACATATTTCTATCCAATCCACCAATAAATCTGCCTATGCTTTTGCTTGGGAACTGGAACTGGGAGACTCTTTAGATATCAGCGAATGTAGTAAAATCTGAACAAATATGGCCAAATGTTCCATTAATGCTCAAGCGCAAGAAAATACATAGAAAATACTCCCTCGCTGGTATATGACTCCAGAAAAACTAACACACATTTCTCCTTCAATCTCTCCTTTATGCTTTAGAGCAGGAGTTTTTAAACTATGACCCTCCAGTTTTTCAGAAACTACAATTCCCATCATGTCTAGTCATGCCTGTGAATGTCAGAGTTTTACAATGCATCATTGCATGTGTAGTTCCACAACAGCTGGATGACCGTAGTTTGGAGATCCCTGCTAGAGGATGTAATACTAGAGGGACTTCATTATATATTTGGTGGGAATGCCCTATTTTCCAGAAATTGTAAACAAAAATGTATGATATAATTAGCATCATTTTCGTCAAATTCATAATTACTACATAGACCACATTTGAGCTTTAGAAAATCTCAAAGAAATTGCTCTCTCATTTTATTGGCCACACCACAAACTATTGCTAAAGCCTGGAGAACTCCAACCCTGAGACGTAACACAAGGAATAATGGGCACAATAATCCATGAAGAATAGCCTCTATTCTACTTGATAACCATTTTAACTTTTTAAAAATCTGGTCACCATGGCTCGACTATACCAACATACCTAATATAGATGGTTCTTTGCTTTCTCTCTAAATTGATATAACTACGTTCATCATTCACCTGAGCCAAGCATATCCGAACCCTCCTCTCCTACTTCTTTATTTGTCAACCATTCTTACTGTATTTAAGTTGTTTACATTTTTTACACATTTATTTCTGGATATATATATTTCTCTTTTTTGTTGTTCTTATATATAACATTTCTCAATAACTCTGTTTGTATATTTTATTCAGATTTTCTTCAGTAACAAAAGACTGATTCTGTTTTTGAAGGGCCACGGGACCATGTTTAGGTCAAACAGTGGAACAGGTGGATGTACTCGAGCAACACCCTCTACAAAGGCTTTCATCAGAGAATGAGAGGCAAGTAGTCTTAAAAAGTATTGTGACAGCCAAGATCTGTTCAAATGATCTAGACCAGACTGGAGAAAGGCCAAAATGAATCCCTTTGTGTAGCTCCTGGGATAGAATTTCCTTGCCACGAACCATGTTTACTGGATGCAACGATCGCCCTTACGAAGGTATGCATTTTCCAACATTTAGGAGCTTCGGAATAACATGATTGGAAAGGCCCAACCTCATCATAGTCATGATGTTAAAGCCAGGGACTGTGAAGCAGGGTAATAAACAAGTCCTTTGGAGATCCAGGAATCTAATGAGTTTTCCAGGATTCTGAGGAGGTCTGAGTACCACATCTGCCTGTGTCAAATCGGTGTGGATCACCAGAATGCCTTCTTTTACAATTCTATAAAGCAGATGAGGAATGAGCTTCTGGGGAAAAAGGTGCAAATCTGTTGGAACTGATCCAATCGCCAAGGAAACAGGTGCTATGGCTTGGGGTCCCTGGAGAGGACAGGTCTGTCTCTGCAGACTGCAGAGACAGACCTGTCATCTGCCTACTCAGCGGGGATCGACGGAGTGATCCCCACTGAGCTAAAGCGGAGCCCTCACACGCACAGCCCCGTGTGAAAGGACCCTTACAGCCAATATGGAACCCTTCTTTCACCCTTCTTTCACATGTTTACAAAGTTAATCTAAACATAAAATAATTACATTTCTGTACTCTTCATAAAATTTAAGATCTTTGAGACAGAAGACAGAAGACAGGAGACAAAGAGCACACAAAATAGGATTTTTGACCTACCAGTAAAATGTTTTTTGGAGTACAATACAAGACACAAGCTCTTTATTCATTATGACTGGGTTAATATGCAGCTACAGGGACATTCCAAAATATAAACCCTCCCTCTCTCACTTCTTGAAGGCCTTCTAGAGGAGATGGTAAACTTTGTGAGAAGTCAACTTCCTAGCCCCTATGAGGGTATGGACGGCAGAACTTGAAAGGACCCTATCCCTTAGGACTATCTTCAACAGTTAGGCAATTAAAACCAGTCATTGCTGGATGGAACAATGGCCATTGAACCAGAGGGTCTGAAGGACTTCAAAAACTTCAATCCTTCAGAGCAGGTGAGGGAGAATCTAGGAGAGTAAAAAGGCTGAGTTTCAGCCAAATTGATCTCACTGCTGTCATCCACTGTGAAGGCTTGTGGATCTCTGGACCTGACAACAAACCTGTTGGGGTTGTTGTTGAATCTGGATGCCAGAATGTCTACACCCCATGTCCCCCACCTGTGGAAAGGGGCAAAAAACACCTCTAGGTGAAAAGCCCATACACCTGGATCTAGGCATCAATGACTGAAAAAGTCTGCCTATCAATTTTCCACAACCGGGATGTAGATGGTGCAAAAGTTTGTCCTGAAGCAAGCAGATTATGGACAGTGCTGTGTCTAAAGTCAGGCTCGGGTACGCCAATATTTGAAATGGGTCCAGTGATGTCTTCCTTAGATTAGGGATCCAACTGAAGCCCTGCATAGTCTGCTGGATGTCCAACACACCTGCTGAGTGGTGAATTTTTTTTACAAATAATTTAAAAAAGGTATGCTTGTGCCTGGCATCCCATTCTAACAGTTGCATAAAAACTAAAATCTTGGCAGCATATATACAAGTATCATGGGTGAACTACATGTATTGTAGTATGTTGACTGGGTTATGCATAAATTTGATCAATAGTGTGCATGGAGGTAATTGCCATCTGCTAACTATAAATCTATGTGGAGAATCTCTTTACTGTACCCTTCGGATTTCCACTGTCTGACACTTGGCATCTTGATAAGTCTAGGTGACAATAAGATGTTTGCTAGTAAAAAAAAAAATCCCTTTCAGAATATATCATTCTTAACCAGCAATTCTTGTTCTAAAATTGTAACTACTTTCAATATGGTGAAGAACAAAAAAAGAGATTTAAAACTGCCATTGAATAAATATGAATAAACTATTCTTGATTAGAATCGCAGAGTAAACATCACTGTGCTGTTGATCTTAACTGTCCGTCCTTACCTATAAGACTTGTGTAACTCAGCAACTTTAGCCTCCAGATCCTTGGTCTGATTTGGACTCAGTTTAAACTCACTGACGTAATCTGTGCCATGTAGATCTTCATCATAGTCTCCCACCTCGGACTGAACTGTGTAAGAACCCAAAAGAGCAAGAGTGGCAAAGGAGCATGGCAGACGCCCACTTAAAATATCTTGTCGCAGCTGGAGGCACAGGTAATATCTAGAAAAGGAATTCAAAATCAAATTAGTGTACATGTACTGTATATAGAACACTTTAAAAATCCCCAAAAGAGTTAAAATTTATGATATACAGTGAACTAAGCTCAACTACTATACAGTGTGTGTATATATTTTCTCTCTCTCGCCATACACACACACATAATATATATATATATATATATATATATATATATATATATATATATATATATACACACACACACACACACACACACACACACATACATATATACACACACACACACACACATATATATACACACACACACACGGTCGCAGTGCCCCCCCTGCCCCAAAGCACCAACCCCTCCCCCCATGTTGAGGGCATAAGGCCCACCCCCTTTCCTGACTTACCAGGCTATGTGCATGGATAAGGGTTTGGTATGGATCCTGGGGGAGCCTCCACGCAGTTTATTTGAATTTTTTTGGTGTGGAGGGATTCCCCTTAAGATCCATACCAGACCGAAGGGTCTGGTATCATCCTGGGGTGAACCTCACGCACATTTTTATTTATTTTTTCACAGGGTTCCCCTTCAAGATTCTCCGCAAACGAGTCGCACCGCAAGTCGGATCATCTTGATCTGACTTCTGGTGCGCCCTCTATTCAAAATCAATGGGCTCCCATAGGGAACCATTGATTTTAATTAGAGAAAGAAAAACGCGGCTGAAAGCTAGGGCGGTGAAACGTGCATTCAATGCAAAACCCAGAAAAAATAAATCGCATTTGTACTAGCTTTACAGCACGTTTTTTTAAACGTCCGTGGGCATGAGGCCTTAATATCACTTTAACTTCTGTTTATTATCAACTGTACTTTAATTGACAAAAATGCTCTGATGAGCCATTACCTTGTAATATCTTCCGTGAGCTGTGCAGGGTCAGGTGGGTAAAACTTCACATTGAATGTAAACTCCCATGGAGCACCTGTAAAAAGACAGAAATATTTTAACCCCTTCGTGGTGGAAGATAAAACAAATCCTAATGCCTGAACAAACTTTTGCATCTTTGACATGGGTTAGAAAAACTGTACATATCATCGCAACTGCTAGGTGTATCCAGATGAAATATACCTTTTGTTTAGGACAAATTGGGCTTTCATTTGGTGGTAAACGGTAATGGAGATCTGTTTTTTACATTTTTTTATTTAACTACTTCTCTACCGTGGGTGTTTTTCAGATTTGGTGTTTACAAGACTAAAACAGTTTTTTTTGCTAGAAAATTACTTAAAACTCACAAACATTATATATATATATATATTTTTTTTTTCTAACACCCTAGAGAATAAAATGGCGATCATTGCAATACTTTTTGTCACACCATATTTGCACAGCGGTCCTACAAGCGCACTTTTTTTTGGAAAAAAATTTACTTTTTTGAATTAAAAAATAAGACAGCAATAAATTTGGCCCAATTTTTTTATGTATTGTGAAAGACAATGTGACGCCAAGTAAAATGATACCCAACATGTCACGCTTACAAATTGCGCCCGCTCGTGGCATGGCATCAAACTTTTACCCTTAAAAATCTCAATAGGCGGTGTTTAAAAAATTCTATAGGTTGCATTTTTTGAGTTGCAGAGGAGGTCTAGGGCAATAAGTATTCCTCTCACTCCAACGATCGCGGCGATACCTCACTTGTGTGGTTTGAACACCGTTTTCATATGCGGGCGCTACTCAGGTATGCGTTCGCTTCTGAGCGCGAGCTCGACGGGACGGGGCACTTTAAAAAAAAAAATGTCTTATTTATTTTTATATATTTTCTTATTTTTTACACTGGAAAAAATAAAATAAAATGATCACTTTTATTCCTATTACAAGGAATGTAAACATCCCTTGTAATAGAAAAAGGCATGACAGGTCCTCTTAAATATGAGATCTGGGGTCAAAAAGACCTCAGATCTCATATTTAGACTAAAATGCAAAAAAAAATAAAAAATTTAATTTGAAACTGTAATTTTTTCAAAATACAAAAAAAAATAATGTTTCTTTAAGACGCTGGGCGGGACTGACGTTTTGACGTCACTTCCGCCGAGCAGAGCCATGGGGACGGGTGAGGGACAAATTTCCCTCACTCGCATCCCCACACAGCAGACGAACTGACCCGATCGCCTCCGCCGCTACCGACGGCTCCGGGAAGCGGCAGAGGGCGCGGTAGAGTGGCGGGAGGGGGGGCCCCTCTCCCCCCGCCGATAACAGCGATCTCGCGGTGAATCCGCCGCGGAGACCGCCGTTATGTTTTACAGGACCGCTCACACTAAAAATGGATATCTCGGTTGTGGCAGCAGAAAAAAGTCGTATAGCGGTCTGGAAGTGGTTAAAATCAAGAAAAACTGGCCCAATAATAGTAAAAACATTCTTTTTTATCTGGCTGTATATTAACCACTTTCTTACTGTGCAATTATACCCAATTCCTGAGCAAGACAATTTTCAGATTTTAGCACTCACGCCTTGAATGGCAAATGCGCGTTCATGCAACACTGTAACCATATGTCTTTTTTTTTTATATATATATTTTGAGACAGAGCTTTTTTTTGGTGGTATTTCACATAATAAAAATAATAATAATTAAAAAAAAAAAAAAAAACTCTTAGTTTTGGTTATAACATTTTCCAAATAAGTAATTTTTCACCTTTACGGATGTGCGCTGATGAGGCTGTACTGATGGGCACTGATGAGGAGGCACCAATGGGCACTAATAGGTTGTACTGATGAGGAGGCACTGATGGGGCTGCACTGATGATTATCTGTGTGCATGCCCCCTGTCAGGATCGCAGGTTACCAGCTTTCCCCTCCTCATGCTGTGACAGTGCAAGGAGAGGAATGCATATAATGGTCAATTCTGTTTACACTGTGATCAGCTGTGATTGGAAACAGTTAATCATGTGGTAAAGGGCCGCTGTCACTGGCTCTTTTTTACGATCTGTGATCACAGAGTGCGTCAGATAAGTGTCCCAGGGGGTGTGGTTTAGTGCCTTTTCTCCATTCACAAGGTGAAAATGACATGGGGGCAGTCTGTACAGTGCCTGATCACAGTGTGAAGCAACCAGACGCTATCACATTGATCAGTTGTTCGATCATTCGTACGAGACCCAAAGCTCTCAGTGAGAGCCCAGTCTGTTTTCAGATGACCCAATTCTGTGAGGCCGCATATATGCACATGCTTGTGGGAAAGGGGTTAATATGAACAAGTACTGTAATCAAATGTGTTACAAATATTCAGATGAAGAACACAGGAGGAGAAACAAGTATTTCTGTGCAGCACAAGCTGCCACAGCCAATAACCAAGCAAACACTGTTGAATTATAGATCAGGGCAAGACCCACTTTTCATTTTACTAATCAATTAATGGGTTTTTCTTCATCATTTGGATTAAAGTGTATGTAAAGCTTTTTTTTCTGGTTAGAGTAAGGAATGGTTAAAACCACATTTTTTTTACTTGCGGTCTGTGTCTTGTCAGAAAGGTTTATCTTTACTTTGTAGGAAGTAAAAGGAAATCCCCCCTTAAACAGTGGTCATCAGAACATGTTTTATCACAGGAGGATTTGCCCTCACCTACTATTTCTGTGATAGCTCAAAAATGTTAGATTTCCCCACACTTTCTTTACTGGAGAAAATGGTCACCATTAGTGAGAGTAAATCTCACGGACAGCAATAAAAACTTGATGGGGTTCTTCCACATTCTATCAAAAACTAAATGAAAACGTTTGGGCTTTACATACACTTTAAAGCCCTGTACACACGATTGGTTTGTCTGATGAAAATAGACCGATGGACCGTTTTCATCGGACAAACCGATCGTGTGTGTGTGGGCCCATTGGTTTGTTTTTCATCAATGAAAAAAAAATAAAAAAATAGTGTTTGGAAGCATTGAACTTTTTTCTCAGCAAGTCGTAGTGTTTTATGTCACCGCGTTGGACACAATCGGATTTTTGACCGATGGTGTGTAGGCAAGACTGATGAAAGTCAGCTTCATCGGATATCCGATCAAAAAATCCATCGGATAAGATTCCATCAGATATCTGCTCGTGTGTACAGGGCATGAGGCAATTTATCGGAACATTACATAGATAAATTGTGTTTAGGTGTTTGCATTTTGAAAGACGATAGTAATAAATACATTTAAAGACCTGCTATTAGACAAAAGTATTTAAACTGAATATCATTGTTGGTTACAAAAAACACAAAAATTCCTGAAATTAAAAATTTATGCTATTAAACATAACTATAACTGACTTATGATCTATTTAGCAAAGGTACTATTGTTTTCATCTTAACACTTCTATGCATCCTTGGCAGATACCTTACAAATCTACCTAATCTTTAGTGCAGATTGTTCAGTCTACTTTCCTCATCCTATATAACATAATTGTAAACCAGGATTGTGGATTGTAAACCAGGGAATCAAAATATAATGTTTTTTCATGCTTTCTTTTCTATTTTTCCCCACCTGATGATCCTGTCAGTAACCCACTCCCTGTCCCTATATTATATCTATGATAGCGCTGATCCTAGAAAAGACCAAAGAACACCTCCTCTTATCCTCATGTCAGGAGCATGGGTCAGGTTTATTTTCTTTTTCGTTTTAGATCTGGGTTCAGATATAGCTTAAAGAAGCAAGGACCTTAGAAAGTCTCTGAACACACTCACTAGATACAACTGGCAGTGCAGTGTTTCTGGGTGCTGGCGAGCAGCACAGTATGAAAAAAAAGCCAATGTTACTACTGAAAATGTCAACATCCAAAGACTAAATGGCAAAATAAAATGTGTTGAGAGATGGGTTTACATTAGGACATACATCCAAGACCGGCCATAGATTATGCAATTATTTTGCTTCAACCACGGGAGGAATGAAAGAAAATCACACAATTCCTCCATCAACATAGGTTTCCCTGCTTAGATGTGCAAATCTGCCATGTATAAAATCTTTAGAAGCAATACACACAGACCAATACAAACTCAAATATTTGAAAACATGGTCCCCATGGCTGGACTACAGTAGAGACCTCAACTTTGACCATTCGCTGCTCTCTCTCTGATATCATATGAGTTAAGTGCAGTTGGCATGATCGGCTGGGGGGGACGGGACCCCCCTCCCTCTCTACCCCTGTTCCTCTCCTTATGCCCCTTTGCTCAGTTCTTTCCTTACACTTTGCTCACATTTTTTCCCCCCCTTTCTCTTATTCATCTGCTCTCTGCTTTTTTTTCTGGCTTCCTGCCTTGCAACTTTGGCACTCCATAGGATTTAGTTCGGGGGCAGGCAATCCATGCTCGGCTCCAATATGTCCCTGTTACTAATGGGTAACCTGTACCATTTTCTACAACTTGGCGTTTTAACATACCAGTCTCTCCTCAATTTTGTGAGTAGCCCCATGAATAGAATGCAGGCAGTTGATAGTTTTCTGTTGCTCTTTTTAATATGTATGCTGTATTATGCATTGCTTGCACCTTTTAACTACCTTTGTCATTATGCACTGTGTAAAGATTTGTTATAATGTACAAACCCGTCAATAACACACAGGACAAGATCCCAGAAGAAGCTCCACTCGGAACTATTCAAAGCTACACTGAGCAAAATAAAATCAATAGAACAACATCAAACAGCAGCGGAAACACTCAACTCCATCAACAAAGCTCTACTACAGACAGCAGACATAGTAGCTCCGAAACGCAGAACCCTCATCCGGAAAAACAACTCTGGTTGGTTTAACGATGAGCTTACATTATTGAAGCAAGAACGCAGAAGAGCGGAAGCAGCCTGGAGAAGAAGTTTAACAGAGGAAAACCACACCATCTACAAACTAATAACCAAGAAATACTATAAATAAATGTTTAAAGCAAAAAAATATAATTTTTCTAATATCCTCTCAAAAGCCCTGAACCGCCCCCGTGAACTCTTTAATTTAGTTGCTCAGTCCATGAACCCAGCCTGCCTAGAGAGTCGCCAAACTTTGAATCACAAGAGTTTTGAAACGAATTATCGGATTATTTCATTAACAAAATTGAAAAAATCTGTGAAATTATTCAGCAAAAGAGAACATCCACCGACTCCCCTGTAAATCAAAAAAGGTATTATTCACACAAATATGCCGCAATCAATCAAATTCACATTAAACCCTATCTCCATCGACACCACCAAAAATATCATCGGCACTCTGCGAGACAGCACAGCGCCTAACGATATCATTCCCACTAAACTGTTGAAAGAATGTGCCTATATTGTGGCACCAGCGATCACGCACCTCATTAACCAATCATTTAAGGAAGTCATGGTGCTGACCCCGCTGAAACAAGGCATCAAACCAATTCATAAAAAAAACTACCCTTGACCCTAAAGACCCAAGTTATCATCGACCCATAACAGGCCTAAACATTTTTTCCAAGGTAATGTACAACAGCTACAACATCATTTAGACACCCACAAAATACTGGATGCACTTCAATCAGGTTTCCGCCCAGGTCACGGGACAGAAACAGCACTTCTCAAAATATGGAATGATGCTCTTAAAGCTGCAGACGAAGGAGAATCTTGTTACTGGTACTGTTGGATCCAAGCGCAGCTTTTGATACACTAGACCACAAACTACTGCCGACGCGCCTAGCATAAGTAGCTAGAGTGGTAGACTCGGATTTACCCTGGTTCTCCTCCTTCTTGGATCTCAAATAGTGAAACTAGGTTCTTTCACTTCTGAAAAACGCACAGTGTCATGCGGAGTCCCTCAGGGATCCGCTTGTCGCCCGTACTATTCAATATCTATTTACGCCCTCTCCTCTAAATCATCAGTAACCAGAATTTACTCTACCATTCCTACGCGGATGATACCCAACTCTACTTTCGCATCAGCAACAAAGGATCATTGTCTCGGACTAGAGAAATGCCTTACTTTGATAGAAAATTTAATGACGGAGAGTTACCTTAAACTCAATGGCTCAAAAAATGAACTTCTTCTGTTCCACGCCAACCGTAAGAAACTTCCACAAAAACATGGACACCCCCACCCATTCTGGAACAAACCAATGTCTCAACCACCAAAGTCAAAAGTCTTGGAGTCACTTTTGACTCCAACATGACAATGGATGCACACATAAGTTCAGTAGTCAGTGGATCCCACCATCTGCTGCGCATGCTGTGCAGACTCATTCCCTTTATCCCGAAAGAGGACACAGCAGTCATGGTGGGAATGTTAATCAACTCCAGACTCGACTATGCAAACGCTCTTTACATCGGATTCCCAAAGTACCAAATCGCTTGTCTACAAGTCGCACAAAATACGACGGCACGACTTGTGACTGGAAAAAAAAACTGGAAATCAATCTTGCCCTCCCTGAGATCCCTTCACTGGTTGCCCGTAAAAGACAGAATTACGTTTAAGACACTTTGTCTGACACATAAGTGTGTTCAAGTGCACTTCAATATCTATGTGAAAAATTAAAATGTTACAACCACAATTGCGTTGTATCTTAAGGCCAGATACAAGTCCAAAGGAGAACGAAGATTTGCAGTCCAAGGACCTAGACTGTGGCACGCTCTACCAACCAGCATCCGAACGGAAGTGGATCACCAGGTCTTCAGGAAAAAACTCAAAACCCATCTATTCTGAAGGCTGAATACAGTAAGGAATGGATACCAAGCGCTCTGAGTCGATTCAGTTTGCATGTGTTGCGCTATATATCCAGTATGAGAACACTACTGGAAAGTAAACCTTCCAATGGGGACAAGAGTTATGGTGACTCTTGTAACATAACAGAATTCCTTCACTTTGGAGGGATTTTATCTCACTTATTGTTTTGGCTATGGGACAGTCAATAGAGAGAAATCTCCTCCAATACAACATATTTGGCAAAAAAATAAATAAAACACCATTGAGGGTGGGGGATTAGGGCTGCCACCTGATCCCTTTAAACCCGAACACATATAAATTACACAGGTTCTAAGGCTTATTAAATGCAGAGAAGGCACCAAGTTTAAATACCACCATAATCAGCCACAGAACCTAATTAATATGTGTTTGGGTTTAAAAAGGGATGAGGTGGCAACCCTAAGGGGGATTAGAACTCTTTCTAACTCCATCCAAAATGAGGGAGGGTTGTAACCCATGTCGGTTCTGTCACAATGGAGAGATTCTCCTTCACTTCCTGTCTTACAGCCAAAACAGGAAGGGAGTGAAAATCCCTCCAAAGTGAGGGAATCCCCAATTGTCACTACTGGAAGATTTGCCCACTATTCCTTCTCTGGTGACAACCCAAAACATAGAATGTCTTTCATTTTCATAATACACTTGCTATCCAAAACTGAAAATTAAAAAATACTTGTTATTTGGTTCTACTTCAGGAACAAACTGTTGTACCCCCCTTCCAGTCCCGTCCGTTTTTCAGTTTTTTATACACTTTGGATGACAATTACAAAATTATGCAACATTGTGCCCAAATGGATTGTATATCATTGTGAGACAGATAGATTTTGGTTGTCTTTTTGTGGTATTTAACCATCACATGTTTAGGTTTCCGCTATTTTCCTATTTTGGCTAGGAACAGGAAGTGAAGAGAAATCTCCCCAATAGGACACAGATGCCCAAAAAAATAAAAGAAGAAGAATTTGCCTTTAGTAACACTTTAACCTGCCCAGTGATGCCCACTCTCAGTATGCTGGTGATTAGATTGTTATCCCACAAACTGGAAATTCTGTGTACATGGGCTGAGAATGCAATATGTCACATCCAAAACTCCCAGTGCCACACCTATTACCGGGACTGGTGCTCAGGATTCTGGAAAACTCCAAAAGGCATTAACAATGGTCACTAGGACAAAAGCAGACAAAACTTCTGCCCAGCAGGGATATATACAGCACAGACATACATTATAAAAAAATTAAAAAGTTCAGGTACATTTTTAAGAACAAATTTTACTTGACCTACGGTAATTACCCCCATCTAAATAAAAGATCTGATCATTCACTTAGTAAGAAACTAAAATAAATCTAAAAAGCAAATTAAGAAAACAAATTAATTTTACTAGCAAATTTTACACCATTTAGAGCGGCAATCAACGACCTTATAGTAGATTCAGAGATAAATTCAGAGAAATGAGACTGCCCTAGTTACACATCTTACTAATGTCAATGAAAAAGCAAACAAGCATGATCCTAATGCCGCGTACACACAAAATGCAGCGTGTTCGAATTTTTTTTTGGTCGTTTTTCAGAAGATGAAAAGTTATGTGAAGCCCACACACAATCATTTTAAATGACGTTTTTAAAAACGTAGTTTTTTTGTCATGCCGAAAAACAATCGTGTGTACGCAGCATAAGTAATGAAGTTAAGGAAGCAGTCAGCAAAACCATTCAAATAAACTATTCACAGTTATTGTGACAGTAGCATGGAAAATCTAACATAGGATAAGCTGCTTCTTGTTATAGACATTTGTATCTGCTGTTGTGTCATCACAGTCTATCCAAATTAATCTAGTCTACTAGAATGTATCCAAAAATCAGAAATGCAAACTCAAACCTTGCAAATAATACAAGGATCACAATTCTTGACAGTCAAATTTAGGTAGATTTGCCAGGCCCTTTAAGTAATTTCTAAAAAGTCTTCTTATGAATCATTAACTAAAGGCTGCTCTTCAAATACAGAGCTGCAAAACAAATTAAAGGGTCACTAAAGGAAAAATTATTTTTTACTGAAATGACTGTTTACAGGATATAGAGACATAAAAGTTAACTGATTCCTTTTCAAAATGATTAAAAATAGATACAAATCAATCATATAATGTGCATGCAGGTTAGTTTCACTTTTGAACTGGCTTCATGTTTCTGCAAAGTAGAAATAGAAACACAGAACAAAAACAAACAAATCCAGGGCAGTGTTTTGTTTTTAAAATGAATCTGATTGGTTCTGGGAAGTTTTAGACACACAGTAATGACAGCTTAAACCATCGTGAGAAAGCTCCCAGTATGGTGCTTATAAGGAAACAGACAAGCAGGAAGTGTGGAGAACAGAGCAGGATTACAGCAACTTCAAAGCAAAAACAAACAATAAGGACATGAAACCAGTACTGCAGTAAGGTAAGGGAAGCTATTTAGCTAAAAAAATGTTTTCCTTTAGTGACCCTTTAAGTTCATGGTCTTCCATGAATTAAACTTTGTTGCAAAATCCACACCAGACCTAAGAGTATGCCGTTTTCTTTAACCATTTTGCCATGGGGTTCCCTTTCAAGATCCATATCGGTCTCAAAACGGGCTAGTATAGATCTTGGGTGGGACCCCATGCTGTTTTTTTTATTTTGACGTGGGATTAACCTTCAAGATCCTCAGAGCACAAGTTGCACCACAAGTCAGATCATGCCGATTCAACTTTTTTCAAATCAATTGGCTGAAAGTTGGATCAGTAGACTGCTCTCATGGGGAACCATAGTTTTTGAATAGAGGCAGAGAAACGCAGCTAAAAGCTAACCCGGCTAAATGCGCAAAAAAGCTACTAAAATCACATTTTTACACCCGCTTTTTCTGGTGTTGGTAGTGGCTTTGCAGATAGTTTTTTCTAAAGCCTCGTGTACATAAGGCCTTAAAGCCTCGTACACACGATCGGATTTTCATCAGACAAAGTGTAGGACCTTTGACCGAAGAGCGTTGCCCATGAACTTGTCTTGCATACAAACAGCAATGAATTGTTGGCCAACAAACACAAAACTATGTGGTTTTTCAGCTCTTTAGCACCACCCTTTGGGCAACTTCACATGATCGGATAATCCGACAACACACATTTGTTGGCAGACAATTTTAAAGCATGCTATCCCACATTTGTCCGCGGAAAATACGACAGAGCATACAAACGTTCGGATTTTCAAACAACAGCCTGTCATCACACAATTCCCGTTGGATAATTGATCGCGTGTAAGAGGCTTAAGCCCCAAATGTGGGTCCTATGCTTTGTCTGCAGAAAATCCGATCATGTGTATGAGGCCGCGTACACACGCTCATACTTATCCGATGAAAACGGTCCGACGGGCCATTTTCATCGGATATGTCTGCTGGGATGTTTTGGTCTGATGGTAGTACACACCATCAAACCAAAATCCCCGCCGGCAGACAGCGCGGTGACGTGGCGGTGACGTGGCGGTGACGTTGACGCCACCACGTCACCACTCCAGGAAGTAAAAACAATCTCCCTACATAAGTTTTAGGCCGCGTACACACGATCGAACATGTCCGCTGAAACTGTTCCGCCGACCAGTTTCAGCGGACATATCCGATCGTGTGTACGACCTAGCGAACAGGTTTTTCCAGCGGACAAATTTCTAAGCATGCTTTGAAATTCGTCCGCTGGAAACCTGTCCGTCGGACATGTTCGCTGGTTAGTACGCCTAACCGGCGTCAACGTCACCGCGTTATCCGTCCGAGGGGATTTTGGTCCGATGGTGTGTAAACGCCATCAGACCAAATATCCCAGGAGACATGTCCGCTGGAAACGGTCCGTCGGACATGTTGAGCGGACATGTCTCCTCGTCTGTACGCGGCCTTACATGTATATTTATTTGCCATTTAGAAAGTTCAGATTGTGTTACAAGATTTTCTCTTGCTGGTTAACACTGCAGCGAAGTATGGGCATACAGCCAAGACTGATTGGAGGAAAGGCACACACCCCCTCTTCGAATAGGTAATGACTTTCAGAGATGATTGTTGAATAGTTCAGGGCTCTGCTAATCTATTTTTAGCAACCTCCCCAACACAAAACTCAGGCTGCTTTTATCATACGTGATTGAGAACTCGTTAGAAGTTATCATGCTGATAACAGAAGAACGGAGAAGGAGACAACTACGGAACTTGGTGCTTTGAAGAGAGCAAGAGACAGTTACTGGACATTGTGCTTTGAAGAGAGATAACAAAACACTGCAGATATATGTGCCAGGCTCAAATTTCATTAAATCGGGTTTACATCAACTTCAAAAGTAAATGTGAACTCTGTCAGGATCTAGAGCAGGCACTAATGCCCTGTTTTCACTGAACGGAACGGTTCAGGTCGGTACAGTTTGGAACCGTTAGAATGGTCAGGTCTATTCTGATGAGCGTTTCCACTGCAAGTCAGACCGTCAGGGGCCATACAGGGTTTAGAAAAAATGCCTAGCGTGTCATCCAATCAGTGGAATGTATTGTAGCTCCACCTTAACCGAACCATTTTCTATGGCCCCACATCTGAAGCAGGACACAGAATGGTGCGGTACGGTTCGGTTTTATGGCACACTTTCATAATGGAAACACCCAAAATAGCGGTGGGAAATGCACAAAATCCCTACTGCAGGTGAGACCCTCCAGGTATTTTGTACAGACATAGCATCTTGAAAGGCCAAAGCAGGAGCATCAACAGTGAGCATAAGCATTAAAAGCATGAACATTAAATTTGGGGATAGCATTGTCATCCTAGGACAGGAAGACTTCGAGAAGAAACTGATATGATCCATATATATTTATTATAACAATTATTAACAGCAACATATGAAAAAACTTTCACAACTACATTTTCAAGACAAGCTTGTTTTTTTTTAACTATTATTTGGGTTTACATACATTTTAAAGAATTCTTACTACCGAATTGCTGCTTTCAGGATCACAAAACAGACTGACTTCAGAAAAGCTGAATTTTAGTAGGAAAGGTCTGAACTGCTGATATATATTGCCTGTTTGTATCAGAGACCTGCATAGAATGCAGTATGACACTGCAGGTGTATGGCAGGATAAGTGAAAAGAGCGGTTGCTTATCTAACCATCTGCTGTCTGGCCCTGGATAGTGACTCTAGTGCCTGGTTTAGCAACGCAAGTTTAGTTTTAGTTTCATGTATTTTTACTTCTCCCTGTGCATATTATTCATCAACATATATAGTATGTTTTTGGCAATTGTTACATGATAAAAAAAAAAAAGGACACAAAACCATCAAATTCAACCAACAGAAAAAAAATGAATAACGAAACTGAAGAAGACATCTATATATAGAGCTCTATACCCACATGTGATTCAGAGGAAGGCAAAAAAAAACAAAACCTTATGAAGCATGGCCCAATGTAATACATCAGAGGGAAAAATCCTTCCTGCTCTCCTCACGCGATCCACCCAGCCCCTTCTAAAGCCTCAAACACACAATTGGACTTCCATCTGACTTTTCCGTGGATTTTGGACCAAAGGGGCGTTGGCCGAGAACTTGGTATGCATACACACGGCATAACTTTTTCAGCTAACATTCATGTATTTTTTCAGCGCTTTACTGCCACCCTTTGGGAAACTTCTGCTATTGTTGTCTGATCTTTAGCATGGGTTTTAAACCCGCGTGTTTGTACTTTGGACTTTAGTCCGATGGACTTGTGTACACACGTTCAAATTATCCTTCATTGGACATTTGTTGTCAGAAAGTTTAAGATCATGCACAGCAAGCATTTGCCTGTTGAAAAACTGAAAACAATTGTCCGATGGAGCATACACACGGTTGGATTGTCCGATAAAACACGTCGGACCGTTGTTGTTAAAATGTCAGATCATGTGTATGGGCCTTTATACTTACCTGAGCCCGATCCAGAAATGTGCATGAGAGAAGCTGCTTTCCCCGCTCTTTTATTGTCCTCTGGACACCCTGAGCAAGTTATTTCCCACACACAGCATACTTACATTTACATCCCAAAACACTGCTACTCCTCCCAAGCACTTTTGGGCTTTCAAGCAGCATAAATTACATGTCTAATTGCTTGAGTACCTGAATGGCCAGGGCAGGAGAAACAGCAACAAAATCACTATTTTTTGGAAAGTATAGTAAAAATTTCATTTTGCCACGCGTGTTTGGAAAATGTAGGGGGGGGGGGGTGGAGTCTTTTGTACACCAAAATTTGTATATTTCTAAAACAGAGTGTAGGCATACATAGAAATACACCTCAAAAACACATTCTACTACTCCTCCCAAGTATCGGGATACCACAGCCTAGCCACATAGGCACAAAATTCGAGGAGCACCTTTAGACATAAAGTATGCATCTAATTTTCTGACTACCCATCACATTTTTGGAAGCCCTGGAGCACAAGGACATTGGAAATGCACACAAAATTACCATAGTTTGCTGGAAAGCCAGCACCCCAAGGCATATTTGCAACAAGTTTTTGTAAAGTGTGGAATGAATTTTTTTTTTTTTTTTTACACAACGTGATCAATTAATAAGTCATTTTTAACACACAGTATAAACCTACTTAGATTTACACTTAAAAACATATTCAGCTCCTCCTTCCGAGTTTGGCGATACCATGTGTGAGACTTTATATGTGTTTTTTTTTTCTTTTTTCAATATGTGCTTGTTGTTTTTTATATATAATATATATATATTTTTATTTAAAGATATTTTTATTAAGTTTAAGACAAACCAAAAAACAGAAAAACATACAAAAAAAAAAAACACCAGATAACCTGGTCATAAACGTTAGGCAATACACTCAAACATAGAAAAATAAACTGACATCAGTGCAAAATATAAAGTAGGCATAGTGGTAAAAGGATCAGGTATAATACCTGGATATAGCAAAAGCGGAGGTCCAGACATTAGAGATCCGTGAGGCACGGCCCATCAATGGTCAAGCAATAGTAGTACAATCAGTGCTGGGGGATGGTTAGCAGACTAGCCAACCATCTACCCCAAATTTTGTGGAAGGTTTTGTTCCATTTCCAGAGTTCAAAAGTAAGTTTATACAGTGGGATAGCGTCATTAATACTTTTTAACCAGAGGGATTTCAGAGAGCTCTGTGTCCCCTTCCAAGACAGTAAAATAGCTATTTTAACATAGAAATCACTACGTATCACTAAATTCTGACCAGTCCTCGTCTACCAGGGAGATGTCCAGAGAGGTCCATTTTACCTGAGCTTTGTAAAAACTAAGGTTAAAGTCAGTCATTAGGGCTGCATAATAGGTGGAGACAAGTTTAGTGGGATCTGGCTGTCTGAGCAGTTTTTCCAATGGGGGCAGGTCAGTGGGATCATCCAGGGAGCCAAACTGGGCACAGATAGCGTGCCTGAGCTGGTAGTAATAAAATAGGTACAATCTTCGTAAATCTAAATCTAAACGTAGCTGAGAAAAAGATTTAAAGCCCTGAGCATTGTACAGGTGGCATAAATATTTAAACCCCTTGGAGTACCAGCGATTGGGATCAGGAATGGAGTATAGTTCCTGCAGATTGGGGTTAAACCACAGGGGGTTGTTAGGAGTTTTCAGCCAGGTGTCCCTGGATACTTTTGTGACAATATAATGAAAAGAGGAAAGGTAAGTGGCAAGTAGGGAGGTTTTGGGGGGGTTGGGGACCTGGCCTCTGTAGATAATATTATGTAGGGTTTCCAGAGAAGATGCGATGGCTCCCTCCGTGAAGGTACAGGCAGTGGCCAGAACCGGGCACAGGCAATCGTGGATGTGCGCCAACTGGGATGCCAAATAATATAGAAAGAAGTTGGGAAATGCTAGTCCTGCCAAGTGTGCTGGCAACCGTAGTTTTTCAAGTGCTACCTTGGGGGAGCCACCCTTTCACAGGAAAGTAGTACATATTGAATCTATGCTTTTAAAAATAGATTTATGGTATTTTTCAAGGGAAATTTGGCAAGGATATAGAGTAATCTCGGTAGGTAGATCATTTTGAGGACGTCAGCCCTCCCCATAAGAGGCAGATCTATCCACTGCTTGGTCTGCTCCTGAAGGCGGACCAATAGAGGATCTAAGTTATTGGCGACATATAAAAGATAAAGGGATCTGCACCAGAACCCCAGGGTACCTAAAGGAGGATACCACTTGATGCTTGGAATCCGGGTGAATTATGTGCTTGTTGTTTATAATTAAAATTAAACAAAACTAAGTTATGGTGGTTGTAATAAACTCTGCATTGTTTGAGAATAACAGGTCCTGCAGAGTATACAGTGCCGTGAAAAAGTATTTATACTCCTTGAAATTTTATTGGGATTGTGTGCACTCCACCCTTTTCACATACGGTATTTGTAAAAACAAAATTGAAAACTATTTATAATTTTCCTTCCAATTCAACATTATGTGCCACTTTGTGTTGGTCTATCACATAAAATCCCAATAAAACACATTTAAGTTTTTGGTTGTAACGTGACAAAATGTGGAAAATTTCAAGGGGTATAAATACTTTTTCGGGGCACTGTAATTCCTAGTTTGGGCTCTTTTAAACTGTACCACAAAACTCTCTTGTAATACATTTAAAAATTCCTGCTTCTTTACTGTTCTGCCAGGGCCATTACACCAACCATTACCACTGTCCCAGCCCAATTTTTACCTGCTCATTAAGGCCCCTTTTACACTGGGCGCAGGAAGTGTGCTGGTGTAATAGCGGCGCGATTTTAAGTGCCGCTATACCATTGTATTTACCACGTTTTAACCCCCGCTAGCGGCCGAAAGGGTTAATACCGCGACAATAGGCCTCTGCAGAGGCGCATTGTCGGCAGTTTCCCATTAGTTTCAATGGGAAGGGGCGGTGTAGGAGCGGTAAACACCCTGCTGTCCTGCCATCGCACCTTTGGGCTTTCACACTGAAGACTGCAGGGCATGATTTTTTTCAGGCGGTATAGCAGCGATATTTTTAGCGTTGTGTGAAAGGGGCCTTAGCACCAGTAAACTTGATTTTTTTTACATCAATTATTTTAAAATATCAAGTATACCGTGGTTCTTTTTTCTCTAATGTTAAAAGGGTCTCTGACTGTTTTCAGGCTTTTTTTTAATCCTGTCCCCTGTATCCTGTGCTCCCTATTCACAACTGATGCACCTTGCTGCTATTAGTGTAGAATTAGCAGTACAGTACTTCTGTTCTGGTAACATACTCAACTCTATGTGTACTATGATTCCCATCAAGCTGAATGTGTCTGCATATCCATCTTGGGGGCAAGCAGGAAAGGGTGGCACCATTCCAAAACACAAGAGGGGCATGGAGAACAAACATAGCCACCCTAGAACAGAAGTCTGAGAATAATGGAAAAAAACTTGCATACGAAAGAGTTTAGTGTCACTTGAACACCAGAGGGCCTACTCCAATAATTAGCTTTGCAGACTGTCCACCCATAATGTCTTAATACCATCATACCCTCCACCAAAGGCCTCTTTTACGCCACCGTTTAGATCATTTTTTCAGATAGAAACAGACACCACCACCCCTTTGTTTTACCCAGTCATAAGAGCACAGCAATGAATAACAACTGCCCAGTCATGTGAAGAATAAAGCCAAGGTTCAGCAATACTAATGAAATAATAGCACTTTTCATCTATCAAAGCTTCCAACTCTCCTATTTGTTTGGCAGATGTCTGGCATTTGTGAACACACTTTAATCCAATGTTTTATTTGACACTTGTATTTGCAATAACTTATTTTTTTAACCTCCTTACGACCTGCCATAGCTCAGCCCACCTCTCGCTCAGTGCCTAAGCTCCGTCTAAAATATCTTCACTACTATATCCCACCACTAACTGAAATTCCTTACGGTACACGTAAACCATTGTTTACTAGGCATTTAAACCCCTTTCCTGCCTGGGCCAATTTTCATTTGCTCGCACTCTTTGAATAACAATTGGGCGGTCATGCTACACTGGAAATTTATCATTTTTTGCTAAACAAAATAAGACTGAAAATTTAGAATTAAAAAAAATATATAGTTGGTTATAAAATTTTGCAAACAGGTAATTTTTCTACTTCATTGATGTGCACTGATAGGTGTCACTGGTGGGTGTCTGTGTGCGGGATAGATTTCCCATTTGCACAAGTCGATAATCGGCTTTTTCTTTCTCAGAGTTAGGAGCCTGTAAAGCATTGCACCCGTGACCAGCAGACTGTCTGTGTAGCCGTCTGTCCCGCACCTCTTATACGAGCAGGCAGTTACATAACGATAGGAAGTTCAATGAACTACCTAGAGCGCTCAACAGCTCTCTGGTAGTCCATTGAGAACTACAAGCTGACAGCCGCAAAGGCTGTCGGATCTTTTAGTTCATGGATTCATGGCTCGCTGTCACAAGGAGAAGGGCATCGGGGGGAGAAGAGTCAGATGCTGAACATGTTACACCCTAAATATGGGAGAAACATATTCAGAATGGTGAACTTAACCTTTAAGGCCCGGATTCACAAAGCACTTACGTGTATCTCCAGATACGCCGACGTAAGTACAAATGTGTGCCGTCGTATCTATGCGTCGCCCCACAAAGCTAGATACATCTAAAAATAGGGTTATTCCCCATATCGGAGGCGCAACTCATGCAAAGGTATGGACCAGGGAACAAACGCTGTGCAATTTTACCTAGTTTGCGTAGTACGTGAATAGGGCTGAGCATAGGTTACGTTCACGTCGTAGGCAGTGATTCGACGTATCTTAGCCAGTTGTTTCAACGTGATTGTGAGAATGCGCACTGGGATGCGTCCAAGGTACGACGCATGCGCAGTTCATTTTAAGTACTTGTCTGAAGCTCAGCCCATCATTTGCATGGGGTCACGCTTCATTTAAATGTATCGCGCTCACTTCAAGCCCACTTCCACCTACTTTGACTTACGCTGCCTTATGCCTACGACTTTACACTACGCCATGTAAAGAAGATATGCTACGCCGGCATATATATATGCACCGAGGTATGTGAATCCGGGCCCAAGTATTTATATTTCCAGGTTTATATGAAAATACAACATTAAAGGCCCTTTCACACTGATATGTTTTTCCTGCAATTTTACCCTGCAAGAAAAAAAGTTTTTCCCTGTAAATCCTATTGGACCATGGTGCTACTGGTGTGATGCGTTTTAAAAAGTCCTGCATGCTGCAAAACTGCACTAAAAAGGAAAAAAATTTAAAAAAAAAATTGCTACAGAGCAGTGAAAAAGGGCCCTGACATTGTAAATACTGTACATTAACTTTTCCCTTCATTTAGTTTTAATTTGGAGAGGGAAAAGGAGGATTTAGAGAGCACCTGTCATTTCAGATCCATCATGGCAGGGCCTGTTAGTGGGCATCCACTCACCTGCTGCTACCACGTCTCTCACCTTGTGTCACTGCGGCATCACCAGCTGTCCCATTAAAGTGAATGAGACCGTCAGTGAGTCAACAGCAGGTCAGAGGAGGAGCTGCTGTATGACAGATGACAGTTGCTGTTTAAAAATTATGATTTAAATCAAGCCTTTTTACCAGCGATTTAAATCAAATCCACCCATCATAGAATGTCACAATTTAAGGCTGGACAAATTCAGGCAAAGTCTGTAGAGAAAGGAGACTAGCTTACAATGCAAACTCATCTCGCAACAGCACAACACAGGCGGCTGATCAGTTAAAGAGGCTTAAAATTTGGAGGCCGTTGGGCCATCTGGAAAGGGATCAGTGCTACCCACCCCCTCCCAGCTCACCAGTTCTACAGGGATCTGCGCCAAAGGTTTATACACTGTGTGCAGTCACATGATGTAGTGTGTGTATATGTATGTGTATAATATATTATACACACACACACAAATATACAGTGCCTTGAAAAATTATTCATGCCCCTTGAATTGTTCCACATTTTGTCATGTTAAAACCAAAAATGTATTTCATTGTGAAATTATGTGATCGACCAACACAAAGAGGCACATAATTGTGAAGTGGAAGGATTATAAATGTTTCTCAAAAAGGTTTACAAATATGTGAGTGTGGCGTGCATTTGTATTCAGCCCCCATCCCCCTCCATTGGATGGAGTGTCTGTGAATAGCAATTTTCAAGTCTTGCCACAGATGCTCAATTGGATTTAGGTCCAGACTTTGACTGGGCCATTTTAAGGCCGCGTACACACGATCAGTCCATCCGATTAGAACGGTCCGATCGTGTCAGAACGCGGTGACATAAAACACAACGACGTGCTGAAAAAAACAAAGTTCAATGCTTCCAAGCATGCGTCGACTTGATTCTGAGCATGCACTGCTTTTTAAACAATGCTTTTGCATAATAACGATCGTTTTTGACCTATCAGTTAGGCATCCATCAGTTAAATTTTAAAGCAAGTTCTCTTTTTTTTGACCGAAGGATAACTGACCGATGGGGCCCACACACGATCGGTTTGGACAGATGAAACGGACCTTCAGTCCATTATCAACAGTTTTGACTGATCGTGTGTACGCAGCCTTACAGCTGAATATGCTTTGATCTAAGCTATACCATTGTAGCTCTGACTGTATGTTTAGGGTCATTGTCCTGCCGGAAGGTGAACCTCCGCCCCAGTCTCAAGTCTTTTGCAGACTGTCCCATCAAGTCCCGGGTGGTGATGTCATGTGGGGGCGGGGTCACTGGGTGACGTGAACCCGCCCCTTATGACGTCACTGTCCCATCATGCCTGGGTGGTGACAAACATAAGGGGCGTGCTTTCCTGTTGGTAATTTGGAACTGGATAGAGTGGTTTGGGAGCAATGAATTGGCTAAATGAAAGACCGCCTAGTGGTTGAGAGTAGAGAAAGAAATTTCTCAATGTGTCCACATGGTGATGTTTAAAGTGCAGAGAGAACAAGAGTCAGATCCCATGGAGTCAAAGAAAAACAACAGGGGAAGCTACATTGTTGCACAGTGGGTAAAACCTGGTACACACTGCAGTTTTTTTTTGTGCAACCTGAAAAAAAAACTGACAGCTCCTGTTGAGAGCCGCTATACTAACCATGCAAGATTAGTTCAGCGATCTCCCCTGCTGAGCTGTGGTGCTCTGACAGAGATAGTGCCCCCCCCTTGCCAAAACACTCCGATCAGAGCTCAGAGAGCTGATCGGGAGTTGGCTGGCTTGTTTCAGACAGACCAACATACACACAGGCTGAATGTTGGCCAGTATTTTTTGTACCGGCAAATGTCTGCATTAGCATGGATCATTTGCTCACCAAATCTGGAAAGGTTAATAAAAAATAAATAAAAATAAAAATCATGCAAGATGGTATTTGCCATGGCAGGCTTGTGACGATGATAACAGCAGACCATGCTTGTGTAATGTGTGCTAAAACTACCACTAGTAGTCTCAACTGAAAGTCAGTGTGAATTTCAAAGCAGGACAACAATTGGGAAACAAGAATATAGCATTTGCACATTAAAAATAGGAATTGCATGAACAAGGACCCTCATGGCAAGTTCAGTGTTATTTTTAGTTAAAGTTGCACATTTAAAAAATGGAATATGGCTTTTGAAATAACGACAATAATATGTCAACCCGTTCCCAAACTGCACTGGGCTTTGTTCTGTGGGGCTGCATATATGTGCATCTCCCTTTGATGCTAGGAACGCGCCGCACAGCACGCTCCCAGCACAAAGACCAGGTCCTGTACTATTAATTGGGACCCAGTGTTTTGCGTTGATATGTGCCCAGAACGGAAGAGTGCTCCAGATGAGTTGCCGATCAGCTGGAGTGACATCCCATAGCACATGCACACATCGTGGGAGCCTGTTTTTTCGACTGCACTTTTCGGTGGTGGGCACATATCGATAGAACACAGGATCTCCATAGTTTGGGTCACCTGATCGCTGTGGTAGACTCCAAATGGCTACCACATGGATCAGTGACTATGAAGCCTGCCCCTGTGTTTTTCTCCCTATGTGAATGGAGAGGAAAGATACAATGTTTCTCTCTCTTTTCTTACAGAGAGGAAAACAAAAAACAAAAAAAAAAACAAAGTGTGTATGAAAAAATAAAATAAAGAAAAGAAAATACCTAAATCAAGGTTTGAGCTAGGCAAGTGCCAGGGTTAGTGTTTGGGTCAAGCAAGGGTCAAATGTCAAGGGCAGTAAACTTTGGGCAGGATTTTTATTTTAATTAGCATTAGTGTCGGTGTGTTTTAGATAGGACAAAAAAAATGTGCACTGGGCTGTACTACAGTACAAACAATAACTGGCATACACATATGTGGTATCTCTGCGATTGTAATGAACAGGAGTGTTTATTTTGGGTTGTTCTTTGGTGGTAGGTTATGGTAGCAACAAGAAATATACAGCTACTTTGTTTTTTTGTACTATTTTGGGGCAAAAAATTAACCAAAGATAGAATTCACCTGGATGCACAAAGTAGTTGTGATAATATGTACGGTTTTACCGACACGTCAAAATTGCTAAATTGTGCATAGACATTAAGATTTGTTTTACTCTTAGGCGTGGAGGGGTTATAACTTATGAGATTCTAGTGATTGGGTTTAATAATAACTGTAATTTCATAAAAGAGGAGATTTTTTTTTTAATATGTTAATTTTTAATGAAAATCTTAAAAAAAAAAAAAAAGAGAGAACTTTACAGGAACCACCCTTTTACTGTTGATTGGGTCCTGAGCAGAAACTCAGACCATGAAAACTGATCATATGACCCAGCAGTGCCTCTGACTAGCATAGGAAATTTACAAATACTGTATTTATTGGAGTATAACACTCACTTTTTACCCTGAAAATAGAGGGTAAACTGTGCCGTTGTGCATACATACAGTATTTAAAAGGGGTTGTAAAGGTAAAAAAAAAAAAAAAAAAAATCCCTAAATAGCTTCCTTTACCATAGTGCAGTCCTCCTCCACGTCTGTATTTGTTCAAGATTATTTGGATATGTTCCCTAAAGTTGCGATGGTCACTTGTATGTGGTAAACCTGATTCGTTCTAAGGAAACCCTTAAAGGAGTTGTAAAGGTAATTTTTTTTTCCCTAAATAGATTCCTTTACCTCAGTGCAGTCCTCCTTCACTTACCTCATCCTTCCATTTTGCTTTTAAATGTCCTTATTTCTTCTGAGAAACCCTCACTTCCTGTTCTTCTGTGTGTAACTCAACACCGTAATGCAAGGCTTTTTCCCAGGTGTGGAGAAAGCCTCTTGAGGGGGAAGGGGGCGAGCAGGAGGGTCGACGCTTTCTACTTTGCAGATAGAGAAAGGAGCTGTGTGTTAGTGGGCGTCCTGACACTCCTGCTCGCGCCCCTCCCCCCAAGAGGCTTTCTCCACACCAGGCAGAAAGCCTCCTATTATTGTGTGTAGTTACAGACAGAAGATCAGGAAGTGAGCATTTCTCAGAAGAAATAAGGACATTTAAAAGCAAAATGGAAGATGGAAGGATGAGGTAAGTGAAGGAGGACTGCACTAAGGTAAAGGAATCTATTTAAGGGGAAAAAAAAATTACCTTTACAAACCCTTTAAGGGTTTCATTAGAACAAATCAGGTTTACCACATAAAAGTGACCATCGCAACTTTATGGAACATATCCAAATAATCTTGAATTCCTGTATACATTAGTCCCATATCATTTTAATACATATACACGTAAAGTTGGAAATGCACAAAGGATGGTTTAATACTCCGGCGGTCAGAATTATATAAATGTACTCACCATGCACCTGTTTCCTGATATCCTTGAGAGGGTCCATCCACGTCTATAATGGAAACATGTAAAATTACTTAACACTGAAATAAACCACACTTGTTCAGTTCTATAGCAATACATGGAAGAAAGAAAAAAAAGTAAACCTAATTTTACACTAAATAAAAACAAAGCTTTAGAAAGCATGTGTTTTCTTCTTTCCCTAGTGATAAAATGATTGGTCCTGTCCATCTAGATCTGACTTGCTAATTAACCTCCCTGGCGGTATGATTATGTCTGGAATTACGTACCAAAAGCAGTACAATTATTTTGCATGAAAATTTGGCATTTTATACTGTAGGCCTGTAATTCTTAGGAATAACTCACTTAAATCTGACCAAACAAGAGTCTAATAGACATCCCGGGGATGATAAAGTTTGAAACACAAAATCATAAAATATAATAAATAACTATAAATAATTCTAACAAATGATAATGTAATTATAATAAAAATTATTCAATAATGTAATCAAATCAAAATCACTGAAATTTGCTCAGTTGCAGAATTGTCGCTGTCATTACTTTTATTTTTTGATGACGAATTTCCCCACAAATCGCTATCGCTCAATTCTGCAAGTGATTATAATTTATTATCGCTGTTTTCTAGCTGCTCTAAAACCATTTTTGAGATAAAAGGGACACTTTTGGTTGCTATAGACAATCTACAGTTTGCAGGCACAAAAAAAATGTTTTTATTATATAAAAGTACATGTAGGACACTGGGCAGACCACTAGGGATAAGGGGGGTGTGTATTTTTTACATACAGTACTGTAATCTATAAGATGACTGTATGTATTGGGTTTGTTTCCTTTTTGGAATTTGGCGCCGGTCTCCGCCCCCGTGCGTCCTAACGTCGCAGGGAACGGAGATCGGCGGCACGAATGGAATCGAATGGAGGACGCCGCTCGCTCACACAGCGCGGATGCATCGCTGGATCCAGGGACAAGGTAAGTACAGTAATACCCTGCCTGGAAAAGGTAAGCCAGCGCGCGCTGCACACTCTGCACATCTACCCCGATCGCGACTCGGGGTTACCGATTTTAGCATAGAGTCACGCTCGGGGATACCGCTAAGGGGGTTAACAGACATAGACAGTTGAACATCCCACAGATTCCCCAGTGAAATAGAACATTTACTTAACCACTTCAGCCCCAGAAATATTTGGCCCCTTAGGGCCCTTTCACACGGGGCGGATCAGTATTGATCTGCTCCGTGTTTGTCCGTAAGCTCAGCGGGGATCCCCTGTAAAATCCCCGCTGAGCTGTCGGCTGACAGGGCAGTCTCCACACACTGTGCAGGGACCTCCCTGTCTTCCCCCCCTATGGGGGGAATCGGATGAACACGGACCGTATGTCCGTATTCATCCGATCCGATCCGCCAGACGGAACAAAAATAGGACATTCTTCCGTCCGAAAAATCGGATCATTGCGGATGCGGACAATCACATAGGGACCAATGTATGTCCCGTTTTCATCCGCAAACGGATGGATGAAAATGCGGGCATACGGTCCGCACATGTGAAAGGGGCCTTAATGACCAGGCCTTTTTTGGGATACTGCGTCGCTTTAAAGGACAACGGCGCAGACAAAATTTATGTCGTTTTCACCCCCACTAATAGATCTTTCTTTTGGTGGTATTTGACCATCTCTGTGGTTTTTATTATTTGCGCTATAAAACAAAAAACAGACAATTTAAAAAAAAAGATAAAAATATTTTTTACTTTTGCTATAATAAATATCCCCAAATAAAAAAATAAAAAAAGTCTTCATGAGTTTAGGCAATATGTATTCTTCCACATTATATAAAAAAAAAAAAAAAAAAAAAAAAAAAACGCAATTAGTGTGTATTGATTGATTTTCGCAAAAGTTAGCTTCTACAAAATAGGGAATAGATTTATGGAATTTTTATTAATCTCTCTCTCTCTCTCTCACATACATAGATAGATAGATAGATAGATATCTCTTTCTCTCTCTCTATCTATTTTATTAGTAATGGCAGCAATCTGATTTTTAGCGGGACTGCGACATTGCGGTGGACAGATCGGACACTTGACACTTTTTTGGCACCAGTGACATTTTTACAGCTATCAGAGCAAAAAATAGCCACTGATTACTGTATAAATGTCACTTGCAGGGAAGGGGTTAACACTAGGGGGAGATCAAGGGGTTAACTGTGTTCCCTGGGTGTGTTCTTACTGTAGGGGGGATGGCCAACCTAGGGCATGACAGATTGTTGTTCCCGATGACTGGGAACAGAAGATCTGACATGTCACTAGGCAAAGCAAGGTATTGCCTTGTTTACATAGGCAGTTCCCCGTTCTGCCTCTGCACACTGCGATCGCAGGTGGACATTGAGTCCGCGGCACTTGCTCGCTAGCCTCCCTGCACAGACCAACGTACACATGCTGCTGGTCAGCAAGAGGTCAAAGTGGCTGTAAACCCTCACAAATACCCAGTGAAGTGAACAGCATCAGATGATACACAGGGATAAAACAAATCTCCATACCCAAGTTTTACATCTATATCTACTGTCTTCACCTTTATAAACTGTTTAGAAAGTGCACGCCCTGCTAAATTATTTAATTCCTTATTTCCCTGTAGGAGTGGACTTTTACTAGACACTGAGACAGCTGATTGGAGGAAAGGCACACACCTCCTACCCACACTGTGAATAGTTTAGCATTCTGCTAATCTATTTAAAGCAACCTCGCCCAACACACACTTCAGGCTCCCGTCTTCGAGAGCTTAAAGTTATCATGTTGATAACAGAAGAACGGAGCTGGACAAAGCTACAGGACATAGTGCTTTGAGGAGATATAAAAAAAAAAACCACTGCAGCTGAAATTTCATGGATTGGGTTTACATCCACTTTAAAAGGTTTTAACCACTTGCCGACTGCTGCACGCCGATATATGTCGGCATAATGGCAGCGGTGGGCAAATAGTTGTACCTGTGAACAAGGCCTTTGCAGCTGAAACGTGTCTACCTCTGCTGTATTTTTTATTGAGATAAAATAAATTCGGACTGATTTTATCCATGTACCTGTACGTCCCCTTTAATTTGCGGTCTAGTGGCTGTCCGCCGGTGTCAGAACAGGGAGATGCCTATGTAAACAAGCCATTTCCCTGTTCTGCCTAGCAACATGACAGGGAATGTTTTTTTTATATATATATATATATATATTTTTTTGGGGGATATTTATTATAGCAAAAAGTAAAAAATATTGCTTTTTTTCCCAAATTGTCGCTCTTTCTTTGTTTATAGTGCAAAAAATAAAAACAGGTGATAAAATACCACCAAAAGAAAGCTCTATGGCCGCGTACACACGAGCAGACAGATTTGTTTGATCGTGTACACACGATCAAACCAAAATCCCCACCACCAGACGGCGCGGTGACATGGCGGTGACGTTGACGCCGCAACGTCACCGCACCAGGAAGTAAAACACTTCCGTGCATGCGTCGAAACCATTCGGCGCGTGTGCGAGAAGACATGTCTGCTGGTTAGCGTACTAACCAGCAGACATGTCGGGCGGACGGGTTCCCAGCCGACAGATTTCAAAGCATGCTTTGAAATCTGTCGGCTCGCCCGTACACACGGTTGAATCTGTCTGCTGGGACGGTCGGGCCGACCGTTTCCAGCAGATAGATTTGATCGTGTGTACGCGGCCTTATTTGTGGTAAAAAAAAAGGACACCAATTTTGTTTGGGTGCCATGTCGCACAACCGTACATTTGTCAGTTGAAGCAACGCAGTGCTGTATCGCAAAAAGTGACACCAAAAAATATCCTTATTTACTAAAAATAATTCATACACAGACACTTTTTCTTTTCTTTTTTTATCAAATTGCCGTAATATACTTTTTGTGTCTTTTTGCCTGCTTGTCCTATCCTCCCTGAGCTTCCAAAATTCTTCTTTTCTCCATCACTGCTGTTTGTTTGAAATGAGTACAGCACGTTAGTTGCAAAAGCCCATAGACCATAGTCCCTAGTCCTTCTCTGGAGGAAGAAAGAGGGTGGCCAAGTTCCTACATACAGAGAGGCCATGGGAAATTAATGTAGTCAACCTATAACAGGAATTTGGATCATGGCAGCAAAAAATAAAAAAAGTAAATTTAAAGAGGCTGAGAGAAATTGAAGGTACTTTTTTTAAAGTTAAAGTAAAACTAAACCCTTCTATTATTTTTAGCCAAGAAAGCTGCCATCTTGGCATCTATTTGATCTTCAACTGCCATAGTGTTGCACGTGATCAGTATGTTATGACACCAGCCATTTGATGGTTTGACAGTTTGTTTGAGAGCACAACAAACGTGACAGTTACATTCCACGCATGACCGGTAATGCAACTATATTTTGAAATTGTTAAATTGATGGGTTTAGTTCCACTTTAAAAATACATACTTGAGTAGAATTTTGTTGTAAACCAGAATTTAGTGTCACTTTACCATGCCCCAGGCTGTGCAAGCAGAAAGGAGAATCTTACAATGATGTACGGTATATGCCACAACTGGGCCAGCACTAAATATAGGACCACTGTTGCAGGTGTAAAGGAGGCTACAGATGGGAATATTTCTTACAAAATGGGCAAAATTCGCTAAAGGATATTTGCATGTGATATTTGGTTCATGTTATTTATGGCAAAACCTTGAAATAGTCGGTAGGTACCGCATAAACTCATTTAACTCTTTTCACAAAAGAAAAAAGAAAGAAAGGAAAACATATATTCATTAAATAAGTTGTGCTCTAGCCACATGCTATTTAACAAATACTAGCTGGTTGTTAAGGAGTCAGCACTCGCTGGAAACCATTAACCAGTGAATGGCTGGTAATGAAGCCAGAACCGGCCAGCGTCCTTGATCAATAACCAATTTGCTGTCAGTGGGGATTCCCTCCTCCTCACCTTCCTGTATAGAGGCTTGGTTTACACGCAATCACGCATGCCTGAGATCTACACAGGGAAGGAAAGGAGAGGCGGAAATGACAGCCACACACGAGCCAGCAATCAATAGTAAAGATGGCACAGCCGATTTCCGGAAGAAGAGAAAATTTATAAAAAGCAAAAAAGGTGTTTACTCACCTTTCTTTAGTAATCTTTAGTAATTTAGTAATCTCTTTTATATGTAAGACTTATAAAAACATTGCTGGGTGATAATATTTAAAAAATAAAAAAAGTCTGGGGTTCACTTCCTCTTTAATCCTCCTTTAAGTGGTAGTATGTGTGTCCCCCCCAATGGACAAAAAAGAAAGAACCTTAAAAGCTACTGATTAGCTCTCTTCCAATATCAAGTGTAACATAAAATTAGAACTTTGTATTAGTAGGCTGTGGGGAATAAGGATTTCTAAAACGTTTGACCAGAAAGGACATTCATTGTGAGCTGATAGCTACAAGTTGCCGAATAGTTCAGGAATGTTTGTTCCATGCCAAATCTCTTCACCAATCATTTCTTGGCTTAACACTGATGTGCATCTTTTAAATAACATGTGCCAAGCATCCCTTGTCTGTTAATCATAATGTTTGCTGAGTGATGCCGAGCAGAGCTAGACAGAAAGAAGGGTCTCTGTGTCCGCTGGAGAAGTGCAGTCAACCGTTTGCATGCTCATCCTGTGGAGATTAATCTGGTGGACAATGAAGTCTGAAAAGGGGCTATTGGCGAAAGCTAACAAGGGACAGTGGTTCTCTACAGCATCAGATAATAAATGAACAATGAAACTGCTGTTGAGAGCATCATTTGTAAAAAAAGAACCAAAACACAACATGACCAGAAAATCCTAGATCCATGACCCCATGTAGATCAGATTCTTGTTCTTTGTTTTCAGGACATTAACTGAGAACTACAACCCTAATATTCTTCTTACCTTAGTGGTTGGAGACTCCCATATGGCCAGGCCAAAGTAGTCTTCCTCCATGATGTTCAAGTGGCTGCACACTTTCTTAAAAATGTCCTGTCCCTTGGCATGTTTCTGAAAGATGCAAAATGTGTTGATTAAAAACAAAATACGTTTGGAAGTGCCTAAAAGCAGGATTGATGATTAGAAAATCAAAGAGAGAAGATTTAAGTTATTCTAAAGGTTGTATTTTTATTTTTAATAATAAAAATGTTATACTTACCTGCTCTGTGCAATGGTTTTGCACAAAGCAGCCCTGATTCACTTCTATTTGGATCCCCTGCCAGCGGCCCTTGCCCCTCCCCCCTGCTTAGTGCACCCAAAAGCAAGCCTTTAGCTATGGAGGTATCCGGGCAGGCTTGCTCCCGAGCCACGCTCAGGTGAATGGATATTGTCCATTCACACAGAGCACGGCTCAGCCTCGCCCCCCCCCCCCCCCTCCCTCTGTCTTCATTGACTCACTGGCTGTGATTTACAGCAGCAGGAGCCAATGGCTCCCGCTGATGTCTGAGCAAATGAGGAGGGAGAAAAAAAGAAACACAAGAGGGAGACACTGTTCTCATGCACATACCTGGATCGAATGTGGCTCAAGTAAAAATAAGAGCGGGCCGGGGGGAGCTGCACCCAGGTTTTTTTACCTTAAAGCATAGAATTTATTAAGGTTAAGAAACCTGCTGCCATTAGAACTACTTTGAAAGAAACCTGTAAAGAAATAAATAAAAAGGTTACAATTTCTGATTACCTTCAGAAAATGCAAACTGCCTTTGTATCTCTGGATTTAAAATGTAATGAGTCACTGACAATTCCAGTTAAGCATTTAGTTTGTCAACGTAGCAAAAAGTGTTTGTACCACAGAGGATTTATAAACAGAAAAAAACGTGGGTTTTATACATATTGTATAGGCACAAGGGACGACCTCTTTGTTTTCACATGATATATATTTTTTCTATATAAACACAATTTTTGTGAGCAACTCTGTGGTTTAGCAATAAGCACACTTACCTGTCCAAGTAGCCCGCAATGTTGGCCGTCAATCGGATAGGGTCCCAGAGCCACCATTCGAAGTAAGGGAAACAGGCAGTGGAGCCTTGCGGCGTCGCTTTGTGAATGGTTGGCTGTCTGTTGGGGGACACACAGGTCCCAGAAGACAGCAGGAGGAGTAAAAGAATGAAGACTACCGCGGAATAGGAAGTGGCAGATTAGGACGATCTGCCTAGTAACAGCCATTTCTGGTAAGTAAAAATTTTGGAGCCTTTTTCTCCAAAAACTTTTTTAGGGTGGACCTCCGCTTTAAGGTGCATAATCCTTCACACATAAATGTGATGTCTTCAGCTGCCAAACAGGCGTTTTCAAGCATGGAGTACTTCATGGTACTTTAACTTTAACATGGACTGAATATTATTACACAAGCCCTCTGTGGGGGAAGACATTTTACTACGCTGAAGAAATGTTCACCTAATTCATACCATTAGGCTGCCATCTTCATGCACAAGGTATCTAGGAAGTGGACTGGAGTGTGTTTCATTCGATGATACATAGGGGTTGATTTACTAAAACAGAAGAGGGCAAAATCTGGTGCAGATTTTTCATTTTTATTTTCTGTCAAAAGCTTAATTGAAGAAGCTGAAATCAGGAGCCAATTGGCTACCATGCATAGCTGCACAATGTATTTTTCTCAAAAAGAATAATAAATATATACACAGCTGACCCTCATAAGTCATTGCACTCAAGTGCAATCTGCTACAAGTGGAGGAGTTTTGGGACTGTTCGGGCTTTCAGTTCTGACCACATCCAGGCAATGTAGGGCGATTTCCATTACAAAGGGAGGGAATTACAATGTCCTTGTTGATATGGAAAGAAGAGATCACCTTAGGTAGGAAGGAAAGTTTTTGACCTTGCGCAAAACAAAAACAAAAAAAATCTCTCTACAGGAAAGAGCGGTCCATTTAGAAACACACCTAAGGCCCCTTTCACACGGACGGATAGAATGGTGCTTTTAGCTGTGGATTTTACTGCAGCTAGAAGCACACAATCATTCACACATTCACACACTACGGTTACCTGCGGTTTTGTTACCCGCGGTTTTGTGCGGATAGAACAAAACAGAACTGTAAATTCCGCAGCTATCTGCACATAACCGCAGGTAACCGCAGTGCACTGTGTCAGCTGCGTTTGGTATGAATCTTGAGGGAGAACTCCACGCCAAATTTCAAATAATAAAAAAGGCATGGGATCCCCCTACAGGAGCATACCAGGCCCTTGGGTCTGGTGAATGGCTAGGGGTACGATGTACCAAATTACTCATTCACCTAGGGTGGGGGGCCGGCATCCGGGGGCCCCCCTTATTAAAGGAGGCTCCCGGATTCCGATAAGCTCCCCTCCCACAGACCCCGACAACCAACGGCCAGGGTTGTCGGGAAGAGGCCCTGTCCTCATCAACATGGGGACAGGTGCTTTGGGGTGGGGGGGCTACAGCGCGCCCCCTGCCCCAAATCACCTACCCCCCATGCGGCCTAGCACGGTTAAGGAGGGGGGTGCTCGCTCGTCCCCACCCCTTTCCTGCTCAGGTACGAGTCTGGTATGGATCCCACGCCGTATGGGCCTGGTATGCTCCTGTAGGGGGAACCCATGTCGTTTTTTTTTTTCATTTGGCGTGCAGTTCCCCCTCAAGATTCATACCAAACACGGTGCTTGGTATTGGCAGGGATCCAAGTCGGATCCCCGTTCAATATTGTGCCATGGCTAAACGCAACCACAGCTAAAAGCATTGTACAAATGCAGCTAATCGCTGTGCCTGGGGTCTTGAATTCCAGCAAAACATAAACATGCTTTTAGCTGCGGCAAAACAGCCGTCCGTGTGAAAGGGGCCTAACACATGTGATGGCTACCAGGAAGGCAACCCTACAAGTAAAGTCTGCCAACAGAATATATTTGTTTTAGTTTTAAAGGGAGATCGCTGAATTACAGAGAGCACAAGTTTGAAATCCCAAAAACACAAAAGGAGGTCTAATTGAGGGATTTATGTTTGAGCAAAAAATCTTGAGAGATTGCGAGGCAAGGAGGTTTCTGGAAGAAACCAGAAAAAGTAGAAGACTGTTCCATGAGGGTAATCAGGGCCAAACACTAAGCAAGACCAGACTGAAGAAAGGCCAACATTCCTCAGAGATTCTGGTCTATTATTACATGATTGCAGCAACTGAGTGATGCAGATTTGTCAGCTGCACATTCATGATGTGAATCTCCCGTTCCACCACATTTCAAAAGGTGCTCTATTGGATTGATCTGGTGACTGTGGAGGCCATTAGAGTACAGTTAACTCATTATGTTTGCAAAACCAGTTTGAGATGATTTGTGACATGGTGCATTATCCTGCTGGAAGTAGCCATCAGAAGATGAGTACACTGTATTTATAAAGGGATGGACACGGTCAGCAACAATACGCAGGTAAGGCCGTGGCTCAATTGGCACCAAGGGGTCCGAAGTGTGCCAAGAAAGTATCCCCCCACACCATTACACCACCAGCCAGAACTGTTGGTACAAGGCAGGATGGATCCAAGATTTCATGTTTATGCCAAATTCTGACCCCAACGTCTGAATGTCACAGCTGAAATTGAAACTCATTCCGACCAGGCAGTGAGCCTGTGTGAATTATAGCATTGGGTTTCTGTTCTTAGCTGACAGGACTGGCACTCAGTGTGGTCTGCTGCTGCAGGCTGCAGCCCATCTGCTTCAAGGTTCAATGTGTTGTGCGTTTAAAGATGGAATTCTGCATACCTTGGTTGTAACGAGTGGTTATTTGAATTACTGTTTCCTCTCCATCACCTCATACCAGTCTGTCCATTCTGCCAACAAGGCATTTTCATCCACACAACTGCCACTCACTGGATATTTTCTTTTTTTCAGGCCATTTTCTGTAAACCCTATAAATGGTTGTGTGGGAGAATCCCAGTAGATCAATAGTTGTTTAAATATTTAAACCAGCCCGCCTGGCACCAACAACCATGCCATGTTCAAAGTCACTTAAATCCCCTTTCTTCCCCAGTCTGATGCTCGATTTGAACTTCAGCCTCCTCATGTCTAGATGCCTACATGTATTGAGTTGCTGAGATGTAATTGGCTGATTAAAAATTTGCGTTACAAAGCAATTGAACAGGTGTACCTAATAAAGTGGCCATTAAATGTTGTCATGCTGTTGAAGCAGAATGAAATAGGGAGCCTTAGTCCAGTAAGTATGGTCCATTTGGAAAAACTCCAAGGGTCATTTGCCAGAAGTCCAAATTTGTCTCCATACCATGTTCTTTGGAACCAATTTGATGCAGTGAGAATCACCTGAACCTTTTCCTACTCCATCTTGCACAGCAGTCAAGGGAGGACCTTTGTTGGAAGGAAGCCATCAATTAGCTTAAATTAAGGAATCGCCAGAGAAGGCTAGAGGATCCCTGGTCTTAGCTACAAATTTGTTCATGCTGTTGAACTTCGGAGCCAGGATCTACATATCCGGTTTTCCCTACCTTTGACAGAGATTTTGAAAGATCCTTGGTGCAGAGACCACCACAACTCTCCCAGGGTCTAGGTGTTGGTAGCTTAAAAAGTTCACCTACCAACTGTCCACTTCAAGGAATGCAAGTTTTCTCAGGCCCCTTTCACACGGGCGGACCGTGTTTTTTCGGCACTCCTTATATCTCTATGGAGCGACTGATGTCAGCAGTGAAATGTCCGCTGACATCCAATCCGCTAAATCCAGAAGGATGGAAGCCCTATTTTCCATCCGTCTGGCGGATCGGATGAAAACTGACAGACGATGCATTTTCATCCGATCCTCCCATAGAGGAAAATGGAGATCTGACCAGTCCGTTTCTGCACAGTGTGCAGAGACGGACTTTTTATCCGCTGGCTCAGTGGGAATTAACGGAGCGATCCCTGCTGAGCAAGCGGATGTCTAAAACGGATCCATCTGTGTGAAAGGGCCCTTAGGGTGGCCTTGCTTCTGGTGCCCCTGAGGGTTTATATAGGTCACTGCTATGGCATTGTCTGACTGTACCCTAACTGGAAGAGCTTGTATAAGGGGGGTCAAGTATTGTAGAAAATCTGATGGCACTCAGTTCCAGGATGTTAATGTGATGTTTCAATGTCTGTGGGGGACCAGGTTCTATGGACAGTCAGGGAGCTGTAAATTCCCCCTCAGCCTATAAAGCTGGCATCCTTGCAGGGCATGTAAAGGAAAGACATTCCCAAGTCAAGTTCCTGGATTGGAGATCCGCCAAGTCAGGGAAAGCATTCTCTGGCTGGATAGAAGCATTAGGTGATCCAAGGATTGGATTTGCTTGTTCCACATTGTAAACATGTTGAATTGAAGGGGTCTGGCGTGAGATTGGGCTACCATCAAGCCCAGTATCCTTGTGCAGAAGCAAACTGCTGGGTGCATTTTTGAGCAGAGGATCCTCATGTGAGACCTTAGGGAATCAACCTTTTAATGGGGAAGGAAAATTCTGGCTTGGGCTGTGTCCAGGATAAATTCCAAGTACTCCAGGTGGTGCTAGGTTTGTGGAGTCCTTCAGAAAGAGGTTATCCAGGTAGCTCATCACATGAATGCCCTGGGTTCATAGCCAGAGCCAGAAGCACTTCTGTGTGCACACCTATGCAGGTTGCAGTTTGCATATTGCAGGTGCATTTTACGTTTTTCAATAAACATCTTTAAACCATGGAAATTTATGGCACTAAAAACCAGGAAAAAAACCTGGGCCTTTCCATAAAATGCACAGATCTGAACTACATCCATAGGAAACCATGTTAAATGGACTGTAGTGGGTTTCTGCAAAGCGGAACTGTGAACCAGGCCTTAATGGTGGTGCTACAAATTGTAAGTGTTGGACTTTCACAGCAAAATGCAAAAGAGATGGCAAAATCTCTTTTGTTTCCTATGAAAATAAAATAACAAACATGTTATACTTACCTGCTCTGTGGATTAACACAGAGCCGCCTGGATCCTCCCCTTCTCGGGTGTATTGTCTGTGCTCCTGGCCCCTCCCTCCTGTTAAGTGCCCCCACAGCAAGCCAAGCTGCAGCTCCGTGTATCCATTCAGACCCTCCCCGCAGACTAAATTGTGTGAATACAGGAGGCGTGTTACTGGCCAAATCACCAGGAGAAAACGCCAATAAACCAAGACTGAGGCAGTCCTCCTCTTCTTGTGTTCCCGACCAAGGCTCCTGGCCCCTCCCATCCACCAAGTGCCCCCATAACAAGCCACTTGCTATGGAGGCACTCGAATGTGCTTGATCCAGAGTTGGCTCTGTGTCCATAAGACACACAGAGCATGGCTCAGCGCTGCCTCCTGTTCACTGGTTGTGATTAACAGGAGCAGGAGCCAATGGCTCCCGCTGCTGTGTCTGGGCAAATGAGAAGAGAAAAATCCTTTGCTCTTGTGCATATCACTGATCAAGATTGGGCTTGGGCAAGATTTAGGGAGGGGCAGGGGGGAGCTGCTTGCAAAAGGTTTTTTACCTAATGCATCAAGGTTAAAATACCTTCAGCCTTTTGAAACCACTTTAAAATGATAAAATAATATGCATTCCTATTAAAGCAGTAGTAAACTCCACTATTTATCTTGTACCCATTGTACTGGTAAGCCTATACTAGGGTATACCTGTAGGTACAGTAAATATCTCCTAAACAAAATATTTACATGTGCAACAGCCAGTGATGTCACCAACGCATGCAAACTGCGCTGAAAGAGCTGTATCGAGACCGTGACTACTGCGTCTTGGAGTGAAGTCATCACTGTTCAGCACTGCAAAGGACTGGAGCCCATAAACCCAGAAAGGAAGAACAGATAAAGATGGAGTCTCTGTCAGTGGTGACAGCATGCCGCTGGAAGCACCCATTCTTCAGACAAGTCTCTCATAATGTGTTAGTATGCGGTGCATACTAGCACATTATGACATTTGAACGGCACCAACACACACATCATAGTCCAAAAAGTACTCAAGAATTGTGTAAGCATATACTGGTTTATAGAATTTTTTATATAATTACATTTTCGGACATTTTTCCTTCAATTTTTTTTTTTAGTTTAAAAAGGAAGACATTTTATAACTACAGAACTAGATCAACAAGTTAAATGCATCCCACCATAATTAAAGTCACTTAGTTACAGCCCAATTCAAAATTAGTGATATTTAGCATCACAAAACGAAATACAAAAACCTACCCAGACTTTGTGGGTAAATAACCAGTGCTAGTTCACTGAAGCATGATACTCTAGTTCATAAATTTGCATTAAAAAGCTACTCTTTGTTCCTGGATATAACAGGAGGGCTTAGCTATGTTAATTGTGATACAGGGTATCCACACTTCTACCCATTGTTTTTATTTTTTTTTATTGAAATTAACAGTTCTAAATTTAACAAGAACATAATAAGCATTTTGCCATAAACTGAAATGAAAACAAAAAATAAAATAAAAAAATAGACTATCCCAAAGACTGAAAAGGAAACACCTGCCTGTTCCATCTGCCTGAATGGTAGCAGCTGGATTGCCAAAACATATTAGAGAGCCAATTGCATTGTATTTTTTATGTAACCTCTTATTTCTACCTTCTTGAAAACTAAAATGAAATGAAGCATTTGAAGAGTGCACAAGGTAAATGAAGTAGAATAAAACCCAAAAATAGAGTGCAAAATACAAAAATAAAATGAAGTAAAATAAAAAAAATGGATTACTAAATGGATGGACAGCTGCTGTCAGACTTAAAGGGATTTGCAGCCTCTGTGAGCAGGAACAAAAAAGGGATTTTTAAATACAGCTTACCTGTAAAATCCTTTTCTTGGAGTACATCACGGGACACAGAGCGGCATATTCATTACTATGTGGGTTATATGGAGTACCTTCAGGTGTGGACACTGGCAATCTTCAAACAGGAAGTCCCCTCCCTATATAACCCCCTCCCCTAGAGGGAGTCCCTCAGTTTTGTAGCAAGCAGTATGCCTCCCAAAATGGTCACCCAAAAGAGGGGTGGGAGCTCTGTGTCCCGTGATGTACTCCAAGAAAAGGATTTTACAGGTAAGCTGTATTTAAAAATCCCTTTTTCTTTCTCGTACATCACGGGACACAGAGCGGCATATTCATTACTATGTGGGATGTCCGAAAGCAATGCTTTAATGAGGGGAGGGAGACATCTTCCAAAGAAGGATTCAATTTAGAGATAAACTCAAATCATAATAATTCCAACTTAGTCAAGAAAAAACTTTTTTTTTTTTTTTTTTTTTTTTTTATAACCAAGGGTGTTTCTGATCCCGAGGATTTCAAACTGCAGCCTGTAGTACTGCCTGTCCAAAGGCAGAATCCGCATTCCTTCTCACGTCTAGTTGATAAAACCTTGTAAACGTGTGGACTGATGACCACGTTGCTGCCTTGCATATCTGAGCCATAGAGATCTGATGATGTGCTGCCCAAGAGGCGCCCATGGCCCTGGTAGAATGGGCCTTTACCGACAACGGAGGAGGCAACCTCTTCAACCCGTAGGCTTGAATGATTAATTGTCTAATCCATCTTGAGATGGTGGATTTTGCAGCTGCCTGCCCCTTCTTGGGGCCATCTGGTAGAACGAATAACACATCTGTTTTCCGGATCTTTTCTGTAGCTTTAAGATAGGCCTTCATGGCCCGGACAATATCCAAGGTATGCAGCAACCCCTCCTTTCTAGATGTAGGTTTTGGAAAGAAGGATGGAAGTACCAAATCCTGGTTTAAGTGAAATTTGGATATAACCTTTGGTAGAAAGGAAGGATGGGGCCGGAGAACTGCCCTGTCCTTATGCAGAACAAGATATGGTTCCTTACACGATAAGGCTGCTAATTCTGACACTCTCCTGGCCGAAACTATGGCGACCAAGAAAACCAATTTTCTTGTCAGTAAGAGTAAAGGAATCTCAGCCAGAGGCTCAAAAGGCTGTTTCTGTAGAGTGGACAGGACAAGATTTAAGTCCCAAGGACAAACTGGTGACTTGACAGGAGGATTAATACGCAAGACCCCCTGTAAGAAGGTCTTTACCAGCGAGTGGGTGGCCAGCGGCCTCTGAAACCACACTGACAGAGCTGAGATCTGTCCTTTGATTGTGCTTAGTGCCAGGCCTTTATCCACTCCTAGCTGGAGAAAACTTAACACCCTATCAATAGTATATTTGCGGCAATTCCATCTTTTGGATTCACACCAGCCTATATAATTCCTCCACACCCTGTAATAAATTACCCTGGAGACCGGCTTTCTAGCCTTATTCAGGGTAGGGATTACCTGCCTAGACAGACCCCTACCCCTGAGAATCAGGGATTCAGCCTCCAGGCCGTCAAATTTAGACGTTGTAATGTAGGGTGGAGGATCGGACCTTGTGAGAGTAGGTCTGGTTGTAGAGGAAGAGTCCAAGGGTCTCCCACTGCCATATTCAGGACTAGCGAGTACCAAGCCCTCCGGGGCCAAGCTGGAGCTATTAGAATGACTGGCTTGTGCTCCACTCTGATCCTGCGCAACAGGCGGGGGAGTAACTGTAGTGGAGGGAATGCATATAGAAGTTTGAATTGATGCCAAGGGCACACCAACGCATCGGTTCCGCAGGCCATAGGATCCCTCGCTCGCGACACGAACCTGTCTAGTTTCTTGTTGAACCTGGATGCCATTATATCTACGTCTGGCGTTCCCCACCTCTGGCAGATTGTCTGAAAGACCTGGGGATGCAGAGACCACTCCCCTGGCAACAGACTCTGGCGACTTAAGAAGTCTGCCTGCAGGTTGTCCACTCCTGGAATGAATATCGCTGAAATGCAGGGTACATGAGCCTCTGCCCATTGAAAAATCAAGTTCACTTCCCTTTGAGCGGCCTGGCTCCTGGTTCCCCCTTGGTGGTTTATGTATGCCACCGCCGTGGCATTGTCTGACTGGATTCTCACCGGGAACCCCTTTAATCTGGAGGTCCACGCCAACAGGGCTAGGCGAGCCGCTCTGATTTCCAAGATATTGATGGAGAGCTGCCTCTCTGCTTTCACCCAAGTTCCCTGGCGGGAGAACCCCTCGAAGACCGCCCCCCAGCCTGCCAGGCTGGCGTCTGTGGTAACTACCTTCCAGACAACAGGGCTGAAGGATCTTCCCTTTAGAAGGTTCTGAGGGTTCAACCACCAGGCCAGGCTTTGTCGGACCCTTGATGATAGCGTCAAAGGGGACTCTAAGGCATGTGCCCTCTTGCCCCAGGCTGCTAAAATGGCTGCCTGTAGGACGCGAGTGTGGATCTGAGCGTAAGGTACTGCCTCGAATGTGGCCACTAGCTTGCCTAGTAATCGCATACACAGGCGAATAGTTGGTCTTCTCTTGTTTATAACCAACTGAACCAACCCCTTGATCGCCTTGATCTTTACAAGGGGCAGGAACACCTTTTGACGTTCCGTGTCTAACCTCATGCCGAGGTATTCCAACTGCTTTGTAGGCTGGAATGCTGACTTTCCCTGGTTTAGGACCCAGCCGAATTCTTCGAGGTACCGAACCGTGAGGTTTACTGCCTTCTGCAGACCCGTCCGTGAATGATCTATAATTAAAAGGTCGTCCAAGTATGCTAGGACTATGACTCCTTGGATTCTTAAATTGGCCAGAACTGGGGCTAGGATCTTCGTGAATACCCGGGGGGCCGTGGCCAGCCCGAAAGGGAGCGCCCTGAATTGGAAGTGTCGCTGCCCGACCGCAAAGCGTAAAAACCTTTGATGCGACTGACAGATTGGTACATGAAGGTAAGCATCTTTTATGTCTATGGAGGCCAGAAAATCGTTCTTCTGAAGCGCGGCGGCTGCTGACCGGATGGATTCCATCCGGAAGGACCGCACCCTTAGATAACCGTTTAACCTCTTTAGGTCCAAGATTGGCCTGACATCGCCGTTGGGCTTTGGTATGACAAAGAGATTGGAATAGAAACCTAGGCCTTGCTCTTGGGCTGGCACTTCTAAAATTACGTCCTGGCAAAGCAGGTGATCCAAGGCTGCCAGCATTGAGGCCTTCCTTGCTGGATCCCTTGGTAGCCTTGATTCTTGAAAATGAGGCGGAGGATATCTTAGAAATTCCAGTCTGTAACCTGTGGTTACAGATGCCCGGACCCATTTGTCGGGGATCTTGGCTTCCCAAACTTCTGAGAAGAGACGAAGCCTTCCCCCCACCCGTGAGAGTGGGGGCGCCCCTTCATAAGGCAGACTTAGGGGCTGCCTTTGACGGCTTGCGATACCACGGCTTCTTACCCCCAGGGGTTTGTCCCTGCGATCTACTGTTACCGTTGGATCGCGCAGGCGGCCGTCGATACTGCCTGGAATTAGAGGGCCCCGAGACAGGAAAAAGCTGCCTTTTAAATGTAGGAGCCCGGAATGTCTTTTTGACCGGTAAAAGGGTACTCTTGCCATTTGAAATAGTCTGAATATATTTATCCAGATCCTCTCCGAAGAGTCGCCCTCCATGGAAGGGAAATCCTGCCAGAAGCTTTTTGCATGGGGGTTCTGCCGCCCAGTTCTTCAACCATAAGAGCCTTCTCATGTGTACCAAACATAGTGATAAACGAGAAGCCTGCTGGATGGAATCTTTTATAGCATCTACCGCAAAACACAGAACTCTGGGAATGTCAGCAAACTCTTCTGCTTGTTGGGTAGGCATGTCTTTTAACATCTCTTTTGTCTGGTCTTTTAATGCCTGACAAACTCCAATTGCAGCTACCGCTGGCTGCACCACTGCTCCTGCCGTAGCAAAGGATGCTTTTAAAAGTGTTTCTAATCTTTTATCAACCGGATCTCTAAACATATGTATATTTTCCACCGGGCAAGTTAGTGATTTATTCACACATGAGATGGCTGCATCCACTACTGGGAGCTTCCATCTCTTGGAGAATTTTTCCTCCATGGGATAAATGACCGCAAATCTTTTCGGTGGCAGAAAAACCCTGTCCGGCCGTACCCAATCCCGAAAGATCAATTCCTCCAAGAGAGGATGGACCGGAAAAACTGCGTTGCTTAACGGGGCTCTCAAAGAGCCCAGAGAGGATACCGGAGGAACCTGAGGTTCTGGTAATGGCAAGCTAAATGCCGAGCGGACCATGTCCGTCAAAGACTGTACCCACAGTCTTTCTGTCTGGGAGTCTGAAAATGGTTCCTCAGAGGTAGACCCCTCAATCCCTGAACCCTCTTGGTTCAGGTCCAGTTGATCCTCCTGTGATTCTAATTCCTCCGGAGAGAGAATCTCAGCATCTGAGGATACACTGCCTGGTGATGGGGATCTAACCCGTTTCTTACCAGGAATAGCTCTAGCAATCAATGCTGCTATTCTCTCTTCTAGCCCCCCTAGGGATACGGCTAGCATCTCCTCTGTGATAAACACAGGGCTGGGCTGATCCGGGCCAGCCTCCGCACCAGATCCCCCTAATGGCTCATCCAAGGCGCTTCTTAAATTAATAAGCTGCGGGGAAAGAATCGGCATATCAGAATCAGAAAGGGAACCCTTTTGTTTTTTGGTCTTTTTTGTACCCTTTGACCCCGAACCCTTGGAAGCCATAATAAAAAATCGAGGGACTCCGCCCACACAACAGACTGTAGTGGCCAGGAGTACAATTCCAGAGTTTAGGGGAAAGTAGATCACTAGTGTCCCCACAAACTGATGGGCCTGTATGTTGGTCTTTTTTTTTTTTTTTTTTTAAATAATTATATATTTTCTATGACCATACATAATGCCCCTAACTTAAGTTTGCCAGCCTCCAACCTGCTGTCAAATAAGGGGGATTCTTTGGCTTAACAATAGACATTGGGACAAAGTCCACATGTACTACCCCTTTTCCGCCACCGGGAGTCACTGTTCTGCCGCCCTGCGTCCTCTCTTGAAACAATCAGCCACAGACTGAGCCCTGACAAGGCCTGCTGTCTATAACAGCAGAAGGGCGCGCCTGTATGACGCCGCAGGCCCGCCCCCCCCTGCCCTCCTGTCCGGATGGCGCGAAAATTCGTCAATAAGACGCGCGCGTGCACGCGCGCGCGCGCGTACCCGGAAACAGGAAGAACATGGAGGAGCCGCGCTGCTGGAGATCCATGGCGCAGAAACGGCGGCAGATTCAAAAACTCCCGGCCAGGTAGGACTCTTTTAAGGCCCCTAAGGATCCTTTACTAGCCTCTAGGAAGAAACAGCAGGTTAGCTAGCAACACACTTTAGACAGGGGGGCCTAGTAATGGGGGGAGAAAGGGTGTCATCCTGTCTCTAAGACATAGTGATCACAGTTGCCCATGCAGAGCATACTCAGGCTATCCCCCCTTTTAGGTTACCCCGGGGAGCCTGCTGTCGAACCAAGTCCCGCAGGCTCCCCCTTACCTGCTCCATGCTGCAGGATGTTTGACCAGCAAACTGATCCAGTCTTCTCCCATCTCCGTGGGTAGCGTAGTAGACCTTCAGGCCCTGGGGTCCTATGAAGGTACCCACTGTCCTGGACCTATATAGCACCCTGGCAAAACAGGAACCTTATGGTTTTTGCAAACTCCAAGTCCTGGGCCCAGGGTCCAGCCCTCCAAAGAGGAGCATTATAGGCAAAACCCCACGGTTTGGGGCCCGGGTACTGTCCACTTTGGCACTGAGGCTCCTTGGACAGATCCGGTTAGCCCGCCCTTAATCCCAAAGGATGTGGAGCAAAGCTATTCCGTGACCAACACCTAAGACACTGGCGAAAAAACTGAGGGACTCCCTCTAGGGGAGGGGGTTATATAGGGAGGGGACTTCCTGTTTGAAGATTGCCAGTGTCCACACCTGAAGGTACTCCATATAACCCACATAGTAATGAATATGCCGCTCTGTGTCCCGTGATGTACGAGAAAGAAACAAATCACTCTGACAACAGAAATGTTTAGACATGAGATGTATCTGAGCAGGATGCTGCACCTCACTCATAGACACAGACATGAGAACAATTTGATTTTCAGGCGGTAATTGCACCGTCGGAAGGAGATGTAAATGTGAGGGGGGAATAAGCACATCACGTCATGAAAAAGAAAATGCTTCAGTTAAAGGTAATAAAGGTCACTGGAGTCACATGGAAAAAAGTCTTCAGGGAGTAATCTTTATGAGTGTTTCTATTCTGCAGTAAAACATAAAAACATACACACATGAAAAAACACAACAAAATGTTCTCGTCAACATCTTAGTTCCCTAATTTCTACAGAAGAATTACCACATATCACTAACCAAATGTCAATGTATGTGAATTTATTTTCTGTAAAGTTTGTCAACAAAAGGCATGATGTAGCCACCTGCCAATATTTATAGCAGTGATAAATGTTATAAAGAGATCATCATCTCTGTTGCAAGCCTGATAAAACTGATACAATTATTATTCATTACCTCTTCTATTAAACCATCAGTTGAATAAAATCCTTTAGAGGAAATAAAAGGAATATCAGACTGTAAAACAGGTTACAGTCTGACATTTTTACCACCGGCCACATGTGTTGTCGCAAAGTAGATGCATGTATATCTTCAGCATATACATGGAACAAAATGGCGGAGTATTGTCCACACATCTGATTAACAAATATTAGGGAAGCATGTACTAAGTAAGCAAAGTGGCTCTGCCTTACTTCTGTTGTATGGATGCCCTCTAACACAAAATCCCATAATATCCCTCCACATTTATGTAATTTGATACAGCACTCCTACCCTATACCCTACAAACAGCAAATCCCTCTTGACATACCTCTTCTCTCCTTACAGTACTCCCTTTCCAATGTGCCATCCCTGAATTCAGTGCTTCCCTTCTGCAAATCCCCCACCAACCCCTTTTCCAGCCAATGGCGCTCCAGTGAAAGGACTCCATGCAGCTCAATAAGCCACCAATTACCTGGGGGTTGTTTTAATAAAAATAGTATAAAAATTCCAATGGCCAAAGCTGCATGGGGTGTCCTTGAACAAGTGCAACTATAGCAATACATTGCAGATGGAGATGACTACAAAAATTGCATTTAGACCATAAATACAAGAAATAAACACAATATTTTAAACCTTGCAAGATTCCAAATGGTACCTACTTTGCCTGTAAATAACAGCACTCTTATAATGATTGTAAGCAAGAAAACGTAATTAAACGCCATAAACCATAATGCTTACCTCCAGTTCACACTCGTACAGAGTGTCATCAAGGAGAGAAACCTTGCAGCGCATGTTGGGTGATTTCTTGGCCACTTTCTGCGGGCTCTTTACTTCTGCATCAGCTTTGTCAGACTCTCGCTCCTTGTTACTTTTAGCAGTTGACTCCCTTTCCTCAAGATCCACGTCTTGATCTTGATCGTCCTTTCTGTCTTCTTGAGCAGGCTAAAATAACCCACCAAAAAGACAATTGATGAAAAAGAAGAGCATGCCTAGTACGAAAAACACCTAAATAGTGAACAAGAGCTGAATAAATCACAAAAATGAGTACCTAAATGCCTACAAAAATATAGCTGGTGCCTATGTTTTTGGGTGGTAGGGCATCCAAGTTAAATCAGAAAAGCCAGAAAGCTGGAAGACTGTAATGAGAAACTGAACTGTAGCTCAGTCTTGTAGACTTTACCATGCTAGCCATCTAGCATGATATTTCTAACACACGGACACTGATAATTATTAAAATTTTGCTCAAATATTTTCAGAAGATGCATGTACAATTGTATATAAACTGCTTGGGCTTTATAAAACCCATTTAACAATAACTTTGTGATTGTAAACGATTACCTTGTAAAACAGCTTGTTCAGTTTAAAAAAGAAATGAAAGGCAAAGCATTTGTGTATAGATATACCAAAAACATTATTAAAACTTTTTATAAGTGATCACATTCCCTCTGTTCTCAGCTGCATAAGAGCTGAGGGAGGAGAAGCAACATCACACTGAGCTTCCTAGTAAATAGCTGTGCAGCAGGGGGGGGGGGTGGTGTCAGGACAAGTCTGATCATTGGAGGAGAGTACTTTGCATTCTCAGTATAGCTGGAGAACCGACCACAGTGTTCTCTCCAGCTTATTGTGGTCAGTTTTTAATAGGAAAGCAAGGGGACTGGCAGGAACACCAGGGATTTAACATAAAAGGAAGAAATACAAAGTACATGGTACAGCAGCCACATATCAGAAATATGAAATGTTGGGGGCAACAAACGCTTTAAGTTAACATTTATTGAAAATGCTTATTTAAAAACCGCTTCACTATTTCTCCTCACCTGGGTTTCTGCACTGCTTAGGGAATGGAGATCCAAAGATGGATCAGTTCTAAGTTCTGGTTCTGGAGCTGCAATTGGAGCCTTCAGAAAAACCTCATCTTCTAGCTCTCCTAAACCTTCATCCACGTCCTTCTGATCTCCGTCTGCCTTCTTCTCTGGCTGCTTACTGTCCTTCCCTTCTTCAGTCACCTGAGACTTTTGCTTCTTTAAAAAAGAGGAGAAGAGTCGAGATAGGCCCTTTCCTTCAGAATTTCTATCCTTGCTTTTGCGGGTGCTTGGAGATGCGGTAGAAGGTGAACCCTGTGTTTGCTCAGTGTCCTGCTTCTCCTCAGTATTTGTGTCCTCAGAATTTGTTTTGCAAGGCCCAGCCTCCTCCTGTCCCTTTCCCTCAGGTTTTTGGTCCTTTGGAGGATTTTCTGCCTCAGCCACTAAACTCTTCTCTGTTGTCATTTTGCCACTGTAAAAAATTAAAACGCAGAATTATTGGCATTAACATAAATATTAGTATACTTAACCAGCGCAACAAAAATGAAAAACAGAATGAAAAAAAAAAATCCTTCAAAATGTCAGCCATGGTTTAATATAGTGCGTCTGGTTCATTACATTTGACACAACAGGAGAGATGTCCATCTCCCAGTAAAAAATATGGGTTCAGAGGGCAGGGTTGGGGTCAACAGGAATAAAAAGTTGGCCAAGGTGGATTCTCAGATTCCACACATGAAAACAGCAACAGTCAAAGCCAACTGGTCAGAAACTGGTCCCCAACGCTTATGCCCTGTACACAAGAGCGAAATTTCCGTTGGAAAAAAGTTGGATGGTTTTTCCAACGAATTCCACTCAAGCTTGGCTAGCATACACAGGGTCACACAAAAGTTCTCTGAACTTTTGAGCATTCAATGCTTCCGAGCATGCGTCAAATTGTTTCTGAGCATGCGTGTTGTTTTCCCGTCGGAATTCCATACATACAGATGAACGGATTTTACGATAGGAATTTTTTCCGTCTGAAAAATTGAGAACTTTTGCTGGCAGAAATTCCCAACAGCAAAAGTCTGATGGAGCATACATATGGTCGTAATTTCAGATGAAAAGCTCACATCAGACTTTTGCTGCCGGGAATTCCGCTTGTGTGTATGGGGCATTAGGCTGCATTCACACCTGAGTGTTTTCAGCTCGTAAGACACCAAAGACGCCTGAAAAACGCCCAACAAACGCTCGTGTGCGAATGCAGCCTTATGCATGGTACTCTGTAGTATTGCCTTTTTTGTTCTAGTTTTAATAAATCAGTCAACCATACTACACGTTCCTCAGTATTATTTATATACGTTACAGTAATGTGCAGAAGGAACAGGACACTTAGAAAAAGGAATAGGAAGAGCTAGCCACATTTTTTAACAGCAATTTGAAGATTAGAGAGAAAAAATACAGAATATGATTTAAAGGCAGTGATCCATTAAAGTGGTTCTAAACCCTTACATATACCCAGTGAAGAAACTAGCCCTTTCTGATCAATCAGAAAAAAAGGGAGCAGAGAGCTGCAGTCACACTCTGCAGAGCTCAGGGAGGAGAGCTCTGAAAGCTGATTGGAGGGAAGGGACACACCCCCTTCACACAGCACACACGAACAGAGATGAGGCTGTCAATCGGCAGGAGCTCCCTTCCCTGGCACCTTTTTCTCTTAAGCCGTGTACACATGATCATTTTTCATGTAATGGAAAAAAAAAAAAAGTTTCTCGACGTGGTTCTTGTCAAGCCTTCCTTGCATACACACACGATTGTGAAATAAATGCTCTAGCAAAGCGTGGTGACGTACAACATGTACAACGGCACTATAAAAGGGGAAGTTCTATTGAATGGCCCCACCCTTTGGGCTGATTATGCAAATGTCCCTTATCATAACTTGCTTCTGAGCATGCGTGATTTTTTCCACGTCGTTAAAGCGTACACACGACCGTTTCTCACGACAAGAAAAAAGACGTGAAAAACGACGGAAAAAAATAGAGCATGTTCTAAATTTTTAATGCCCATTTTTCTCACTCTCGTTTTTAATGACCAATTTAAAAAATGCAATTTTTTCTTGTCATGAAAAAACGGTCGTGTGTACGTGGCATAAGTGTCAGAAAAACTTGCCAAAAGTGATTCATGCAGATAGAGGAACAAACCAGCAGACAGAAATTACACTTAGTGCTCTTGAAGCACGTACACACTATATAGGGGTGTGCTTTGTTCATATTTCATGTCTGAGGTTTACCAATTTAACTTTTATCAAAGCTGAGGGTGAGCTAGATAGCTAGTATAGTCACCCCTCTACTTTTTTTTTTTTCAAATCAATGCCACAAAGTTTTATTATACTTAAGCACTGCTGGGCAAACATAGTTAGTATTCACACACACATAATAATATATTTCAGGGTTTATGTAAAAGCCAATCATGAAAATGTATTGGCCAATGTCTGCACATATCCCCAGCAAAGACAATTGGGATAACAATTCCCTCTCCATTTGATTCCTCCTTCCTGATGCACTGTAAAGTCTGCTGAAGGACTGAAAGATTGCAGCTTTTAATAAAAACGGTTTTAAACAACTCCATAGAGTATATTAAATCAGTATTTGTATGTATGGAGATATGGAAAAAGACTAAAAGACTGTTCCAAACCCATAAATATGAACTTTCAAGATCTCAGGGAAGCAGCTGCCACAGGCCTGGTGCACTGAAGTCTACCAAGTCCCAAATGAATTGCTAATGGATGTAAAAAGCTTAGATACATATAAACCTTTGTACTAATTGCAGCATTTGATGATTAGATATAACAGACATATTTTTGGCGTCGGTGTACAAAGTAAGTCCCTCCATGTTTACGCCACATGATATTTGTGCAATTGTTTATTAAACACATATTTTCAGAAAAGAATACGAAGAAATATGGTACATACAAACACAACTACCCATTTTTTGTGAAAAAGCGTTTACATGTTATCAATTTTAATGTAAAGTGATTTTAAACCTCAGATATCAAATATGAACAAAACATATTCCTTTCGAAGCGTCGACTTGTCTCAATTAAGAGTACTAAGGGTCATTTATGTCCAATGCTGTAGGTATATTCTCTGCTGTAGGTGTATTCTCTGCTGTAGGTATAAGTCACCTCTGGCAAGTTTTCCTGACACAGAGAAAAATTGCCACTGGAAGGGATCTCCAGCTGACTGTGCTGTGTAAAGGGGGTGTGTGTCCCTCCAATCAGCTGATGTAACTTCAGCTCCGTTCCTCCTGTTTTTTTTTTTTTTTTTTTTTTTTTAAGAGTGGAGAGATCCTGTGTAAATGATGCACTTTGAATGGATGTAGGGGGAAAGATGGCCATGGATAAACAGGTACAACTTATGAGGATTTGTTTCATCTCTGTGTATTACCCAAGGTTAGTCATTTCACTGGGTAGATGTAAGGGTCTACAACCACTTTAACTGCGAATTATGACCCTATATGTATTGCTCTCTTACGTTTGCGGTGATACTTTACATGTGGGGCACAATTGCTGTTTAGATACACAAGTGTGCCCCACATGCGCATTTGTATTTGTATGCATGTGCAGGATGACAAGGAGTGCTTTTAAAGAAGAAGTACAGCCAAAGCTCGTATGGCTGTACTTCTTCCGTGGATCACAGTTTGTCACAGTTTGTTTTGCATTCCTGTGACCCGTTTTCAGCAGAGAGTGGGCTGCACAGAGTCAGTCCAGGCTCAAGCATCATCACAACCATAGAGTCGGGATCTCTCCAGCGCTCCAGTGAGCGAGGAAGGGGCAGAGCAGAGAGTCAACAGCTCTTTGCCCGCGGAGCTGTGAGAACCAAGGAATCGGCGGTGTTCAATCGCTCGGTTCTGAGTGTTAGAGGCGCCAGGGGACAGATGCAACATCGGACCGATGCTGCATTTACCTAGGAAAAGTATGAATCTTAAAAAAATAAAAATATCAATACTTCTCTTTAAGAGTCGGTTCACACTGGGGCGACTTGGGATCTGACTTGAAGTCGTCTCAAGTCGTCCCAAGTCGCGCTGTCCAGAAAAGCAATGTAAGTGAATGGTAACGGTGTTAATACACACTACTCATGACGCTCAGACTTCAGAAGAGGTTCCTGTACTACTTCAATCAGACTTCTAGGCGATTTGTACCCATTGATTTCAATGGAAGTCGCTTCCAAGTCTGATCACTGTTTTAATTGAAGCTACTTCCAGCAAGATAACATACATTTCTCAGGCAAACCCCTCCCTCCCCCTCTCTCTCCCAGAGCTGATTGTTGTTTTATTGGCCACTGGAATGTCTCCTGACCTGAAAAGGACTTCAAGTCGTGTTGTAAATCGCCCCAGATCGCCCTGTGGTTCATGCTCAAATCGTGTTGAAGTTGCTTGTGAAAGTCGTGCTGGAAGTCGTGTCGCCCCAGTGTGAACCGACTCTTACAGTTTTATTATTTGTTTTACATTTTTTGTTTTTTTTTGTTTTCACATTTTACTTTATTGCCATCACCAGGGGGCGAACAAGACCCCTATGTGATAGCATGGGAAGGTGACCTATCCACCTTATGGAGACATGAGAGGTTTAACCCCCCCCTGGCGGTATTCCCGAGTCAGGCTCAGGGTGGAATTCCAGAACCAAAAGCGGTAACCCCGAGCTAGACTCGCAGCATTCACAAGCAGGGAATTACTTACCTTGTCCCCTGGATCCTGTGATGCCTCCCTGCTGTGTGATCGAGTGGTGTCCTCGCTTGATTCACACAGTGCCTGTGTGCCGCCGAGCTCCGTTCCCTGCAACGTTACGACGCAAGGGGGCGGAGATCGGCGCCAAATTCAAAAAAGTAAACAAACACATTACATACAGTTATACTGTGATCTTATAGATTACAGCACTGTATGTAAAAAATACACACCCGTTTTATCCTTAGTGGTCTGCCCAGTGCCCTACATGCACTTTTATAAAATAAAAACTGTTCTTTCTGCCTGGAAACTGTAGATTGTCCATAGCAACCAAAAAGTGTCCCTTTATGTCAAATGTGGTTTTAGAGCAGCTAGAAAACAGCGATAATAAATTAGAATCACTTGCAGAATTGAGCGATAGCGATTTGTGGGGAAATTCGTCATCAAAAAATAAAAGTAATGACAGCGACAATTCTGCAACTGAGCAAATTTCTGTGTTTTTGATTTGATTACATTATTGAATAATTTTTATTATAATTACATTATTATTTGTTAGAATTATTTATATTATAATTTATGATTTTGTTGTTCAAACTTTATCATACCTGGGATGTCTACTAGACTCTTGTTTGGACAGATTCAAGCGAGTTATTACTATGAATTACAGACCTACAATGTAAAACACCAAATTTCCATGCAAAATAATGGTACCGCTTTCAGCACCTAAAAATCTGAAATAATCATACCGCCAGGGAGGTTAATAGAACACCAATGTCTTCCCCTGCCCTCCAATGGAGCTAAAAAAGCACAGATCTTGAGCAATTAACTTCTTTCCTGGCTACATTAGCCAGGGAATGATAGCTCTGAACCCAGAAGTAGGCCATGAGCTTGTTTTAACCCCTGGAATACCAGGTAGAACTGTAATGCCGCGTACACACGGTCGTTTTTTGCGATGAAAAAAAAACGACGTTTTTTGTGAAGTAAAAAACGAAGTTTTTGAAACGTCACTTTCAAAGACGATGCTGCATACACACCATCGTTTTTTTCACAAAAAACGAGGTTACGTTCACCACACTTTTCCATTGAAGCTCGCTTCATAACTAGCTTCTGGGCATGCGCGGGTTGAAAAACGTCGTTTTAAACTACGTTTTTGCTACACACGTTGACTTTTTGTGAAACAAAAAACGACGTTTTGAAAAACGACACAAAAAATTCAAGCATGTTGGAATTTTTTTTGGGTCGTTTTTTTTAAGACAAAAAACAACGTTTTGCCCACACACGATCAATTTAAATGACGTTTTAAAAAACGACGTTTTTTTTTCATCGTAAAAAACGACCGTGTGTACGCGGCATTAGGCCTTGTTTACAGAGGCGTACTTAAGCATACAACTGTGTAATTGCCATGTTTGTCCGCACGGGATACGCAGATGTTCTGTGCATCTGCATGCAGGCAGTCTCATTAATGTCAACTGGGACACAGCCACTGTTCCCAATTTCTAGATTGTAAGCTCCAATAGGCAAGGGCCCTCTTATTCCTCCTGTATTGAATTGTATTGTAACTGTACTGTCTGCCCTCATGTTGTAAAGCACTGCGCATTATAAATCCTCTCTAATAATAGTTTGACATCCCTGTGGGTGTGGCGCGTGTTCCCAAATATAGTGCGAGTTCGGGAACATGCATCTTCACCCACATGGATGTCAAATTGTGAGCAGTGGCTGTTTCCATGCAGCTGCTGCATCCCAATTGACACGAATGGGACAGTTTGCACAGAACACCTGTGCTTCCTATGTGGCCAAACACAGCTCTCACATGGGTATGCACATCAGTATGCCCGTGTGAATGAGGACCAAGTCTGCAGAGTTTGATGTGCCAAGTTGTTACAATTGTTTTTGAAATAATTGTTGCAACATTTTTATATTATTTTTTCCAAGATAAAGGTCTCTAGACCAATAAGAGAATGATACTATTGTGTATGCAAATAAAAGTACAAGCATGAAGGCACTAAAACTTTTCAGCCTTCATGCTGACTATGTGATGTCAGCAGGCCCAGGCGACTCAATAGTGTTCCTCAACTGACAGTAAAAGTATTCTTCTTTGCTTCCCTTTGGCAGTTACAAGTACATAAAAATCTTTTACCCACAACGCATACGAAATATCATTCATCTTTGTTTAGATAACAGAAAAAGTCTGTTGTATAAAAGTCTGTTGTATATTCCTGCACATTAGAGGATTAGGATGGTAAGGATAAGAGGTAATTTCCTATGAAGATGGGTCACACTACTGAACATTTTCCTGTCTCCACCCCAATGATGCAAGTAAATCTGTATTTTTATACCATATTTATTAAACATTCTATTACCCATTACATAAATAAGGCTTACTTCCTGTGGGATTGTCACCAGGCCTTTTTGTTTTGTTTTTAAACTGAAGGAAAATGAATAAAGTTAGCTTATTAATCACCATTAACAAATTACTTTTACTCTAGCTGGACTACAAAAAATAGCTAAAAATTTGGTTGCCATTAACAACAGTCTGGAATTTCATGATTTATAAACATGATCCACCGACTTGACTGATTAAAGCATTAAGCGTCACTATATACATTTTTTTTTTCAGAAAATACATTTGTGAACCTATTGCAAAGTTTCTTACCTGTAGATCCTACCATTAGCAGCTCTTCCTGTTGCAGGTAGACTAAACCACAGCCTCAAAATTAATTAGCAAGCAGAGTTATCAGCCTGCTGTGGGGCTGCAATCAAGTCCAAATTGGCAGGCCAAATAACTGAAGGAGCCAACATGGCAGGCTAACACAGCTGCTGCTATTTTTAGTGGCATAGCATTGCATGGCTACAACAGGGAGTTCTCCTACTGGTAGGGTCTCCATATAAGAAAGCTTGCAATAGAATCGCCTATAAGTTGCTTATGAAAATTGTACATAATAAGTGCCCGTTCACACTACCGCGACTTGGGATCCGACTTGTGTCGCCCCACATAAGACATTACATTACAGTGAATGAGAGCCGTCTTAATGTACACTACTGAAGTCGCTCAGACTTTAGAAAAGGTTCCTGTACTTCTTCAAGGTGACTTCTAGGCAACTTGTACCCATTGATTTCAATGAAAGTCGCCTCCAAAGTCGGATCAGTGTCTTAACTGAAGCAACTTTACAGGAAGAGAAAATAGTTTTCAGGCAAACCCCTCCCTCCCACAGAGCCGATTGTTTGAAAGTTGCCTGTCCTGGCAGCGACTTGAAGTTGCCTCGCAAAGTCATGCCGACTTTCATGTCGCTGTAGTGTAAACCGGCACTGAGGCATGAGGACAAACATACTGTAAAATAGTTTTAATGTTTACATACTTTAACCTATATAAAAGTATATAGTGACTAAAGTGAAGATTTGCCATTTTATAGGGAAATTTTTCTTTGTATGTAAAGGTGCCCAGACACTCGTGCCTACAGCCTCATAGCTGTATATCTGCTGTATATCTATACGAGTCCTTTCACACATGTGTTAAAATCAGATCTGCCTGTCTGTTTTTCAGGCGGATCTGAATGGAAGCTTAGTGATCTTTAGGCAGGTGGATGTAAATGGCATTATGTCAATTTATATGCGATTACTATTCGAGTGTCTAGGTCCCATTCTTTTTCATTTTTTGGACCCAAGCGTGACTGATTGTAGGTAATAGGATGTAAATGGATGCACATTTAAATACATCTGTCTGGCCATAGGTCTAACATTGGTCCATTAAGCTGTGAATCTTGTGAAGAAGGACCACCTGAATGGGCACAGATGTCATCTGGCATCAGTCATACTGACTGAATGGAGGCCGTCTGTGTAAAAGAACCCTTAGGCACTGCTGCCTCTGAGTGCTAGTCTCAGGGGATTTGGAATGAGATTTGAGGATATCACTACTGTAACGCCCACTGTCATCAGGGCCGATCCGCCCTATAGGCTCACTATGCAAGTCGCTTAGGGCCCCTCAAAGCTGCGGAGGGCCCCCAAAAATACTAGAGGCCCCGCCTGGCGAGTCATTTTCGGCCCCTCACCCCACTTCTCAAATCGCTGGCTGCATTCTCACTTTAATGTAAGATGTCATTTCTGACAGCAGAACACCCTCCCCGTCACTTTAAGCAGCGCTCCCCCGTTTCTCAACTTTAATGCGACACGTAATTTTGCTTAGTGCCCCAGGGAGGTCAGGATCGGCACTGACTGTCATTCTTGCACAAGAGGAAGCCCTGTCTCTACCAAGATGGCCACCATCATACAGAGACAGTACAGATCAAGACATGGTAGTTCAGTAACCGGGGAAGATCACAGGAAACATGGGTGACTACTTCTGTGCCCTCTACCTGTTATGGGCACAGCTTCCAAAGTCTAGTTACCCATGTGTTTTTTTTTTTTGCTTGCTTCCCTTCTATTTGTTTATTGTTAATTTTAAAGTGGACCAAGCAGTGTGATGGAGAAATTTGCAATGCCACCTATTGTATTCTGACAGCTGCTACTGTTGTGGCTGTCGGAATACCCCAACGGCATTGGGTAGACTGTAATCACTGAAGCCAAGAACTTTTTACCTGGCTCCTTTAATTTCCAGATTAAGGTTTGTCGAACTGGCTAGCGCCAATAGGGCCACATATGTCTCAAATTTTGGCCAAGCAGGAATTAGCCACAATTTGAGCTGTGTATGGCCAGCATAGGACTCTAAAGTTGTCTTTGGTTAGACTTTAGCAGCTTACCAACAGCAATGGATTGCTTACACTAGAATCCTAGCAAGCTACCAAGATTCTGCTTCCATGGAAAGGGTGTGTGTGTGGGGGGGGGGGGGGGGGGGGGGGGGGGGGGGGCGCGATGGAGTGATTTCAGTGCCCTTTGATGTAAATTTTAAGAATTAATTTCTCTAAAATGCCTATAGATACAGAAGTCATACAATTTTATTAAAACCCATTCACACTTCTCTATTCTTGTGTGTTAAGGAAACTTAGTTATTTTGGGCTGACTGCCAAGACACACACAGACTAAACATGCAGTACTTTTTCCAATGTGTTTGAGCCCTTAAAGTGCTTTACAATTGATTCACAATATGTCAATACTTTAGTGTGCATAGTCTTGGCATAGGTTTGCTTAAGGCCCTGTACACATGATCAGACATGTCTGATGAGACTTGGCCGACGGACCAGGCTGAAGTGGTCTGTTGGTCTGATGTGTGTACACACCATCGGACCAAAATCCCCTCGGACCAGAACGCGGTGACGTAGAACACAATGACGTGATGAAAAAACGATTGAGCATGCGCAGGTTTTTGGTCCGATGATTTTGTGTACTAACCATCGAACCTGTCCGACGGACAGGTTTCCAGCGGACATGTTTTCAAGCATGTTTTGAAACTTTGGTCCGCTGGAAAACGGTCCGATAGGCCATACACACGATCGAACATGTCCGTTGAAACTGGTCTGCGGACCAGTTTCAGTGGACATGTTCGATCGTGTGTACGCGGCCTTAGGTGCAGATTTAATATGTTAAAGTGATTGTAAAGGTAAAAGTTTTTTTTTTAACCTACATTTTTTACCTTAAAGCAGGGGTGGCCTACCTCCAATCCGAAAAACAGAAGGGAGTTTGTCCCCTTTCATCTGGGTGGATCTAAGGGCCTATAGCGTAGACGCGACCTGTCATCCGCCCGCTCTTCTCATTGTGGCCCTCGACTGGTTACCAAGTTGCTTAAGTGGCCCTCGCTTTTCAAAAGGTTGGGCACCCCTGCCTTAAAGGAACACTAAAGGTTCATTTTTTATTAGATCAATTGATTGCTGTAAGCTAGAGCATTTAAATATCACTGTAACGGTCACCACCGCTTACGACCTTCCATCCATCCACGACAAGCTTATCTGACACACTGCGACCATACTGCATACACGATCCATATCCTTCCCATAAACAAGACGAGACTCAAGCTCTGCACTTGCTTCAAAGATATGACAATTTATTGGTATTTTCTCAGCTTCTTATACAGTCTCAAGCATAATGCAGTTTATCACAGGACAATGCAATCTCCACCCCCCTATTTACTCACTGAGGATAATTCTTTAATTGGTAGCTAGACATGACGGCACCGTATCATCAATAGGGTTCAATTAACCTTGAATAATAACACAGACATCTAGTTGAACAAGTTCTCTAGACAGCTTTATCACACAATGGCAGAGTCTTGTGAGAGTGGGTGCAATCAACACCTTCAACGGAATGTCTTCACAGTGAATAGCCAACACCTTAAAGCGGTCTTTCACTCGTTTTTCGTTTGTTTTTTTTTAAGTTTTAGGCTCCTCTTACCTGTGTTAAATAGCAGCCCGTGTGTCCCGATTTCTTGGCCCCCAGTATGCGATTCTACTGCCAAATGATAACTTAGATTTCAGTCTTCAGGCAGTTTCCATCTTCATTCATGGCACGCTGGGCATGTTGAAGCCCAGCACTAATCATTTCCGGGATACGGCGGTGAATGCTGGCGTCCCAGCATGCACCGCTGTATCCCGCGCATGTCCTTTGCTGTGCTGTGTTGACGGCGAACGGTGCCGTCAACACAGCACAGTTACCATGGCAACGGCCGGCGTCAATATGACCTGCTTGCCGAGTCACATGACCAGCATGCCGCGTCACGTGACCGCGGTAATATCGCGGGATTTCAAGAGAGATCGTCTCCTGGGAACATCACATCTAATTCCCAGGAGACTCTGCGCATCGGGGGAAAGATAGGCACGCCCAATAATCCGCGGGGAGAGGTGATTGACAGGCAACATTGGCGAAAATATAAAGGTAAGCCTTTATAAAAATAAAAAATAAAACACCGATTTGTAATGGTCACTGGGAGACAGTAAGGCTCATAGAGAGTGAAATATAAGGGTGAACTTCCGCTTTAAGATATTTCAATAGCCTATTATACAAAAGGTATGACTCACTGTCTGGCTGACCTGGTCATGTCATCATGAGCTCCTTGTGATATCTCAGTCCTGAAATATGAAGTATTAATAATGTCCCATCTCATGTAATATGAATTATGATTCTTTGTCACCCTATGGCCTTAGTGGACATAAGGTGACCCTAGACATAGGAATATCTCAGTCTGTCACGGGCCATTCCGTTACATCTCTCCCCTTTCGGTGGGAGACGGACACAGGTGGTAACCCCAAACGGGTTGACTCCGAAGTCCGTCAGTAGTTCCAGTCCTCCAATGCTGGTATCCATACTGTACCCCGAATAAATGGCTCCAAACTGAGCATTACTCACCCCGCCAACCTCTGCCTCTCTCAGAGAACACGCCTGCCGCTGGGGAGAAGGCAGGGTGGCTGGGCTCAGTCCATCATGCTGTTGGGGGTCTGGGCCAACTGCCCCCCCTTCCTGGGGTATACCAGTGGAGACCAGTGGTGAAAACCCCCCGGTGCTTGCAAAGCAAAGCCGACATCCTCCTGTCCCAGTCCTGTACCATTTTCTGGGGTTGTGCCAGTGGAGACTGAAGTCCCATCCACTACCCCAGGAACCCCCTCTTCTGTTAGTGAGGAGCAGAGGCCTGGGGCACTCTGCTCTGTTGCCAGCTCTTCCGCTGGGTTGCTGTGAGTGGAGACCACAGTCCCATCCACTACCACAGGGTCCCCCTCTTCCGTTAGTGAAGAGCAGAGGTCCGTGACCCTCTGTTCTGTTGCCAGTGATTCAGCTGGGGGTAAAAGCTTTACCACCTCAGCTTGTTGTTGGAGAGAGGGGCCAACCGCCCGGCTCTCTGGAACTCCACACCATCCGCTTTGGCTTTAGGGAAAGCAATCTCCGTATTTTCCACTGCCGATTCATCAGCCAGGAGTTCACAGTTGTCATATGAACTTTCCTCATAGTCCCAGGCAATGGGAGCCCCACCCTGCTGCTGAGCCGAGTCTAGCAGCTGTCTGTAGGCGACCTCCAGCTCCCATTCTTGAATGGCCAGAAATTCTAAATCTTCCTGTGACCAGTGGCCTCCCGAGATATTCAATTTCTCCTCTCTGTGCTCCATTATGTCCTCCAAGCGCCACTCCCGATCATCCCCAAAGTCGGGATCACTGGACATCCTCCAATACAACAATCCCAGGCCATCATAGTCATAGCCTTCTGTGGGGCTGTCATCCGCTGACCACGGGCACTCTTGGGCTACATACCACCGGAGGGCTCTGTAGCTCTCGTCCAGCTGCATCTCTGCCCTGATCAGCCTGCTTAACTCTGCTATCCACTCCTGCTTCAGTTGTTCCCCCAACAACGGCATTCGTACGTCATACTGCGGCCAGTACCTTGCATAGATGGAGGGCAGGACCTTTCCTTGGTGTTGCTGCTCCAGAGCTAGCGCTTCCTTCCAGAGTTGGCACCGAATAACATCCGACCATCCCAACAGGACCTCCTCTGATACTGGTCCTCTATGCTGTATCCGCATCTCTTGTAACCTTCTTTGGAATTCCTCTTCCATGGAGACTGGTATCTGTACCTCTCCTCTCTCTTTAGTTGGTGCTGCTGTGGCTTCAGCTGCCGCAGCACTTCTTTGCTGTCGCCAGGTGGCATCTACAGCCGCTATAACCCAGTCTATGATCTCCGGCGGAGGATTAGGACCATATTGTGCCAATCCATGTTTAACAGCCCGATCAAAAAATTCTTCCTCAGGTGTCCTGTCTGTTACGGCGGGCCTTTTAGCTCTATCCATTTCGACCAGTTCTGCGATAATGTCCCTTTTCTTACGGTTGCTGGCCGGTCTGCCCCGGCTCTCCAGTAAGTCCATGAGGGAAGAGAGCTTCATCCGTTCATACACCGTCTCCATTGTCATGTGCCCTTGTAGCTGTCCTCCTGATGATGGAATCATCCCACTGCTGTGCCACCAAATGTAACGGTCACCACCGCTTACGACCTTCCATCCATCCACGACAAGCTTATCTGACACACTCCGACAATATTGCATACACGATCCATATCCTTTCCCAGAATAAGACGAGACAGAGCTCCGTTCTTGCTTCCAAAGATATGACAATTTATTGGTATTTTCTCAGCTTCTTATACAGTCTCAAGCATAATGCAGTTTATCACAGGACATGCAATCTCAACCCCCCTATTTACTCACTAAGGATAATTCTTTAATTGGTAGCTAGACATGACGGCACCGTATCATCAATAGGGTTCAATTAACCTTGAATAATAACACAGACATCTAGTTGAATAAGTTCTCTAGACAGCTTTATCACACAATGGCAGAGTCTTGTGAGAGTGGGTGCAATCAACACCTTCAACGGAATGTCTTCACAGTGAATAGCCAACACCTTAAGATATTTCAATAGCCTATTATACAAAAGGTATGACTCACTGTCTGGCTGACCTGGTCATGTCATCATGAGCTCCTTGTGATATCTCAGTCCTGAAATATGAAGTATTAATATTGTCCCATCTCATGTAATATGAATTATGATTCTTTGTCATCCTATGGCCCTAGTGGACATAAGGTGACCCTAGACATAGGAATATCTCAGTCTGTCACGGGCCATTCCGTTACAATCACTTACCTCATTTTTCCTTTTGATCTCCACAATACAGTAATTCAGGTTTGAAAATGTAATTTCCTGTCTCTCCTCTTCTTGCTTTCCACCAGCACCTGAGCCGTTTTGCATGGTGGAAAGCAGAATGTGCTCACCCCCTCCCTATGACTACAGCCCTGCGTGAAGATGCTCTTATCCCTCACAGGCATGGAGGTGAAGCCTAATGGCAACTATAGTTCCCATTAGGCCGTGATGTAGTAAGAATTAATACGCATCGCAAACCAGGAAGTCAGTGAGAATAACGATTCAGGAGTGATGGAGGTGAATAAAACAGCTCGATTTCAACAGGTATCAAACTAGTTATAATGCAAAACATTAATTTTTACTTTATCAGCTACTGTCAGACTTTAATTTAAAGCGGTTGTAAACCCTCTGGTAACATCCAAACTCTTTACATATTCTTAAAGCGGAGTTTCACCCTAAATATAAGATCTCCCATGTGATCCAGCATACTGGCGTCAGCGCCAGTATGCTGTTTTTTTTTTTTTAAATCCCACACTTACTGTATTATCCTGGAATTTCATTTTTTTCCCCCGCGGTGGACGGCGCCAGTATAGCGCGTCACATCTTCCGAAAATACACAATATGGACTCGGGTAATCTCGGCGAAAATGCGGCGCCTGCGCACAGACCTAGGAGCTGACTGCGCAGGCGCCGTATTTCTCCGAAATAGGACTCGGAGAAATACGGCGCCTGCGCAGTCAGCTCCTAGGTCTGTGCGCAGGCGCCGCATTTTCGCCGAGATTACCCGAGTCCATATTGGGTATTTTCGGAAGATGTGACGCGCTATACTGGCGCCGTCCACCGCGGGGGAAAAAAATGAAATTCCAGGATAATACAGTAAGTGTGGGATTAAAAAAAAAAAAACAGCATACTGGCGCTGACGCCAGTATGCTGGATCACATGGGAGATCTTATATTTAGGGTGAAACTCCGCTTTAAAGACCTTGTATTTCTACATCGATTGATCCCTATATAATATATCACATTACTAGCCTCACTGTATTAATCACCGATTTTGTGACATGTCATTTCTGTAGTGAGCCTGCACCATCTCTAAAGTGGTCTTCCGCGTCTTTCACAGTGAGAATTTCCGCCCACAGTTCCTTCCTGATTCATAAATCCCGCTCGTGTGCACTGCGATCACAATATGCAAGCCTAGGTCACGTGATGACTATCATGCTCTAGGTGAGAACCGGGCCGAAGCATCGCGGGATGTCGGGGCCGACGTCTGCATGAGGAAATGACGCAGCCCCGACATAAGCAAAGAATTTGTCCGGCCTGAGACTCAGCTTGCCGGATCCGGCGCATGCGCGGTACACGTCCCCACTCGAGAATGCAGCAATAAGTTAAGAAGTATACAGGTAAAAAAAAAAAAAAAAAGGCTACTTGCAACCTTTTTAAAATAATGACATGGACTTATAAATAGAAAGTGACATTTTTGACTATACAACCACTTTAAGAGGAAAATATGTTTGTCTTTACAACCCCTTAAATGCATATGCTGCTTTAAAAGCAAGGTAATGTTAACTAGCCACAAAATAATAAAATGAAACAAAATGTCTGCATATACACTTGGATAAATAGACAAGTATAATAAATAGTAGCTTAAAGCCAAAAGACGCAATTCTGAAAATGCACAAGTGCTCTAGAAATCAAGCAAGTGAACAAAATCCATACAAATAGAGAGCTACATTTATAGGACTAAAAATAACAGACAGAGTCTTGGAAGCTTTTTACATTATTCATGAGCAGACATATTCATAGCTACTACTGACCTGCTATGGCAGCCACAACATGAATGAACACAGATGGCTACAGTGAGCATTCTATGGACAAATCTAAATTGAGTCATCTTTTTCAATTAGCTTTCAAAAACCCTTAAGGTAATTTGAGTAAAGGGGATAACCGTCATTAACGTAACAGCCCATTTTATCTTCATAGTCAGTCCTCACTCTAGGGAGTTAAATCACCTGATAATTTCCTAATAGCTTGTATTGCGAAATGCTCGTAAAGCGCCTTACTCGCAAACCAAGGTATTACTGTAATATTTTTTCTACCTTGCATGTTACTCGTGCTCTTTGCAGTAGACCTCACTATCTACTACCACTGAATCTTGGGTCAGATGACCTGCCACTCTCAAACAAGCATCACAAACACAAAACATGTGTATCTCTGAACAGCCTTGGCCAAAAGTTTTGAGAATGACACAAATATTAATTTTCAAAAAGTCTGCTGCCTCTGTGTTTTTAGATTTTTTTTTCAGCCGTTACTATGGTATACTGACGTATAATTACAAGCATTTCATAAGTGTCAAAGGCTTTTATTGACAATTACCTTAGGTTTATGCAAGAGTCAATATGTGCAGTGTTGACCATTCTTTATGGAGATCTCTGCAATTCACCCTGGCATACTGTCAAACAACTTTTCGCCCACATCCTGACTAATGGCAGCCCATTCTTGCATAATCAATGCTTGGAGTTTGTCAGACTTTGTGGGGGTTTCTGTTTATCCACCTCTTGAGGATTTACAAGTTCTCAATGGGATCAAGGTCTGGGGAGTTTTCTGGCTATGAACCCAAAATGTTGAGGTTTTGTTCCCCAAGCCACTTCGGTATTACTTTTATCTTATAGCAAGGTGTTCCATCATGCTGAAAAAGGCATTGTTCCTCACCAAAACTGTTCTTGGATGGTTAGGAGAAGTTGCTCTCGAAGTAAGTTTTTGTACCGTTCTTTATTCATGGCTGTGTTCTTAGGCAAAATTATGAGTGAGCCCATTTCCTTGGCTGAGAAGTAACACCCACACATGAATGGTCTCAGGATGCTTTACTGTTGGCATTACACAAGACTGATGGTAACGCTCACCTTTTCTTCTCCGGACAAGGTTTTTTTTCTAGATTCTCCAAACAATCGGAAAGGGGATTCACAAGAAAAAAAATGACTTTACCCCTGTCCTCAGCAGTCCAATCCCTGCACCTTTTGCAGAATATCAGACCCCGATTCTTCCAGGAGAGAAGAGGCTTCTTTGTTGCCCTTCTTGACCCCAGGCCATCCTCCAAAAAAAGTCTTTGTCTCACTGTGCATGTAGAGGCACTCACACCTGCCTGCTGCCATTCCTGAGTAAGCTCTTCACTGGTGGTGCCCTGACCCCGCAGCTGAATAAACTGTAGGAGACGGTCCTGGTGCTTCCTGGACTTTCTTGGGCGCTCTGAAGCCTTCTTCACAAATGCAGTGGAAATGTTTTTTATGGTATTAAAGTTCATTTTCAGGGCAGAGGGACTTTTCAATCAATTGCAATTCATCTGATCACTCTTCATAACATTCTGGAGTAAATGCAAATTGCCATCATAAAAACTGAGGCAGCAGACGTTGTGAAAATTTATATTTGTGTCATTTTTAAAACTTTAGGCAATGGTCGACCGATATATTGGCCGATATTTGGCCATTTTGGAGAAATCGGCATCGGCCGATTATTATCCAAATGTGGTCGATATTTAACACATCTGTGTCAGCAGAGTGTGGAGGAACGTGGGGTTCCTCCTCCCTTCTCCACACGGTCTGCAGAGCTGCGTGTGAAAGAGAGAGAAGGTAGCTGTCATTAGCGAGGTCTGATGTCGGGGTGGGCGGGACCCAGCTATCCAACACAAGCCAATGAGATGAGGTCTGGGATGAGGTCTGGGCAGACTGCTACATGTGTGTGGCCCGCCCCATTCTTTAACGGCCCGCTCATTGGCTGGATAGCTGCTGGGGCCTTCACCCCCGGGTCCCGCCCACCTCCGACATCACGCTGAATCTGAGCTCCTCTCTCTCTCTCTCTCTCTCTCTGCATACAGTTTCACATGGTGCTGCAGAGAGCAGTTTCACACAGCTACATTATGGGCTGTGAAACCTGCCAGTGCCATCTAATGCCAACCAGTGCCTGCTAGTGACAACCTGCCAGTGCCAACTAATGCCATCCAGTGCCACCTGCCAGTGCCAACTAATGCCACTTGCCAGTGACAAATAGTGCCATCCAGTGCCACCTGCTAGTGCCATCCAGTGCCACCTGCCAGTGCCATCTGCCAGTGCCACTGCTAACTATTGCCAATTAGTGCCACCTGCCAATCAGTGCCATCTAGTGCCACCTGCCAGTGCCATCTAGTGCCACCTGCCAGTGCCATCCAGTGCCACCTACCAGTGCCATCCAGTGCCATCTGCCAATGCTAACTATTGTCAACCAGTGCCACCTGCCAGTGCTATTGCCAATTAGTGCCACCTGCCAGTGCCAATTAGTGCCATCTGCCAACCAGTGCCACCTGCCAATGCCATCCAGTTCCATGTGCCATCTCCCAGTGCCACCTGCCAATGCCAGTGCCATCTGCCAGTGCTAACTATTGCCATCCAGTGCCAATTAGTGCCACCCGCCAGTGCCAATTAGTGCCACCTGCCAATCAGTGCCACTTGCCAGTATCACCTGAAAGTGCCACTTGCCAATCAGTGACAACTAGTGCCACCTGCCAATGCCAACTAGTGCCACCTGCCAGTGTCAATTAGTCACCTGCCAGTGCCAACCAGTACCACTTGCCAGTGCCACCTGTTAGTGCCTGCCAGTGCCACCTGCCAATCAGTGCCATCTTCCAGTGCCAATTAGTTCCATTAAGTGCAACCTGCTAGTGCCAATTAGTGCCACCTGCTAATCAGTACCACTTGCCAGTGCCAACCAGTGGAACCTGTCAGTGCCACCTGCCCAAAAAAAAAAAAAAAAAAAAAAAAAAAAATCGGCCTAAAAATCTGCATCATATATTGGCCATCGGCGGCCCCGATTTCTAAATATTGGCATCGGCCAGAGAAAAACCCATATCGGTCTACCTCTACTTTAGGCCATGGCTGTAAGATTTCGAATCAGTTAAGAAAAAGCCCTGCAAGCTCCAGCACTTCTATAGCCCACTTAAAGTGGAACTTTAATTTAAAAATAAAAAATTTGGAAGTGCAGTCGCTGTAAATCTGAGGGGAAGATCTGAAATGAGGGGAAGCTCTGCTGATTATCCAATCATGTGCAAGCTAAAATGCTGTTTTTTTATGGTCTTGCATGTCCCACTCGGATCTACAGCAACTGCTCTTCCAAGTACACTTTCAGTGCAATTTCAAGAACACTTGTAGTGCAAAGTGGATTGGCCTTTAGTAAATAACCCCCTATGTCTCTTCTGCATTAAAGATTCTTGCCTCCCTGCCTGCACTATACACTGAACTGTGCACCTGCAGCTCAGTGTATAATTTCAGCATCTGCCAAGAACAAACTCCCAAGCAGATGAAGAGGTCAGTGACCGGTGGGGACCGCATCACTGTAAACAAAGTGTATATAGTTTCACTTTAAAGCGGAACTAAAAGGCAAAAAGTTAAAAGTTATGAACGCTGAACTTTTATTGCAGAAGTCTCTTCTGCAATAAAATACACTTACCGGCTTGTTCACAATACTCTCTTCTAGAGTGTGCACAGTTGTGAAAGTGTGCCAGCATTACTGCACTCCTGCATATGCACAGAAGTGACATAATCCTGCACAAGCCAATCAAGACATCCAAAGACCGGCTCCCAGAAGATGCCAGGGAGAAGATGCTGGCACCAGCGAGTAAACTCACGGGCATTGGACCACTGGAGCATAGGCGAGTATTTATGCCTTTAGTACCGTTTTAAGTTCTCGTGTTTAGATGTTGAATTGACAGGAGTAGGACGTAATAGTGATACTAAACCCTCTGTTTTTTTCTTTTAGAATAGGAGGTTCACAGGTACGGAATAAGTGTAGTCCTCTTTTGAATGGTCTCTTTCCTCCTGTAGCTAAGGGTCCAATGTTCCTGGCTCCACATTTGCAGGTGTCTTTTTAGCAAGCCATGTGCTAAGCAGACACCTGTGCTTGCTCCCTCTCCGAGCAGAGCTGTGTGCATCCTTTAACACTCAGCATGAAAGTAAACCATGGCTCTACACCCTCCTCCCTGCAGTTTGACTGATGGCAGCAGGAGCCTATCACTTTGCTCCCCCCCAGTGTCTGCTGAGAATACGGACAGTTTAGGAAGTAACGCAGATGGATCCTGGAACCGGTGCCTGTGACAAGGACAGCAAATCGGTGTTAGGGGGGCTGTAATGCAAAATTACCAGTTACTTACCGGTAGCTGGATTTCTACGAAGTCTTACAGGACGGCACCCTGAGAGTAGACTGGCTCCACCTGACAGAAAACACAATCAATTAAGAGGTTAAAAGCCCCACCCCTCCCTGTGCTCCTCAGTTGTGATAAAGTAATAACCCACATCAGTGCACGGGAGTAACAACATACTACAATAATCCTCTTCAAATTAATACATTTGAACAAGAGGGTGGGAAGTAGGCCTGCCGTCCTGTAAGACTTCGTAGAAATCCAGCTACCGGTAAGTAACTGGTAATTTCTCCCTCGTCTTCCAGGACGGCACCCTGAGAGAAAAGCAAGTAATCCACAGGCCTACCCTAGGGCGGGACCACTACCAGAACTTCTTGGCGAACCTTGGTTCTGTAGTTAGCTTTTACCTCTACTGTATATGAAGATATTTCAGCTGTATCAAACAGCTGATCTGCAGGTCTTCTACCCAATGTCCCTGCTTTCCTCGCTACAGATGCAGGACTAGTGGCCCATTCAACATGAAATGATAAAACCTGAAAACCATGTAAGCTAGCAATGTTGCCTGGCTCCCACAAATAACAACCGCAGCCTGATAAGCCTGTAGGAGTTACTAAGGGCCGCTAAAAGATTAATCGGAGACCTGTGTTGTCATGTAAGGGACTAGATCGAACAGTAGTAGGGCTTGTCCTACTAAACTGTTCAGGGAATTAAAGCTGCAAAGAAAGGAGGGCCCTTGACGGACAACCTACTTTGCTCACTTTTAGTGCTGCAAGAGTATGACTACAAGGAAAAAACCCCAGTAAGGAACCAGATCAACAGAAATTTGAACCCTGGGTTTTAAGATATGCCCAATCCGCGGCTTTAATTTACACCTGAGTTCCTACTCAGGGGGCTAAAGTTCATAAGAGGAGTAGAATGCTCCTACAGGTACATCTAGTACTGCTGAAAGGGCGAAAGGCCGCCCCTGCACTGAGCCATAACCTATTCAAACTGGAATACTTCATCTCCAGGCCAAAATACTCCTCTGAATAGGACTTCCCAAGTTACCACTAAACAAGGTGATTCTTTGTCGCCTTTTTCCAGTGTCCTATAACCCTACTGGGCTTCAACCTAAAGAAAGGGGTTCCGGTATTCTTGAATGTAAGGGAGGTGAGCATTTCTGACACGCGCCGTCTGCGGCCAGAACACCTGGCACTCTGCTGGGAAGAGAAGGGCTGCAAATACAAAACCACGGTGATAAAACATTTAATAAAATCACCAAAAATAAGGTCATATATTATGGGTACCGCATATAGATATAACAGAAAGGACACACGCATAGACAATAGCCCGAGTGTGGCTAACTAAACCAACATACCAAATATGGTAAGACCCAATCTGAATTACGATGTAGGCAGACAGTACTCAGTCTGGCTTACAGGTGTGTGGCCAATCTTTTAAGAAAATTATTAAGGCCCCTGCAGATCATAACTGCTGTGTGATTCTGAAGAACACCAAATTAGGATATAACTGATCCAAATGCAGAAAGGACGGGAACCTCTTTTCTGTGGTGCTTTACTGATGTACAGCAGAACAAGGCCCTAATCTAACACAGAAAACCCCAACCTACTCTGTTGCGTATTTCTGACGAACCACCAAATACGTCTATCTGATCAAGATAAACACGGAAAAAAACACAAACTCCCTTGTTGTGTCTCTTCTGCTGTGCCACACAGTAAAATATGGAACACAAGACAATGTGTAGTGCAGTCAAATAGAACCAACACTGAGAAAGAACACAAGCAACTTGCAGCATTGTACCTTTATGAAGTACAGTGCGGTAAGGCAATCTGAAACAGAAGCAACAACAAGTTACAGCTGTGCAGAGACATAAAACCAGAACACACAGACAGCCTTACCAGCTAAGATTTATCTGGTGTACTGCCAGGTAAGGCAACAACCCCAGGAAGTCCAATCCAGGGTGAGGAATTGCTGCACGACAGAAGGGATAGATGAGCTTATGACTCCCCAATCTCGTGCGACTCAACCTGCGACCGAAATGTTATATACTACGGCTACCAATAGGTACCAGTCGTGTCTGTCGCTGTCAATCAGTCCCTGCTTCTGGAACCACAGACCTCAAGATTAGACAAGTCGCCGGGAAAAAAAAAACTGAAATTTTTAGGATGTCCAGGCAAGAGGTCCTCCTGGAGGATTGCAGCTAACAACATTTCTGAAAAGCAGCCCCTAAGGCAGTGTATGTAGCCATATACCAATACCAAGCGGAGATGCCACTATCTCAATGCGTCTCCCTGCTGGGCATAAAAAAACAAGGCGGACAGGGGACAAGTAACACTCACTGCTGTGTCCCTTCCAATATTCAGCCACCCTGTATGCAAAACATAAAGGACAATGTTCAATTTTCTATATGTCTGCTGTGTAACAATACAACAACTCAGAATAGAGGTAGCACACCCATATTGAGGCGATTTGGAATGCGACTCAATCTGCCAGATCGCACGCCTAAAATCGCCAGTTTACTGCCGGAACTAACACTGTCTGAATCGGCAAAACTTCACCTTGTGGTGCTGTACCAGTTACCAAGGGCAGTAGAAGCATTACCCCTGGTCCAAGTTCAATCTGTATTTCTGCTATGTAGCCTAGCAACTCAATCTCCGCTACTGACCTCCTGAGAAACAACCAATAAGGAAGTAATACAGGACACAAACCCAGACCGACTTCAATCATGTGTCTGTCTGATGTGTAGAAAAATATTAGTAGAGATGTCACCAGACTCAATGATGCGCATTACCACCATGTGGTACAAAGGCAGAAAGTACAGGACCACCTTCCTGTTGTCATACCAATCTGAGGCCAGATAAACAGTACTTTTAGGATATAAAGGACATCAAACAAGTCTCAGTACAGCGCATTACTAATGTACAGCAATATACCTCATGCAGATATAAGACTCAATGTATATCTTTGCTGAGTCAAAAAACCACCCCGGCATAGACAAACCTTCACTGCTGAGGCCTGCTGGTGTGCAGCCAAGGAGGAGTCACGGTGGGCTGAACCCTTCCCCACCAGTGTGGGAACAAAACCTAAAATGGTTGGACACCTTAGATAGCTGTTGTCCTACCTTGCCTCCATTCTCTGAGACTGAGCAATGCTATCCAGCTTACACCCAGGTGGGGGTAATCAGAAAACTAAAGTCTCCAAGAGCCCAGCCCTAGAGTCCAATTAAGACAGCCTCTAGAGGTGGTCACCAATTAAGCTTGGAGGCAACTAGCTACCTGCAGGCCCTAATCCAGCAATCATGTAGTTTTTTGCATCTGTTTTCACAGAAACTGCTTGAATAAAGCTTGTAGGAAGCGATTTTAAAGTAGATCGTTTTTAGATCTGCCACAGAGTGGACTGTAGCCTAAAAAAACAAAGGTTTTCTCTTCCTCATGCACTATAACAAACCCAGTGTAAAGGTGAGTGGGGGGTTATGCTACCCACAAAGGAACCCTTCCTGTTCCACACAGAAGCTTGGTCCCACACTTGTAGAAAATTAACTAGTTAGCATTATACATGGCCTGAAGGGAAATCTATAATCAACAGGATCCCCTTTTAAACAAAACCCGACATGTAGGGAGAGGCTGGCAGCCTACAGTTGTGATAACCACCATGACCTGGAGGCAAAAAAGTGGCTGGTGGTTTTAGCAGTAGCTTCTGGGCCATTTGTGCCACTAAGTATATCTTCATACAAATATATCCCCACACAGGGAAGATGAAGGGAAACAATGCCTAACCTACCTCTTTCCCATCTGAGGTGGTTTAGGCACCCTCATTCCTCTGCACCCCAGAGGAATTTAGGTCCAATGCTAAAAACCCAACTGGTTGGAATTGGGGTTGTGCAGCCCTAATTCTCGCGGCCAAAGGGAGTACTATATTGTAGCCTTCCTCCCATAAGCAAGCAGGACTGCTGTTAAGGCCCCCCCTGCAGTCCCCCTAGGGAACAGTAGGGTTAGGTTGTGTGTACTAGTCAGTATATACATGGGGGGATGTCAATGCCCTGCATTCCTCAATCCCATCTGAGGTGGTCTAGGCACTCGCGCTCCCGTACTTACTGTTGTTGCCAGCTACAGCCAATATCTCTATTCCTAAAGGAGGACCCTTGAGAGTAGAGAGCATCTCTGTTTGAACTGAGAAAAATTCCTTCATAATTTGCGAAGTCTCCTTCCCAGCTAACCTAGAAATACATCTAGAACAGAACGGCTTGTTAAGCTCAGCTGGCAGTTTGTCCCCACAGTTGCCACACTTCCTAACACGTTTAAGGGGCTCTGTTGGTCTCCCCCTGGGCAGTAGGGTTCCCCTAAGTATGCACCTACCAGGCAGGAAACCAAAAACACATGCCCATTTGCCCTCGATCTCCAGGAGAGTGTGGGGGGGGGGGAGGGAGCTGGTCCGGTAACCCCCCCTAAGAAAAAGGAAGGACTCACCCTTGGTGGTTTCCTCTGCAGCCATGGGAAACAGACGGTCCTCCTCCATAGTAGCGTCTTGTGCCAAGGAAAAGGCTTCCATAAACACGCTCTGAGGCCGCCAGGCCCCTCTATCTCCCTGGCTGCTTAATAGTGCGCCCCGATCGTCTGCAGCATTCGTTCCGGTGGGGGCCGCCATCTTGCCGCGCGGGAGCGGAATGACGTCACGGCGCCGTGCACGTCATCACCAGGCGCCCGGATGCTCATGGCGCTGCTCGGAGCGGCGCCTAACTACCCGCCATGCGGTCCAGCGAACCCCCGGACGGAGCCAGCAGGAAGGGGGAGGCCTTAGCCCAACCTCCAAGGTAGGGACCAGGCGGGGGGAGAGAGGATGTGGCCTCTTCGGAGCACTGGAGAGCCCTGCCCTCCTAGGAGGCTCCGGCGTCCAGGGGAGTCTGTGTCTTCTCCTCTTCCCCCCTGGACTAAGACGAAGGGGAAACCCCCCAGGGGGTAGCAAGCTACACCGGACCCAACGGCACCCAGTACCTGCGGTCCGGGCTCCGGGGGGGGGACCACCAGCCCCAGGCTTTAGGTCACAAGAAAAAATAAATAAACGTTTCGCTGAAAGGGAAACACAATCAGAACTGAGGAGCACAGGGAGGGGTGGGGCTTTTAACCTCTTAATTGATTGTGTTTCCTGTCAGGTGGAGCCAGTCTACTCTCAGGGTGCCGTCCTGGAAGACGAGGGAGAAAAAGCAATACAAAGCTTAGCATTTGGAACCATGTTAATTTGCCTTCACTTGAGCACAAGCTGAGAACCAATGAACAGTCTTGGGTCTAGCATACAAGGGATTTTAAAAGAGATCTGTTGTCACCTTTAACCTACCCACCAAACTGAGATTTCAGTTACTGGCAAAGATTTGCTACAAGCATTTCTCTTTATACACAGACTGTTAAGCCCTGTACATACGATCGGATATCTGATGGAATCTAATCCGATGGATTTTTTCATCAGATATCCGATGAAGCTGACTTTTATCAGTCTTGCCTACACACCATCGGTTAAAAATCCGACCGTGTCCAACGCGGTAACGTAAAACACTACGACGTGCTGAGAAAAATTAAGTTCAATGCTTCCGAGCATGCATCCACTTGATTCTGAGCATGCGTGGATTTTTCACTAATGGATTTCCCCACAGACGATCGTTTTTTTCAATCGGTTTTTTAACCATAAGAAAAATTTAAAACAGGTTCTATTTTTTTTTCACCGATGGATAAAAAAACGATGGGACCCACACACGATCGGTTCATCCGATGAAAACTGTCCATCGATCCGTTTTCATCAGACGAACCGATCGTGTGTACAGGGCTTGCGAGAATTATTTCTGACCCCTCCATACGCGTTGAAAACTTGTCTCTCTGTGTAGAGGTAGCAGTGTTAAAGGGTAAGTTACATAATAAGCAGATGTTCAAGAAAAACATAATAACTTTTTTTGCATTTTTTTGGTAAATCTATCCAAATTAAAAGAAAATGTAGGCGAGGAGAGCGGGAAATAGCAAATAGGCCTAACTGGCTAAAGTAGTAAACACTGTTTTTCAACAGATTTTGAGCAAGTCACAAGCTCTATAGGTGGGTGGTATGTTGCTATATCTATTATTTCCTTCAAGCTGTTTCTGCTGGCTTCCTGTTTATCAAATGCTAAAATAGGCAACAATTAGGTCTTGCAAGTACTTCATTTTTACAAGTGCATATAAGCAATTTATTTTGAAAATGTTGAACCTTTATCAAAATATAATTTTAAAAGTTTTCTCCTTCTAAAACATTATACTTGAGGTGATTGTAGCCATATTAGAAAATTGAGTTCTGTCCGTGATACTTTTTTTTTATGCGGACAAACATATTCTTCATGGACTAGCTTTCGGGGTGTGTCCCCTTCAAGGTCCAAGCAGTACTGATTAACAAAAGTTTTGGCAGAAGGTGAAATGTTAAAACAAAACAAAAAAAGACAGGGAAAAAAAAAAAAACATACAAATCAATGTGTATGGCAATGGTAATAAAGCTTTGTATGCATTTTTTATTTTCGCTTTCTTTTTTTGTTTTGTTTTAACATTTTACTTTCTGCCAAAACTTTTGTGAATCAGTACTGCTTGGAGCTTGAAGGGGACACACCCCGAAAGCTCGTCCATCAAGAATTATATGTTCGTGCAAATAAAAAAAGTATCACGGACAGAACTCAATTTTCTCCTTCTAAAAACTAAGGCCCAGATTCACAGAGCGATTACGCCTGCGCAACAGGAGATGCGCGTGCGTAAGTCTAAATAAGCGCGTGCGTTTCGATGCACGGCATCCCCAAAACGAGATACGCAAGAAATCTACATTTTTTTGTCCGTCGTAATTTCGTTAGACAGGCGCATCCGTCCGCGCAAAACTGTGCTAGACAGACCATTGATTTGCTAGTCAAATATGCTAATGAGGGACTTACGGGGATCCACAAAAGAACGTTAGGACAGCGCAGGCTACGCAGTGTGCGCAACAGCAAAATGTCCCGTCTAAAATTAGACCATATAAAAGCTGGTCTAAAAAGAGAAAAAAAGTCTACCTTTTAGATAAAGCAACACTGTTAGTGAGGAGCTCAGCAGTCACACGTGTTGCACAACAATCTGTATGCCAACATGCCAGGGGCATCATCGCGCATAGCTATACTACTGACTTTAGATGAACAAAGAAGGATGAGGGCACTGAGGAGGGCACTAAGGAGGGCACGGGAGATGTTTTTTTTTTATTATTTTATTTTTTATTTGCTTATATAAAAACTTTACAATTTAATCTAATCTAATACAATATTCTTATCTGATACAAGCCCCTCACTCTTCACTTGATATATCACACATGCATAGACATCTTTGGCATGAGTGATTCTGAGGTGTCTCGCATCTTCAGATTCACCCCTCATGCCATCATGGAATTAACCACAACCTTGCAGGAGGACATCAGCAGCCCAACACATGGCACTACCCATGACACCCATGACAGCTACATATACAATCAGAGCCCCATCCCCACAGATTTCGAACAGAACATGTATGGGGACAGCTGGCTGGTTGGTGAGTGACATGGGTGGCAGGCATGACTATCCCCTCCCGTGATGCACACATCACAAGGGGCACAAGCACTACTAACATCCTCCTGTCTTTTCCCTTCAAGGTGACTCTGCATATGCACTGGGACCCCATCTCATGACCCCATCTCATGCCAGCTCACATTATGCATCTTTGCACGTTAAACACACACATTAATCATGGCACAATGAGAATGCATACATGCACACCACTGTGGTCCCTAGCACACACACCCCACATCCTCATCAAATTGGATTGGCACCAGTCCACCATGCAGGACTGCAACGCCATGCCACGGCTCCAATTATGTCACTGTACATTCATACACCATTCACACGGACCTGGGGATCACTTCTCCACCACAAATGAGGGTGACACCCCTTTTCCCGCAGGAATATCACCCCCACATTCCAAAATCATACACAAACAGAACCAAAAAAATAAAATAAATGACGAGCAAAAATAAAAAATGCCCCAGCAAAAATATAATTTAAACAAAATAACAACAAAGAAAACACATTAAAGACAAAAATCACTCTGCAAAACAGTCCCCAAATATCTCAAAGACACGTCACAAACAAACAAACGCTAATAAACAAAAGCACCTTGCTGTATAGGAAGGGAAACAAAGGGATGTACTTTTGCAAAGGAAGTGCATTTGTGTCTGTCTATTTATGCTGTTTGCGTAGTTCACTAAGTTGCCCTAGTCCATTTCCAATTTCACTGATTGCGCCGTTCCCGAGTTGTGAGCATGCGCACAGAGGTGCTGACCATGGTCTGCTTCAAGCGCGTATGCGCGAGCCGGCCGGCCCTTCATTTGCATGGGGTCACGGCTCATTTCAATGTAACACGCCCACGTCCTTCTCAATTTGTATTACTCCGCCTTACGCCTCTGAAATAACGTTACGCATGCGCAATTTTCTACGCAAAAGCTACGAGAATAGGGTGATTACGCGGCTACATTGCGCAAGTCTAACGTAAAGGCGGTGCGCTACGCCGGTCCAGTAATGCGCAGATGTACCTGAATCTGGCCCTAATTGTTTAATTGTGGACGGAAAAAAAAAATGCTATATAAAAATATTTATATATATATCTCTTTGTGACTGCGACAAACATTTCTCTACAGTAAGATGCGTGCCTCACTCCTCAAGGCTAAAAAAACACACGTTTTTGATGCGTTTTGGGGAGGCGTTTGTTATCTTGCAGGAGAAACTACAAAAAATGCAGCAGAAACATCAAAAACTCTAGCACTTCATTTTAGATCCGCTTCCATTGAAATCTATGGAATCAAGAACGCAACCTGCTGTGGGAAAAAAGTCTGAAGCCCCGTACACACGGTCGAGGTTCTCGGCAGAAACCAGCGAGAACCTCGCTGGCATCCTGATTCTGCCGAGAACCTCGGCCGTGTGTACGGATTCGGCGAGCATCCCGTCGGGAATGCCATCGAGCCGAAATAAAGAGCAGGTTCTCTATTTGCTCGACGGCCCATCGGGATGAATGGCTCGTCGCCCTTCCCGACGGGCTGGTCGCCAAATCTGACCGCCAGGCGAGAACCTCGACGGGCGGAACAATGTGTTCCGCCCGTCGAGGTTCTCTGCCGTGTGTACGCAGCCTGACCCTTTCCAAAAAAAAAATAAAAAAATGTTTGTTGCTTGTTTTGGGGGATATTAAGGGGAAGATAATTTGTGTTGGGAGCTGGGATTAGATGAGAAGAGGAGATGGTTTGTGCTGGTGGAGTATTTCAGGGAAGAGAGGAGGTACTGGAGGGGAAGAATTTATGTGAGGGAGGTGGAATCTGGGGGGGCTAGAATTTGTGATATCAGGGTAATTTATGCTGGGAGGGAGGGGGCAATCAGTGCTGAGAATATTTGTGTTGGGGAGGTGAACTTGGTGGGAGGGGTTAATTAGTGCTTGGGAAGTTTGCTGCAAGTAGCCAAGGCTTAGTGCAGGGGGGGGGGGGGGAATTTGAGGGTTAGCCCCAAAAGGTGCCCCAGGTCTTTTACAAGCATAGCTATGCCTCTGCATAGATGGGTAAGGAAGGCCTTTAATACAATAGTGCCATGCTCCAACACCCTCATGTGTGCTTAGGTTATTGTGATAAAACCCTCAGCACAAGTTATCTTTTACCATATGCAAAGATCTATTATGCATCATAAAGTCTATTTTGTAAAGCAAAGTTGCTAGATTCATTATCACATACTTACCTGCAACTGCTAAGAAATGTAAATGTATTCAGAAAAAAGGCAAGAGTAAAAAAAAAAAAAAAAAAAAAAAAAAACCAACACACCATAGAAAAAACACTTTCTTAACCAAAGGGAAGACTGTTCTTACATTCACTTGAGAATTGATAAGGTTTTCATTTGCTTGGTATACTATAACAAAAATTCTCAGTAGTCGGGTGCACAAAAATCTAGCAATTAGGTAATGTACATTTATCTTAAAAGTATAACTAAAGGCAAAGCTATATTTATTTATTTTGAATGGAATGAAGTGCGATTAGAACCCCAGTCATGTTTTCCTCCAACTTGCTTGTTTTGGTTAGGAGACAGAAAGTGAAAAGATATCTCCCCAATGGGACACAGGTGGCAAAAAAAGCAAAGAAAAACTAGGCACAAAGGCCAGCAAGTTTTTGAGTTGACTAGAAACTAAAACACTTAGGAGGTAATCATTTTGGAAAGTGCTGTGCAAACTGTTGGCACTATACAAATTCTGCATAATAAATAATCTAGACAGAGCATCAGAAGGAAGGGGGCATCCAGATTATGTCCTTGAACCCTGCCATCAACAACTAACCCTGGGTACTAGGTCATACTAAGGTGGCCAAATGTTGCCAACCCCAAATTCTCACTGCCACTGGTCTGCCATGGTCATCTGCCGAGACAGGCCATACACCATATACCATTCAATACTACTTTATCAGAATTAAAGGGGTTGTAAAGGTTTGTTTTTTATTATAGGTTCCTTTAAGCTAGTGCATTGTTGGTTCACTTACCTTTTCCTTCAATTTCCCTTCTAAATGTTTTTTTTTTCTTTGTCTGAATTTCTCACTTCCTTTTCCTCCTCAGTAAGCCGTTTTGGCTGACTAACCCCCAGGCAGAACGGCTCAGATGATGGGGGGCAAGCTTACTGAGGAGGAACAGGAAGTGAGAAATTCAGACAAAGAAAAATAACATTTAGAAGAGAAATCAAAGGAAAAAGGTAAGTGAACCAACAATGCACTAGCTTAAAAGGAACATATTTAGAAAATAAAAAACTAACCTTTACAACCCCTTTAAGAGTATTGTAAAATTTCCTTCTGTAACGGCTATCTTAAACTGCTGATTGAAAAAGATTTCCATGGAAAAGCAGCCCTTATTTTGCCGACACTGAAAATGAAGTAAAATAAACCCATAATATGTCTTTCCTGCTACGTGACAATAAAACATCCCTGTTATCAGTCACTTCATTCCAGAGACAATCTTGGATTTCCTTTAAGAATTCCCAGCACTTACTTGGCAAATGGGTTGTTATTCACTTAAAGCAAACTCTGAGCAGACAGCTAAACATGCACTTGAAATAGAAAGGTATGTTGTGAACCACTTTGTGAAAGGATTTTTAATTCTGTTAATACATTAAGCCAGTTTGAGATTCAGCTACCCCTACCAGATGGCACATCCAGAGAAAAAAAGCCAGCATATCACCCAAGTGTACTGTCTGTCCAGTCACAGCCCTTACCACAGTTGGGTGGAAAGAAAAACCATGTAGAGATGCAGGTATGCAACCCTCTTGTGGCTGTGAAGTAACTCCACGCTTTCTTTTGGATGTAGAGTGACAGAGTACCACCACTCCATAAAGGAGAATAGGGTTGGTTAATGAGGCGTGACAAGTAGGGTTGTCCCGATACTGATACTAGTATCGGTATCGGGACCGATACCGAGTATCTGCGGGAGTACTTGTACTCCCGCAAATACCCCCGATGCCTAATCCGGATACTTTTTTTTTTTCGGAGTGGGGGCGGAGAGAGGGCAGAGAGCGGGCTGGAACCGATCAGAGGGGAGACTGAGGGGGCAGCGAGGAAGGCGGAGTGGAGGCGGAGAGGAGGGAACCGATCGGAGAGGAGACTGAGGGGGCAGCGAGGAAGGCGGAGAGGAAGCGGAGAAGAAGTCGGAGAGGAGGCAAAAAAGAAGGCGGAGAGCAGAGCAGTCCCCAGGTATGTATAACATCACACTGGATGGAGAGCTGCTGCCGCTGCCGCCGTCTAGCTGTTCGGCGCTTAAGCCAGGGAACATAACAGCTTTCATTTGAATAGCTGCTGTTCCCCGCCACGCGTCGTCATGGCCCCTCCCCCTTGTTGGGCACTTTTCCCAGGATTGGACAGGTGATCTGTCTATCAAAGTGCCCGGACAAGGGGGAGGGGCCATGACGACACGCGGCGAGGAACAGCAGCTATTCAAATGAAAGCTGTTATGTTCCCTGGCCTGAGCGCCGAACAACTAGACGGCGGGGGAGACATGACTGCATATGAGGGGGAGTCATGGCTTCATATGGGGGGGGGGAGACATGACTGCATATGAGGGGGAGACATGACTGCATATGAGGGGGAGACATGACTGCATATGAGGGGGAGACATGGCTTCATATGGGGGGGAGACATGGCTTCATATGGGGGGGAAACATGGCTGCATATGAGGGGGAGTCATAACTGCATATGAGGGGGAGTCATGGCTTCATATGGGGGGGGGGGGGGGACATGACTGCATATGACGGGGGAGTTATGGCTGCATTTGGGGGGGGGGGGGGAGACATGGCTGCATATGGGGGGAACACAAGGCTGCATTTTAAAAAAAGTATCGGTATTCGGAATCGGCAAATACATTAAAAAAAAAGTATCGGTACTTGTACTCGGTCCTAAAAAAGAGGCATCGGGACAACCCTAGTGACAAGTATAGCTTGTGAGTGCTGTAGTTCATCATCTTGGAACTGAGCAGTATGTGTTGAGGTGCAGATCTAACTGGTGACCTGAATACTGGAAGGGTACACTGTGCTTGCTGGGATCTCACTGGTGACCTGGATACTGGAGGGTGTGCTATATAAAGGTGCATCAGAAGCAGTACCACCAGCAACCATTGGGTGGTGCATGGATAAACGCTACAGTTGTACAGAACTGTGAGAGAAAATCCCAGGCATCCATCCAGCGGCGCAGGCTGCTGACGTCGGTGCCGATATCGGCGCCATTTGTGTTCCACGCTGGTTACGTGGAACCAGCTGTGAAACAGAAGAATCGCGGGTCATCCCGCGGGGAGAATCGAAATCGTGATTCTCTCCGCGATTAATCGTGCAGCTCTAGTGGACACTTGGGAGTAAAATATGTATGCTGTGTACTGCACTTAAAGTGGAGCTCCACCTTAAATGGGAAGCTCCACTTGCTCACTTCCTCCCCCCCTCCGCTCTCACATTCGGCACCTTTTGGGGGAGGGGGTGGAGCAGAAACCTGTATTTGACAGGTACCCACTCCCACGTTTAGGTGACTTTGCCAAGGCAAAGACATTCCGAAGTTTAGCCCTCTCCTCCTTCCCCCACCACTGTGCCATTCACAAAGTGCATCATGCTGCGATCATGCGCACTGCCGGTTTCCCTTACAAAAAAATGGCAGCAGTAGCAACCGAGAGCCGATTGAAAAATCGGCTGGGGTGCTGACATCCTGGGATCCCTGGACAAGCAAGTGTCCTAATATTAAAAAAGTTAGCAGATGCAGTGTTTGTAGTTGCCGACTTCTAATTTTTTGATGGCGCGGCTGGAGCTCCACCTAAAAAAATATACAACATGAACATGTCTAGAGGGGTTCCAGGTTTTATTGTCAAAGCTTAATTGAAAAAGCTGAAGTTAGAAGCCGATTGGCTACTATGCACAGATGTACCAGATTTTGCACACTCCAATTTTAGTAAATCAACCCCAGAATGACAAAATGTTTATTTTATTTAAAAAAAATATATACCAAGATGTTATACATACCTGCTCTGAGCAATGATATTGTACAGAGCAGTTCTTTACCTCCTCTTTTTAAAGTCACCTGCCAGCGCCGTCCACGCCTTCCTTTGGGTGCCCCCTTTAGCAAGCCAGATGCCAACAAGGCACCCATGCAAGCGCACTCTCAAGTCAGGCTGTGTGCATCTATAGACATAGTGCCGGTAATCCATGCCCTGTCTCCCTGTTAGCAAGCACCATATACAGTTGTATTCAAAATTATTCAACCCCCACTGAAATTGATTGTTTTGCCCAGTTTCACACTGATTTTGATCATCCTGTCATCCTGCTTACAATTAAATCAAACAGGCACGTGTAGGTCAGACAAATATAACATAACATTTATTATGAAATAACCACAAATGTATTTTCTGTGCTCACATCATTATCAGTTTTATTCAACCCCCAAGTGACATTCAATCTTAGTACTTAGTACAACATCCTTTTACAGTTATAACAGCTTTTAAACGTGAAGCATAGCTTGACACAAGTGTCTTGCAGCGATCTACGGGTATCTTCACCCATTCGTCATGGGCAAAAGCCTCCAGTTCAGTCACATTCTTATGCTTGCGCACTGCAACTGCTTTTTTTAAGTCCCACCAGAGGTTCTCAAACGGATTTAAGTCTGGTGACTGCGATGGCCCACTCCAAAATGTTCCAGCCTTTAACCTGCAACCATGCTCTAGTGGACTTGGAGGTATGCTTGGGATCATTGTCCTGTTGAAAGGTCCAATGTCTCCCGAGCCTCAGGTTTGTGACGGACTGCATCACATTGTCATCCAATATCTCCTGGTACTGAAGAGAATTCATGGTACCTTGCACACGCTGAACCTTCCCTGTACCTGCAGAAGCAAAACAGCCCCAAAGCATGATTGACTCCCCGCCATGCTTCACAGTAGGCAAGGTGTTCTTTTCATCATAGGCCTTGTTCTTCCTCCTCCAAACATAGCGTTGATCCATGGGCCCAAACAGTTCTAATTTTGTTTCATCAGTCCACAGAACACAATCCCAAAACTTCTGTGGTTTGTCCACATGACTTTTGGCATACTGCAGTTGAATCTTCTTATTCTTTGGAGACAGCAAGAGGGTGCACCTGGGAGTTCTGGCATGGAGGCCTTCATTATGCAGTGCGAGCCGTATTGTCTTAGCAGAAACTTCAGTACCCACATCTGACAAATCTTTTCTCAGTTCCTCAGCAGTCACACGGGGACTTTTCTCCACTCTACGCTTCAGGTAGCACACAGCAGTCAAAGTCAGCATCTTCTTTCTGCCACGACCAGGTAGCGTTTCAACAGTGCCCTTTGCCTTGAATTTGCGAATGATGCTTCCTATGGTGTCTCTTGGTATGTTTAACATCTTTGCAATCTTCTTATAGCCATTGCCCTTCCTGTGAAGAGTAATCACCTCTTCTCTTGTCTTCCTGGACCATTCCCTTGACTTCACCATGTTTGTAACCACACCAGTAAATGTCTAGAAGGAGCCGAGTATCACAGTCATTTCAAAGCTGCCTAATTGGTGCTTATTAGGCTTTATTGCTGCTCCCTGACATCCACAGGTGTTTTCAATACCTGATTGAAAACACTTCAATGAACCTCTGTTCTTCAGAGTGGTAGTCTTTAAGGGCCTGAATAATTGTGTAAATGAAGAATTCACAAAATAAACATTTACTACTGTATTACAAAACCAATTGATGTCATTTTAGTTGCATATGGTTCTTTAAGAAGTCCTTGTAGGAATTCATTCTGAATTCAATTACAAATGTACACTAAATTCCCTAAAACCCTTTACAGCATTGGGGGGTTGAATAATTTTGAACACAGCTGTAGCTTTTTTGCTTTGCTATGGTACTTTGCTAATTTAACTGACAATTAAGTGCCATGCAACAGTCATGCAAATGAAATGTAGATTATTATTTTTATTTACACAAATAGAGCTTTCTTTTGGTGGCATTTGATCACCACTGCAATAATTAAAAATATTATATAAATAATTTTTTTATTTTACTTTTTGCTATTAAAACATATCCCATAAACAAAAAAATAAATAAAAATCATAACGTTTGTTTATTCATTAATTTAGGCTAAAATGTATTCTGTTACATGTAGGGTTGTCCCGATACCACTTTTTTAGGACTGAGTACCGATACTTTTTTTTAAATGTGTCCCCAAATGCAGCCATGTCCCCCCACATATGCAACCGTGTCCCCAAACATATTGCAGCCATGTCCCCCACATATGCAGCCATGTTCCCAAACATATTGCAGCCATGTCCCCAAACATATTGCAGCCATGTCCCCAAACATATTGCAGCCATGTCCCCAAACATATTGCACCCATGTCCCCAAACATATTGCAGCCATGTCCCCAAACATATTGCAGCCATGTCCCCAAACATATTGCAGCCATGTCCCCCATATACGCAGCCATGTCCGCAAAAATATTGCAGCCATGTCCCCCACATGCAGCCATGTCCCCCGTACCTAAATGATGCCGCCGCCGCCGCCGCCGTGTTAATCACCGTGCGGGGAACATTAGAGTCAGCTTTCGTTTGAATAAGCTGTTTTCCCTGCCGCGCTGTGTATAAAGACACTCCCCCTTGCTCGGGATTGGACAGATCCGTCCAATCCCGAGCAAGGGGGAGTGTCTATGCATGGCGGGGAAAACAGCTATTCAAACGAAAGCTGACTAATGTTCCCCGCGCGGTGATTAACGCAGCGGCGGCTTTGCGATATGCGGCGGCGGGGGGGGGGGGGCAAGTATTCTATTTAGGCATCGGGGGTATTTGCGGGAGTAGAAGTACTCCCGCAAATACTCGGTATCGGTCCCGATACTGGTATCAGTATCGGGACAACCCTAGTTACATGTCTACATGTGCTACAAAATTCTCAAAAGTGTATATTAACCACTTCCATACAGGGCATTTTCACTCCCTTCCTGCCCAGACCAATTTTGAATGACAATTGCGCGGTCGTGCGACGTGACTCCCAAACAAAATTGACACCCTTTTTTCCCCCACAAATAGAGATTTCTTTTGGTGGTATTTGATCACCTCTGCGGAAGAGCGACAATTTTGAAAAAAACACAATATCTTTTACTTTTTGATTTAATATACCTCCTTTAGTTGCCCCTAGCGTAAGCCATCCAGCCCTAGAACTGAGTGGGGATCACACTATTATTCCCTTACGGGAATTTACCCCACTCACGGAAGTCTCGGTTAGAGAGATTATTCAGGCCTTAAAAGCCTCCTCCTCCCCTTTGGATCCCTGTCCTAGTAAGTTGATGAGGTCCTGCGCGGAGGCCCTGGCCCCGTTTATACAGGACATCATTAATAGCTCCTTTGCCTCCGGTCGGGTGTCGAGTTCTCTTAAGCAGGCGGTGGTGACTCCCCTGCTTAAGAAACCATCGCTCGCCCCGACTGAGATGAGCAACCCGAGACCAATTTCTGGCCTTCTGTTCGTGGCGAAGATAGCCGAAAAAGCTGTGGTAGGTCAACTTCAGAGTCACCTAGAGTCCAACAACATTCTGGATGACTACCAGTTGGGATTTCGGCCTGGGCGAGGCACAGAGTCAGCTCTTGTCAACGTCCAGGACGATCTTCTGACGGCTCTAAACCAGGATCACTCGGTGGTTCTAGTGTTACTGGACCTGTCTTCTGCATTCGACACCATTGACCATCAGGTGTTTCTGGATCGATTGGTAACGATTGCCAGATTAGAAGGTCAAGCCTTGGTATGGATGGCCTCCTTTCTCCAGGAGAGGACGCAGCGAGTACAGCTGGGGTTTTTTCAATCAGCTGACCTCCCCCTCTCCTGTGGAGTTCCACAGGGCTCGGCTTTATCTCCAGTCCTGTTCAACATCTATGTGAGGCCACTGGCTGACCTCATCAGGCATCACAATCTCCAGTTCCATGTCAATGCCGATGACACGCAGCTTTACTTTAAATTCAAACATGGTGAAGTTGCTCCCGAAACCCTGGCCGCTTGCCTTCGGGAGATCGATCAGTGGATGTGTGCCAACTCTCTGAAGTTAAACAATAGTAAGACCGATTGTATTACCTTCAGTGACTTGAGTCTGGCCCCTACACTGCCCCAATGGCCCTCGGAGATTGGCAGCGTTCCCAAGAGAGCCACCCAGGTCAGGGACTTGGGAGTCACTCCCGGTTGACTTCTGATCCCCCAGATAAGCAAGGTGGTAAGCACCTGCCACTTCCATCTTAAACTTCTGAGGGTGCCATTTCGATTCATTGACCACCCCAGCAAAAAAAACGGTTGTCTCTGCTACGATCGCTAGTCGCCTGGACTATTGTAATGCCCTGTATCTAGGACTCCCTAATAACAACCTGCATAGACTCCAGCTTGTCCAAAATGCAGCTGCGCAGCTACTTACGGGTGCTTCCCGTAGAGAGCATATCACACCCTCTCTTGTCGCCCTGCATTGGCTTCCTATTTCAAAACGGATATTGTTCAAGACTGGTTGTATTATGCACAGGGTATTCTATGGTTCGGGTCCAGGTTACCTCCGTGCAAGATTCATCAAATACGTTCCCTCCCGCCCCCTCCGTTCCAGTACCTCCCTGGATTTTACGGTGCCTCGCTTTAGGAAGGCCCGTCGAGGAGGTCGCTCTTTTTCCATCCAGGGGGCGAAATTTTGGAACAGCATCCCCCTGCCGATTAGACAGGTTAGCAATCTCCTGGCTTTCCGTCGCAAACTTAAAACCCACCTGTTTACCCAAGCCTATGGCTGAACCAGTAAGGGGTGTTTTGAGTCCTTCTCATGTTATATTAGGTTTCTCCCTTCTTAGTACCCCTTTTAATTGCTGCGGTGCCAATTTTTGTTCTCTGCTATGGGTGATGTGTACTTTTGCGTTTAGCGCTTCGAGGCCATATGGGTAAGACGGGCGCGATATTAAACACTTTTTAATAATAATAATAATAATAATAATTTTTTTTCCCTCAACTTAGACCAATACATATTCTTCTACATATTGTTCTACATATTTTTGGTAAAAAAAAATAAAAAAAAACGCAATAAGCGTATTTGATCGGTTTGCACAAAAGTTCTAGCGTCTACAAAATAGGGATCAGAATTATGGCTATTTTTTTTTTCTATTAGTAATGGCGGCGATTGCGATTTTTTTGTTACCGTGACATTGCGGCGGACAGATCGGACACTTTTGACACATTTTTGGACCATTTACATAGCGATTAGTGCTATAAAACTGCACTGATTACTGTGTAAATGTGACTGGCAGGGAAGAGGTTAACACTAGGGGGCGCTGAATGGGTTAAATATGTTCCCTAAAGTGTGTTCTAACTGTAGGGGGAGGGGGATTCACAAGGGGAGGAGATTGATGCGTGTTCCTCTGTACTGGGAACACACATCAGTCTCCTCACCGCTGACAGGACATGGATCTGTGTGTTTACACACACACACACACACACACACACACACACATCCATGGTCCTGCCGTGATTGCGGGCAATCGCGGGTGCCCGGCGGACATCGCGGCCGCTGGGCACGCGCACCGGGTCCTGAACAATGCGGTGTGGGCGCGCACGCCCCCTAGTGGCCGGGAATGCAAGGACATCATATGACGTCCAGTCTGAAAGAGGAAAGGTTCCCACCGACGTCATTTTACAATGACTCGGTTGCGAAGTGGTTAATTGGTTTTGCATGAAAATGATATAGCATCTACAAATGACAAGTTATGTGTAGGTTTGTTCTTAAAGCGGAGGTTCACCCTAAATATAATATCTCCCATGCGATCCAGCATACTGGCGTCAGCGCCAGTATGCTGGTTTTTTTTTTTTTTAATAGCACACTTACTGTATTATTGTAGAATTCCTTTTCTGTCCCCCGCGGTGGACGGCTGTAGTATAGCGCGTCACATCTTCCTAAAATACCCGATATGGACTCGGGTAATCTCGGCGAAAATGCGGCGCCTGCGCACAGACCTAGGAGCTGACTGCGCAGGCGCCGTATTTCTCCGAGTCCTATTTCGGAGGGCGTGACGCGCCATAGCCGTAGGACTCGGAGAAATACGGCGCCTGCGCAGTCAGCTCCTAGGTCTGTGCGCAGGCGCCGCATTTTCGCCGAGATTACCCGAGTCCATATCGGGTATTTTAGGAAGATGTGACGCGCTATACTGGCGCCGTCCACCACGGGGGACAGAAAAGGAATTCTACAATAATACAGTAAGTGTGCTATTAAAAAAAAAAAAACCCAGCATACTGGCGCTGACGCCAGTATGCTGGATCGCATGGGAGATATTATGTTTAGGGTGAAATACCGCTTTAAGTTGAATCTGTAAGTCAGAACAGGTACATTTTTTAAGTGTAGCTCCAGCCCAAAAAAAATATTTTTAAGTTTTTTGGATAGCATAGAGAAGGGTTAACACCCCTGTAATGTTTATTTTTCTGTCAGTGCTCCTGTTCAGAAGATTGCACCTCACTTTCTGTCCCAATGTAGGTTGTTGTGGAAACAAGGATTGGTGATAAAGCATCAGTGGAGAGGAGACACATTTTTCCCATAACTCCTACAGGACAGAATTTCCCTTCCCAGAGGTTGATTTCCTCTCACTTCCTGTTGTCTCCCTCCGTTTGTAAATAGGAGTCATTTGTAAGACGGATGTTTGTAACTAGGGGGACTGCCTGTATGTATACACATAGGCATTCTGTGACTGGTAAACCGACACCACCAGTGACACTTAGGCCCTGTACACACGATCAGACATGTCTGATGAAACTGGTCTGTGGATCAGTTTCATCGGACCAGTTTGATGGTGTGTACGGCCCATCAGACCGTTGTCCGTCAGACCAAAGTTTTAAAACATGCTTTAAAACCTGTCCGTCGGACAGGTTCGATGGTTAGTACACAAAAGCATCGGACCAAAAACCCGCACATGCTCAGAATCAAGTCGACGCATGCTTGGAAGCATTGAACTTTGTTTTTTCATCACGTCGTCGTGTTCTACGTCACCGCGTTTTGGTCTAATCGGATTTTGGTCCGATGGTGTGTACGCACATCAGACAAGTTCAGAGTTGTCTGATGAAATGGTCTGTCAGACAAGTCTCATCAGACATGTCTGATCATGTGTACAGGGCCTAAGGCTCCATTCACATACTGTATATGCGAATTGGATGCGTCTTGAATCACATGACATGTAAATTATGCTGGATTTCTTTGGAGCCGGTTCACATCTGAGGCATGACACCCCCAAAATGCATCAGCTTTCCAATCATTTGGTCTAAGGAAGAGTTTCAATGCATCCAGCTGGAGTTTATCAGCATTGCTTGGTGTTTTTTTATCATCATGTAAATATCAATTTGTCTTTTTGGATTCAGAAAATGTACATAAAATGTATTTATGGTAACACACAAGGTGTTTGCGCCCTCCTTGCAACTCTTTTAAAATGTGTCTACAGAATGACATACAACAAACTACTATGGCTTTGTTTTAAATCGAAGTGTGACAAAACCAAATTCTTCAATTTTATCCCCCAGAACCATGTATAGAATTGTAGGCCAATATACATGCAAAGATAATCGTCTTTTACATAAGACTCAGAAGAAACAACTTAATCTACAAAAGACACAATCCCTTCTCCAGAGTTAAACACTCATCCTGATAATACCATTAGGTAGACAAGCTCATTAAATGCGCAATTAAAATACAAACACTGTGAAAGGTGGCACATATAGGCTGCGAAGAACACAAAGAATTTGAATGCTCATGTGCCAGTTATCACCATGAGGGGAACAAAAAAAAATCTAATTGTGTACATCAACTATTCAGTGTATATTGGGCAAGTAGCCAACAGAAAGAAACTGCTGTGCTAATATTTACCTTTGTACATCAACAGAGAAAAAAGGGTCAATACCATCATTTTCCCACTAAGTATATAAATATTTGGTTTACATCAGATTACAACCACTTGCCGCCATACAAGTACGTCGCCCAACTTTAAAATAGTTATACCAGGAAGACTTCTGCAGCTGCATCATCCTTTTTATTTTGTGCCAGCAGAGCACTTTCTTGTAAAAGCAATCCTAGGGGCAAAATAGCTGCTGGATTGCTTTTACAAGTGGTGGTAGGGAGTCAGTTTCTGCTATGTATGGGCACAATCACCTTATGCCATTCAGACATTAAAGTGGAGATCCACCCATCGGAGCTCTTGGTGGGGAGCAGGTATCCATTTTTGACAGGAACCCGTCCCCACTTTCAGAAGACCTCGCCACGTCAAGGTCCCACAGAATTTCACCCCCCTCCTCCTTCCCCTGCTGCCGGGCCATTCACAAACACAGCAGTAGGGAACAGGCTGTGAAGCCACAAGGCTTACAAGGAATGTCAGAGGCAGCACCTGAGAACCGATTAAAAAGTCAGCTGGAGTGCAGACATTGTCAGATCACTGGACAGACAAGTGTCCTAATATTAAAAGTCAGCAGCTACAGTATTTGTAATTTTTGGGTGGGGGGCTGGAGCTCCGCTTTAAATGGAATCTTCACTGCATATGACAACCATAAACAAAAAACACTAAATTAAAAAAGGTCAAAACAAGTAACTATGATCTATTTACTAATGCAAAACTAAAAATAGCCAATGTCGATTGGGAGAGTAAAGTTCCACTTTAAGGGGCCACCACGCACACAGCTCCCCCCCCCCCCTTTTTTAAGCCTATAAATACAGCTCTATGTTAGCTTTTGTGGCCAAGTACACATAGGCTTTTACAGGCATATTTGAAGGAGGAACATAATACAGACGGAAAAAAATGAATAATAACAATTCAAATAACAAAATAAAAAATAAGGTACATTTGGAGAGGAACTTTTAAACATAATTTACGTGTGTACACGCATAAATGCACGTATATGCGTGTATGGTAACTGTATTCCAATGGCCAGAAAAAATTATTATTTTGACCAACCGAATGCATTTATGCTCAACGCCATCTGTACATAAATGTGCTTTCAAACGCAAAATTAGAGGAAAAGGCAGGAAAAAAAATAATCAACATGTATTCATACACTCATGTACACGCCTTATAAAGATTTTCACATAGATAGGAACACCTACACAAATGTGTAGTAAAGAAATTAAAAAGCCAACAATACGGTCATATGACACGATCATTTTTTCTTACATAGATTAATAACATTCAAAATTTGCATATAATCTCAGAACAAGCAGCTGCTCTCACAAAGAAAACAAAGAATCAAGATAAATGAAAGCAGAATTCCCACATAAGGCTAGTCATCCCTATCAGATAATTTAAGCAGTGAACTGAGGGCATTAGAGTTGCAATAATCTTGTACATCATATATCATGGTGCACACACACACAAACACACATACACAATGACTGACTGCTATTCACAGCAACGTACAACTTGGTCCTACTGTATTTAGAGAGGCACAATCTGAAAAAAAAGAAACTTTTAGGAGAAAATGTTTGTGAACAGCTACAAAAGCCATGAGAACAATTTTATTCTAAATGATCTATGGCCGAAACAACTAATCGATTATGAAATTAATTGATTACAATTTTCATAATCGAATAATGGGCCAGTAACATAATGGGGTTTAAAAAACTAAAATTAGCCCTTTATAGTACAAAAAAGCAAATTGCTACTGTAAATATTACTCTCACTGTCCCACAGTAAACAAATGAACCCCTTACAATAGCGATTATTTGCTCTTTTTGTACTTATTTTTTTTTTAACCCCATTATGTTATTAAACATCTCAGGCCGGGGTCACACCTCTGTGTTTTTTGGTGCTTTTTGCAGAAACACACTACAGTTCATTTACATCTTTTCCTATGGGACACGTTCACATCCATGATTTTTTTCAGCTGCTGTGTATTTGGAAAGGGCAAGGACTTTTTAATGCAAAACGGTGCTATTTTTTATTTTTTTGGTTCAATATACTTCAATGGAGAAGCTGCAGAAAAGCATGCAATGTGTTTTTGCGGGAATTTGTGTTTTGTAATCTGCCCAACAACAAATTGGGCCAAAAAAACGTAAAAATGCATTTTTTTTTTTTTAAGGTTATTATCTGATTAATCGATTAATCAAAACAATAAAATCAGGCAACTAATCGATTATGAAAATAATCGTTCGTTGCAGCCCTAAAATGATCACTACATGTATTTTACAATTTTTACAGAAAACTTGTCAGCACTGGACTTTTTGCAAGATCTGAATTCTTCCTTAAAAGAGATGTATGGGATTTGCTTTATTTGTGAATCGCACTTACCTAGCGGGATGCAACATCGGTCCGATGCTGTATCTGTCCCCCGCCGGCTCTAACACTGAAAACTGAGCGATCAAACACCGCAGATCGCTCTGTTCTCACAGCTCAGTGAGCAGAGAGCTAGTCCGGTGTGTGCTGGTTCACCGGTTGAGGTCTGATTTCAGCCCGAATTTTGGGCTGAAATCGAACCTAAAACGCACCAAAAAAAGCACACGTTTTTTCCCGGCACACCACACCGGATCCCCTGCGGAGATATGTGAACTGGCTCCATAGGGAGTCAGTCACATTCTCCTGCTATGTGAATTGAATGAGGGGAAACGCGCATTTAATTTGCATAGGTGTGAATCCGGCTTTAGGGATAATATTACTAAAAGGAAATAGATTGTTCACTTAGCAAGATGTTTCCCTTAATTAGCAAATGGGGTCACATTGCAAATAATACCCAATCATGTTCATGTACAAGGAAAATTAAAAAGACATGACTTTTGTTTGCATGTGATTAGATGGTGAAGTCAGCAGAGCTTCACCTCATTCACTAATGAAGGGAAAATTCCCTCGGAAAGTGAAAAGCCCGTTTGCCTTTAGTAAATTAACCCTTTAGCCTGGGTTCACACATATACAAACACAGACATTGCATGCGATTCGCACTCACACTGCTGTTCAGATCACATGCGATGTCTGTGCAATGCGAGTTCAGCCATACACAGTTGTATGGCTGAGCTCGCATCGGATTTGCAAAAAAATGCACAGGGACTTTTTTTTGCCACACTGGAATGCAATCCAATAACTGACCAAATCCTCAGTTCACACTGCAATCTGTGAACCGATCTGAGGGATGTCAACAGTGTATTGACAACACAGCAGTTTGCATAGTTCAGTGTGGGCTGCCTGTGGGTTAGATGAAATGTGGGAACTGACACTGGAATGGCAATGGTTCCTGCATCGCTTTAGTGTGAACCCAGGGTAATTTCACACATGCTATCTTGACACTGATGAAAAAAAAAAATCACCTTTGCCAGGATCCTAAAGCCGCGCACACACGATCGGTCCATCCGATGAGAACGATCCGACGGACCGTTTTCATCGGTTCACCGATTAAGCCGACTGATGGACTGATGTGCCTACACACCATCGGTTCATGAACCGATCGTGTCAGAACGCGGTGACGTTAAACCCAACGACATGATGAAAAAAACAAGTTCAATGCTTCCAAGCATGCGTCGACTTGATTCTAAGCATTTGCGGCCTTTTAACCGATGCTTTTGCATACTAACAATTGCTTTTGACCCATCAGTTAGCCGTCCATCGGTTGGATTTTAAAGCAAGCCATCTGTTTTTTGACCGAAGGATAACGGACAGATGGGGCCTACACACGATCAGTTTGGACTGATGAAAACGAACCTCAAGTCCGTTTTCATCGGTTTGAACCAATCGTGTGTACGAGCCTTAAGAGGCATTCGACTAGTCTCTATAGAATCACTTCTGTGCAAGTGAGGACTGTGATGTTAGACATCCACTATATACAAAGTGCAGGGTTTCTCTCTTTCTCAGATTATGGAGATCTATCCCTTCCAGGAGTCACTGAGATTAAAGATTTTGTGTTTGCAAGTGACAGCAGGGAGTGGAAGGTGACAGAACAGAGTCCTGCCATGTTCCAGCTGCATGGGTGCACGGGTCTTGTGACAAGGCCTGGGGGGCGGAATTTAGCCTGTGGGCCTTGTGTTTGACATATGTGGCCTAGAGTTTTCCACTGATGAAAAAAAAAAAAAAAAGGGACGGTAACCTCTAAGATATTTACATTTTATAAAATTGTTCAAGTATATGTCGACCTTTAGGGCTCATTTCCACTGGCGTTTTTACAGCCACTTTTCTGAGCGTTTTTTGCAGCTTAAAAATGCCTGTCCATGTTAGTCTATAGCCTCATGCCCGCCATGGCGTTTTTGAGCTGTAGATGGCGGAGACGTTTTTAAGCTGCAAAAAAAACGCGGGACCATTGTGTTCTGAAGCTCCAGCAATAGAGCTGTAATAACGCCAGACATAAAAACGCTTAAGAATGCGCAAAAATGCTGCCGCTGCGTTTTTGAGCTCCAGCTCAAAAAAGTATATTTTTTTTCCCCCTAAAATTAACATGGACAGGCGTTTTTAAGCTGTAAGAAACCCTCAGAAAAGGGGCTGTAAAAACGCCAGTGGAAATGAAGCCTTACCCTGTAAAAAAAAAAACACGTGAACCCCAAGTGAACGGAAAGGCAAAATATTTGTGTACATGTGTATATTTAAAAAAAATGTGGTGTGGGTGGAGAAACAGCAGAACACTTGACTGTGCAGATGGGAGAGGGGAGGGCATGTCAACAGACATCTTAGCCATTGGAAGACAGGCAAGCTGTGCTCCTAGCTAGGGTTGCCACCTCATTCCTTTAAACCTGAACACATATGACTTACACAGGTTCCAAGGCCAATTTAATGCAGATAAGTCACCACGTGAGTTTAGTTGTTATCACCTTAATCAGCCACAGAACCTGTGTAATTAATATTCAGTGTTCTTGTTTAAAGGAATATCGCCCAAATCGTACCTTCCGCTCCCCCCAGGACCTCCTGCTCTCTAGCTCCCTTGTTGCCTTCTCCCATGCTCGCCTTCAGGACTTCTCCAGAGCATCTCCCATCCTCTGGAACTCCCTGCCCTGGTAACCTATCCACCTTTAGGAGATCCCAGATCAGGGAAGTCTATCCTACACCCACCTAACAACTGTCCCCGAGCCACCCCCATCAAATCATTCTCTGCACTTGTTGCATAACTAATGCCATTTCCATTCTTGTATGTACAATTTATTTTCTTCAATAAACTTTGATGACAAATCATTCTCCGCAGTGATTACCTCTTGTACCACCACCCCCTCCCTTTAAAATGTAAGCTCTATAAGCAGGGCCCTCCTGTACCTTCTGTATTGAACTGTACTGTAATTGTGCTGGTCCCCCCCTCTACATTGTAAAGCGCCAAGTAAATTGTTGGCGCTATATAAAATCGTGTTTGATATTAAATAACAGCCCTACTCCTAGAACAGCTAGAAAACTGACCACACTGAGATGGATGTGCTCTTATGCTTAGCATGGTCAGTTTGAAATAGGAAAGCAGGGGAATGGTAGGAACACCTTGCATTTCACACAACGGAAACAGGGCCCTCCGATTCCTCCTGTATTTAATTGTCTTGTAACTGTACTATATCCCCTTATGTTGTAAAGCGCTGTGCAAAATGTTGGTGCTATATAAATAATGTATTAATAATAATAATAATAAAGGAAGCAATGCAAAGCAAACAAGATGTTTTTAAACAAAAGTACAAGGTACAACATACACATATCAGGAATATGAAATGCTGGGGTAACATTCATTAATTGGTATCAAATCATTTTGGTTCTTGCTCTTTCACAAATTTCCTTGAAGTGCAATATGACCCAATCAAGAGGATACATTGCTAGAAAGATATAAAAACTGGAAAGGTTTACAAAAAGATTTCTAACCAATTATTCTTTCAACAATCCATAGTCCAGAACATAGGTTGATAAAATAGGAAGACATTTTGCAAAGATCAGTGCAAAGCCAAGTTGTACCACTCTAAAATCCTATGGAGACAGCTAAGAATCTCTAGGCATCGCTTGCACCTCATAATATTTCTATTTACGAATCTACCAGATAGGGATGTAAAATGCGTGTGCTGTTACGTTCTAAAAAATATTTGTGAGTATCAGAAAAATCACATATAACTTTGAAAATTCCTAAGATCAGGCCTTATACTTATTTCTGAATCTGGAAGAAACGCATGCTAAAAAAAAAAAAAAAAACTAGAATTGCATAACATTATATATCCATCTATCTATATAACTCTGCCTCTCCATCCATCTATATAGCTCTGCCTCTCCATCTATCTCTCCATCCATCTATATGTCTCTGCCTCTCCATATATCTAAAAACACAGTATCAGCCCCCCTCCCCTAATAAGTTAATTATGTGGTTTGAGCACTGAACTATATCACATATAAACAACATGCTCTTTCTAGAACAATTCTACGTTTATTCCGCGATGTATGTATAAACACACAAACCCACATGGACACGAGCACACAGAGACACATTTGTTTTGTTTTGTTTTGTTGAACGAACCATCTGCTCAGCAGCAAGAAGTCTCAAAGCTTGTGTGGCTGTCTCAGGTGCAGGATCTGCCTAAACATTCAAGCATCTTATTATTAGATGGATACTCCAGCTGCAAGATGTTTAGGAGTCCTAGGAAGATAAATGAGTGAGAAGAAAGAAGCAGAGAATAATATCTCTGCTGGACATGGATGGGAGGGTGTCAGAACTCAGCAGGGAAAAATAGCCTCATAACTATGAAACGCAGTAAAAAAAAAACTGTTTATACTGCGTCGTGTGTGCAAATGGGGGGTGTTAAGGGTGCTGGTACACAAGGAGTTTTAATCGCTCAGTAGCACCAGTATGCTGCAAATGTCAAAAGAGTATTGTACTGTTAAGCAATGAAGAAAATCACAAATGTAGTTTGAGCCCTCTGAGCTTTCTGGAGGAACACTGAATAGTATAAATATAACAGTTTCAATATCGTATGTTGATCTTGAGCAAGATTTTTATTTTTTTTACACTGTATGAAAAAAAATGCACTATAGTAAAAACAAAAAAAGCGAACAGGCTCCTCCAATATAGAGTTTAGCTACTTTATCTATCTATCTTTTTTATACCTCAATAAAAGAAACTATGAATTAGAAAAAAAAAAAAAAAGGATAGTAGAAGGATTCCATATAAATACAAACTAATAAATGAAATCAAGGCAATGCTAAGAAAAAAGAAAATAGTTTTGGAGGCAAGGTAAAAAATGTAACTTGAAGATAAAAAATAAAAAAACAAGCCAACATTGCTTGAAATGTAATAAGCCCCAAGGGAGGATTACACAATTTACTTACCTCTTTGTACCACTAAGAGTGATATTCCCCCTGGAGAAGTATTGATATGCATGCAGAGAAAAATGCAATCAGGCGACGACGAGACAGTATTAATCTTTGCTAAATCCACACCCAGAACAAGAAAAAAAAGACAGTCCCTCCCTAAACAATAGCTCACCCACATTGCAAAAAGCCCTTCTCAAGCAAATATTTCATCAAGTCACCTCCGGTGCAAACACTTCCTTTTTTCTCTCTAGTCTCCAAATTCAGGTCATTTACTGGTGTAGTAAGGAAACCGCATACTGTGCAAAAGTCTTTACAGTGTTACCACTACACAAAACAAAAGTTATTCTGACTCAATCACTATTATAGTAGGACACATTAGTAAAACAAGGTAAATCCAACAAAAGTACTGTAGTTTCATCTGCCAGTACACATGACATGTGCTTACATGAAACAGAATAGGCAGATAACGTAAGCTGTCTATAGGCTGTTTGAGTGTAGTTATTTGTGCAATGTTCAGCAATAACTCCCCAGCACTCTATGACCTTGTAATACCGGAATCAGAGAGAAGCCACAAACATGAGAGGCTCATCTGACCGGTGACCGTAAGCTCCTGGTACCTTAACCACTTTAGCCCCGGATCATATTGCTGTCCAATGACCAGAGCACTTTTTGTGATTCGGCACTGCGTCGCTTTAACCACTTAAGACCCGGACCAATACGCTGGCAAATGACCCAAGGGGTTTTTGCGATTCGGCACTGCGTCGCTTTAACAGACAATTGCGCGGTTGTGCGACGTGGCTCCCAAACAAAATTTGCGTCCTTTTTTTCCCACAAATAGAGCTTTCTTTTGGTGGTATTTGATCACCTCTGCGGTTTTTATTTTTTGCGCTATAAACAAAAATAGAGCGACAATTTAAAAAAAAATTCAATATTTTTTACTTTTTGCTATAATAAGTATCCCCCAAAAATATATAAAAAAACATTTTTTTTCCTCAGTTTAGGCCGATACGTATTCTTCTACATATTTTTGGTAAAAAAAATCGCAATAAGCGTTTATCGGTTGGTTTTCGCAAAATTTATAGCGTTTACAAAATAAGGGATAGTTTTATTGCATTTTTATTAATTATTTTTTTTTTTACTACTAATAGCGGCGATCAGCGATTTTTTTCGTGACTGCGACAATATGGCGGACACTTCGGACAATTTTTACACATTTTTGGGACAATTGTCATTTTCACAGCAAAAAATGCATTTAAATTGCATTGTTTACTGTGGAAATGACAGTTGCAGTTTGGGAGTTAACCACAGGTGGCGCTGTAGGGAATGTGTACCTAATGTGTGTGTTTACTACTGTAGGGGGGTGTGGCTGTAGGTGTGACGTCATCGATCGCGTCCCCCTATTACAGGGATGACGCGATCGATGCTCCGGCCACAGAGAAGCACGGGGAAGCCGTGTGTACACACGGCTCTCCCCGTTCTTCCGCTCCAGGGACGGATCGCCGCACTGCAGCGGCGATCGGGTCCGCGAATCCCGCGGTCCCGGAGCTTCGGACCGGGTCGCGGGCGCGCGCCCGCGCGCCCGCGACCCACGGCTGGGTACTAAAACCAACGTATATATACGTTGATGTGCCCAGCCGTGCCATTCTGCCGACGTAAATCTGCAGGAGGCGGTCCTTAAGTGGTTAACTGACTTGTAATGAGCGGATGAATGGTCCACTAGTGTGAAAGGACACTTAGGGCAATACGTATTCTTCTACATATTTTTCGTAAAAAATAAATAAAAAAAAATCGCAATAAGCGTTTATTGATTGGTTTGCGCAAAAGTTATAGCGTTTACAAAATAGGGGTTAGTTTTATGGCATTTTTATTAATATTTTTTTTTTACTAGTAATGGCGGCGATCAGCGTTTTTTTTCAGTACTGCGACCTTATGGTGGACACTTCGGACACATTTTTGGGACCATTGGCATATTTTTAGCGTTGATTACTATAAAAATGCCATTGGCAGTAAAGGGGTTAACACTAGGGGGTGGGAAGGTGTTAAGTGTGTTCCTGGGTGTGTTCTAACTGTATGGTGGGGTGGCCTCACTAGGGGAAATCACTGATCTTCTGTTCATACATTGAATGAACAGAAGATCAGTGTTTCCCCCGCTGACAGGACCGGGAGCTTTGTGTTTACACGCATAGCTCCCGTTCCTTGCTCTGTAACGAGTGATCGCGTGTGCCCGGCGGCGTTCGTACCCCCCGGGCACGCGCGCGGGACTCGGGGGTGAGCGGGGACGTGCGCGCGCCCCCTAGTGGCCGAAAATGTAGCTGACGTAGAGCTATGTGCTCTCGCCCAGGAGAGCCGACCTGACACCGTAGGATGACGGCGGCTGGTCGGCAAGTGGTTAAGGTCCCTTTCACACTTATCAGTTTTTCAGGTGGACCCATTCGGACCATACATTGCTCTCTATGGAGCAGCGGATGTCAATGGACATGTACTTGTAGTTTATTCACAGGAATCCGTGAATGGATGGCGTGGCTGTGTGGGTGGAGCTGCACTGCTTTTGATAAGGCATTACGATTGTGGGAAGAGGCACTTCCACCTGTTATGGGGAGAGGGGGAAGGAGCTGGAACATGTAACATGCTATGCTGCAGAGGTGAATTTATCCTTAATGCCTCATGCACACTGGTTTATCGTAAAACTCCCTGACATGAGAAAATCAGCGTGATAAACTCACCTTTCTTCTGCATTATTTCAACCCAGCTTAACAGAGTTTAGCAGTGTCCAGTGTTTGAACATTTATTGATTTCATTGACCAGAATTTAGGTATAGTAGCGTTTAGGCCCATTTAGCAGCATCAAGTATTTTTTATGCCATTCCGGGATGCACTGGCAGTGGGTTTTTTCCTGCCTCTAAACGCTACTAAAATCCTATGTGTGCATGGACACATGGGCTAACATGCAGTGGAAGTTCAGCCAAAAATGAACTTTAATGCCCCATACACACGATCGAGTTTAGCGGCAGACTTTTTACCGCCGGGAAACCCGAGGGGAAAGCCGAGAACTGGCTCGGCAGCTTTTTCCCCCTACACACGGATGTTTTTCCTGGTAGGAAAACTGCCATGAGAGCTTTGGTCGGGAAAACCCAGCCGTGTGTATGCTCCACCTCAGTGGAGGATACACTGCCAGGAAAAAGACTAAAAAACATGTTCTCATTTTTCCTGCCGGTTTTCCTGCCGGGAAAACTGCCATGGAGCATACACACGGCCAGTTTTCCCTGCCAAAAGCTGTCATGGCAGTTTTCTCGACAGGAAAACTGGTCGTGTGTATGAGACATCAGACTCCGCTCACACTAGGGCGGTGCCAGCATGAGTGGTAAAGCGCTGCTAGTTTTCGTGTTATCGCTAGCAGCCATAGAAAGGGTTAATAGTACCCCATGCGGTACTTTGCAGGCGCTTTAGCAGCACTGCCCATTCATTTCAGGCACCGCTCATCCCACCGCCCCAAAAGATGCTGCTTGCAGGACTTTTTTTCCTGTCCTGCAAGCGCACTGCCCCAGTGTAATAGAACGCGGACTTTCACACTGGGTGGCTTGAGAGGCACTTTTCAGGCACTTATCTTAGTGCTAAAACAGGGGTCTAAATCTACTGGCAGCCACATTCCAAGACTAATATATTTAGCCCTGCAAGACAAAAATTGCTATACGTACCTTTTCTGCAGACGATCCAGTCCAGTCTCCAGTGGAGAATGCTGTCTACAGAGAAAAAAAACGACAATGGCTAGGAAATGCTTGGGAAGTGACGTCACCCATATACTTACTATGGGGCTTCCGTTGTCAGCTGCCTCTTCTGCACACGCCTACACAGCTGACAGCTCAGTGTGGGATCAGAACAGATCGGCTGCAGAAAAGGTATGTATAGTGATGTGGTATAGAATGTGGTTGCCAGTAGATTTTGAGTTTGTTTTTGGCTGACCTTCTATTTTAACATTTTATATACAGTAGGAAAGTAATTTACTTCTGTTAGCCCTGGTTCACATTTATGCTACTTTGAAATCGTGCGAATTCTCTTTAAGTAGCATGATTTCAAATTAGCAAGGTCAGCATGATTTCATCTGCTACTTGATAGGCATCTCTGTGGCTTCATGCACAGATGTCTATTGAAGTCGTACCTGAAGATCAGCAAAAAGTAGTGCAGGAACTACTTTTGCAAATCGGTGCGGCGCCCCAAAATCAGTGTCACACCAATTCGAACAGTGGCATTGCCTTTAATAGGCTGCAACTTGTCATGCGATTTGATCTCTCAAATCGCATGACAAATTACTCCAATGTGAACCTAGGCTTTAGCATTTATTTGTGTTGTCACCAAGTAGCGGTATTTCAAAGGCCATTGATGGGGCAGGGGGGGGAGTGAGTTGGTGGATGGGAAAAAGTATTTCTGGAGAAAACATGCTTTTTAGCCAGGTTTAGGGTACTGGAAGGGATATTCCTGGGATACGGTGTTAGCCTGGGGAGAAGCAAGGCAAAGCTCAAATGGAAAAAGTGAGACACAAATTTCTGGCCAAAGTGTGCTGCTAAAACGGAAATTGTAAGTGGGGAAAATACATTATTTTTTTTTTTACTTTTTCTTTTTACACAATCACCTTTAGTTCTTTTTAAACTATTCAATAAAATGGCAAATTGCTCTCGTAATTATACACACACAGGCGCACACACACGCACACACTCACTCTGCACTGGGATAATTTAAATGCATTCTAACATAGTAAATTAAGCCTCATGTTTTTGCAGTGTGTAGAGAGCATAGCTGAAAACCTCATCAGTACCAGATTACATCATTAAAGTAACCCAGGACATCTGGCAAGGCTGATAACGTTTCAAGCCGATTCAAGATAAAGCAGATTGTAAAACAACACGTAAACAAATAGTAGCCTTTAACAAGCATAACGTTTTCAAACTAAATTCACTGAAGTATTCATTTTTAAACCACACCAAAAAAAAGATGGGATAATCATCCTAATGGTCACAGGCAATAAGCACACCTACTAAAAAAACGGACTGTAAACCAAAATGCAGCTCTATTCCAACGTGTATAAGAAAGCAGATTATGTTTTCTCTAAGCAATCCCTGGCAACAGGCTATCTTTCTTATACTGCTGGATTACTGTTGGACTAGCTAGCAAGAACACCTCTGCCTTATACTGAAGGCTTGACTTGTTCATGTGGAAAGGCTTTGGAGGTAGAAATATATATATATACACACACACACACACACACACACACACACACACACACATGACATATTAGGTGATCTCATTTTACAGGGTTGTAGTTTATTTTTGCCCCAAATATGTAAATAGCCATAACCAAAGCATTCAGCAATGCAGCTGGCACCATGAAGTGTTTAAAGTGTATGTCTGGGGGGGGGGAAAAAAACATTTACTATAAAATGTACATATAGATATGATATATACTGCTTTTTCTCAGAAATACAGGCCTCCGTTTTATATATTTACAAAAGGCGCACAGAAGAAAAAAAAAAAACATTGATCTGGCAGAATGCTTGTATGTTCCTATCCTCCTACATGTCAACACAAAGCCCCTGCTGCACTGCAATCACTAGCAGAGCTGTCAGCCTTTGCCAATTCTCTCGTGTTGGACTACAGAACTCCTCCTCACTTCATCTCTAACACAAAAAGTTGTGTGTGGATAACACTTCTTGGGATGTTAGTGCAGCAGAGATGGCTCAAACGGGATATATGAGCTTACTGAATTTCTGGCATGTCTAAAAGAGGAAAAACCATGAAAAGTGCATATATTTTATTTTTATGCTCAGGCACTCACTGACAAAGACTGACATTATTTCACAAGACTGCTATTTATTGGTTTTCCGGTCACGTTAAAAAAAAAAAAAATGAGCCTGCAAATACTTGTCAAATCGCATTCAAAAATCAGCAGCAATTGCACCATCCAAATCGTAAGATGCTGCATTTGCGGCGCGGCATCAATTCCCAAGAAGTAGTTTCTGTACTACTTTTGGTGACTTCAGGGTGCGATTTTCATAGACTGTGCAGTAACCCGCACAGATGTCTCTGAAATCGCCCCCGAAATCGGAACGGACATGTGGGAATGAAATCACGTGAGTTCAGCTGAACTCGCACATTTTCATTCCCGCTGTCAGTGTGAACATAGGCTTAATAAGATACTTACCTGTCCAGGGATCCAGCGCTGTACTCACTCAGGGTGGTTCTCCTTTACCCACCTAGCTGAACATAATCAATGTAAAAGGCTGTAAAGTGACTAAGATTCTAAAGTCCCATGCACCTTCTGCGACAGAGTGACAGGCAGCCTTTTAGCCCATTTGCGGCAATTGTCCCTCCGCTAGTTCTGTGCCATTTCAGTGCAACTTGCATCGCCCTCGTTCACATTGGAGCGATTTGTTGCAAGTTGCAGCCTAATGCCAGCAACGGCATAGTTCCGATCAGTGCAACGCTAACTTTGTGGCGCCGCACCGATTTGCAAAAGTAGTCCTTACACTACTTTTGGTGATTTTGAGTGCGACTTCAATAGACATCTGTGCATGAAGCTGCACAGATGTCTTTCAAGTCACTCCCAAAGTCACGCTGACATGCGGCTTTGAAATCTGAAATTTCAGATGAAGTCGCACAAAATTCAAAGCTGTGATGAATGTAAAAGAAAGCTGAAATGAAATTACACAGATATCAGCAAGCTGCACATGAAATTGCACTGCTTTGAAGTCGCACGGATTCAAAACCACACAGGTGTGAACCAGGGTTTACATGTTAATCATATTCAACCTGAGCAACATTTAGCATCAATGTCCCCTACTGAACATCAATGTCACCATTCCCCACCACTGAAATACCAAATACACAATTTTACCCCACTGTCTTAATACAGCCACAATATGATTGACAAAATATGGCTATATTAGGTGAATTATGGGCACCGATTTGCCAGCAGTTACAGTTTGCCAACAGCATCAGTTGAAACCAACTCGGTCTTCATTCCTAGTCACAAACAGGCATATTTTCCTTCCACTAATCTGATTCTAGGCATTTCTTCCTTTCACTAACCAGCGATGCCAGGCACCTTTTCTTCCTCTGGCCACCAACGCCAGCCATTACTTTCACCCACTGACCCCACATCTTCCACCCACTGATGCCTGCTATTTCTTCCTTCCACTGATCACTGACCTTGGGTGTTTCTTCTTCCCACGAACCACCAATGACAGGCATTTCCTTCTTTCCACTGACCACAGCAGTTGGCCTTTTTTTTCCTTCCACTGACAAGCAAAATAGGAGGCACCATGGAACTGTGGCTGCAGGCATCACCCAGGTACAATTTTTTCCTAGAGTTTGCGGTAAGCTCTGTTGTAAAAGTAATCCTAGCGGCTAACTACCTGTTGGACTGCTTTTACAAGCAGCAGGAGAGAACATCTCCCCTGCAAACCCCCCTTTCATGGCTTGCTCGGGCTCACCCTGCCCACTGAGGAACGGCTTTGATTGGCTCTCTGCTATAGTAACCTGAAAACAATAACCTGACATCACTTCCTGTTTACCCGAATGTTAACAGCACCATAACAAAAAAAAACAAAAAAAAAGCACCGATCTTGTTGTTTTGAATGCTTTTAAGGGCAGAGAATGGTCTTGTAGACCCCATGACTCTTCATAAAGAGTACCTGTCACATGCCTGTTGCTGTCCTAAGGATGTTTACATTCCTTGTGACAGCAATAAAAGTGATCCCAAAAATAAAACATTTTAAAGCAACAGTATAAAAGTAAAATGTTTTTAATAAAGTGCCCCCTTCCTCCCGTGCTTGCGCGCAAAGACAGGCATGCAAACAGTAATCTTCCTAATAATGTGAGGCATCACTCCGAATGTCAGATCATGGGCAGTTATTCTAGCACTAGTATTCCTCTGTAAATCTAAAGTGGCAACCTGTAAAGGCTTTTAAAGAGTCGCCTATGTATAGTAAAAGGCATGTCAGTTGTCGCCGTTGCACAATTGTGTGATGTTTGGTATCGATTTACTTGGCATAACATCTTTTTTAATTAAAAAAAAAAAAATTGGTTCTGTATGGGATTTTTTTGCATTAAAAAATAAAAAAAAATACTTAACAAAAAAATGCATTTAAAAAAAAAAGAAACGCTGTGCAAATACTGTGTGACATAAAAAAAAATAAAAAAAAAATGCAAAACCCACCAATTTATTCTCTAGGGTCTCTGTTCGATGTAAACAGAGAAGGGCTGGTCTAGAAGTGGTTAAAAACCAGGCAAATTCCATAAACTGCAATCATACTTTTGTATTTTGCAAACGTGCGCAAGGACGAAGCGTGCTGGCAGTGTAATTCTATGTAAATGGCAACCTGAATGGAGCAAGAAGAAGCTGTATGAGCTACTTTGATGCATGTTGGGCAGCCCATAAAATGAATGAGCTTATCTATGTGTGTGTAATGCAACAAAACTGAAAAGGGAAAGCAAATCACTGAGCCCCTGTTCACACCGGTGCAACTTGTCATCCAACTCGCATGACAAGTCACACACTATTGTGCCGACTCTTGCACTATTTTTGTAAATTTCAGGTGAGACTTGCATAGACATCTGTGCATGAAGTCGCACTGACATGCAGATTTGAAATAATGTGATTTCAAGTGAAGTTGCACGTTTTCTTAAAGTTGGATTCGGTGTGAACAGGGGCTTAGGCTGTTTTCACACTACACCATTGAAAAAAAAAAAAAAAGCATCAAAAACACATATGCGTTTTGCTGCATTTCCGGTGTGTTTTCAGTGCATTTTCTGAGTGCCTATTAACAAACAAGCACCAGAAAGACTTGGACATGCGACTCAAAAAAAAGCACCAAAAACACAAGGTCTGTTTTTGATGCATTTCTTTCATTCATTTCAACAGGAACGTGTGTTTTTGTTGCGGTTTGATGCTGCAAGCAAGACTTTACAAAATGTGGCACATCCACAGCGCAGTGGAATGAAAGGTCCCATAGGGTTTAAAAGGGAAACAATTTTCCTTAAAAATGCCGCAAAGTGCCCTGTAACTTTTAAAATGAAAGCTAGAAGCTGATTGGTTGCCAATTGCCCAGCTGATTTATGATTTTTCTGCCCCCTAATAGCTAAAAACTTTCCTCAATAGGCCATCATATTTGGGCCTCATGTACACTGCAGCTGGTAAATGGATGTTTAGAAGCTTTTGTGCATTTTCTTCAGCAGCCCCTGAACTCTCGTCAATGTTATCTTATGGGTACATGTACACTCAGACGTTTATAAAAAGACTCAGACTTAAAAAAAAAGTGTTCGTTTATAGGCATTTTCCATTGGGAAAAAATTTGGATCATTTGCAATGTGAAAAAAACAGACTTTCCGCCTAGGTACACTCCTGCATCACATTTCTCCCGCAGGCAGTTCACACTGCCCTCTGCGAACCGCTGCGGGTCTCAAAACAATGTTAATGACACCCAAGATTAGTTCACAGATCGCTGCGCAAACTGTTGAGTCGGACAGGAATTGGATTGCATGGGTGAGTACACCAATGCACCTGCACTGTGATAGTCTCAGAGGTCCATTTAAAGCGCAGAGAGCATCATGAAGAACAATGAACACACCAGGCAGGTCCAAGATACTGTTGTGGAGACGTTTAAAGCCGGATTTGGATACAAAAAGATTTCCCAAGCTTTAAACATCCCAAGGAGCACTGTGCAAGCGATAATTTTGAAATGGAAGGAGTATCAGACCACTGCAAATCTACGAAGACCTGGCCGTCTCTCTAAACTTTCAGCTCATACAAGGAGAAGACTGATCAGAGATGCAGCCAAGAGGCCCATGATCACTCTGGATGAACTGCAGAGATCTACAGCTGAGGTGGGAGACTCTGTCCATAGGACAACAATCAGTCGTATACTGCACAAATCTGGCCTTTACGGAAGAGTGGCAAGAAGAAAGCCATTTCTTAAAGATATCCATAAAAAGTGTCGTTTAAAGTTTGCCACAAGCCACCTGGGAGACGCACCAAACATGTGGAAGAAGGTGCTCTGGTCAGATGAAACCAAAATGAAACTTTTTGGCAACAATGCAAAACTTTATGTTTGGCGTAAAAGCAACACAGCTCATCCCCACTGTCAAACATGGTGGTGCAAAACTGATAGAGACACACCCCAAGCGACTTACAGCTGTAATTGCAGCAAAAGGTGGCGCTACAAAGTATTAACTTAAGGGGGCTGAATCATTTTGCAAGCCCAATTTTTCAGTTTGTTAAAAAAAGTTTGAAATATCCAATAAATTTCGTTCCACTTCATGATTGTGTCCCACTTGTTGATTCTTCACAAAAAAATACAGTTTTATATCTTTATGTTTGAAGCCTGAAATGTGGCAAAAAGTCGCAAAGTTCAAGGGGGCCTAATACTTTCGCAAAACACTATATATATATATATATATATATATATATATATATATATATATATATATATAATGGAAAATAAGGAGGAACACAGAGGGGAAAGGTAAAAGAAGTGGAAGATGGTAGAGAAATGAGGTGGAATAGAGGTGGGGTTTTTTTTTTTTTGCGTTTTTTTCTTTTTTTATGAATGGTCATCGAGATGAGTGTATGTGGATTATGGTGGGAATGGGTGGGAATGGATGTTGAAGGGAATTTTGTTTTAATGATAAAGTAACTCGTACTCATCAAGATTCAGCATATTGAATAATTTATGGGAACAATGTATATTGTAAGTGAATCTCGTACCAATGTAAACGTTTTTTTTTATATTTGAAGAAGAAAAGTTTAATAAAATAAATTGAAAACAAGACAAAATGGAGGGTGAATCTCCCTAATGGGTGTACAGACAGCAAGTAAAAACCCCCATAGAGGATCAAATGCCTCTCCACACTGTTTGCCTCCAGTTGTACTTTAACCTCCCTGACGGTAAGATTATTTCAGATTTTAGGTGCTAAAAGCGGTACAATTATTTTGCAAGGAAATTTGGTGTTTTACATTGTAGGCCTGTAATTCTTAGGAATAACTCACTTAAATCTGACCAAACAAGAGAGTCTAGTAGACATCCCGGGTATGAAAAAGTTTGAAAAACAAAATCATAAATTATAATATAATAAATAATTATAACAAATGATAATGTAATTATAATAAAAATTATTCAATAATGTAATCAACTCAAAATCACTGAAATTTGCTCAGTTGCAGAATTGTCGCTGTCATTACTTTTATTTTTTTATGACGAAATTTCCCCACAAATCGCTATCGCTCAATTCTGCAAGTGATTATAATTTATTATCGCTGTTTTCTAGCTGCTCTAAAATCACTTTTGACATAAAGGGACACTTTTGGTTGCTATGGACAATCTACAGTTTGCAGGCAGAAAGTTTTTATTATATAAAAGTGCACAGGGCAGACCACTAGGGACAAAGGGGGTGTGTATTTTTTACATACAGTACTGTATGTAATGTGTTTATTTACTTTTTTGAATTTGGCGCCGTTCTCCGCCCCCATGCGTCGTAATGTCGCAGGGAATGGAGATCGGCGGCACACAGGGACACTGTTTGAATTGAGCGAGGACCGCTCGCTCACACAGCAGGGAGGCATCGCAGGATCCAGGGACAAGGTAAGTAACTTTGTCTGTGGCTGCTGCGAGGCGAGTCCGAGTCTGGCTCGGGGATACCGCATTTGTTACAGAAATCTTACCCCGAGCCAGACTCGGGAATACCGCCAGGGGGGTTAAAGAGGTTCTTCAGCTGTTCTCTAAAAAAAAAAAAAAAAAAAAGTCAAAACAGCTACAAATACTATAGCTGCTTGCTTCAAATAATATGACACTTACCTGTCCAGGAATCCAGCGCTGTCCTCACCTGCGGCCAGGTCCAGGCGCCAGAAGTTTACTTTGGGCAGCTGGCTGTCACGGTTTGCAGCTTCATCACAGACCTCCCACTGGGCATGCCTGAGCTGCACTTTGTGAATGGTCCCACAGCTTTCTGAGACCTGTGATCTGTCCCAGAAGGTTGCAGGAGAAGGGGGGCATCAAAACTAGGCACCTGCAGGACCCTTTTGAACCAATTGATTACAACCATTTGGACCAATTGATTACAACCATGTTAAACACTCCCTGCATGGAGTTTGCATGTTTTCATGCCTGTAAGGCTGCGTACACACGATCGAATATATCTGCTGAAACTGGTCCACACTTGTACGACTTGTCCTGCTACTTGGGACTGCAAAGTGGCATAACAAATCGTTCCCCATGATTTCCAATGACAACCATTCATATTAGTACGACTTCAAGTCGTGCCGACTTCAAAGTAGTCCCTGCACTACTTTGGTCTGACTTTCATGCCAGTTACACAGGCATTCCCTGAAATCGTGGCAAAATTGCGGTAAAATCGTGCAACTTTGAAGTCGCAGTAGTGTGAAAAGGGGCCCAAGGCCCTTTTGTGGCTGTGATTTTGCCACCATTTCAGAGAATGCCTGTGTAACTGGCATCAAAGTTGGACCAAAGTAGTGCAGGGACTACTTTGAAGTCAGAATGACTTGAAGTTGTACTAATATGAATGGTTGTCATTGGAAATCATGGGGACCAACTTGTCATGCTATTTTGCAGTCCCAAATCGTGGGACAAGTTGTTCAAATGTGAAAGGGGCTTTAGAGGAGTGTAAGCTCCTTGAGGGCAGGGACTGATGTGAATGTATATGTAAAGCACTGCATAAATTGACGGCGCTATATAACTACCGTATTTTTTGGCGTACAACACGCACCCTAACTTTAAGGCCTCGTACACACCATCGGACTTATCCGATGAAAACGGTCCGCGGACCATTTCCATCGGATATGTCCGATCGGGAGTTTGATCCGATGGCGTGTACACACCATCGGATCAAATTCCCCGCCGCCGGACGGCGCGGTGACGCGGCGGTGACGTTGACGCCGCCACATCACCGCTACGTCACCGCACCAGGAAGTAAAACACTTCCGCGCATGCGCCGAATACATTTAGCGGCGGCGGTGCGGGACGACATGTCTGCTGGTAAGTGTACTAACCAGCAGACATGTCGGGCGGACAGATTCCCACCGGATAGATTTCAAAGCTTGCTTTGAAATCTGTCGGGTGGACAAATCTGTCCGCTAGCCCATACACACGAGCGGAGATGTCTGCTGAAACGGTCCATCGGACCGTTTTCAGCGGACATATCCCCTCGTGTGTACGAGGCCTTAGAGGGAAGTTTCAGGAAAAAAAAAATCCACAGCCCCCTGCGTAAAAACACGCAGGCACAGTTTACCCTCTATTTTCAGGGTAAAAAAGTGAGTGTTATACGCCAATAAATACAGTACTTGAAATAAATAAAAGCCAATGCCACATTAATAAAGTAGATTTTCATCTGGTATAAGAAGTGCCATCAGAACACGTCAGACATAGTCTCTCAACATAAATGACAGCTCAGAAATAACTACAATTTTTTTATCAATAATAACATACTATGCCAAAAGAAAGTTAAAAATACAATTATTTTACGAAATTTATTCAGAAATCAGTACCTGAAAATGAAACCATGAGTTGTAAAAAACTAGAGAAATTAGCTTTCCCCATTGCGATAAATGTACCCATCACTTATGTGAATAGGAAAAGTCTCTGAACCTGTAGAGTGTGGTGTGCAGTGAGAGGAACAATACAAGTAAACATTAGGACTGAGGGTGTTAGAGTGAGCAAAGATACACAAAAAACATTCCCGGAAACCAACACATGGCTCTATGGATTGCATTGTTAGAAAAATGTTTATGTGGACAAGAATCTTATTCAGCTATTCCTTTAAAAGGGCACTGGCATTTGTGTCACATAACTCCTATTCTGCGATTTTTTTCACCACCACAATAGTACATTTATCATCAGAGACCAGTAAGCAAAAACATAACAAAATATAAAAAAAAAAAAATGATGACCACAATCCAGACATCGACAAAACGCATGACAAAGCTATGCAAATGACAATACTCCACTATTATTTATACTGCACACATTATTCAGATAGCTTGCATAATAAACAATTTTTTTTAGGTAAAAGCATTCTAAATGTGGCATGTCCTAATAACCACTGGAAATATAAAAAACAAAAAAACAAATACGAAGCACGACCAGCCTTCGCAGCAATAAGGCACATTTCTACAACCAGCCTTCGCAGCAATAAGGCACATTTCTAGGAAGAAGCACAAGTAGACTTAGTTGCTACCTACTAAAGATAACAAGGAGCTACACAATACTAACATGATTCTGTTTACATGTATTTAGATTTCAAGCCTGCCTAGTATTGCAATCATAAGACAATGTTTGCTTGAAATGGATAAAGCAAAAAGCGTGTACACATTCCAACTGCATGCAACAGGAATGAAAACAGACATCTTCTGGCTCTAGCTAGCTGTACCATGCTGCTGCTAAAGCCCCTTCAATAAATGCAGAAATAACATACAATTACACAAGACACTGACCTTTAAGGGACCAAGCATCAGCAATGAAAGCTTTTTTTGTCAGCTACCCTCCAGGTGACTGCTGCTTCGTCAGTAAATAGGTTATCATACCTCTATGAACGCCTCCTCTCCACCTATCTGGATTTCTTTATGCTACCAGGGAAGCAAAGGGGAGGAGGTGATGAATTTATTTGGGAGCCCTCATGGATGATTAAAAAACACTTCCATACACATACTCTCTGGGGTCCCTGCATGTGTTTATTCCCATCCCTTGTCAAATGTCCCTTCCAGTCTATTGTACTGATGCTTAATTCTTCATTTTCCACACTATGGGAATATTGTGAGGGAACACAAAAGAGGATGTACCAGGAGACAGTGTTATGGAGGAGAAAGAGGCGTATCAAAGTGGGGGAGGTGGCTGAGGAGGCTTTGTTTACGATGGATAGAGGAGGGCTTATTTATTTTGATGGAGTTCAGGCTCAGCTGTAACCTGCAGTCTCTAGAGAGGTAAAGGAAGGAGGAGAAAGTCCTAGACAGACCAGCAGCACAAAGCCATGCTACACAAGGATGTATAGAAAAGAAACAAAATGACACATCTGACCGTTCAGCTTCAAAACCTTGATTGATCGGGCTGAACGCAAAATATTTTCACCATTTTCTAATCATTTCTACTAACTTCCACACATGCCCTTTTGAGCAGAGTTCACCCAACATGCACAGAGACATATCTGCATGTTGAGTAAAAATGGGATCTACAAAAGGTTTGATTGGGGTCGATGGAGTGAACAAAAGCCCATACATATGGTGCCCTTATACAGCAGATGGAAGGCTCTAGTGTTTCTACAAAAGGAAAAAAAAAATGGTTAAGCAGTGATCCCTAACCAATGGATATTTTTGTTGTTGCTTGGAGACTAACAGTTAAGAGGCTTATTCGGAAGAGCAAAAAAAATTCATAGCAACCAGATTTTAGTTTAGTGTAATCCGATTTCTTATTGGTTGTTATGGGTTACTGCATATCCCCAATGCACTTTATATCTCACAAAGGAACATTTTGACTTCCACCAAGCACACTTTGCTACAGTAAACACGAGCACTTGGAAATGCAGAGACCAAAGAGATTATATATATATATATATACACACACACACACACACACACACACACACACACACACACACATATTTACATATGATCAAAGGTAAAAAAAAAAGGGGGGGGGGAATAGATAAAATTTCAACAGAACTGACTTTTCATTCAAAGTTAGCACTCAAATTTCCGACAACAAATGTTCGATGTGAGCTTGTTGTCGGAAAATCCGACCGTGTGTAGGCTCCATCGGACATTTGCTGGTTTGCTTTGCTGAGAGCTGGTTCTCAAATTTTCCAACAACAAAACTCTCAACCCCCGCTAGAGGCTGAAAAAAGGGTTAAAAGCGCCGCTGCCAGAGGTGCTTCGGTGGCGCGGCCCATTGATTTCAATGGGCAGGGGTGCTTTAGGAGCGGTGTATACACCACTCAAAGAGCCTCAAAGCTGCTGCTCCAGTTTGAAAGGAGTCTAAGAAAATCAGGCAAAGGATCATCCTGTTTTCCTGGAGGTATCACAGCAAGTCAGAACCGAGGATGGATGTAGAAAAATTCTCATTCGACAAAGGCTTTTTTTTAGTCGTTTATCGTTTCCGGTCATGCAGTCTTTCGCATCCGATTTTTCTTGTACAAAAAAGTACACGTTAAAATAGTTTGTTCTGTTCACGTACGATAAACATTTTGGAGTTTGTGCTTTTAGAAATTTGTTTGCAAAGTCTGAATCAGATGTTGAAAATTGTGTACACACTATACACCTCTGGTCTTCAGCCATCAGACTGCCGGTATGTGCAATATAGCAGACAGAAAAAAAAAAACTAGCGTGGCAATATTAAGGCTTGTAAGCATCACCTCAGAGCATCTTAGACTAGCAGTTTGAAAAGTTTATGATTTCCTGCAATGCTTTACAGACGGTCCATGTTCCTCCGATCCCCCCCATAGAGGACAGCTGAGATCTGACAGGGCGGTCCCTGCACAGTGTGCAGGGACCACCCTGTTATTTGCCCTCCTCAGCGGATCTGAGGAGGGCATGCAAGGAAAATAAAAAAACTGCATTTTAGCTTGCACATAATTGGATGATAAAAGAAGCAGAGCTTCACCTCAGATCTACAGCAAGTGCACTTTCAAGCCTTTGTCGAATGAGAATTTTTCTACATCCATCCTCGGTTTGGACTGGCCGTGATACTTCCAGGAAAACAGGATAATCCTGTGCAATTTTTGGATAGTAAATATGGTGTTCTGAAGTTACATTCATTTTAAAATTGAATGTTAAAAGCGAGTGGAATTTTCTAAAGACACTCGTCCATTCATTGAATGCACAAAGATTTTTTTTTTACAAATATTCCTACTAATATTATCGTAAAAAAATTGATATGGCCAGCATAAGTCAAAATGAGCCTTTATAGTACAAAAAACAGCAGATAATCACTACTAGAAGGGGTTTGTTAATACCGTCAAAGCAATACACAACTTTGATCATAAATTAAAAAAAAAACAAGATCTAATATTACCGTATTTTAAAATCCAAGGTTTTCCTCGATTTTCTAACCAGCACTGCACAAAATGTGTAGCTAGCATTTGGTTGCTCTGAGCAACATTTTATTTTTTGTTTGCTTGTTTCTGAAAAATAAGCCCCAAGGGTTTAAAGAATGTAATAATTGAAACACAAACTCTACGTAGAAGCATAAGAATATTTTAGCATGCCCTAACAACTTAAAAAAAAAAGAAAAAAAGAAAAGAAAAATTCTACTGACAGCAGATATGCGGAATGTTTAAAATGAGGAAAAAGAGCTGGTTCTCAAATTTTCAGACAATTCCGTTGTGTGTACACAATTCCGACGCAAAAAATTCCACACATGCTGGGAATCAAGCAGAAGAGCCACACTGGCTATTGAACTTAATTTTTCCCAGCTTGTTGTACATCTTGTACGTCACCGCGTTCTTGAAGTTCGAAATTTCCGACAACATTTGTGTGACCGTGTGTATGCAAGATAAGTTTGAGCCACCGTCCATCAGAAAAAAAATCCACAGTTTTGTTGTCGGAATGTCCGATCGTCTGTACGCGGCATAGCTGTGTACACATAGCAGGACATGCACTGTACACCGTCACTCTGGATCTGTGTGTACACATGTGACTGGATTTTTTTTTTTACTGATTCTTTAGGTTTATGTAAGAGAGACTCTTTGCACGATAATTATGGAGTATGTTGTAGGTATAAGCACTGCAGACTGTGTACAGTGTAAACCATCGGTAAGTGTAGGCTATTTAACCATGCTCTAAAGCCAAACTTCAGAATCATACTCAGCAATTACTTTCTCATCCCGTGAGGCAATCAGTTTAAACCCATTACAGTTCTGTAATAACCGCTTACTTTCTTTAGGAGATACCATATACTTAGTTGTGTGATGTTATCAACTAGAGCTCAGTGCATGCCAAGTACCACAGGGCAGATGGGAGGAGAAAAAACTGGCAATGCGCGTAATTTCCTACCTGCATTGCAAGATAAAGCTGGTCATACATTATACAATTTTCTTGTTTCATTTCCTTTCGATTTACCCTTAAAGCGGAGCTCCACCCGCATTTTTTTTTTTTTTCAAAGTCGGCAGCTACTAACAGTGTAGCTGCTGACTTTGAATAAGGACACTTACCTGTCCTAGGCGCCCGCGCTGACGTCCCCCACTGATGCCGATCCTCGATCCCGGCACCGCCATCCACAGTCAGGGAAACAGGCAGTGAAGCCGTGCGAGCAGCGGGGCGCTTTGTGAATGGTCCAGCTGCTTTCTGGGATACACACAGTTCCCAGAATGCAGCGCGGCCCATTCACAAGAAGACACCGAGAAGAGGAGGAGGAAGAAAACCACACCGCGGATCATGAGGGCAGATTCGGGACTTCTGCATAGCAACAGCCTATTTAGGGTGAGTATTTTTCTATTTTTTTTTCCCCATTTAATTTTTTTTTTTTTTTTTTTGATTTTTGAAAAAAAAAAAAAATCAGGGTGGAGCTCCGCTTTAACTATGTAGTAGAAGGACCTTCCTGATTGCATACAAAATTGAAGAAGGTGTTTAACCACTTAAGCCCCGGACCATATTGCTGGTCAAAGACCAGGCCACTTTTTGTGATTCGGCACTGCGTTGTTTTAACTGACAATTGCGAGGTCGTGCGACGTGGCTCCCAAACAAAATTGGCGTCTTTCTTTTACCACAAATAGAGCTTTCTTTTGGTGGTATTTGCGGTTTTTAGTTTTTGCGCTATAAACAAAAAAAGAGCGACAATTTTGAAAAAAATATATTTTTTTACTTTTTGCTATAATAAATATCCCCCAAAAATATCTAAAAATATATTTTTTTTCCTCAGTTTCGGTCGATACGTATTCTACTGTATATATTTTTCGTAAAAAAAAAAAAAAAAAAATTGCAATAAGCATTTATTGATTGGTTTGCGCAAAAGTTATAATTCTTACAAAATAGGGGTAGTTTTAAGGCATATTTATTAAAATATATTTATTTTTTTTACTAGTAATGGCAGCGATCCACAATTTTTATCGGTATTGCGACATTATAGTGGACACTTCAAACACGTTTGACACATTTTTGGGACCATTAGCATTTTTTTTATAGCGATCAGCGCTATAAAAATGCATTGATTACTATAAAAATGCCACTGGCAGGGAAGAGGTTAATCACTAGGGGGCGAGGAAGGGGTTAAGTATGTTCCCTGGGTGTGTTCTAACTGAAGGGGGGTGGACTGACTTGGGGAAATGACTGATCGCTGTTCATACATTGTATGAACAGACAATCAGGCATTTCTCCCCCCGACAGGACCGGTAGCTGTGCGTTTACACACACAGCTCCCGATTCTCGCTCTGTAATGAGCGATCGCGCCCTTATTGGCTGCTCGGTGAGATGACGTATAGCTACGTGATCTCGCCCAGCAGAGCCGACCTGCTGCCGTATAACTGTGGCGGCTGGTCGGCAAGCAGTTAAGGTGTGACCTCATATTATATGGTTTTGGTAAATCTAGGAAAGGAAAGTTGAAGAAAATTGTATAGTGTATGGCCAGAGTAGCAGAGACAGAGCGGTTGGTAAGGTGGACGAGTCTGGCAGCAGCATTCATGATGCACTGAAGGGGGGTTAGAGTATGCAGAGGTAAGCCAATGAGGAGGGAATTGCAGTAATCAAGGCGAGAGATGACCAGGGAGTGAAGAGTTTTGTGGGGTCATTGGTTAGAAAGGGGCGTATTTTGTTGCGAAGGTTGAGGCGGCAAGATTTGGACAGTGAGTGAGGCTTAAAGGACAGGTCAGAGTCCAGGACTACACCTAGGACCTTGACATGTGGGATGCTGCTTTATTGTTTTCTATTGCGTTCCTCTACATCAATGTTTCTCAACCTTTTTTTAGTCATGGCACCCTTTAAAATTCTGCACAAATTTTGAAGCACCACATTATAAAATTCAAAAAAAACGAATAGCTTTACCTAATGTAGCAACATCCACACAGGTACGACACCCAACATTATTTATTCTTACAAAGCTAATACACCTTTGCACACTGGTACTGGCATTCCTCTTTTCCTTCACTCAGCTAAAAAAAAAAAAAAAAAAAAAAGTGACCCCCATGGTAATGAAAAGGGACAGGAGAGGAAAAAACAAGGAGGCAGGTGCCAGATGTCCTTATCAACCAATGACATCATCAGTTGTTAGGATGCAAGCAGCTGGTCCTCACTCAGTGTCCAAGGTTGTAAATCGACACAATAAAAAAAACTGCTTTGTGTAACAAAAAGGCAGGCTTGATCAACCTGCTGGCTTATTTTTGGGCAATATTTAGGCAGCCATTGCCAAGGCACCCCTGAGGAACCCAGAAGGCACCCTGGTTGAAAAAAAGACTGCCCTACATCAACAGTGGGTATAGGATAGCATATATAGATGTCTTCTATTTGTGGGTATTTTTTTGTTTTTCAACCTGACCAACTATGTAACTTTATTTAAAGATATTAAGTAGTGGTCCTAAATCATAAAAACATGCCAGTTAGGCAGAAACAGCATGGCTAAACTCACGAATAAAAATGTACGTTTTGGAAATTTATGAGGGCTGAATAAATGTAACACTTGGCTGACTAGTCTGGCAACTACAGAAATGACCCCAAATAAGATAATGCTACTTATGTTTATTCCATTTGTTTTGTTTTCTTAACATAAGATGCATGGCAAAGTGTTACAACTGTCAAATTGTAATACTAGTTCATGTCACAAGAAATTACATCACAAAAGCTTTATAAGAAATTGCAGCCACTAAAAATGACTTCTGAAATAACAGAATCCACAGCTTGACCACATAGCCCATGACTGTGTGTAAACCTTGGGAGACATTTGAAATTTGAATTTTAAGAACCCTGAAAACTATTGAAAAAAAAGGTTATGATTAAGTTGTAATTTTGTAGGCATATTGGCTGGCTGGCTATGGGGCCTGGTTCCATCCTGGTCAGGCAGCTAGAAATTGCCTAGTTTCTATCTAGGTAATATATTCTATACAACGTTCAGATGGCTTTTTTCCCAGTAATAAGTTTCCATTTGATTAAAAAGCCAATGAACTACATACTGTATTACACAAGGGCTTTAGCTCATAAAGCAAAGTTGCTCAGTAATAGCCCCAAGTCATTTCTTCCAATTAATATTGAAAATCTACAGATTATTACATATTATATTCATCTTTTTTGGGACCGGAAATTCTGTTAAAAATATATTCCGGGCTACAAAAGCAGCCAGTGGTCTACTTCCATAATAATACTGAATATACACTGCAACTGTGCTAAAAATCAAACAGATGGCTCAGTGTCCCATAATCTACATTTACTGAGATTCACCAAGGCCTGCTTTCCACAGATCATCTTACAGGCACAATAGTTGTGTGCTTATAATACCTGTGTGGTCAAGTTTAATTGTTACATAAAAGATTCCCCTCTTTGAGGCGGCATTTACACCTGAGTGTTTTCAGCTCATAAAACACCCGAAAAAACGCCCAACAAGCAAAATCCCATTCATTTCAAATGGCACCTGTTCACATCTGAAGCAAAACGTCTCTTTGGGGCAGATTCCAGGCGTTTTTCTGCTTTTTACATTGGTGACCTGAACAAAAATCGCACAACTTTGAAACGCTCAGGTATGAATGCAGCCTGAATCAGGAGTTTGACTTTTTTTTGGACTCTTTGTTATGGGTTCTTCTAAAGATGACAAGAGATATATATATTTTGCAATATAGTGTGAACCCAGCCTTGGGATTCTTTTACACAGACGGTCCCCCCTGCGGATTCAGCTTTGCTCAGCAGGGGAATCATTTTGCTGATTACCGCTAAGCAGGTGGATGACAGGTCTGTCTCTGCTCACTGTGCGGAGACGAACTTGTCAGAGCCTCACTCTTCTCTATGGGGAGATTGGATGAAAACAGATAGGATCGGATTGAATAGCAGTGGGTGTCAACGGACATGTTACCACTGACATCCGCCGCTCCATAGGAGTCAATGCAGCATCCAATCAGGTGGACCTGATCGCAAAGCCTGTATTAAAGGGGCCTAACACTAGGCTCGCAGTTGGTTGTGGTGTAGTATCAACTTTAACCACTTCCAGCCCAAGACCATTCTGACATTCCTCTCCTATGTGTAAAAAATCATCATCATTTTTTTGCTACACAATTACTTAGAACCCCACCAAACATATTTTTTTAGCAGAGACCCTAGAGAACAAAACGGCAATCGTTGCAATTTATGTCAAAGGGTATGCACAGCAATTTTTCAAACGCAATCTTTTTTTATGAAAAAAATACAGTAATAAAATGTTAATGCAACAAAACACAATATTTAACCCAATTGTTAAAATATAAAAGATGATGTTACGCTGAGTAAATAGATAACATGAGAGATGATACCCCTCTAAAAACTGCTGATCCCTTGGCTTTGCTTCCGTCCCACTAAGGCCCCTTTCACATTGGAGCAGAAGCCACGGTGGCGGTATAGCGCCGCTAAAAATAGAGGCCCTATACCGCAAGAATCGGCCGCTAGCGGTGTGCGGTATTAACCCCCGCTAAGGGCCGATAAAGGGCTAATACCGCCCACAATGCGCCTCTGCAGAGGCGCATTGCGGGCAGTATTGCCGCGGTTTTCCATTGTTTTAAATGGGAAGGAGCGGTATACACGCCGCTCCTCTTACCGCTCCAAAGATGCTGCTGACAGGAGATCTTTTTTTCTCCTGCCAGCGCATCGCCTCAGTGTGAAAGCCCTCGGGCTTTCACATTAAGTATGCAGTGAAGGAGTTTTTCCAGGCGGTATAGCAGCGCTATTTTTAGCGCTGCACCGCCTGAAAAACTCCTCAGTGTGAAAGGGGTCTAAACCTAAAAGGTCCTGGCTATGCACAGGTGCATTGGATAGAAGATCCTGGACTGCCGCACTCCTTAAAACATTGGGCCAGATTCAGATACATTTTCGTATCTTTACGGTAGTAGCGTATTTTTACGACGGTAGCGTATCTTCTTTACGCTACGCCGCTGCAAATTAGAGAGGCAAGTGCTGTATTCACAAAGCACTTGCTCCCTAAGTTACGGCGGCGTAGCATAGATGGGCCGGCGTAAGTCCGCGGTAATTCAAAGTAGGTGGAAGGTGGGCGTGATACATGTTAATGAACTGTGACCCCATGTAAATGAGGTGCCGAACGAACAGCGCATGCTCCAAAATCACGTCGCAAATACTCAATGCTTTCGACGTGAACGTCTTACACACAGCCCTAATTGCGTACGACTTGCGCAAATGACATAAACGACGTACAATTCGACGCTGTTCCGAAGTCCATACTTAACATTGCCTGCACCTCATATAGCAGGGGTAACTTTACGCCGGTCATACGCCTTACGTAAACGACGTAGATCAATGTGCCGGGCACACGTACGTTCATGAATAGGCGTATATAGCTCATTTTCATATTTTTTAATGGGAACGTCTAATGCATTCCAACGTAACTATGCGCCCACGATACGCCAGCGTAGGCAAGTTACGCCGGACGACTGAAGCCATGTTTTTCGACGTATCTTGCTTTTTGAATCGGCGTAAAGATGCAGTAGCGCACATTTGAATTGATACGCCGGCGTAGATTCTTTCTGAATCTGGCCCTATGTCTTTATTGTACAAATAAAATCCAAAAAACAACCAAAACGATACAGTCAAAATTAAGTGAACAACAGAAAAGAGGTGGCGGACATGTTTCACATCATGTGATACTTACTCATGGCTCAAATAGATAACATGTCACACTTTAAAATAGTACACAGTCTTGGAATGGCGCCAAATTTCTGTACTTAAAAATCTCCATAGGCTACATTTATATATATATATTTTTTTTTACAGGTTACCAGTTTAGTATTACAGAGGATATCTAAAATAGAATTATTGCTCTTGCGCTAACGTTTGCGGTGATACATCATGTGTGGTGTGAACGCAGTTTACATTTCTGTTGTTCACTTAATTTTGACTGTATCGTTTTGGTTGTTTTTTGGATTTTATTTGTACAATAAAGACATAGGGCCAGATTCAGAAAGAATCTACGCCGGCGTATCAATTCAAATGTGCGCTACTGCATCTTTACGCCGATTCAAAAAGCAAGATACGTCGAAAAACATGGCTTCAGTCGTCCCTTAGGCATGACAGGTCCTCTTTATGGAGCCTCTGGCCTCCCAGAGTCATAGTGATGGTCCCCGGCTAGCTCCCTGGTAATCTGCCCCGTCCAGATTGGTGATCCAGCTTCCCAAATCACACGGGAAAGCCCAGGAAAGGCATCAGAGAACAGACTGGCTGGGGGTCAGGGAACATCATCTCCCGCCGCCTCTAAATCCAATCTAGTGGCTAAATAGGCGCTAGAATGACTTTTACATTACAGGTAATTGCTAGCTAAAAAACATATCATAGCTGCAGGCATCATCCAGTCAGAAATAACCACTTCAACGTAAAATAAATCATATGACGTCCCAGGGGCAGGAAGTAAAAAAAAAAAAAAAATATGACAAAAAATAATAATAATAATAATAATAATAATAATAATAAATAATTCAGGAGGCAGTAGTATCACCCCATGAATTTCAGGTAGCTGCTCCTGTATCACACTGTAGGGTTCATTCACATTATGACATGTGACATCAGATGTCACACAGCTGCTTTTTCTTTTGTTTATTGTCACTAGGGTTGTCCCGATACCAGTAACGGTATCGGGACCAATACCGAGTATTTGGGGGAGTGCTTGTACTCCCGCAAATACCCCCTATGCCTGAATAGAATACTTGCCCCCCCCCCCGCCGCATATGGCAAAGCCGCCGCCGTGTATCGCAAAGCCGCCGCTGCCGTGTTAATCACCGTGCGGGGAACATTACAGTCAGCTTTAGTTTGAATAGCTGTTTTTTCCCCGCTGCGCCGTGTCACTCCCCCTTGCTCGGGATTGGACGGATCTGTGGGGGGACATGGCTGGATATATGTGGGGGACATGGCTGCATTGGTTGGGGGACATGGCTGCATTGGTGGGGGGACATGGCTGCATATGGTGGGGGGACATGGCTGCATATGGTGGGGGGACATGGCTGCATATGGTGGGGGGACATTTAAAAAAAAAGGTATCGGTATTGGCGAGTACATGAAAAAAAAGTATCGGTACTTGTACTCTGTCCTAAAAAAGTGGTATCGGGACAACCCTAATTGTCACAGTACGCACACAGGACAACCCACTCATTTCAGTGGGAAACCCCATGCCTGACAAACCTGGCATCGAGCTTGACATGTTATGTAACACGCTTTTTGGCACAAATAAAAAACAAAGGGGTCAGCATGCTGCCTTTAGTAATTAACGGCACTGCAAACTAAATGTGCATTTCGCCAACCTGTGCAAAAATCACGCAATTTTGTTCTCAGTCTCGCACTGCTATTACCGCGTTTACAAGCATTTGGTATTTCAAATGCCCCTGAACACGTTTGTTTTCCATTTCCAAGAAACGCTTCTAAACTCAACTGCCTAGAAATGACTATAAACGACCCTGTGTACATGTACTGATAAGATAACAGAGGAGAGATCAGGGGCAGCTGGAAAAAATGCCCAACTGTTCCTAAACGTCTGTTTATCAGCAGCAGCAGTGTACATGAGGCCTAAATATTTAGACCCCTTTCACACAAAGTAGTTTTTCAGGTGTTTTAGCACTAAAAATAGCATCTAAATACGCCCCAGTATGAAAGTGGCCTAAGAAAAAAAATATAAAAAGCCTTTCTTACATTTTTTTCTTCAGCAGCTTAGTAGATGCCCCCTACGTATTGTTATGTGGTAGTGCAGTGTTCATTTTGACGTCCAATTTCAATTTAGTTATAGTCTCTTGACTAACATGACATTTTAGTTTTAGTCACCTGAATTATTTTAGGATTAGTCATATTTTTAGTCTATTAAAATAGTATTAATTTAGGATGACTAAATTAAACTCTAGTGTAAACAAGCCCTATGACATATTAAGCCCAGCCATACACGGTTCGAATCTCGGCCGAGATTAGAACTGTTGAACACTTGCCGACCAGCCGCCGTCATTATACTGCAGCTCTATTGCGCGAATCGCTGTAGCTGTACGTTGGTTCATGCAATAGATACAGTGGGTGCGGCGCTAGATTCGATGGATGTGACCGCGATCTCCCCTGGCCACCCGCGATCGACTCACAGAAAGACAGAACAGGGATTGTCAATGTAAACAAACAGATCCCCATTCTGTAAGGGAAGTACAGAGTGATCGTCTGTTCCTAGTGATTATGACCAGCGATCTATCTCCTCCTCCAGTCAGTCCTATCCCCCAGTTAAAAACACCTTCCAGGGAACACATTTAACTCCTTGATCGCCCCCTAGTGTTAACCTCCTCCCTGCCAGTGACATTTATACAGCAACAATTTTTATAGCACTGATCGCTGTATAAATGCCAATGGTCCCCAAAATGTGTCTGATCTGTCTGCCGCAATGTTGTAGTCCTGCTAAAAAAAAAAAAAAAAAAAAAAAGGAAAATTGCTTTTCAAAAATTGTCGCCCTTTTATTTATACTGCAAAAAATAAAAACTGCAGAAGGTCATCAAATACCACCAAAAAAAATGGGTGCAACGTTGCACAACTGTGCAATTTTCAGTTAAAGCGTTGCATCGCAAAAAATGGCCCGGTCATTAACCACTTAAGCCCCGGACCAATATGCTGCTAAATGCCCAAAGGCGTTTTTACAATTCGGCACTGCGTCGCTTTAACAGACAATTGCGCGGTCGTGCGATGTGGCTAACAAACAAAATTGGCGTTCTTTTTCCCCCACAAATAGAGCTTTCTTTTGGTGGTATTTGATCACCTCTGCGGTTTTTATTTTTGGCGCTATACACAAAATTAGAGCGACAATTTTGAAAAAAATTCAATATTTTTTACTTTTTGCTATAATAAATATCCCCCAAAAACATATATAAAATTATTTTTTTTCCTCAGTTTAGGCCGATACGTATTCTTCTACCTATTTTTGGTAAAAAAAAAAATCCCAATAAGCGTTTATCGATTGGTTTGCGCAAAATTTATAGCCAAATAGGGGATAGTTTTATTGCATTTTTATTATTTTTACTACTAATAGCGCCGATCAGCGATTTTTTTCGTGACTGCGACATTATGGCGGACACTTCGGACAATTTTGACACATTTTTGGGACCATTGTCATTTTCACAGCAAAAAATGCATTTAAATTGCATTGTTTACTGTGAAAATGACAGTTGCAGTTTGGGAGTTAACCACAGGGGGCGCTGTAGGATTTGTGTGTGTTTACAACTGTAGGGGGGTGTGGCTGTAGGTCTGACGTCATCGATCGAGTCTCCATGTAAAAGGGATCACTCGATCGATGCAGCCGCCACAATGAAGCACGGGGAAGCTGTGTTTACATACGGGGAGCGATCGCGAGCAGGCGGCTAGAAACTAATAGCCGTGCCCCACGGGTTTCCGACCGCCGCATTTAGCGAGGGGGGGGTGTCCTGATCGGACCCCCCAACCCGCGCAAAGGCAGGGATGTAAATATACATCCATCTGCCTGTACGTGCCCTTTTGTGGATTTATATGTACATGCAGCGGTCGGGAAGTGGTTAAAACCGGAGGTCCACACAAAAATGTTACCTCTGCTTTTTGGAACCCTCCCCCCCTCCAGTGTCACATTTGGCACCTTTCAAGGGGAGGGGGGTGCAGATACCTATATAATACAGGTATTTGCACCCGGGAGTCACGGCCCTTCCTGTCGTCGTCCGCCCCCCGCCGTCTTCTAGGAAACACACTGGTACCAGGAGACAACTTGGACCAGTGAGGATGAGCAGTGCGACTCGCGCATGAGCAGTAGGGAACCAGGCAGTGAAGCCGCAACGCTTCACTTCCGAAATCCCTCACCGAGGATGGCGGCAGGGGCAGCCGAGAGACAAGCGATAGCTCGGCTTTCGGCTGCTGACATAGTGGGCACCCTGGACAGATAAGTGTCTATTTATTAAAAAGTCAGCAGCTGCAGGATTTTAATACATGTTTTTTTTAGGCGGACCTCCGCTTTAAGGCAGTAAATCCTATCAGGCATTCAGCGTTGGTGCATTTAATTGACCAGAATAATCATTTATTCTGTCCATTAGAATGCATTAACATACATACAATGTACATTTGGCGTATTCTTCCACCCAAATGCCCCTCTCCTCAAAGCGCTGGTGGTGCGTTTATTTTTCTGCCTGTAAACATGTATGCATGCATGACACAGGCTAACACGAAGGGGTGTTTGGAGGCAGAAAATTAGAAATCCCCCAAATGCCTGTAAACTTGGTATTTTTCACATCCCGCGTACACAAAGCCTTAGAACGTGATGTACCAAATGAGTACAAGCTGGAAATGAGGCAATTTCGGGATTTTTATTGCCTTCCCAATGCTGGAGACACTACTAGCAATGTGTAGGGAAGATTTGGTAGTGTACAGCACAATATGTGTGTGTCATGTGTCTCCATCCATGTACACGTCAATACACAAGCTCCAGTTGTTATAGATGGGAGCCGCTATTCCTCACACAGCTGTACCCAATCAGCGCACACACATCCTCTCTACAAAAAAGCAATACGTACGGAAACGCCGCCCCGGTTTCCCGCGCTTCTCCCCACACACGTGATGCGCACCGCGAGCCTCCGATTCAATAGCTCCTCGTGTCTCCAATCAGTAAATATTTGAACTGGAGATCATTGGATGCGGCGAAAGCGGTCACTGAGGGGGCGTGTCCGCCGAACCATTGTTTCAAATAGGTGTACGGTGAGAAGGAACTGAGAGAGCCCGCAGTGGCCATATTTAATGAGGGCACTGGCTCTCTAACGCGCACATACACAAACCTTACTGAAACACTCGGAGAGATAGAATGGCTGTCAAGTGCGGAATAGATTTGTATAATTGCATAGCCCGTGTATAGGGCGTATGTATACGCTGTAACCCCGGTGTTCTCAATGACAGAGACACAGCACAGGCACGTCTCCCCATCAACTGGAAGAACAGCAGGCAGGTAAAGAATCCGCTATAAGCTTCTGTTTATGCTCCACTGCCACCTACTGGTAGAATGCAAAAGGTGCATTTACTTTGAATGTAGAAAGCCTGCTTTGTTTACAGGAAGCTGTACACTCTCCATTCACCTCTCTATGGACTCATCTTTTCATTCAACATATACTGCACATTCACACGGTGGGCCAGGAGTGCAGCGTTTGCTGCGTTTCGAGGCAAGCTCCACCAATGGCTGCTGCAACACTCTGCGGTTTGGTTGCGTCCACAACTCACTAGAAATGGCGAACACTGGACGTATTGTATCTGCACTCAGGGTGCATGCAGTGTCAGGACAAGGTCACCTAGAGCCCAGGGCGAACATGTCAAACTGTCCCAGCACAGAACCCTGTGGGACCCCACTTTCCACCCCAGACTATTCCAAATGCTAGCCATAAAGCAGTTGAAAAATCATTTAAACTTATTTTTGAAATACTAACACAGTCATGAGAGCAAACAGTATTGCTATCATGTAATGACCGATTTTCGAACAATAAAATTGCTTACAGGTATAAATTACATTGGTTTGTCTTGCATTTTTTGCAGAAAAAAAAAAAAAATTGACAAAAAAAAAAAAAGTTAGACCTTTCCCCCTGGCCCATTATGTCTTCCGTATACACCCGGAGCAACGTGCGAACCTTGTGCGTGATGAACAACCATCCTGCATCTCATTTGCATCACCTACATGAACACAACCTTCAGTATGGAGTCTATAGATGAGAGGACCATCACCAGAGCAATGCTTGGAGTGATGGCTATACAGCAAGCAGAGGAACCCAGGACAAAAGGCAAAGGTTATGGAGTAAAGAGTGGCTTTTTAAACAGACAAGAAACGCATTAACCTTTCAAATTATCATGCATTCAAAATTTTCCAAATCTCTCCTTCATTTTTTTTTGGGCTCAAAAACGTCACAGCCGATTTTCGATCTGTGCTCATTAACTGGACGAGAAATAAAGCAACTGTCCAAATTACATATTTTTGAACGATTTTTCATCTAGTGTACGGGTACCATAAGTCAGTTATTTTTCAACTTCCGTTAACAGCTAAAGTAGTAGTTAGAGCCATGGCTAAAAAAACTGACCACGCAGAGATAAATGTGCTCTCATGCCTAGTGTGGTCAGTTATTAGGCAAGCAGAGGAAATAACAGGAACATCAGGAATATCACACAAAGGAAGACATTAAAAGAACAGGATACTATTTAATACAAGTGCACAGTGCAACAGGCACATATCAGGAATATGAAATGTTGGGGTAACAACTACTTGCTGACCAGGCCTTTTCTGGAACTTTTTGTTTACATGTTTAAATTAGTATTTTTTCCTAGAAAATTACTTAGAACCCCAAAATATTATATAAAAAAAATATCATTTGTTTATGCCTGGAAACTAAAAGTGGCGTCAGAGGTCGCTCCAGTCCTCCAAGGGCATAGAGCCGAGTGGGGTCATCTTGCCCTCACTTCACTTCCTGCCCAGCAAATGGCCACAGCCGATCACTCCTGGGTTTACCAACGGCCCTGGTAAGATTGGAAACATGGGAAGTAGCTAAGTTTCCTTAGTCAAACAGCTGGGCTTGAACCATTGGTTTGCCAGGGCACCTTAATAACCATTTGCAGTGCCGATTCCCCCTGCTGACCCCCCCCCCCCCCCATTGGCCTGCTGCCCTGCAGTTTTGCTGGCTTATCCTCCACAGCAGCCGGGGGCGAGGAGGTGTTTCAGGATGAAGAGCAGGGGGAAGGGGCTAGTAAATATGTCATTTACCAACCCCTTCCTTTTCTAAATAAACACTATTCTTCAGTTATGAATGGACACAGTAAGCGGGGGTGTCTATTCAAAACTGACAATTTGTGGTTCCCTCTTTAGCTGAACAAGTGTTCCCACTAAAAATGTCTAAATAATAAGTGGTATAAATCCCCGAAGATGATTTGCTTATACATTCCGAAACGTGTTGGTAATCCCTATCTGCATCTGCATATCGATGGTGGAACAGCAAGTAGTTGGGGAATACAACTTCAGGACTATCAAACCTTGTACAATATCATGTAAAGTGATGGATACAACTTTGGTATACTATGGGGGTTATTTATGAAAAGGCAAATCTACTTTGCACTATAAGTGTAAAGTGCACTTGGACGTGCAGTCGCGGTAGATCTGAAATGAGGGGAAGCTCTGCTGATTTTATTATCCAATCGTGTAAGCAAAAATGCTGTTTTTTTTCTTGCATGTCCCCCTCCGATCTATAGCGACTGCACTTCCAAGTGCAAAGTGGATTTGCCTTTAGTAAATAACCCCCAATGGTCATATAGTCAACATTTTTTTATTATAATCTATGCACATTTTATTCAATATGAAAATAAATATTTATTTTAAATATAAAAATTTCTTCCTTTGAAATTGCCTTAAAAACCCCAATTTAGAGCATAAAATGCAAAGAAGAGGGATCTATATGATCATTTTCACCATCATTAAAGTTAATCAGCAGATTAAAAAAAAAAAAAGAGCTTTTACAGGTTCAGAACATGCATAAAATATGCAAAGAAATTACCGCACTAACATACACAAATAACAATAGCTACAAGCAGCAACCACTAAGGGCCAGATTCAGGTAGAGTTAGGCTGGAGTATCAGTGATACTCCAGCCTAACTGTCACTTTAAGCCGGCGTTTTTGTTTTCTGTAACCAGAAAACAAGAAACGCCGGGTTGGAGTTCCGATGCGAGCAGCGTAATTTAATTTCGCCATCGCATCGCAACTTTAATTAAAAAATGGCGCCGGGGGCGTTCCCGCTGATTTACGCCGGAAAAATATGTTAATCAGCGGGAATCGGCAATTCACGATCGTATTCGGGCGCGACGCAGTGACTTTCCGACGTTTCCGTAAGCGATACGCGGCGTAAAGATAAAGCAGCCCCCTAGTGGAGTATCCTATGTTAAGTATAGCCGTCGTCATTGCGTCGGAAAAAAAAAAAATTGCGTCGTTTGCGTAAAACGTCCATGAATGGGGATTTGACGTCATTGACGTTCACTGACAGAATTTGGAGAATGCGCACTGGGATGCATTGACAGTCGACGCATGTGCAATACGTTCGCCGCGGGATCGCGCTTAGTTTAAATAATACACGCCCCGTACCCGCCCAATTTGAATTCCGCCGGCTCATTTGCGATACGCTGCCGCAACTTTAGGAGCAAGTGCTTCATGAATAACAGCACTTGCTCCTAAAATTTCGCCAGAGTAACGTAAATGAGAAACGTTACTCCAGATTAAAGATGCTCCCATCTACCTGAATCTGGCCCTAAGTGTTATACACACACACTAAAATATACAGGAGAAAAAGGGGGAAGGTGACGTGCTGACATTTTTTGACGAGACGATCCGAGAGACACGGGCGTTCGTGTAAGCCGGCCGGCTTCCATACCTTTATGTTTTAATTCTCTCTGTAACATGTAAGTGCAACCTTTATTAAACCTTTGAAGACTTTTCTAAGCATACTTCACTATGTGGGCTATTTACTTGTTTTCGGTGCACTGCTGACATCTGGAGGATCTACAATACACCCTGACATCAGCTGCTCCACTATAATCCCTGAATCAAGGCTTTTTCTATGCGGTTACTTATTTGGCTTCTGGTAAGCCTTCAATTTATTTGGCGATACGGTGGTGGTGTTATTTTAAGTCACAACTTAGGATAGTAATATCCTATTTTTAGTACCGTTTTTTATGTGTTGTTTGACGTACTTCACTATGTTCATTTAAAACCTTTTTTTTGGCAATCAACTGCTGACACATCTGGAGCTACCCAAAACCTTTTTTCCTGCTTTATCAACCTACTGTGGACTCCTAAAGGCCCTGGCTGGGTTGTAGCCGCAAGCGCGTTATGCTTGCCTTCTGGTAAGCCTCCATTGCTTATCACACTCACAGTTTGGTAGCAGATATATGCATGTTTCTTTCTTAGAACTGCCCATTAAGGACGCTTCAACGATTTTTGGTTCATCATCTACACTCTCTTGATTTATACTAACCATTTGAGCACACTGGACTTTAGATCCACACTAAGATATTTTCTCTAGTCGTCTTCCAGAACAGCCTCTGAGACCTTGGGCTCCTCCCTCCGGGACAGGAAACGCACACCCCCATCACTTTAAAAGTACTCCTTCAGAGTTCCCTCTTCAGTTATTGTGTTTCCTGCCGAAAGGGAAGGAGCACGCACCAGGAACAAGGCTCAGGGCTGTACTGAAGGATGGACTCTCTTGGTCTGGGCAACCCCCTGTCCTATTGAGGGGAAGGGAGGACAGCCGCACCTGACGCTGCCTTTACGTTCATAGGAGCTGGACTTGATAGGCGGGCAACCCCCCGCATCGGTACCTGAAGGAGCGGTGGCTCTGGCCAAGGGGAACCTCCGAAGGCGGGAGACGCTGGCGGACCCCCACGATTGGCGGAAGTGCATCAGCAGTGGTCGGCAGGCGGGAGACGCAGGCTTGGCCATGGAGTAGGCGCTTCTGCGTACAGGCTGAGGGGCGGTCTGCGTTCCAGGGACCGGAAGTGAGAACGGACTTCCGGCGGAACAGCGTCATCGGAGGGCGCCGAGGAGATTCAGTTCCGGTCTCCTACAAACAAATGCTAAAAAAGCACGGATTCTCGGACAAGGTGATCAAAACATTAGTAGAATGTTGCAAGCCGGTAACTCGGGCAATTTACGCCAAGGTCTGGAAAAGATTCAGATCTTGGCTGGACGAGCGAGATCAGGATCAGGCCGACATACCAGCAGTGCTGGAATTTTTGCAAGCTGGGGTGGACCTGGAGTTATCCGTCAGCATCCTGAAGGTGCAAACGTCGGCTTTAACCTTATTTCTTCAACAAAATTTGTTTGTCAGGAATTTTTTCAGGGCCCTTACAAGGTCAAAACCAGTCAAAGTAAAAGCCTGTCCCCCCTGGGACTTGTCTCTAGTCCTCGGAGCTCTTGGCAAACCGCCATTCGAACCCCTGGAGAAATCCTCTTTAAGAAATATTGTTTTAAAGACAGTTTTGTTAATAGCGATCACTTCGGCCAGGAGGGTCAGTGATCTGCAGGCATTATCCATTCGGGAACCCTTTTTGTTTATTTTAGAGGATAGGGTCATCCTCAAAACGGATCCTAGCTTTCTTCCTAAAGTGCCTTCCTTATTTCATAGGACTCAGGACACCTACCGACCTTCCAGTCCCCGCCAGATGGGGAGGAAGGGGAATCTTTGAGTTCATTAGATGTTAAGAGGTCCCTTTTGATTTATTTAGAAGCCACCAAAGAGTTCCGATGTTCAGATTCTCTGTTTGTTAATTTTTCGGGTGCCCGCAAGGGTTGTAGGGCACCAAAATCCTCTATTGCAAGGTGGCTAAGAATGGCGATTAGCGAAGCTTATCATTCAGAGGGAAAACAGCCTCCCCTGGTTAAGGCACACTCAACCCGTGCAGTGGCAGCATCCTGGGAAGAGAGGGCCGGAGCCTCCCCGGAGGACATATGTAAGGCAGCAACCTGGTCTTCTTTTTCTACATTTGCAAGGCACTATCGCTTGGATCTGCTCTCTCAAAGAACAAACCTTCGGGAGGAAAGTTCTCCAAGCAGTAACCCCACCTTAAAAAAAAAAAAAGGGGGTAAGTTTCTTGCTTATCATCTCAGAGGCTGTCCTGGAAGACGACTAGAGAAAACCGGAGTTAGGCTTACCGGTAACTCTGTTTCTAGGAGTCTTCCAGGACAGCCGGAATTTTTTTGTTTTTTTCCCCACCCGGTATTGATATGGTTACGGGTATTGTGGAACTAACATTGTGATGGTATATTATGTCTTTCAGAGTCTTCCGGCATTTCTTGGATAACTGAAGAGGGAACTCTGAAGGAGTACTTTTAAAGTGATGGGGGTGTGTGTTTCCTGTCCCGGAGGGAGGAGCCCAAGGTCTCAGAGGCTGTCCTGGAAGACTCCTAGAAACAGAGTTACCGGTAAGCCTAACTCCGTTTTTTTTGCACATGGTTTAAAAACCATTTGGTTATCACTCCATTTTTATTTTATATAAAAAAAAATGTCTTTATTAGCGCAACTTCAATTTTTTTCTCATGCATAAAATACATTCAATGTAATCTTATGGGAACTTTGAAATGAATGGTTCCGGTGACAGGGTCACTTTAAAAGCCAGCTCTGTACAATCTTTTAGTTTTGAATATAGTGGGTAAGGGCTAGAACAAAAATACAAGTGGAGTTGGTCTTTAAGATCCCTGGACAGCTGTTATTTCTATCAGGAAATGCCAAGAAATCTGTCAGTTTCAGGGTGTCACTTTTATTTACAGCCCCATGGCTACTCCTTCTTGGCCTAGCAGATACTATCTTATTACAGAGTTTATAGTGTTTCTTCAACTGAAAAACAAGGGGCGCAGATGCTCACCTCTGACATTACCTTTATTCCAATAGGAAGAAATGTATTATTACAAGCAAGATAACCTTACTTAACCATAACCTTCAAAGCTAAGCAATGCATTACTTCCCACAATGATGCAACATTTTTGAGAAACTTAGAAAAGGGATAAAAGTACTTACCATTAGATAGATGGTCAGGATGTTGACACAGAAAGGATCGATAGCATGAAAAGACAAGAAAGAACAATATTATTAGTATCATCCATATACAATCATCTTCAACTGCTAATTAAAATGTGACAACTGCTTCTAAAATTGCAACCCTTCTGCCTGGTACATACCAACAACTTTTCTCTATTCAACCCAGCGGGCTGAACGAAAAAAACAAACAACCTAAAGAGCTCAGGAGGAGCCGCTGTACTAACTATAAGATGTTGGTATAAAAATACCTCCCTGCTGACGCCCCCACCGGTCAGTGTTCTCTGTTCTGATTGGCAGACCCTTTTAGGTCATGCCACTTCTGTCAGACCAGCTGCTGTACACACTGGCTGAATGTTCAAAAGAATCCGGCTGATGCCGTCCGATATTTAGCCCATGTGTACGACCCTTTAGTCTAAAGGCTCAGAGACCTGCATTTTTCTGGTGTAATCGTTTTGAAGTCTTTTGGATAACTTGTGCAGTATATTTCTTTATTTATTTATTTTTAACTAGACATGTGCGGTTTGTTTCGTTCCAAATTAAAATTCGGACAAATTTTCTTTATTCTGAAATTCAGATGCATCTGAATTTCCTAATTAGAATTGTACCAAATTTAAACGAACCCGAAAAAACTATTCTATTCCTTTATTTTCTATTCTATTTTATTCTTTTTGGAAATTGGAAAACTATTTGAATTTGAAAACTATTCTAAATTGATTAAAAAACAAAAATAAAATAAAAAAATCCAACTAATTTAACTAAACAAATGTATGTAAATTACGAAAAAATAAAACTATTTTTTTCATTCTGTATATGTCTATTTTTAACAAAATAAAACAAAGTTTGTTACAGAAGGCAATTTGAATCCTAGCCAGCAGAACACAATAGTGCTGCAGGAGGCATTGCCCCATCCACACTGACTATGTCGATGGGTAATCAAGGAATTTTCTTTCCAGCCTTGGTTGCAGGAGAGAAAAATCGCACCATCTATGGCCAGCTTAAGTAGTAACAAGGCACCATAGGTTTATTGCACTCCTTGTGGTGCTCATCTCGACAAGACCTCATCTTTTTAGTGATTTTAAAGGTTTTCAAACATTAGTTTTCTACTGTTTGCCAGAATGTATAACATTATAATATAGGATTTAGGGAGTCTGCTATAGCACTGACTGCGAAATAGAGTCTGAAAATGGTCATTGTCCTGGAATCTGACACGTCCTGTTGTCTTAAAGTGGAACTTTAGTCAGGAAATTTAAGTCCTGCTAGAGCAGTTCAGTTTGGCTCCTTTTGCAGGTATAGCTATGTAAAACATTAAAAATAAGTGGCTATACAATTTAAAATCCAGTCATACACTGCCTCACCTTGCTCAGTTGCTCTGTTTTTAGGCATTGTGTGCCAAAAACAGAGGCCAATCTGCTGACAGCCTAAAGTTTTACTGCTGTTCAGGGGTTCTGGGCAAAATTCGAGCATCCAGCAAGAAGAACCAAAAACAATGCTGGAGGCAATATACAGCACACACTTATTTTAGTATAAAGTTCTGCTTTAAAGTGATACTAAAGACTTTTTTTTTTTATGTCAAAATAACAAGCATATTATCTACTCTGTGTAGTAGTTTTGCACAGAGCAGCCCACATCCTCCTCTTCTGGGGCCCCCTCTTCAGAGCTCCTGGCGCCTTCCTCCTGACACCAAACGGCTTGCTCTGGAGGTTCATACCTCCCTGCTTTGTGCAATGGTATTGCAGAGTGGTCACTTACTTCATCTTCCAGGGTCCCCCACCGGCACGGATTGCTCCTCCTCTTTTGCATGTGCCCCCATATGCTGTGTGCTTTGAGGGCACAAGTGTTGTGTTCTGCCCCGCCCCTCGCTCAGTAGTACATTCCCAAATATCCCCCATAATCCCCCTACCCTTCAGTATATTCCATTCCCCTCACTTCAGTAGTAGTATCCCCTTCGAGTACTTTGGACTACGAGCATTCTCCTGGAACGGATTATGCTCGTAATCCGAGGTTCCACTGTAATTCAATTTTCCTAATTTTGGGGTCTGGTTATATGGAACAGACAGCCTATCAAGTAGTAAGGTAATCTTTATGTGAATCTGTTTTAACCAGTTTAAAGAGGATCTCCAGTCATTTAAAGAAAAATGAAAAGTCAGAAGCTACAAATACTGTAGGTTCTTATTTTTTAATAAACAAATCCAGGGATCCAGCGCTGTTCTCACCAAGCCCCGATTTTTTTGCTGGTTTTCAATCCCTGGCACCACTATCTTGAGTAAGAAGTTAGCTGTGATTGCCTGCTAGCTCACAGCCCCCTCCTAACTGCGCATGTGCAAGATGGTCCTGAAGCTTCCACTAGTAATGGAGAAGGATAAAACTTAACTTCCTTTTTTCCCCCATTTTGAAGTGTTCTTCTTTACTAATGTGTGCCTCATTATGCTGCACGGCGTTGGTGGTCTCGTATGGTGTACAGTAGGGTTGTCCCGATACCGATACTAGTATTGTTATCGGGACAGATACTGAGCATTTGCGCGAGTACTTGTACTCACGCAAATGCTCCCGATGCTTCTGCCGATACTTTTTTTTTTTTTCAAGGCGACAAGCGGGGGGTCTGAAAAGGGGCGGAGAGTTAGCCGAGACCGTGCTAACTGCTAAGAGTGGGCAGAGAGAAGGACGCAGAAGTCCCAGTAAGATCCCCAATGCGGAGCGCATCTCCATTTACCGATCCTCATCCATCCTCCCTACAGACACCTGTCATCCCCAGACAGTACAGTACATCCCCGGACATACCGTCAGTACAGAGCAAGGAGGGGGCGGGGCCACACAGACTGGAGAACTCCCGAATTTCAGAGGAGCGGGGAGTGTCTGAAAGAGGGAAGTCCCGGCCAGCCAATTGGATGGACGAGAGGTACGCACTCACCAATTAGAAGTGTGGGCTGGGCACGTGGGCGGGTAAGTCGCGGAACATGCTGCAAGGCATGTCAAGAACTACATGAACGCCTCAGATGGCAGCCAGGGAGAGGACATACACCGGCTCAGCAAGTTCCTCCTGTCCGCCTGGGTTGAGCTAGGTACTGACACTGTGTGTAGCATGGGGAAGGGGGCGTGGCAGGTCTGGGCGGAGCTCTACACAGGTTTGGGGATTGCTGAGACTTGTAGTGCTGCACGATGGTAATGACAAAGACAGTGTGCAGGAGTTCTGTAGAGCTGGGAAAGTCATAATAGAAGACCCCTTAAAGTGACCCTATCGTTAAAGGAGAATCACAGCCGAAACAGTTATTTCATATTAGAGTATCAGCCCTGGACCATTTGGCTGCCCAATGACGGGCTATTTTTCGCAATTCGACACTGCGCCACTTTAACTGACAATATTTATTATTATTACTACTACAGTTGTGTGAGTTTACATACCCTGGCAGAATTTATAATTTTTTGGCCAATTTTTGGAGAAAACTAATGATAAACACAAAAACGTTCCTTTCACTCATGATTAGTGTTTGGTTGAAGCCATTTGTTATCAGTGAGTTTACTCTTTTTAAAATAATCACAACAGAAACTACCTAAATGACCCAGATCAAAAGTTTACATACCGTGGTGATTTTGGCCTAATAACATTCACAAAAGTTGGCACAAAGGTGGTTTGAATGGCTATTAAAAAGGTAACCATTCACACCTGTGGTGTGTGTGTGTGTGTGTATGTATATACAGTACAGACCAAAAGTTTGGACACACCTTCTCATTCCAAGAGTTTTCTTTATTTTCATGACTATGAAAATTGTAGATTCACACTGAAGGCATCAAAACTATGAATTAACACATGTGAAACAACTGAAAATATGTCATATTCTAGGTTCTTCAAAGTAGCCACCTTTTGCTTTGATTACTGCTTTGCACACTCTTGGCATTCTCTTGATGAGCTTCAAGAGGTAGTTACCTGAAATGGTCTTCCAACAGTCTTGAAGGAGTTCCCAGAGATGCTTAGCACTTGTTGGCCCTTTTGCCTTCACTCTGCGGTCCAGCTCACCCCAAACCATCTCGACTGGGTTCAGGTCCGGTGACTGTGGAGGTCAGGTAATCTGGCGCAGCACCCCATCACTCTCCTTGGTCAAATAGCCCTTACACAGCCTGGAGGTGTGTTTGGGGTTATTGTCCTGTTGAAAAATAAATGATGGTCCAACTAAACGCAAACCGGATGGAATAGCATGCCGCTGCAAGATGCTGTGGTAGCCATGCTGGTTCAGTATGCATTCAATTTTGACAGTGTCACCAGCAAAGCACCCCCACACCATCACACCTCCTCCTCCATGCTTCACGGTGGGAACCAGGCATGTAGAGTCCATCCGTTCACCTTTTCTGCGTCGCACAAAGACACGGTGGTTGGAACCAAAGATCTCAAATTTGGACTCATCAGACCAAAGCACAGATTTCCACTGGTCTAATGTCCATTCCTTGTGGTTCTTTAGCCCGAACAAGTCTCTTCTGCTTGTTGCCTTTCTTTAGCAGTGGTTTCCTAGCAGATATTCTACCATGAAGGCCTGATTCACACAGTCTCCTCTTAACAGTTATTCTAGAGATGTGTCTGCTGCAAAAGGTGACTACTTTGAAGAACCTAGAATATGACAAATATTTTCAGTTGTTTCACACTTTTTTGTTATGTATATAATTCCACAAGTGTTAATTCATAGTTTTGATGCCTTCAGTGTGACTCTACAATTTTCATAGTCATGAAAATGAAGAAAACTCTTTGAATGAGATGTGTCCAAACTTTTGGTCTGTACTGTGTATACATAATATATATATTTTGAGGGATTAACTCGTTAGCGTGTGTGTGTGTGACCCCCTGGATGGGTTCACTACACGCTGAACTGTACAAAAAGGCAGTTGAGGAGGATTGAAAACAAATGATATGGTTTATTTTTCCATATTGCTGGATACACGTGCAAGCATAAAAACAGCATAAACAAAACAAAACATAAAATAAACCCTTGCCACTTGGGGCGTCTACCTTCCCAACACAGGAACCTACCTATGGAGTCTGGCACAGCCTACAGCAGAAAACAAAAGTCTCTTTGATATTTCTCACACATAAATATCCATCAGCACCTCACCTCTTCAGAAGTGCTTGTGACTGCGCCTTCACTCACAAAGCCTCAGGATCCAGCAATCAGTCGTTATCCTTAGGCTGTGTTTATAGGGGCTTTAATTGCTTAATTCTGAACAGCTGAAACCTTTTAACGGCCCAAACCTCTCTGGCCATCTCTGCAGCCGACGCCTAATATTAATTGGTGTATTGTCTAAACAAGGCAGAAGTATATCTCCCGTCTGTGACAACACACACAGATTTACCTGACTTCCTGTCACAATATATTTTATATATATATATATATATATATATATATATATATATATATATATATATATATAAGGTCAATGAGTTTCTAGACTCCTGACAGACCCTTGCACCTTTCATCCAGTGCTGCACCAACGTTTCTGGATTCTGAGTCATGGAGAAAGCAAAAGAATTCTCAAAGGATCTGTGGGAAAAGGTAGTTGAATTGTATAAAACAGGAAAGGGATATAAAAAGATATCCAATGAATTGAGAATGCCAATCAGCAGTGTTCAAACTGTTATCAAGAAGTGGAAAATGGGGGGTTCTGTTGAAACCAAACCACACAGTCAGGTAGACCAACTAAAATTTCAGCCACACACATGGGATTATATTCACCTAAATATCTTCCCCCTTCTCCAGCGGTTTAGGGAAAAATGTAAAACTTGGAACTCCCTCCTCCTGTCAGTTGTGGGCAGAGTGAATCTAATAAAGATGATACTCATGCAACAACTATTGTATTTTCTCCATAACACCCCCATGGTTATGCACTTGAAGATATTCCGAATAAACGTAATTTTCTGCAGCCTCATTTGGAAAGATAGACCCCTAGGATCAAACTAGAACAGAGACCCAAAGACGGCGAGGGCTTGGCATTGCCAAACCCCTGGTTGTACTACCTAGCAGCTCAGCTGCAAGATCTTATTGGCACGTTTGAAACAGCGGAGGGGCCAGTGACTGGGCCGCAAAGCCCATCACAGAAATTGATGCTCCACACTGTATGCAGAGGACCAATTCCTATGGCACTGTAGGCCTCAGCCTTCACTAAGCCACATAAAAAAGTACCTAACCTTTAGTCTAGGGAAGGGAGTGACCGCTCCAGGTGGGTCTGATGAGCAATTGGGTGCTGGCAATGCACTAGGCAAATGTGAAGATTCGAAAGGGATGGACAGCCGCACTCCAAAAAAACTTCTAAAGTTGTCTTTATTGGTAAAATCAATGGGAATGCATCACAAAATACAGCCAAAGGATCAGGGAAAAGAGCAGCCGACGCGTTTCACACTAATCAGTGCTTAGTCATGGCTTATCCTTTAGTCTAGTTCAGAAGGTATGGAACAAATCCAAATATCTCCAGAATGCAGATGGTTATACAGAGTACAGCCCTATATGGCATGTACACTGAACTGAGCAAATTGCGGTCTGGAGCTAGGTAGAAGGCATTTGGAGTTAACCATCTCAAGAAAATCTTCAGTAATGGGGTGCTACGCTCCTTCATGACTTCGGAGTGGCACTTGTCTCTGATCCCAGCGTTTTGGGTATTCTTTTTCATCTAAAGGATTCATTTCCCAATGCTACGCTATCCTGTTACAGTCCGTGATGAAGCAGCATCCCCTGAAGGTAAGGGAGAAATGGGAGACAGACGTTGGGAGGTTGGATGGGGAACAATGAGAGCAGATCTTTCAGGCAGTGGGCATGTTTTCACTGAATGTATCCCAAAGACTTACTCCAATATACATCCTGTTGTGAACTTACTAAACCCCCCACAGACTCCATTTGATGAACCTGCAGCCTCACTCCACATGCAGATGATGTAAACAAGATCATGGAGACCTTATACACCTGCTGTGGCATTGCCCTAAATTGGGAAGGAATAGCGACTATGGTCAACTGTGTATTTAAAGTTTCTCTTCCACAGGACCCGAGAGCGTGTCTCCTGGGTGCACTGGAAGAATATGAGTGGGATGTGTACAGCAGAGAGGCTATACATAGAGTTCTATTTTAGGCTAGAAAACAAATTACGTTACATTGGAAGTCTGAGGCTCTCCCGAACATGAAAGAATGGATTGATAACATTGGTACAGTATTAAGAATAGAAAAGCTGGTATACCAGCACAGGGGAAATGCACACAAATTTGAGAAACTTTGGGCACAGTGGTTGGATATGCCTGGAATAGCCCCGGTCGAACTAGTGGCGGACAGATTAGGAATAAATGTTGGGTGAACAATGGACTAAGAGAAACAATAAAGGGGACAATGTGAAACAGCTGATATTGCTATGTTGTTGGTTATCATTATGGTTGAGATGCATGTAATTAACCCATATTGCAATGAAGAAAATGTATGTACAGCACTTCTGCAAAATAAATGGAATAAACTTTTGTTGGATAAAAAATAAAATAAAAAAATTCAACCACAACTGCCAGGAAAATTGTTTGGGATGCAAGAAAAACCCACAAATTACTTCAGGTGAAATACAGGACTCCCTGAAAACATGTGGTGTGGCTGTTTCAACATGCACAATAAGGAGGCACTTGAAGAAAGTTGGGCTGCATGGTCGAGTCGCCAGAAGAAAGCCATTACCATGCAAATGCCACAAAGTATCCTGCTTAAATATGCCAAACAGCACAGAGACAAGCCTCAAACCTTCTGGCACAAAGTCATTTGGATTGATAAGACCAAAATTGAGCTTTTTGGCCACAACCATAAACGCTACATTTGGAGAGGAGTCAACAAGGCCTATGATGAAAGGTATAACATTCCTACTGTGAAACACGGAGGTGGATCGCTGATGTTTTGGGGGGGAGGGAATGTGTGAGCTACAAAAAGGCACAGAAAATTCTGTCAAAAATTGATGGCAAGTTGAATGTAGTATGTTATCAAATAATACTGGAGGAACATTTGCATTCATCAGCCAGGAAACTGTGCATGGGATGTACTTGGACATTGCAACATGACAATGATCCAAAACACAAGGCCAAGTCGATCTGTCATTGGCTACAGCAGAATAAAGTGAAGGTTCTGGAGCAGGGGTGGACTGACAACTCATGGGGCCCCCGGGCAATAGAAGATTATGGGGCCCCCTGGGCTTACAGATGGCCACCACGCAAGGAGGCAGTGCAGAGGCGGGGCAGCTAAAATCTCAGGATTTTCACATCAAAAGCATGTCAGTTTCGGACATATCAGGGACAGATGTAAATAAACAACACCGATATTTACATACTGTCCCTGGTTTTACTGAGCCTGGCAACCGATGGGGCCCCCTAGTGACATGGGGCCCTCGGGCAGTGCCCGAGTGACTCAATGGTCAGTCCGCCCCTGTTCTGGAGTGGCCATCTCAGTCTCCTGACCTCAATATAATTGAGCCACTCTGGGGAGATCTCAAAACATGCAGTTCATGCAAGACCGCCCAATAATTTACAGGAACTGGAGGCTTTATGACAAAAGGAATGGGCAGCTTTACCATCTGAGAAGATGAAGAGCCTCATCCACAAATACTACAAAATACTTCAAGCTTTCATTGATGTTAAAGGGGGTAATACACGGTATTAAGAAATGGGGTATGTAAACTTTTGATCAGGGTAATTTTCCGTAAATGTTGTATGTCAGACATGGTGTATTGTAATTATTACACATGTGTAACTTCTGTTGGTGTGAGTTGGAGGGACTCCCAATCTTTTTCATTCTGAGATCTTTGAACGCCAATTGTGTTACAATTTAAACTCCTTTAACCCTAACTTTTATTTAGAGGTGAGAATCTTCCATCCCTTCCTTACAGTGATACTAAAACATAACCTTATTTTCCATAAATAATCCACATGCACTATTTAATGGTTCTGTCATATTTTTTTCATTAAGCGGTTTCGTATTGTTTTTTGCCTCCATGTAATGTCTTCTGTGAGTTCCTTACTCTCATTTTTTCCCCTTGATACAAGCGGTACACGTTGGTTGCAGTCATGTGCACTGCTCAATGCACACTACAAATCCTTTAGTCAACAGTACCTAATCCATCTCAGGAACGGCCAAGAGATGGCTATGTTACTTCATACAGTCAGACTAGTGGCAGCCGCTCATGCAGGGCGCAGGGGCACCACCCCCCTAATCCATGCGCCCGGCCCCTAATCTACATGCAGGGCGCCAGACGCATGGATTTCAACTTGTTTTTTTCTTCCACCTAGCCCACCCACATGTGTGATAGCAAATTAATATTCACACGTTTTCCTGCTTCTCCTCCTGGGATAGGTGTGCACAGCCTAATACATTAGGGTGTGCACACCAAAGCTCAAACACATGTGCGCGCGCATATAAATATATATATATGTATGGCAGAGCCAAATCCGAGAGATTCTTCCCATCACCCCACCAGCACAGTAAAAGAGAAGTAAGAAAGAACTTATTTTATAGCAGAGCCAGTCAGAGGGAGATCTTTTCCATCACAATGTCAGCACACAGAGCGATAATGCTACTGCACACGGGGTGATTGGGGTGTGCCCAGGCACACCCTGTGCGCATGCCTATACCCCCCGGCCAATCAGAAAGTGGGTCCGGAGACCCGTTTGGTTAGGGAGTCTTAGGACTCCCGGCCAATAATATCTTGGGACCCTCTTCCAACAGCCCCGGCTCTTACCTCCACAAGCTACGGACCATGTGCAGCGAGGAGCAAAAACGATCAAGCTCCAGGGGGGTTAGTGCGAGTGAGGGGGCCAGGTTTGTTTGTCACCCCCCCCCCCCCAATAAAAACACTGACACTGAGTGGGACCATGTGGTCTAAACGGGTAGTCCAGATCACAGCAGAAAAAAAACTAAGAAATTTGAAGCTTTGGAAGAAGCTGAAAGCAATAGTAGGTACTTTACCTTAAGAATACATATTTTGATAGAATTTGTTCTTTTTAAACCAAAGTTTAGTGACGCTAAAGCCCAATTCTGGGGAAATTAAATATCCTCTCTTGCAGTGGGGCTGCCCCCGCACTGCAAAGTTTGAATGTGCATTTAGATCTGGGGACCACAAAAAAATTGTTTTACTTACCTGATCCTCCACTCCCCAAGCAGCCTTCTCTCCTCTACTCCCTTGTGCTTTGGTAGTAGATTGTCCCTCAGCATCCTATAATCCAATGTAGAGCTATGGGCTCTGGACCTGGTGATATCAGAGGACCTGCGGCTGCCAGAGCATAGGGGAGAAGCTGCAGGGTCCAGTCTAGCAGCATGCAGGTGGCAGAGGATCTGGTAAGGGAGCACTTTTTCTTTCTTTACTGTGAAGATCAGCTTTAAAAGAGACTTGGTACTCTACCCTTCTTTGTTCATATGAAAGGTTTCCTTCGCTCTTCTCCTTTTTGATTACTTTTGTGAGGGTTGTAATATTATCGGTTTCTCTTTCCCTGAAGTCAAGGGTTATTAGTATTCTATTCTAGGCTGTTCACTGGCTGGACTTTGGTTAGGAAATACTTCGTCCAACATTCCTTTCCTTGAGGTCACGAGTTTATTATCCTAGGTTTTGACCTTTACCTTACAATCATTCTGGTTTTGTTGATCACTTTTGCTGTTGGTCTGAGGCCGTGTACACACGACCGAGGTTCTCGCTGGAAACCAGCGAGAACCTCGCTGGAAGCTGCATTCCAGCGAGGACCTCGGCCGTGTGTACACTCTCGGCGAGCTTCCCGTCGGGAAGCCCGTCGAGCAGAAATAGAGAGCACGCTCTCTATTTGCTCAACGGCCCGCCTGGAAGAATGGCTGGTTGCCATTCCCGACGGGCGGGTCGCCGATTTCGACGGCCGGCAGGGAACCTCGACGGGCGGAACGATGTGTTCTGCCCGTCGAGGTTCTCTGCCGCGTGTACACGGCCTAAGGCTCCATTCACACCTAGGCGTTTTGTCGCCCTACGCTGTAGCAGCCTGAAATACGCTGGAGGGGCGAATTAACATTGTCGGCTATGGAGATGGTTCACATCTCCACGCCGAACGCCGAAACGCCTGAAGCTCAAAACAAGTCCCGGACCCTTTTTTTCAGGCGTCTTCGGCGTTCGGGCATAGCCGACAATGTAAAAATCACCTCTCCAGCAAAAAACAAGGCGCGTTTTGTCGCCGCAAATCGCGGGGACAAAACGCCTATTTCAAGTCGCCGCAATACGCCGCATAATGCCTATGCCTAGGTGTGAATGCAGCCTAAATCCCCCCCCCCATGTGATTTTTCCTTATGGTGGCTGCATGGTTGTCCCTTATTTTAGTGTTGAGGTCCATCATTTTTTTTCACAATAGCAACTGGAAAACCAATGTCTTTTTTGGCACCTTTCCTTGCTAGTAGCAATTTTTATATTTGCTTCCCCTTTTTTTTCGTTAAGGTATTCATTTCTTCACATATTCTCTAGGAAGATGTTCGCATTTGTTGGCATTCTCAGTTGCTGTTGCCCCTTAATTGGATTGCTTTTGGATGTCCCATATGTCCAAGATTTACTACATTCCTCTGTCCCTCAATGGATAAAGAAATTATGACTTTGTATTTGCTGTAAAATCCTTTTTCTCAAAGTCCATTGAGGGATACAGTATTAAGGAGGAAGCACACACAAGTGCCCCCAAAGCAAGTGGCTTTGTAGGGGGAACATGGTGGAGGGGGAGGCGTCTTTTCGGCCTTCACTGAAGGAAGCTTAAGCCTGCAGAAGGCCGCAAAGCCGCAACCTCAATTACCGGCGGGCACGGGCCCGATGCGATCGCACGGCAGGGGAGGTGGGGGCGCACTGAGGAAGGGCAGCCCCAGGTGCACTGTTTTCATATGGGAAGGGGTGGCAAGTTCTTACCATAAAATCATTTTCTTTAGTAGTTAATTGGGAGACATAGATCCTCCCCTTCATATGGTGTTTCTGCTGTTGACTTGTTTTTATAGTTAAGTTTTTTTTTTTGATTATTTATTATTATTATTCTTCTTCACTATGGTTTACTGTTTGCCACTTATGAGTTTGTTTAGTATATGCAAGGCAATATCCATTAAGCCTTTGTACTTTTATTAGAGCCAAGCGACTTTGGTCTTGAGCCTTTTGCCTGGTGTCCAACCTTCTGTGATCTGGCGCCCTCTTGTGGTGGCCATTGGCAATGACAAGACTAATGGAGCTTCCCCTGTGTTTTCACTGCCATCTCCTTCCCTCCAATTAGAACCCCCAAACATGATATATTTTTTTATTCGAACATCCTAGAGTATAAAATGGCGGTCATTGGAATACTTTGTCACACTGTATTTGCACAGCGGGCAAAAATACACTTTTTTTAATAAAAAATAAAAAAATAAGACAACAGTAAAGTTAGCCCAATTTTTTTTTTTTATATTGTGAAAGATAATGTTACGTCGAGTAAATTGATACCCAACATGTCACGCTTCAAAATTTCATCTGCTTGTGGAATGGCGACAAACTTTTACCCTTTAAAATCTCCATAGGCGACATTTAAAAAATTCTACAGGTTGCATGTTTTGAGTTAGAGGAGGTCTAGGGCTAGAATTATTTCTCTCGCTCTACCAATCGCGGCGATACCTCACATTTGTGGTTTGAACACTGCTTTAATATTCCGCCGCTACTCAAGTATGCATTCGCTTCTGCGCGCAAACTCTGCGGGACGGGGCGCGTATCTGGCTCCTAACTTTTTTAGCTGGCTCCTAGATTTCAAGCAAATTTGTTAAACAAGGGCAGAAGATTTAATAGATGTAAATAGATGTAAAGATGAAAAAATTACTGAAGTTCCACTTAAAGAAATGCATGCCAGCATGTGCACATTAGGTCTACGCTAATGCAAGTCCTTAATGTGGTTGTAAATCCTCACATATACCCAGTGAAGTGACTGGCCTCAGGTCATACACAGAGATTAACCACTTGCTTACTGGGCACATATACCCCTGACAATTGCGCAGTCGTGCGACGTGGCACCCAAACTAAATTGACGTCCTTTTTTCCCCCACAACTAGAGCTTACTTTTGGTGTTATTTGATCACCTCTACGTTTTTTTTTTTTTTGCTCTATAAACAAAAAAAGAGCGTACATTTTGAAAAAAATTCAATATTTTTTACTTGTTGCTATAATAAATAGCCCAATTTTTTTAAAAAACATCTTTTTCTCAGTCTAGGCAGATACGTATTCTTCCACATATTTTTGGTTAAAAAAAAAAAAAAATCGCAATGAGCGATTGGTTTGTGCAAAAGTTATAGCGCCTACAAAATAGGGGACAGAATTTTTTTTTTTTTTTTTTACTAGTAATGGCAGCGATCTGTGATTTTTATTGGGACTGCCACATTATGGCAGACACTTCTAACACTTTTTTGGCACCATTCACATTTATACAGCGATCAGTGCTATAAATATGCACTAATTACTGTATAAATGTGACTGACAGGAAAGGGGTTAACACTAGGGGGTGAGGAAGGGGTTAAATGTGTACCCTGCATAGTGTTTCTAACTGTGGAGGAAGGGGACTGACTGGGGCAGGTGACCGATCTGTTTCCCTATGTACAAGGGACACAGATCGGTCTCCTCTCTCCCTGACAGGATCTGGATCTGTGTGTTTACACACACAGATCCACGTCCTTGTCTGTGTAACCGCCGATCGAGGCCGGCAGTCTCCGCCGGGCGGCTGCGATCGACCGCCGGCCTCCCGGCAATTGCCATCCAGAGCTCATTGAGGAGAACTCAAAGCTGATTAAAAGGAAGAGACACACACACCCCTTCACACAGCACAAAGGAACAGAGCTATGGCTGTCAATCAGCTGGAGGTCCCTCCCCTGTTACCATCTTTCACTTGGTGTCAGGAACACTTGTCAGAAGTGATTTATGCTTATGGCAGAGGAACACAGCAGCAGACAGAAATGACACTTAGTGCTCTCCATTGTGACAAGCACACACTATAGAGAAATATGCTTTGTTTATATTTCATGGCTGAAGTTTACAACCACTTTAATTGAATTAAAAGACATCCAAAAAAACTCAACCATCACCTGTACTCCTTCTCTTATTTGCAGTCATGTCTAAAAAAGAGGTGATAAGCCCTCCTTATCATAAATTAGGTGAGGGACTAAAACTAAGCTCCAATACAGAGGATCAAAAGGTACACATTACAGCAGTATGCATTACCTCACAGCCGTTCAGTTTGAATATCACAGGGACTACTTCGTAACTATTGGACCGGGCCAAATAAACAGCAGTTTTATTTATTCTCCAAATACATTGGGGGTTATTTACGAAAGGAAAATCCACTTTGCACTACAAGTGCAAATTGCACTTGGAAGTGCAGTCGCTGTAGATCTGAGGGGGACATGCAAGGGAAATAAAAAACAGCATTTTAGCTTTCACATGATAGGATAATAAAATCAGCAGAGCTTCCCCTAATTTCAGATCTACCCCTCAGATTTACAGCGACTGCACTTCCAAGTGCACTTTGTAGTGCAAAGTGGATTTGCCTTTCGTAAATAACCCCCTTAGTGTCACTAAATATGGCACTGATAACAAGACAGTACAGCAAGGCTACTAGGATCACCAGAAAAATATGAGAATGATGTAAAACATGCGATAGGAGAAAACGATTAAGAAGAGCCAGCAAAGGGTGATAAGGCTGTGAAAACACAGTAACCAATATCTATGGTAGAGCTTCCAAACCTGTCTATTTGTAAATCATTCTGTAATTCCACCTTCTAAATACATACAAAAGGTGGATCCAAATTGCTACAAAGTCTGATTTTGCTGACCTCAATTTTTCTGCTGGAACCAGACTATTTAATCTAATGTCCTTATTGTATCTAAATATGGCTCATGGGGTGGGGCAGAAAAACTAGATTCAAAAAATATGCTAGGAGACGAATGATAATAAGGACTTTATTACTTGTGAAAGGCTGACTGCAGGTCAGCCTGTATTTGTAGGAGGAGTCGGGGGGGTATTTAAACCCGTCCTCCTTCCTCCTTCTGGGCGTCGGTTTTCCTGTGTTTATGCCTGTCATTTCCGGCGCGACCCGTCTGACGTCACTTCCGGTTTTCGTCTCTGTCAGTGTCAGCAGGACGCGAGGCTCCACGAGGGGCCCCCATGTCTCCCTTCTTATTTACAGGTTTAGGAGTGAGTCGGGGGAGCCCCACAAGCGAGCGTCGGCCACCTCCATCTGGGCTGTATGGGGCATCTACGGGCGGGAGAGCTCCCCGCGCTTTTACCGTGGGGGACATCAGTGTGCCGACAGGTGCTCCAGGAGTAGCACGCTGCGTCGGCTGTTGGCTGCAGCAGAGCGCGAGTTGCTTTCTCCCTCCTTACTGTTCGAGGGCTCGCTCCTCTTTCTGCGGTGGAGTGTTTGCAGGGGAGTGTGTGTTCGCTCTTGGTAGCTGGGGGGGCTTGGCTAAGTGGTTGTGGGGGCGCTACGAGGTCCGCTCGTTCCCAGGAGCAACTTAGGGGGCGGGCGGGCAGAGCAAGGTCCACTCCACATGGTGTCAGGGGGGAGGGGAAGGATCTGTGGCTGTCAGCTCTGGCCATTTTGTCAGGGGTCAGTCGGGAGGGGAGGGGTCTGCAATGCAATACCGAGTCAGCAGCACTCACCGGACATGTTTGCCGTTAGCATGGCAGTGCCAGCTTCATGCATAGCTTAGTGTCTTGCTCCAATGCCGTCACCCGCCCACGGCGCTATACTAGGCTGGAACTTCACATAGGGAGATGATTGGCGCTCGACCCCCCCCCCCCCCATTAGTTCCTCAGCAACACTTCAGTGTCTATGCCAGGCCAGTGACATGTTACCCCTCAGCCATTCTTGTCACCACATGTTGTCGTGGGTGGTTATCCACTCATAGCAGCATCAGCATGGTCTATCACAGCCATGTTTCACATTTTATGCTTCTAGGCTACCCAACTTTCCCAGGTGGTTGCAGGAACCTCTCAAGGTAAGGTGGACTTAAGTTAGACTGCCGCACCGCTGAATAGTGATCTGTTGGTTACTTTCTTTAGTGTGTGTGGGAGCCAGTGTAGTAGCATTGGATGTTACTCACCAGCCCCCCCCTCTTCCCCCCATCTTGCGTTACAGTACTAGGTATAGATGGGTTGTACGTCCTTGCTTTCCCCTGTTGTAGGTGCTGGCAGTGATCGGACAGTTAGTGAGATTAGTTAGTGAGCTTAGTGAGTCCATGTTTCAGTCAGGTTCAGTATGCTTTTCATGTCTCATTTCTCAGGCTGTCACATTTCTCAGGTAAGTTATGTTCTCATGCCATTCATGTTCTTAGGCGATCACATTTCTCAGGCTAGTTATGTTCTCAATGATAAGTTTTCATGCGTTTACGTTTCTCATGCGTTTACGTTTCTCATGCGATTACGTTTCTCATGCGATTACGTTTCTCATGCGATTATGTTTCTCATGCGATTACGTTTCTCATGCGATTACGTTTCTCATGCGATTACGTTTCTCGTGCGGTTACGTTTCTCATGCGATCCGTTTCTCGTGATAGTTCTCATGCAATTCGTTTCTCGTGATAGTTTCTCATGCGATTCGTTTCTCGTGATAGTTTCTCATGCGATTTGTTTCTCGTGATAGTTTCTCATACGTTTCGTTTCTCGTGATAGTTTCTCATACGTTTCGTTTCTCGTGATAGTTTCTCATACGTTTCGTTTCTCGTGATAGTTTCTCATGCGATTACGTTGCTTATGCGATTCGTTTCTCGTGATAGTTCTCATGCGATTCGTTTCTCGTGATAGTTCTCATGCGATTACGTTTCTCATGTGGTTAAGTTGCTCATGCGATTTGTTTCTCGTGATAGTTTCTTATGCGATTCGTTTCTCGTGATAGTTTCTCATACGATTACGTTGCTCATGCGATTCGTTTCTCGTGATAGTTCTCATGCAATTCGTTTCTCGTGATAGTTCTCATGCGATTACGTTTCTCATGTGATTTAGTTCTCATGCGATTACGTTTCTCATGCGAGTTTGTTTCTCGGGATTGTTTCTCATGCGATTTGTTTCTCGTATCAGTTCTCATGCGATTTGTTGCTTGTGATAGTTTCTCATGCGATTAGGTTCTCGTGATAGTTTCTCATGTGATTCGTTTCTCGGGATAGTTTCTCATGCGGTTACGTTTCTCATGCGATTCGTTTCTCGTGATAGTTCTCATGCGATTCGTTTCTCGTGATAGTTTATCATGTGATTCGTTTCTCGGGATAGTTTCTCATGCGATTTGTTTCTCGGGATAGTTTCTCATGCGATTTGTTTCTCGTGATAGTTCTCATGCGATTTGTTTCTCGGGATAGTTTCTCATGCGATTTGTTTCTCGTGATAGGTTCTCATGCGATTTGTTTTTCGTGATAGTTTTCATGCGATTTGTTTCTCGTGATAGTTTCTCATGCGATTTGTTTCTCGTGATAGTTTCTCATGCGATTTGTTTCTCGTGATAGTTTCTCATGCGATTTGTTTCTCGTGACAGTTTCTCATGAGATTGTTGCTTGTGATAGTTTCTCATTCGATTTGTTTCTTGTGATAGTTTCTCATGAGATGTGTTGCTTGTGACAGTTTCTCATGAGATTTGTTGCTTGGGATAGTTTCTCATGCGATTTGTTTCTCATGCGATTCGGTTATCATGGTGGTTCTCATGCGATTACGTTGCTCATGCGATTACGTTCTCATGCGATTACGTTTCTCATGCGATTTGTTTCTCATGCGATTTGTTATCATGGTGGTTCTCATGCGATTACGTTGCTCATGCGATTCGTTTCTCGTGATAGTTTCTCATGCGATTGCGTTTCTCATGCGATTGCGTTTCTCATGCGATTGCGTTGCTCATGTGTTTACGTTGCTCATGTGTTTACGTTGCTCATGTGATTACGTTGCTCATGCGATTTGTTTCTCGTGATAGGTTCTCATGTCGATTACGTTTTTCATGCTTGTTACCGTACATTACGGTTTTCATGCTTGTTCTCGTGCAATTACGGTTTTTCAGGCTAGTTCTCGTGCGATTACATTCCATGGTGTCTCTCATGCGATTACATTCTCATGCGTTACACTGTTCATGATATCTTCCCATGCGGTTACGGTTCTCATGGTGTTTCTCTTGCATTACGTTTCTCATGGTTTTATGTTCTGGTGCAATTGCATGGCTCAGGCTAGTCATGTTCTTGTGTGGTTACTGTTCATGTTCTCATAAGAGCACGTTTGTCAAGTGTACACATTTCTCTTGCTATTTCATGTTCTCACGTTGCTCATGCTATTTAGGTTCTCTATGTTTTTCCGTGTCTCATGCATTTCTATGTTTCTACTTTCCGTTTACGTTACGTTTCTCACGCATTCAGATTCTCAGGGTTACGGTTCTCATGCAGGTTTCAGTCACGATGCTTTCACATTTCTCACGTTCTCATGTGATTAGGCTTTTCATACGTTTAAGTTTCTCATGGTTTTTTATGTTCTTAGGTTTTACGTTTCTCATGTTTTTGTTTCCCATGCTATTCATGTTCTCGGGTATGTACGTCTCATACAACTTACGTTCTCATGCAGGGTTTCAGTTGCGACATTTTCTAGTTGATAGCATTGGCACGTTTATTTAGGTTCATAGCGTTCACCGCTGGGGGGGGGGTCACCCATCACGTTTATGGGTGCTTACGGATTGAGATGAGCGTTTTATAATTGGCTTGTATGGTGGCAAGTCTCCTCATCCGTTTCTCATACATTTCATGCATCTTGACATTTCATTTTCTCATACAATGACCTGACACGTCTTCAGGTTCATCAGGCCTGAGTGTACGTTTTTAATTTGCCTGTTACGCCTCAGGTTGCTCGGCCTTTGCAATTTTGGGGTGGTCATGTTCTCAGTCCAGCGGCAGTGGTCCTACACTCAGCTACAGTTTATTTTTCATAGTCTGTGCATACATGTCACATTCATATCCTCACGTTAGTTCATGACCACCCTCCACTGCTCGGTTACCCGTCACGTTTACGGGGTACTGTCGGATTGAGATGTTCGTTTCTAATTGGCTTGTGCGGTGGCAAGTCCCCTCATCCGCTTCTCACGTCTTTCATTACATACATTCATACGTCACGTGATCTCACTACTTGCATCACTTGCCTGACACGTCTTCAGGTTCATAGGCTTGAGTGTTACGTTTTTAATTGGCCTGATTTGCCTCAGGCTTGCTCAGCCTCGCTAGTTTCCTCGGACTGACACGTTTTACAGTCTTGTGCTATGTATTCATTTCTGCTCTACGTCACTGCGTGTGTTAATCACGGACACCTGCACAGGTAGTGGTAAGGGTAAGTAGGGATTTTCATTCTCCTGAGGTAAGTTGGGGCTTGTGGGTCATGTTTTGTTTTAACAATGTTCTTCTTCTTTGCAGAATTCATGTCATAGGCGGCAGATATTGCAGATTTTGCCGCCATCCGTCCTTCTCCAGTTACGGGTTCTATACATGGTGGAACGCCCTCTTTGAACCTCCCAATTTAGCCTTCTCCTTTGTTACAGACGGAGCCTGATCTTCAAGTCCTTTTCATTTAGCCTAGGAAGTCCCTGACTGGGGCCTGGGATATCTTCCAGGCGTTTCTATCTCGGTATCCTGGGTCCTTTTCTCACAGACATTCAGTACCTACTTGCGTTTTTGTTTTCTTTTGCCATTTTCAGCTCAAACGGGTTTTTCAAGCTGGTGCACAGTACAGTCCGGGCACCAGACTTTGGTGGATGTACTCAGGGGGAGGCTACTTTCCTTTCCCTAGTACTCCCTTCTCTGCTAGCATAGGGCTCGACATGTAGCCATTCCCTGCCGACTAACTAGGGTAGCACTTTAACATCCACTCTGGGCCGGCTTTCGGCACAGGTGCAGTTTCTTGGGCCATTCATCGGGGGGGGGGTCTGTATTCTTGTGATTGAGGAGTTAGATCGGCAATTGTCAGCATTCCTTCCGGTCATATCCCAGTTCCGCATGTCTGTCACAGGTATTCTTGCGTTGGAGGCTTTGGGTTGTTTACAGTTCGTTCATTTCAATCTCTTGGTCAGCTCATCCTACTGGTTTATCTTTGCCCCCTTTTAGGCATACTGACCACGTGACCCCGGCACGCCTCAGGTCACTTTCCCACCTCTAGGTCTATTTCCCTGTTTCCCCTCTGATCTTTCCCTAGCACGATTACCTGAGACTCCGAGTACAAGTGAAAGGCTGACTGCAGGTCAGCCTGTATTTGTAGGAGGAGTCGGGGGGGTATTTAAACCCGTCCTCCTTCCTCCTTCTGGGCGTCGGTTTTCCTGTGTCCCACCCACCCATCCCCTTTTTTTGTTGCTATTTCTTCTTTTACTTCTACTTGGGTATGCCCCCTTTTAGGCATACTGACCACGTGACCCCGGCACGCCTCAGGTCACTTTCCCACCTCTAGGTCTATTTCCCTGTTTCCCCTCTGATCTTTCCCTAGCACGATTACCTGAGACTCCGAGTACAAATATATCTATACATGGGAAGAAGTGTATGTAAAGAGTACCTGCGAGCAGTCCTCCATTGAGAGGGGGGCAAAGTAGAGATTAAATTTTATTTTTATTTTATTAAAATATATCTTGGAAAACAATATTTTGCCTACAATCCTCTCAGAGTGCAGGTTCGCACTGGAACCGCACAGGATTAGATTTTCAGCCCATTCATTTGAATGGATCACAGCAAAAGTAGTGCATGCACAGCTTTTAAAAATGTACTGCAACCAGATTGTATGGAACTGCCGTACCTTGCGGTCCGATGCAGGTAAACGCACTGCGTTTGGGGGTGTTGTCAGGAATACATTGACACACACCCAGTGCATTTGGAACATAGCACAGAAAATGCATACAGAACATGTTGCGGTGTCAATGGGCAGTCAGTTCACACCAGATGTGCTAGCATGTGTTCATAAACTCATGCCGGTGCATATACGTATAGTAAAAGTACGGTGTTGCAATGGGAGAAGTTCACACCAGTGTATTGTACAGATGTATGCTACCCTCTGCTGAAGAAAAAAAGTAGATCATGCCCTACATTATTTTTATTTTTTTCTGTTTATTTACTTTTTAGCATAATGCATGCAAGTGCAACACACATAAACACAAAAGTCAAAACAGCTGAAGTTTGCCTTACAAAAAAAGCTTAGTGAAGTTTTAAAAAGTATTAAAGTGCCCTTTAAAGCACAAGACAACACAGAATACATATGCATGTTAAATGCACATGCGTTTACCTCTGCTCAATGCACATATTGCAGTGTAATTGATCCCAAAATATTTTAACTTTCATCAGTTTGAAACAAATTTTGGTGGCTCAAGCAGACTCAGACGGGTGATCTGGGTAGGCTAGGCTGCTATGCTCAGAGGCACCTAACACTGCCTCTGGATAAAGCAGCACCCCTTGTTATGGGTGCTAACAAACTGACCAAATAGTGGCAGACAGTTTGCGTTCATCCAGAAATGCCACCCCTGGATACAAATGTTTTTTTTTAGCCAAGTGTGCAGCAGTGGCGGTGTGTCCATATGGGGCGCAGGAGCACCGCCCCTCTCTCTCCTGCACCATCACTGAAAGTCAATCTGGTTGTATTTGAGGGAGCAATCGGGTGGCATTTTAAGGGACAAACTGACAGTTTTTGAGGGGGCAAACTGGCGGCAATTGATGGGCACAGTGGCGACAATGGCACGGCAGTGGCGACAATTGATGGCATAGCACAGTGGCGACAATTGATGGGCACAGTGGCAACAATTTTCATCATAGACTCTCATCATTGTCATCACTGTTCATTTACCCACACCCCGTGTGGGCTCCACTTACACTTATTGTGACAGTCTGCTCTACCACACACCAGAACAGCACTTTGTCCTATTTGATTTATTACACATTTCTTTATTTATTTTTTGTGCACTTTACACATACACTTTAGCGCTTATCACTTTATATTATTTATCCATTAGCGGTTGTGTTACCTTTAGATATAGCGGCTTTAGTTCACATTTATCCACTTTGATATTTGTCACATTCCAACACTTGGAGTAGCGCAATAGAATTCCCACCTAACAATTGATGGGCACAGTGAAGATGCAATTGATGTTTGTTTTTGTTTTTTTCGTTTGTTTGCGCCGACACTGGTTGGCAGACTCCCTAATCACATGCAACCAGCCACAATAGCTATATAACTTGTCTTACCTAAAAACCCCAATAGGGGGTTATTTACTAAAAGTGGAGAGTGCTGAATGTGGTGCAACTCTGCATGGAAACCAATCTGCTTCCAGGTTTTATTGTCAACGCTTAGCTGAACAAGCTGAAGTTAGAAGCTGATTGGCTACCATGCACCAGATTGTGAGTGCTCCAGTTTTAGTAAATCATGTGTGTATGCATTTACGTCAGTTCTACAACTCGCCTTTCTAGGTATGTAAAACCCGTCAGTTCCAATAACATACAATAATCAGACTTTTGATGTGTCGATTTACTGTATATTTTAATTCCTATGAATGGGGTGCCCACTGAACCTGCCCGGAACCCCCCCCCCCCCCCCAAAATCTAAATCTGGCCCTGCCTGCAAGAGGAACTACAACAGGGGTCTCCAAACTTTCTAAACAAATGGCCAGTTTACTATCCTTCCGACTTTAGGGGGGGCTGCACTGTGGTCATTGCTTGCAAGTAGGAAATGTTGTGAAATTGGTGGAAATAAACAATACCCCATCTTTGGTGTCAGGGAGAGGAATTGTGCCCTATTGTTAGTGTCACTGGCAGGAACTGTGCCCCATCGGTTGGTGTATTTGGGAGAAACTTTGCTTCACTTTCGACATGAGTCTAACATGCCACAAAAAACAGACTTTCGGTCGTCCAAAAATCTGATCGTGTGTACGAGGTTTAGGTATAGTGTTTGACAACCAATTCACACTTTATAAATAACAAAACCTGAAGGTGCATGCTAAAAAAATATATCATGTGTGAACACATCGTCCGATTTTCATTTATTAGGAAAAGTTTTCATCCGAAATAAAAGCAAGACTACGCATGCTCGGAAATGAAAGAATACATCACAAAACAATTGAACACGTGACATCACTTCCGACGTTGTATTCTGACATGCCAGAATTTTCGAAAGTTGAGTAACCTCTTCACTTTCAATATGAGGCTAGCATGCAACAAAAAATGGACGATTATTTGTCTGATAATCTCATCGTGTGCAACAGGCTTTTGGGAGGAACTGTACCACATTGTTGGTGTCAGTGGGGGGGGGGGGGGGGGGGTGTTACGCCCATTGTTGGAGTCAGTGGGGGGGGGAATGAATGACGCCCCATTGTTGGTGTCAGTGGCGGGGGGAATGACGCCTTATTGTCAGTGGTGGGGGGGAATGACGCCCCATTGTTGGTGTCAGTGGCAGGGGAGGGGAATTACGCCCCATTGTTGGTGTCAGTGGCGGGGGAGAATGAATGACGCCCCATTGTTGGTGTCAGTGGTGGGGGAGAATGAATGATGCCCCATTGTTGGTGAAGTGGCGGGGGGAGAATGAATGACGCCCCATTGTTGGTGTCAGTGGTGGGGGGAGAATGAATGACGTCCCATTGTTGTCAGTGGCGGGGGCAATGACGCTACATTGTTGGTGTCAGTGGTGGGGGGAGAATGAATGACGTCCCATTGTTGTCAGTGGCGGGGGCAATGACGCTACATTGTTGGTGTCAGTGGTGGGGGGAAATGACGCCCCATTGTTAGTGGCGGGGGGGGGGGGGAAACACAAAACTTATTGCCCCAAAGGGCCTTAAAAAAAGCAAGCAAAGGGCCACATCTGGCCCCAAGCCACAGTTTGGAGATCGCTGAGCTACAAACTGGAACCGATGGGTAGACTATACTACTTGGATTTGTTTTCATTGAAGAAAAAATATAAATAAATGATCATTTGAAAGCCAACCCAAATCCTAATGAGAAATGTAAAAACAATAGGTCGCATTACAGGGAGGGTTCTGCAGTGTGTATAGGATTAACAGATCCTTTCCTGTCCATAAGTGGCCTCACTATTGGGGAAGGATTTCCTGAATCCAAGGAGAAGTTTAACCTCTAGCTACTGTCATAATATAGTGGGTGAGTTGTGGAGCAGTGCCCTATCTGCCCCCTGATCATATGATCCATATACACCTAGTTGTATGTAGGGCGATCAGCCTCTGTCATGCCTGCTGGGTACTGTCATTGTACAAGCTGATGATTAGGCAGGCAGCCCGGGATATCCTCCTCCTGATCTCAGTACGGGACCCTCCTGTCCCCGCACCATTACTAAGCACACACTATTTCAGGGAGATCGCGCTGTAACAACTCCACACTTTCATCCCAGGACGTCCCCTACATCCTCCCCGGGTCACCCACACAACCTCCCGCCCACATTCCTGCGGGACGTACCTGACTGACGTCATCAAGGTGATAATGGGGTCACTCGCAACTGACAGCCCGGGCCCCTCCAACATGAACTGAAACCTTCCTAGTCCGACGTCATGACACTCAAACCCGCCCCCCTCCATGGAAAGCCCCGCCCGCCGCATGACTGCTCACCTCTGATTTGCAGAGGCTGGGAGGGGCTCGGCGGCTGCGGATGTGTTGGGATTGGTTCCTCCATAAGGGGCGGAGCTATATGCAGTCTTTGCTGCAGTGACTTGAAAAGTTAACCTGTTCTCTGCAGGCAGGAGGTGGAGAGAGTTTACCTGTCCGGTGTATGGGATGTGTATTATAGTGCTGGCAGGAGATCGATGGCCCAACAAGTGCCAGGAGGACACCAAATGACACTTCCACGTTGTAGGTAGCAGCTTATGTCATGTTTTAGCTGGCATCAGCTGTCAGTCTGCTTAGTGATTGACTGCTAGACAAGTCAGAGCTTCCTTATCCACATTACAAGTCATTACAGGTTCATCATACTGACAGCCCACTGGAACGATCATTAAATCAGCCAAGTATATTCCAGGCCAGGGCATCACAACAAAAGGCATCCAAATCTTACAGTCTATTTGTAGTAGCCACAGAAGATTCAATTCACGACCAGGTCATTTATTTGTCATATGTCACTGCATTCAGGGCAGCCATCACCATGGGCATCCGCGAGGGGGGGGGGGGGGGGGCGCTTCGGCAGCGGCAAAACACAGTCACATTTTACCCTTTCTTCGACCGCTAGCGGGGCTTAAAAGGGACCCCCCCCCCCACGTTAAAATGTAAAAAACACCCCACTGTGCCCCCTGCATGTTTCAATATCTCTTTGTCACTACTGTGTACCCCCTCTCCACAACTGCACCTCTGGACCCCTTTACATTACACAGCACCTCACAGCTCTGGACCCCTTTAAATTACACAACACCCTGCATCACTGGCCCCCTTTTACATTACACAGCACCCTGCACTACTGGCCACCTTTACATTACACAGCACCTCACAGCTCTGGACCCCTTTACATTACACAACACCCTGCATCACTGGCCCCCTTTTACATTACACAGCACCCTGCACTACTGGCCCCCTTTACATTACACGGCACCCCACAGCTCTGGACCCCTTTAATTTACACAGCACCCTGCATCACTGGACCCCTTTACATTACATAGCACCCCACAGCTCTGGACCCCTTTACATTACACAGCACCCTGCATCACTGGCCCCCTTTACATTACACAGCACCCTGCATCACTGGCCCCCTTTACATTACACAGCACCCTGCATTACTGGCCCCCTTTACATTACACAGCACCCTGCATCACTGGCCCCCTTTACATTACACAGCACCCTGCATCACTGGCCCCCTTTACATTACACAGCACCCTGCATCACTGGCCCCCTTTACATTACACAGCACCTTGCATCACTGGCCCCCTTTACATTACTCAGCACCCTGCATTACTGGCCCCCTTTACATTACATAGCACCCTGCATTACTGGCCCCCTTTACATTACACAGCACCCTGCATCACTGGCCCCCTTTACATTACACAGTACCCTGCATCACTGGCCCCCTTTACATTACACAGCACCTTGCATCACTGGCCCCCTTTACATTACTCAGCACCCTGCATTACTGGCCCCCTTTTATATTACACAGCACCCTGCATTACTGGCTCCCTTTACATTACACAGCACCCTGCATTACTGACCCCCTTTTATATTACACAGCACCCTGCATTACTGGCTCCCTTTACATTACACAGCACCCTGCATTACTGACCCCCTTTTATATTACACAGCACCCTGCATTACTGGCCCCCTTTACATTACACAGCACCCTGCATTACTGGCCACCTTTTATATTACACAGCACCCTGCATTACTGGCCCCCTTTTATATTACACAGCACCCTGCATTACTGGTCCCCTTTACACTACACAGCACCCTGCATTACTGGCCCCCTTTTATATAACACAACACCCTGCATTACTGGCTCCCTTTTATATTACACAGCACCCTGCATCACTGGCCAAATTTACATTACACAGCACCCCTTTTCCTTGATTGAAACACAACACTATATTGACAGTATATTTATTTCAGGTCTAAAAGAGGAACCTTTTGGAATGAGGGACACATGGATTTGATCCCAGAAGAGGGACAGGCACTCTAAATAAGGGACAACTAGAGGGGAGGGGAGCACTGCAGTCACAGCTTAAATCGGCCCCAGGACCAGTTCGGCTCTGTTCCTGGCTCTCCCTAGCAATTCCAGGGGGGGCAAACGACCCCCCTTGCCCTATGGAGCGGACGCCCATGGCCATAACTAATTTTGGGGCCCCCTACACAGCTTTAAGCAGGGCCCCCCTGGAGCAGAGAACAGGGCTGACAAAAAAAATTGTGTAATCTCTTCTCTCCTGACGCAAGATAATAAGTGGGGGGGTCTGGGGGGGACGATGGATCTGCGGACCATCGGGCCTCTTACAAGTGTAATGAAAAATAAATAAATTAATTAATTTAAAAAAATGGGAGGGGGACAGTCGGGCCCCTTACAGGTGTAATGCCTGTACCCCCTGATGGCGGCCCTGACTGCATTACTCAGTGGCTGCTAATGATTTGTTTTTGGGAGGGCAAGAAACAACCCCCCAAGCGCTGTCAGTCGGTCGCTCATCCAGCCCCACACTTACTCCTCCAACTAGATTGCGGGCGCAGCATTCCTACAGGTGGCGGACGGCAGCTTCCATCACATCTCCTCCTCCGCATCACGGCAACTTCCGCTGTTCGTCTCCGAGGCGTCCAATAGGATTGCCTGTTCTTTCAGCCAATTGGGTGATGGGTTTCAAGACTCGCTTTTTGACAATTAGTGTGACAATAGCAAATATATTAGAGACAGATGTCCAAGTCTGAACACAGCTGACTATATCCATGGTCTGACATCCATTCGTAATTGCAGCTATCCACTTTGTGTGTGGCTACATGCGAACAGCAGTGGCCGCTCATTAGTTTAAACAGGCTGAGCAGCTCTACTATTTGAATACCCTAATCATTCTAGCTGATATGCACATTCTTACCACTGGAATCTGAAAGCTGGTTGTAGCTGGTCTGTGACTTAGGCCTTATTCAGTGATCTCCACTTGCTTCCAGGTCCTGTGCTGAGCATCTGCCCCACTGAACCCTGAACACAGGAGGTCAGCCGCTCAACACAGGCACCTATCAGGACCTGGGCTTGAACCTGGGACCTCTTCTGTGTCTGGTATTGACTCTTCCCGTTGAGCTATCTGGGATGCTGCACAGCTTCCTGTCTGATCTACTGGACAAACCTACCTGATCCATTGGAATACTCTGCCTTGTGTCTTGATTGTTGTTAAACTTTGAACCCCTTGCTCCTCCCATGAACTCCCTATAAAAGCCTTGTCTCAGCACTTCCCCATTGCCAGGTTACTGTGCCTTCCTTGCCAGTGCCTTGCTGTTGTCGGTCCTGCTTTCATTTGTACCTGCAACCACCTGTGTTTGACCCTCGGCCTGTTCTTTTACTACTCCTCTGCTTGATCCCAACCTGCTGCCATTAGTGATTGATCCCTTGGCTTGTTTACTGACCACGCTGCTGTTTGATCCTTATCTGCTTATCTGCTACTGGACCCCGGTTTGCTCACCTCCTGGTGGGGCGATCCTGAGGATTGCGACCTGGTGCTAACACGCAGCAAAATCCATCTCCACCATCAAGAGCTCTGGCGAACACCGGACTGTCTGTACACCTGTCTTCAACTGCTATAGCTACTGGCTTCTGAGCCTGACGTCTGATCGTGACAACACCATTCAGAGAATAAGGCTGGCCATACATTTTACAATTTTCTGTACAATTTTCCTTAAATTTACCTTCAACTATGCAGTGCAAGGGCCTGCCTAATTGGATACAACTGAAAATGTTGTTTAGTTTTGACCTCATATTATATGGTTTTTGGTAAATCTAAAGGAAAATCTGGACCAGTGTAACTACCGTATGTAAAAAAGTAGTGACTGTTGGATTGGACCTGTACTCCTTGACCTACATTGTATAGGTTATACTATACATACAGTAGGTCAGGGGTGGCAAACACAAGGCCCGCGGGCCGAATCCGGCCCGTCAGGCCTTGTCATGTGGCCCGCGCGGCGGCCCCCGTCAGCAGGGGGGGTCTCTCTTATGGTGGTAACCAGCGAGGGGCCGAGTTGAGCCGAGGACAGATAATCCTGAGAGCCCCGGAAGTTGGGAGAATAGCTCAACCACGGCCGCCTCCTCCTTGACCTCTCCCCCCGACCCCGCCCCCCCCAAGAGGTGAGAAGTGGCGGGCACAGCATCTCCCGTGCCTCCAGAGCATGGATTGCTCTAACTTCCTCTGTGCAGTAAAATGAGGTCCAGGGAACATGCTGACTGGGGACCCAGAGGACGGGCAGGCTGCCATGGAGCTGCTGGAAGCATCAAAGGATACACACTGCCATGGAAGGTAGGGCTAGCAGTCTATCTTGTCATCTCTCAGCCTCCCCCTCCTCTCCCTTTCCCTCAGCTCCACTGTCTCTGTGAATCCAAATCACCATTGCTGCAAAAAGCACAGTTGTACAAATATATAAATGAACAAGCAAACAAATTTTATATAATTATTAATAAAACGTTCATTCACAGCCATGTTGTTTTTTGGATTTTTTTTTATCAATTGTTATATGGAATTAGTTTGTTTCTTTATATATTTGCACAATTGTGTGTTCTTGCAGCACTGGTGATTTGGATTCACTACCCAGTAGGGCTATCTTAGAATTATTGAATTTGATGAATTGTTTTATGAAATGTTCTGTACTTTATGTATTTGCTTTATTTGAGGTTTCTTGCAGCACCGGTGATTGGGACTCACTACCCAGTAAGTTATTTTATAATATTTTAGTTAATGGAAACTACACACGTCATATTTACACTATAATACCTGTTGCAGCACCGTGCACTTTTTTTTTAACCTTTTTGATTTTTTCTATATATATTTTGGTTTATATATATATATATATATATATCATTTCCAAAAAGGTTAAATACAAAACCCTACTGGATATTGATCCCAGCTGCACAGTGCTGCAACAAGTATTTTAGTGTGACTATGACGTGTGTAGCTTCCATTAATTGAAATATTATAAAATCAGAGTCAGGGGAGGAGCAAATTACCCCGGGCGCTGAAAATCCACGCTACGCCACTGGTGTGAGCGCAGATACATCCGGCCCTTTGAGGGCAACCAAACTGCTGATGCGGCCCCCGATGAATTTGAGTTTGCCACCCCTGCAGTAGGTGATACTGTTATGGTCCGATTGGGGTATATTTGCATTTAAGACCCCAATGTGGGCTCTTGAGGACTGTATTTTGTTTTACATTAGTACATGCATTGGCATTTTTATCAGAAATTGTAAGTGAAGAATTTATTCTTTTAAATAGTTTGGGGTCAATTCAACTAAGAGATAAACACTGCGCGCATTTTTGAGTAAGTGCCTTTTCACACAGGGCCAGCGCGACTTGCATGTTTTTTTTTACATGCTTACACTACATCGGAGAAAAATAAATGCACACAGAAATACTATGAAACTGTGAAAACATTCTAGCATGCTTTCATTCCCAGAAGGATCTTCCTCTGGTGAAATGTTACAATTTATTTTCATTCCGGCGCTCAGAGCAAAACATTTCCACACTGATACATTGTATACTTTTAATTTACTGGCCCAGCGCATAGTTCCCCTCATTGTTGTTTTGTACTTTTGTGAAAATACCAACTGTATACTGGCAGGTAGGGATGAGCTTCGGCTGTTCGACCATTCATCGAAAATCGAACAAAACGGGTCGTTTGCGCCAAATTCGAGTGACGCGCCACAACCCATAATTCACTGCGGCATTGCGCGCTGATGATTGGCCAAGCATGCACTATGACCCGCATTCTTGGCCTATCACAGCGCACAAAAAACAGAGAGCTATAATTGGCAAAAGCCAATTATGGCTCAGGTTTAGCACACGCCCGACACTGTAAAAGGGCGGCCGCGTGTAGTGTGTTTCGGGCTTGTTCCAGATCAAACAGAGAGAGAAAGAGAGATTGTCCTTTGTCCTTTTTCTAGCTAAATAGAGCAGGCAGGCTAGTCAGTTAAATTTACAGTGCGTAGAGGATATATATACATCCCAGAAGTTGTACATATATTTATACACTGTATAGTTAGATTAGTTCTTCCTAATCTCTCAGGCAGTTGATTGTGTTGTATTGCCGTGTGCTCAGTGCACCTAAACCAACTTGCTGTATACGGCAAGTTTGCGCACTACTTTGCAACTAAACCCACTTGGTGCATAGTGCAAGTGTGCTCATTACTTTGCAACTGAACACACTTGGTGCATAGAACCCCATTGAAGTCTATGGCACTCGAATGTTCGAATTTAAAAACGATAATTTTAAAGACCAATATTCAAGTTATTGTTGGAAAACGTCTTTGAGAACCCGGGTCTTGCCCCAGGGAACATGCATCAATGGAAAAAAGTTTAAAAAACTGTTGTTTTTTCAGGAGCAGGACTCCTGAAAAAATGACCGTTTTTAAAACTATTTTTTCCATTGATACATGTTCCCTCGGGCAAGACCCGGGTTCTCAAAGACGTTTTCACAGGCAAACTATAGACACCAGCAGGTACAATATTTAAAGGAATTACATTTTTTTTTTTTAAGTTAAAGCGGACTTCCACCCAAAAATGGAACTTCCGCTTAATCCACTTCCCTCCCCCTTACATGCCACATTTGGCATGTAATTTTTTTGGGGGGGGGGAGTGGGGGCTTCAGTAGGAGTGGGACTTCCTGTCCCACTTCCTGCTTCCGCCGAGGGGCTAGTAAGGCGATTAGGCTTAATCGCCTTACTGCAGCCCCTCCCGTAAGCGATCGTCTAGGACACTGACAGGTCCTAGACGATCGCCTGTCCAATCAGCGGCGGGCCGGCACGTCGCTGGAACGTGGAGAAGGTAAGTGTCTGTTTATTAAAAGCCAGCAGCTACACTTTTTGTAGCTGCTGACTTTTAATAAACATTACATTTGGGTGCAACACCCCTTTAACCCCTTTAAGCTCCAGGAGCTCCAGGAGCAGTGATTTTATTGATGCTTAAATAAAAAAAAAAAAAAAATTCCTTTAAATATTGTACCTGCTGGGTGTCTATACCTGTGATAATGTCTTTAAATAGCACAATCACCTGCCTGCCAGTAAATTAGGAAGAACTGATCAATCTAAGCTATACAGTGTATAAATATATGTACAACTCCTAGGGATGTATATATATTCTCTACACACTGTAAATTAAGCTAAACTGACTAGCCTGCCTGCCTGCCTGCTCTATCTAGCTATATAAAAAGACAATCTCTCTGTCTCTCTGACTGCTTTCACTAACAAGCCGGAACACACTACACGAGGCCGCCCAGCAGGCAGCCTTATATAGTGTGGGGCGTGTGCTAAAGCCCTGAACCATAATTGGCCAAAGCCACCTTGGCTTTGGCCAATTATGGCTCTTCGTTTTTTGCGCTCTGTGATTGGCCAAGCATGCAGGGTCATAGTGCATGTTTGGCCAATCATCAGCGCGCAATGCCGCAGTGAATTATGGGTCGTTTTGCATCACTCGAAATTGGCGCGAGCGACCGCTTTTGTTCGAATTTAGTCGAACGTACGAACAGACAATGTTCGAGTCGAACATACGTTCGTATCGAATGCGAAGCTCATCGGTAGTCACAACCTAGTAGTACATGCGGGCAATCTGCTAATGGTACCAGACAAATTTCCCTTCCCCAGCTGCTGCAGCGCCAAAAGAAGTACTCTCCCAGCCATCCACATGCCCAGCGGTTGAATGTTAGCTTAGCAAAATTGCTAGCACTTCAACTGCTGCCTTTTCAGTTGGTAGATTCTGCCCCCTTCCATGAGTTTGTGGAATGTGCGGTACCTACGTATGCAAAATGCATAGAGGCTGCTGGGTAATCTTCACGCAATCCACGCGAACGGAACCAAGTCACGTGACACCTCCGCGGCACTTCCGCATAACGATACAGCTCAAACACGAGGCGCGGAACGCACGCTGGTGGAGAATTTTAGAGCAGTCACGCTGGACAGACTGGTGCCGGTCGTAACAGGCACCAATAAATGTGAGTGTAAATTTTTATGCTTTTAATAAATGAGATACTTTTTTACCGAACATACTACAGCATATCTGGCTTTTATTTCTTGGAGAAAAGGCATCCATAACACCACTCGGAAAGACAGCAAGATTGCTGTAATCTGATCAGACTCCTCCCTGGTTGTACTAAAGGCATTTTACACAATTTGATCTGGTGAGCGCATATAATTTAAAAAGGTGGTGGTGACACTATTGGTAAAAAGTCACGAATAATTGATTGATCCCTATCGAAATCTGCACTTATTTTTGGACTATTTCTTCACATATTAGTTTTTTTGGGACTATTTTCTTGGTTGCTGTTTTTTTGGACTTTTTTAGTTACCGTATTTATCGGCGTATACCGCACACTTTTTTGCCCTGAAAATCAGGGCAAATCGTGGGTGCGCGGTATACGCTGATAGCCGCTTTCCCGCGTCTATTTCGAATACTGCGCCGGCATATACCGAGCGCAGTACACTCGGGTATAGTCGGGCAGACTCGGCTCCTCTCGCGCTGACGTCCTGGACATACAGGACGTGAGCGCGAAAGGAGCCGAGCCTGCCCGACTATTCACGAGTGTACTGCGCCTGCATATACCGAGCGCAGTACACTCGCGTATAGTCGGGCAGGCTCGGCTCCTTTCGCGCTCACGTCCTGTACGTCCAGGATGTCAGCGCGAGCGGAGCCGAGTCTGCCCGACTATACCCGAGTGTACTGCGCTCGGTATATGCCGGCGCAGTATTCGAAATCTGTGCGGGAAACCGAGGACGCCGCAGAAGGACGAGGAGGACGCCGCAGAAGGACGAAGAGGACACCCGAAGCCGCAGACGGACGCCGGACCCGACGAGGAGGACACCCGAAGCCGCCGATGGATGCCGCGCAAGACGCCAAAACTGTAAGTACAAAAAACTTTTTTTGCACAGGAATGGGGGCAACTTTAGGGGTGCGCGCTATACGCGGGAGCGCGCTATACCCCGATAAATACGGTATATGGACTTTTTTAGTTATATACCTTGATTGATTTCAGAATTGAGTTCACAATTCTTTGGGTTTGATTGGTTCTGCTTGAGCACATTGATCACAAATTTCCCAGCCCCAGCTGCTGCAGCACCGAAAGAAGTACTCTCCGAGCCATCCACATGCCCAGCGGTTGAATGCTAGCACTTCAACTGCTGCCTTTTCAGTTGGTAGATTCTGCCCCCTTCTGTGAGTTTGTGCAATGTGCAGTACCTCAGTGGCAAGTTCCCAAATGCCACTTTTTCTCACGGAAGGTGATCCTGGCTCTCTACCGCCATGTGGAAGACAATGTCTATGCCTCGCTGGACAGGGCGGTCAGTGGTAAGGTGCATATTACCGCCGACTCATGGTCCAGCAGGCATGGACAGGGACGTTACCTCTGATTCACGGCGCATTGGGTGACTCTGCTGGCAGTTGGGAAGGACGCAGGGCAAGGTACAGTAGTGTTGGAGGTTGTTCCGCCACCACGCCTCCAAAACACTACTACTGGTTGTGACAGGGGCTACACAGGAATGTAGGCAAAGAAATGCCATGCGTTGCTAGAGCTGGTGTGCTTGGGATACAGGAGCCACACTGGGGCAGAGGTTTTGTCAGCTCTTCAGGGGCAGGCTCAAAGGTGGTTGACGCCACGCTAGCTTAAGCCAGGAATGGTGGTTAGCTAAAATGGCACCAACCTCCTCTCTGCCCTGCGACAGGGACAACTGACCCATGTGCCCTGTTTTGCTCATGTTCTGAATTTGGTTGTGCAGGTACCCGGGCTTACAGGATGTCCTGAAGCAGGCCAGGAAAGTCTGTGTGCATTTCAGAAGGTCATATAATGCCACTGCTGGGCTGACAGAACTCCAAAGATAATACACGCCAGTGGGCCTTGATCAGGGATGCATGCACTGTCCTGTCACCATTTGAGGAGGCCACAAGGATGGTGAGCAGTGACAGTGCATGCATCAGTGAGACTGTCTTATTCACATGTTATCAACATGTTATTCACATGTTGGAGCACACTCTACGTCGAATAATGGACAGGGCCCTTGAGGCAGAACAGAGGGAGGAAGAGGAGGACTTCCTTACCTCTCAAAGCCCCCTTTATCCAGACAGTGGTCCTGCTTGCCCACCAAGACTAACTGTGAGGGGTTGCAGTGTTGTGGCAACACCTAGGGCCCAAATTTCTGCAGCGTATATTTGGCAGGCCCCTACTTTAAAACATCCAACTTACAAACGACTCGGAAGGAGATAACAGGAAGTGAGAGGAAATCTACCACTAGTAAGGGAAATTCTCTTCTGTGAAAGGTGTCTCCTGTCCACTGATGCTTTATCACAATCCTTGTTTCACAAAAAAAAAACAACATTTGTCTTTGGGACAGAAAGAGAGTTGCAATCTTCTAAACAGATGCACACAGACAGTAAAACAAATGTTACAGGGGTGATAACCCTTCTCTATGTTTTCAGAAAAGCTTAAAATGGATGTAAACCCAAAACATTTTTTTTTTTATGTCACAATGTAGAGTTTAACATTTCCTATCATCTGTGCCCAGTCTTGCCACACAGAGTTAATTCAGTGCTGAGTAATCCTCTTTTAATATTCAGTGCAAATTAAAGCGAAGCTCCACCCTAAAGTGAACTTCCACTGATCGGAACCCTCCCCCCCTCCGGTGTCACATTTGACACCTTTCAGGGGGAGGGGGGTGCAGATACCTGTCTAAAGACAGGTATTTGCACCCACTTCCGGCCACACGTCTCAGGCAAAAGACAGGTTTTTTTTCACATCCCGTCCGTCCCCCGTTGTGTGCTGGGAACACTCGGCTCCCAGCACACAGCGGGAGCCAATCGGCGGGCGCAGCGCGACTCGCGCAAGCGCTGTAGGGGACCGGGCAGTGACGCCGGAGCGTTTCACTTCCTGGTTCCCTCACCGTGGATGGAGGGAGAGGAGCAGCAGGGTGACGAGCGATCGCTCGTCCTCTGCTTCGGACGCCGCTGGACTCCAGGACAGGTAAGTGACCTAATATTAAAAGTCAGCAGCTGCAGTATTTGTAGCTGCTGGCTTTTAATATTCTTTTTTAGGGGGACATCCGCTTTAACAGAATTCCAGATAAAAACTTGCCAAATTATAAAGTCTGTTTCTTTGTTTTTGCTTTCAGTGACAGGTTATTTACAAATCTAGCTTGGACATGTTTATCATATGCTATGTTATGTTTATCATAACATGAGGTGATCCAAAGTTCATTGTATATTACCAGGATGTGTTATGTGGGGGAGGGGTGGATTTCTCACTTTTTATACCTCATGTTATGATAAACATAACATAACATATTATAAACATGACCAAGCTAGATGTGTAAATAACCTGTCACTCAAAGCAAGAACAGAGAAAACTTTTTATTTAGGCAGGTTTTTATCTGGAAGGCTGTTCATTTTCACTGAACATTAAAAGAGGATTACTCAGATCTGGATTAACTCTGTGTGGCAGGACTAGTCACAGATGATAGGAAGTCTTATACTCTACATTGTGACATAAAAAAACATCCACTTTAAAAAAAAATTCTATGGCTGAAGCTACACTTTTATGAAGTACCAGTTGAAAATTACAAACAAATTCTACTTCACAACAAATCTACAGTCTCTGTCTTGTTTGCACCACCTGTATACTGCTGTTTAAAGTATATAGGGCCAAAGGGGCTTGTCAGTGATTTACATCCATATTGCAGGGACCAGACATTACATTAAAGCCGCAAGCAGTTTTAAATGACCTTTTTCTTAGTAATCTCATTTTGTGCAGGGACAGTTCTGAACATGTGCCACTACTATAGACACCTAGCAGGTACGATATTTAAAGGATTTTTTTTCACTTTAAGCATCATTAAAATTGCTGCTCCAGAATACATTGATACATGTTTGATACATGTTCCCTGGGGCAAGACCTGGGTTCTCAAAGACGTTTTCAGACAATAACTTGCATATGGGGCATTAAAATTAACACTTTTGAATTTGAACGCTCGAGTCCCATTGACGTCAATGGGGTTCTAAATGGTCGCGCGAACGGTTGGTCCGTTCAAAGGTACTGGTGCGAACCGAACACGTGGGTGTTCAGCTCATCCCTACTGGCAGGTAATAAAAAACGAATGTGTGTGTTCTTTAGTAAATTGACTTTAGGCTGGGTTCACACCATCGCCCAGCAGAGGTCTGGTGCGATCTCGTTCACCGTTTCAGGGTCGATTTCAGCCCAAATTTTCGTCTGAATTCAGACCTTAAATGTACGGTACTAAAAGACGTACAGGGCTCCTGTGCAAATTCGCACTGGAGCTGCAGCGGAGATATGCGAACCAGCTCCATAGAGAGCCGCTCAAAATCGGTTATTATAAATTGGATGTGGGGAACTCGCATTCCAATTCGCAGCCTTGCCGCCATTCGTTGTAAGGGAAACGGCCAGTGAAGCCCTTCCTCTTCACAGCCAGTTCCCTACTGTGCATGCATAAAGCATGCTGAACTTTCTAACTTGGCCCTGTGGCAGAGGAAGGAGGAGGGGTGCCGAACTTCCGATGGATGGCACCACATCGCGGCCTTCCGGAAGTGGGGAAGGGTACCTGTCAAAAACACGTACCCGTTTCCCCCGTCCCCCATGATGAATGCAGTTACCTTGACTCGTTTGTCTCATGTGGGTGCCAATAAAGTCCATATTTTGGTAGGCAATATTCCTGCAACCTTTATTTCCTATGTAGTTCTGAATGTGACATAGTGGAGGTCCTAATACTCTTTATGGTACCCAAAATTCTCCATAAGCAACTCTTTAAAAGCCTTTAAAGGTTATCAACCATGGATTATGGCCCTAGAGTTAGACCCCTTTCACATTGAGGAGTTTTTCAGGCGGTACAGCGCTAAAAATAGCGCTGTTATACTGCCTGAAAAACTCCTTCACTGCATCCTCAATGTGAAAGCCAGAGGCGATACGCTGGCGGGAGAGAAAAAAATCTCCTGTCAGCAGCATCTTTGGAGCGGTGAGAGGAGCGGCATGTATACCACTCCTTCACCGCTTCTTCCCATTGAAAAGAATGGGAAACCGCCGCAATACCGGACGCAATGCGCCTCCAAGGCGCATTACGGGCGGTATTAACCCTTTCACGGCCGCTAGCGGGGGTTAATACCTCCCTGCTAGCGGCCGCAACTCGCGTGATGTGAAAGGGGCCTAATTGCTCTCAGTCTGACATTCATGACGATACCTCACAATTTATAGAAAAAAAAATGTTGCGCTGTTTTAAATTGTGTTCATAACCTGATATACAGTAGATTATATTAATAAACAATAATTCATAACGTGTGCAAGTGCTGAAACAAATGCTGATGCAAACAATAAATACTGTATATAAAAAGGTAAATGTATCCAAATAACATTAGCGAAGATAAAATTCATAGTCTCTGCTGTCAGGAATAAATGAAAGTGCAAATTCACAAGGAAAAAAAAAAAATCCCACATATGATTATTTGAAAGTGGTGCTCAACAGATGCACATTCTTATTTCTTAGTGCTGTAGGTGATCACCAATCAGTGCTCCACTCCGAGATGGGGAAAAAGAGCCTCTTACCAGATAATAAGACCTTTAATAAGACCTAATAAGTCTAATCTCTAAGCCACTCTGTAAGCAAGGTAAGCAGGACCAATGAAAGGCCCTGCGATGTAAGGGGCACTCTAATGGAGATCTTGATGTAAGGGAGCTCTGCTGGGGATATTGAGATAACAGGGGACTCTGATGTAAGTAGGTACTCCTAAGGCAGAGTCTGATATAGGGGTCTGATGAGGGAATTTGAATTGTTTTACTGAAGTTCTTTCTATATGGTTCTGAATCATATCGTGCCGATTCCAAAAAAGTAAAACTGCATTCATTTATCATTGCTTTCAATTGGCCAGTGCATTTTAGTAAAACGGTACAAACTGCTAATATAACTGGGGCTCTCAAAAAAAAAAACCCTGTACTTAAAAATGATACAAACTTAATAACTAAAATCTCATCTAAGCTTCAACATGTTAATATTATTTCAAAACAAATTTTCAATATCACATCTGGTGATCCTGCCTTGAAGGTTATTATTCAGGCCCTTGCTGCTACTGGGTGACAATGCTCTATTCCTGTCTCCATCTTGTGCTCCTTTATTATCACTCTAAGGCCCTGTACACACGATCAGACTGGTCCGATGAGAATGGTCCGACGGACCGTTTTCATCAGGTAACCGCTGAAGTGGCCTGATGGTCTGATGTGCGTACACACCATCAGTCCAAAATCCGATCGGGTCAGAACGCGGTGACGTAGAACACAACGACGTGCTGAAAAAACGAAGTTCAATGCTTCCAAGCATGCTTCGACTTGATACTGAGCATGCGTGGGTTTTTGGTCCGATGCTTTTGTGTACTAACCATCGTTTTGGTCTGACAGACAGTTGTCCATCGGACAGATTTTAACCACTTCCCCACCGCGCCATAAGCATTTTACTGCTACGGCGCGGTGGAGTTGCTTTGACACGACGTCCCTGGGACGTCCTCGTGCACTTCCGCGATTGCGCGTCCCCTGGGACGCGCTCGCGAAAGTGTCCGTGCTCGCCGGGTCTAGAAGACCCGGCGCATCACGGATCACGGTAAATTGCCGCTGATAGCGGCCGTTTACCACGTGATCGCGCCGTCGAATGACGGCGTGATCACTTGTAAACAAACCGGCGTCATTTGATGACGCCGGTTCCTCCCTCTCCTCGCTCTCCTCTCTGTACAGTGTGCGAGGAGAGGGGGGGGGGGGGGGGGGTGTCAGCAGCTGAGCTGTGGCTGGATCTGTGACAAATGCAGTCACAGATCCAGCCATCCCTCAATCCATCCCAGCTCTGCAATCCCCCAGTACCCTGCAATCCCCCAGTACCCAGCAATCCCCCAGTACCCAACAATACCCCACAATACCCCAGTACCCAACAATACCCCACAATACCCCAGTACCCCACAATACCCCAATACCCCACAATACCCCAGTACCCAACAATACCCCACAATACCCCAGTACCCAACAATACCCCACAATACCCCAGTACCCCACAATACCCCAATACCCCACAATACCCCAGTACCCAACAATACCCCACAATACCCCAGTACCCCACAATACCCCAGTACCCAACAATACCCCAGTACCCAACAATACCCCACAATACCCCAGTACCCAACAATACCCCACAATACCCCAGTACCCAACAATACCCCAGTACCCCACAATACCCCAGTACCCCACAATACCCCAGTACCCCACAATACCCCACAATACCCCAGTACCCAACAATACCCCAGTACCCAACAATACCCCAGTACCCCACAATACCCCAGTACCCCACAATACCCCAGTACCCCACAATACCCCAGTACCCGGCAATACCCCAGTACCCAACAATACCCCAATACTCAACAATACTCAACAATACCCCAGTACTCAACAATACCCCAATACTCAACAATACCCCAATACTCAACAATACCCCAATACTCGGCAATACCCCAATACTCGGCAATACCCCAATACTCTGCATGATACTTTGCAATACCCCAATACTCGGCAATACCCCAATACTCGGCAATACCCCAATACTCTGCATGATACTTTGCAATACCCCAATACTCGGCAATACCCCAATACTCGGCAATACCCCAATACTCAGCAATACCCCAATACTCAACAATACCCCAATACTCAACAATACCCCAATACTCAACAATACCCCAATACTCGGCAATACCCCAATACCCTGCATGATACTTTGCAATACCCCAATACTCTGCAATACCCTGCGCAATACCGCCTATGGGGATTTTTAAGTAGCGAGGTTTGGCGCCATTCCACGAGTGTGCGCAATTTTGAAGTGTGACATGTTGGGTATCTATTTACTCGGCGTAACTTCATCTTTCACATTTTGAAAAAAAATCGGGCTAACTTTACTGTTTTGTTTTGTTTTAAGCGCAAAACAGTTTTTTCTTTAAAACACGCGTTCAATAAATTTCTGCGAAAATACTGTGCGAGATAAAACGTTGTAACGGCCGCCATTGTATTCTTTAGGGTCTTTGCTAAAAAAGCATATATAATGTTTTGGGGTTCTATGTAATTTTCTAGCAAATAAATGATGATTTTTCCATGTAGGCGAGAAATGTCAGAATTGGCCTGGGTGTTCCAGAACGCCTGATGGCGCTCCCTGCATGTTGGGCCTCTGTATGTGGCCACGCTGTGTAAAAGTCTCACACATGGGGTATCGCCATACTCGGGAGGAATAGCAGAATGTGTTTTGGGGTGTAATTTGTGGTTTGCATATGCTGTGTGTGAGAAATAACCTGCTAATATGACAGAAACAAGTTTTTTTTTTTTTTTTTTACAGAATTTTCAGTCGTTTTTCTTTTATAGCGCAAAAAATAAAAAACCCAGAAGTGATCAAATACCACCAAAAGAAAGCTCTATTTGTGTGAAAAAAAGGACAAAAATTTCAAATGGGTAGAATGTTGTATGACTGAGTAATTGTCATTCATATTGTGAGAGCGCCGAAAGCTGAAAATTGGTCTGGTTAGGAAGGGGGTTTAAGTGCCCAGTGGTCAAGTGGTTAAAGCAAGTTTTAAAACTTTGGTCCGATGGACAACGGTCCGATGGGCCGTACACATGATCAATTTGTGATCGTGTGTACGTGGCCTAACATTGGTGTCTGATGAAGACTACAGTATGGCTGTTTCAGTACACTTCACACAGACTTGGTCAATTATTGTCAACATGAGGAAACTGGCAGCCATTGCTGGAGTGCTTGCATGTAGACAGGATGTGCCTGCAAGGAAGCTGTAGGTGATCAATATCACTGAGATGCAACAAGAAAAAAAAAAGCTGAAAACAGTATATTATTTAAAAAAAATAGCAATTGCTAATGATCTTTGCAGAAAACAAAATATCACTTAAAGATTACATCTACTAAATGATTTGGACTAAATAGAAGGCTGTGTAGTAGGCATCATAGGTGGACACAACATACCTGGAGCATTGCTAGAAACCATGTTAGTAAATCTGCCAATGTACCCAAATTTTGACTTTCCAAAAATGATTTACATAGACATACCAAGGGTCAAGTGTGTCAGTATGGTGTGATGACAAAAATTTACAGTCAGGTGCAATAATAAACTTGTATTAAAACAATACAGCAACAGTTCACAGAAATCCCATTGGAAAGATTGCCCAACAAGGTGCACAAACGGTCAGGCCGTGTACACACGGCAGAGAACCTCGACGGGCAGAACACATCGTTCCGCCCGTCGAGGTTCTCTCCTGGCCGTCGGATTCGGCGACCCGCCCGTCGGGAATGGCAACCAGCCATTCTTCCAGGCGGGCCGTCGAGGAAATAGAGAGCGTGCTCTCTATTTCGGCTCGACGGGCTTCCCGACGGGAAGCTCGCTGAGACCGTACACACGGCCGAGGTCCTCGCTGGAATGTGCATTCCAGCGAGGTTCTCGCTGATTTTCAGCGAGAACCTCGGCCGTGTGTACGGGGCCTTACAGTGACGTGAACAGAGCAGGTTCCAGCCAAAATTACAGCATCTGTAGAAAGGGGCAGAATGCGGGCTGGTTGTTTTTTGCACAGTCGAGAAGATGTCCAAGTAAGATGAGACCCTACACTTTCCCTCCTAGTCAGGAACCTTTCCCTACCATTAGTACTGTCCCTAAAAGATAGGGTACCATTCCTTGCATTGCCTACTTACATAAAGCATGTCAAACATGGGAACCAGGGCTTTAAATATGCTCTGCCTGACCCAAGATGGCTGCCAGTCACACGGGGCAACATCATCCAACCAAATTGCTTCCCAGCGACTCAGGAAACTATAGAGCAGTGATGGCGAACCTTGGCACTCCAGATGTTTTTGAACTACATTTCCCATGATTCTCATGCACTCTGCAGTGTAGTTGAGCATCATGGGAAATGTATTTCCAAAACATCTGGGGTGCCAAGGTTTGCCATCACTGCACTATAGCAGTGAGGGGAAACCATGGCACCCCAGATATTTTGGAACTACATTTCCCATGATTTTCATGCACTCTGCAGTGTAGTTGAGCATCATGGGAAATGTAGTTCCAAAACATCTGGAGTGCCAAGGTTCGCCATCACTGCTATAGAGGAACCAGGTTCCTCCTGATTTCCTCTCTGGCTGCAGAGCCGCTGAGGTTGAGTGCTACCTGCAGTGGAGAATATAAACATCAACTGCCTACAAGTAGGCCCCAAACTATGGCATGGGAGTAAAGATATAGCTTTCTACAATTTCTTGTGGTAGCTGGGTTATTTCAGGGTGCTTAGTCAGTGTATTGAAAGATTTTATGCAACCTTGAATAGTGTATATTCTTGCACCTTGTATAGTGTATATGACAGGATCACATTTTCTACCTTAAACATTTGATTACTTAGACCCCTTTCACACTGGGTCGGTTTGCAGGCACTATAACGCTAAAAATAGTGCCTGCAAAGCAACTTGAAACAGCCGCTGCTGTCTCTCCAGTGTGAGGGCTTTCACACTGAAGCGGTGCGCTAGCAGAACTTTGGAGAGGTGAATGAACTGTGTGTATACCGCTCCTCCACCGCCAGGGCTGTCTTAATGAGAGGGCACACCTGGGCACTGCCCGGGGGCCCCAGCTGCATGGGGGGCCCTTGCCCTTTCCCCAAAGCAGCTGGTCCTTGAGCCCGGGCTGCCCCGAAATTGGGGCAGCCCTGGCTGCCCCTCTACATCCCAGTTATCCCCCAGCACTCTGACCCCTCTACACCCTAGATATCCCCTACCTTTTACCTACTTGATTTCTGTTTACATGCACTGTCTCCATTGTAGGGGCCCCAGAGCATTACTTTGCCCAGGGGCCCATGATGCTATTAAGACGGCCCTGTCCACCGCTCCTGCCCATTGAACTCAATGGGGCACCACGGCTATACCTCCGGCAAACCTCCTCTGCAGAGGCGCTTTGCGGTGGTTTTTAACCCTTTCTCAGCCGTTAACGGGGGTAAAACCTCTAGCGACCGAATAGCGATGCAAAATTGACAGTAATGCGGTGCTAAAAATAGCGGCGCTTTACCGCCGACGCCGCCCCCACCCCTGTGTGAAAGGGGCCTTAAAGCAGATCTAGACTTTGCAAATATTTTTCAAAACAATGAGTCCCGCAGTATCGGTTAACAATAATGTGCTAGTATGCACCGCCACTTGGTACAAATGATCCCCTTCAGCACTGTGCTGTAAAAGCTCAATCTTCTCCCAGTCATCCTTCCTGGATATGACTATTCAGCCACTTGATTGGCCAATTCATGATGACGTCACTCCTGTGCATGGGAGTTACATCATCAGGGAACAGAGCCATTCAAAAATTGTATGCTGAGCTGCGCATGTGTGGCTCAGTGTACATTAACGTGACAGGAGAAACACTTATGACAGAGGAGACGAATAGGGTCTCTTCTGTCAAAATAAATACTTACCTGTCAGCATTTTTCAGGTTCAGTTCCTCTTTAATAGTTATCTGCAATGTAAAAAAAAAATGTTGAGCTAAAGCAGTGGTCTCCAAACTGTGGCCCTTTGCTTGCCTTTATCTGGCCCTTGGGGCATTATTACAGTACATCCAACAATAGGGCACAAATCCTCCCAATGACACCAATGATGGGGCACAATTCCTCCCACTGACATCAATGATGGGACACAATTCCTCCCACTGACATCAACGATGGGGCACAATTCCTCCTACTGACATCAATGATGGGACACAATTCCCCCCACTGACACCAGCAATGGAGCACAATTCCTCCCACTGACATCAACGATGGGGCACAATTTCTCCTACTGACATCAATGATGGGACACAATTCCCCCCACTGACACCAGCAACGGGGCACAATTCCTTCTACTGACATCAATGATGGGGCACAATTCCTCCCACTGACACCAACAATGGGGCATTATTTATTCCCACTGATGTCATGACCATTCTTCTCCCACTGACCACAGGACAGTAAACTGGCTCGTTGTTTAGAAAGTCTGGAGACCCCTGAGATTAAGGAATCATTAAAACATATACCACATTTTATTAAGTCAAATTTCAGTAGCAATTGTTTTGTCCTCATCACAACATTTTCAGGAAGTAGCTGCGCTGTTATGAACGCTGTGGAGACACAATACAAAGGATGCATTTACAAGTCTCTTGAAGCCAGTATGAGCATTGATTGTTTGGTTGTTGCGTCTGTTCAGAGCCCCATTACATTTTATTAGCTTTTAAGTAAGATCTGAAAGGACATATACTTTTAAAAGCTGTACAGTGGAACATAACTCATTTTTACCCCACCCATCTCCTCTTGGAAAGAGTTATCAGTATGTACACCCGGTGTCATACATAAAGCTGACTCATGGTGCTGAATACTGACTAAAGCTTAACCCTTTCTCATAAGGACTTATCATATTTGCCACAACAAACACAGCTAAACATTGGCCAATGTAAACCACTCTTGCGACTGTCAGATAGCTATGTATTGTATTTGTAGAAGGTGCATTTGTATTTTTCACATTTGTAAACCACCCAATGAGGAATTCAAAAAATGTCTTCTGCAATGGCCTAGATAAGAGCTGAGTAATCTGCAAGTCTGGACTGCAAATGGAGGCCACAATCGTGTTTCTAGGCTTTTCCAGGATAGCCACGTCATTTTCTAATCTTAGAGCACAGGCACACTGAAAATTTGGCGTCTAAAAAAATGGTACACTGACAGTTGGGGACTCCTGCACAACATTTGCTGAGCACCTTTGGCTTGGATTATGCTGCAGGCAGGACTTTAGCACTTTTTGGTGGTCTAAAGTCTATGAAAGCTTTTCCTGACAAAATGAGAAGATCTTCTGCCATTTTACCACATATAAGACAATTGCCAACATTCCTACTCCAAAATATTGCATCCGGTCAGCCTCCAATTTGTCATCATGTTAAAGAAAATGGTAACGTACGGTACAACCCAACTCATTGGCCATTTGTTTTGCTCTACTATGCTGTCATAGCATTTATGCCGCGTACACACGGTCGTTTTTTGCGATGAAAAAAAACGACGTTTTCTGTGAAGTAAAAAACAACGTTTTTGAAACGTCACTTTTCAAAGACAATTTTGCATACACACCATAGTTTTTTCACAAAAAGCGAGGTTACGTTCACCACTCTTTTCCATTGAAGCTCGCTTCATAACTAGCTTCTGGGCATGCGCGGGTTGAAAAACGTCGTTTTGAACGACGTTTTTGCTACACACGGTGACTTTTTGTGAAACAAAAAACGACGTTTTGAAAAACGACACAAAAAATTCAAGCATGTTGGAATTTTTTTTTGGTCGTTTTTTTTAAGATAAAAAACGACGTTTTGCCCACACACGATCAATTTAAATGACGTTTTAAAAAACGTCGTTTTTTTTCATCGCAAAAAACGACCGTGTGTACGCGGCATTAGAGGTTGCCAATGTGATCAACTGATAATTTCCACATTTTTCATGTAGCCATGTGGGAACTATTTAAAAAAAGAAAATTAAATGAAATATAGAGTTGTGCATATATATGTGTGTGTTTATGTGTGTGTGTCTATATATATATATATATATAGACACACACACACATATGTGCATCTCATAAAGGTGGAGATCTATCTGAACAACATGGGAAAGGTCAAAGATGACCGGGCACAGTGCCCCCTCCTCTTACCTGATTTAAACTTCTAATTGTCTAATTGCCCTACTACAGCGTTGCAACCGCGTGCCTGCTGCATTTAGTTGCATTCAGGAGCGTCAAACTTAGGGCTCGTTCACACGTAAAGTTGAGAGGGGGGGGGGGGTTGTTAAAACCCTGTGGTTAAGTCACAGTTTTACCTCCCTGAGGTGTTATGGAAAACCCTTGATTCCAATGGCAGGGGTGTATTTTTTTTGAAGCACATAATAGGCCTAAAAAAAGTGTGGGCACGGGGAGCAGAGCATTTTGAGCCCACCCAGTTGTGTGACATAGTGTATGAATATTCGCTATCGCCACACTGATCCTCCTGCCGGTCTAAGACCCGTCACCTGATTGGCTGAAAGGACAGGCAATCCAATTGGACACCTAGGAGGATAATCACGCTAGGATACGCTGCCACCGCCCCTAGGACACGCTGTCGCCGCCCATGGGACACGCCGCCCCTAGGACACGCTGCCTGCCTACCCACTAACTAGATGGGGTAAGTGCCAGGCTTACTCTATCTGTCTGACCATCCTGCCCCCGCAGAGGAGGGGAGTGCCACCAACCAGGGAGATGGTTGTTTTCTGCCCCCCCCAAAAAAAAAAACAGCCGCCACTGTGTCTCTCATCTTACACTTGACAGTAGTGGAGTGTAGTGGAGTCGAGGTTTGGGTGCTCTTCCCTCAGGAGGGTTTGGCCTCGCTGTGCATGCTGGCGGAGGGTATTTATGGGGCAGACGCCATTGTTCTGGGTTCTTCTTCGGAGTGCGGCACCCAACTTTTAGGGTGACTTTGGGGCGTAATGGCCTTCCAGGCTGGGGTGCATGTGCCACGCGGTGTTCCTGGTTCCGAGACCATGTTGGTCCAGTACATTTGAGCTGTGGCAGCAAAAGTCTGATGGAGCATACACAGGGTCGGAATTTCCGATGAAAAGCTCACATCAGACTTTTACTGGCGGAAATTCCACTCGTGTGTATGGGGCATTAGTTGTCCCCCCTTTTGGTCTGATGTGTAATTCTATATAGAAAAAGGACTATTTTACTAACAAAAGTGTTATGCTGCACTAAACTTTTTATCCAAACTCTATATCAGTGACTATCCACTCAAGGCACCCTTTAAAATGATGGACAATCTCAAGGAACCCTTTAAAATGATGGGCGATCTCAAGGAACCCTTTAAAATGATGGACAATCTCAAGGAACCCGTTAAAATGATGGGCGATCTCAAGGAACCCTTTAAAATGATGGGCGATCTCAAGGAACCCTTTAAAATGATGGACAATCTCAAGGAACCCTTTAAAAGGATGCACAATCTCAGGGAATCCTTTAAATTATGAACATTCTCAAGGCACCCTTTATAATTATGGACAGTCTCAAGACGCCCCGTTCTAAAAGGTAAAAACTATTCTAATAGTATTACATAATCGAGCAGCATCCACACAAATAGAACACCCAGCGTTAGAGGGATCTGTTCTTCCAAAGCAAATACAAGTTTGCAAACTGTTACTGACTGGTATTCCATAGTTTCTCCTCTCTCTCAGTGTTTCTCCATCACTCGGCTAATGTGACCCCTGTGCTGACGGAGAGGGTCAAATAAGGATGCTGAGCAGGCGATCAACACCCTTCTTATTAATACCGATGACATCACTGGTTATTAGGATTCTGGTGGTGGGAAGGTTGAAATGGTGCACAATAAAAAACTGTGGCTTTGTGTAACTAAAAGGCAGGTTTGATCCACCTGCTCACTTGTATACATTTGTGGTAAATTTTGCTGGCTTGTATACATTTGTGGGCATGTTTCCAAGGCACCCCTGAAGAAACCTCTGGGTGCCTAGGCATCCTAGTTGAAAAAGGCTGCTCTCTATATTAGTGTATTTGTTATGTAGCGCTCACCCCCGAAGGAGCCGCTGGTTGATTTCGGGGTCGGCGTATTAAGTTACCAATTATACTTGTCTAGGGGTGAATACTTATGGAAAGTGAATAAAGCGAGTGTCCAGACATCAGAGTGTGTTTTCAAAGTTTTATTCCAAGGCCCAACATGGTCATGGCAGAGGAAAACAGTAGTATCAGGCCTTGGATATTATAGAGAGCAGCTTGCTCTCAGCTCTCAGTACAGTCACACTTAATCGTCGCCACTCCCACCGGAGTGGGTAAAGTTCCCTGGACAGGCGTTTAACTTGGGCCTGGCAGCCGGAAGGTCACTTGCAATAGTCACTGGGAGGAATTGGGGCCTCTGCCACAGGCCTGAGGAATTTCCATACTTTTCAAAGGGGTAGAACTAATGGATCCTCCCAGTAAGTCACTTCTCTAGAGTCATCAGAGGACAGTTGAAGTGTACCTGTCATGTAGTGATGACCGGATCCCCGGTGGTTCGCCTAGGCCTCGCGCACAACCTCTGCCTTTGGGTCTCCCGAGCCAATCCCCCACCGTACAGATCCGAGCTTAGGATCTGGGACCCAGCAGCCCCCTTTCAATGTCAGGGTGAAGCTCCGCTTGGTGCGTAGCTTTGGCCAGGCAGGCCTCGGTGACGGGGCCCATGGAAGCGTGCACCCTGAAGGTGGACGCCGCACCTGGAACGCGGGCCCCGCGTAAAACGTCACACACTTCTCTCAGGCGTCTGCCACAGATGTACTCTCCCGCCAGCATGTCCAGAGGGAAAATCCTCCTCTGATTGGCTGCTGGGAGAAAGTGGGTCTGTCAGAACCCCTTCCAGCGCCAACTCTCACCCAGGGGTAAAACACCTCCCCTAGCATGCAGACTGACCTAGAAAGCAGTTATAAACTGACAGCAGCCTAAACTTAACCAATTTGTGAGTTGGAGCAACTTAACCACTTGTCATCTGCCCACCGTCAAATGACGGCGGGCAGACGACTCCATTGTTCTGACATCACGTCATATGACGTGATGTCCCTTTAAAGCCGCGGGCAGGCGCGGGGATCCAGTGCGAGTGCCCGGCGGCAACGATCGCCGCCGGGCACACGCGATTGCTCAGTAACTGAGCTGGGACGTGCAGCTCTGTGTGTAAACACAGAGCTGCACGTCCCTGTCAGGGAGAGAGGAGAGCGGTTGTGTCCCTTGTACATAGGGACACAATCGGTCACCTCCCCCAGTCACCCCCCCTCCCCCTACAGTTAGAATACTCATAGGACACACATTTAACCCCTTCCCCGCCCCCTAGTGGTTAACCCCTTCACTGCCAGTCACATTTATACAATAATCAATGCATATTTATAGCATTTTTCACTGTATAAATGTAAATGGTCCCAAAAATGTCAGAAAAGTGTCCGAAATGTCCGCCATAACGTCGCAGTCCCAATAAAAAAATCGCAGATCGCCGCCATTAATAGTAAAAAAAAAAAAAAAATGCCATAAACTATCCCATATTTTGTAAACGCTATAAATTTTGCGCAAACCAATCGATAAACGCTTATTGCATTTTTTTTTTACCAAAAATATGTAGAAGAATACCTATCGGCCTAAACTGAGGGAAAAAATATTTTTTTTATATATTTTTTGGGTTATTTATTATAGCAAAAAGGAAAAAATATTGCATTTTTTTAAAAATTGACGCTCTATTTTTGTTTATAGCGCAAAAAATAAAAACCGCAGAGGTGATCAAATACCACCAAAAGAAAGCTCTATTTGTGGGAAAAAAAGGACGCCAATTTTGTTTGGGAGCCACGTCGCACGACCGCGCAATTGTCAGTTAAAGCGACGCAGTGCCGGAAGCTTATATTTTGTCTGGGCAGGAAGGGGGTGTAGGTGCACAGTAGGCAAGTGGTTAACTCTCCCATTCCCCACAAACTTTAGCGTAATGCCCTGCCAAATAGGGGGGGGGGGGGCACTACATACTCCTCCCACTTGAATTGACACTGTCCCCAGTGTCCCGGAGCATTCGTCTGAATGCTTAGACCTGATACTGAACCAGACAGAAAGAAAGTAGGACAAAAAACTTTTTCAATATTACAATGTATATATCTACATAACAGACACATTATACAAAAAAAAAACAATGTAGCCCTAGGTATTAATGTAAATCTCTTTCCTGGATACACGGCTTCCAGGGTCAGGGCCAAGACCGCACGCTCACGCCTGAACACGCAATCTTGCTCCCTCCCGAGGAGCATAAGTCAAAGTGCAGCAAGAACTTAGTGCAAGAATACAGGTTAACCACTTAAAGCGGAGCTCCAGCCGCGAAAATTTATTTTTTTAAAGTCAGCAGCTACTAACAGTGTAGCTGCTGACTTTAAATAAGGACACTTACCTGTCGTAGGCGCCCGCGCTGATGGCCCCCCCGATGCCGGTCCCGCGATCGCTCCGAGTCCCGCGCCGCCATTCACACTATGGGAAACAGGCAATGAAGCCGTACGGCTTCACTGCCCGTTTCCTACTGTGCCTGCATGAGTCTCACGCTGGCTTGTGAATGGGCGCGCTGCTCTCTGAGAACACACACAGTTCCCAGAAAGCAGCGCGCCCATTCACAAGGAGAAGGAGAAGAAGAAATCGGACCGCAGGGCAGGTGAGGCAGATTACGGACTTCCGCATAGCAACAGCTATTTCGGGTGAGTATTTTCTTTTTTTTCAGGTTTTTATTTTTTATTTTTTTAAACAACATGGCAAAATGTTGTTTTCATGGGTGGAGCTCCGCTTTAAGACCCGGACCAAAATGCTGCTAAAGGACCTTGCCCCTTTTTGCGATTCGGCACTGCGTCGTTTTAACTGACAATTGCGCGGTCGTGCGACGTGGCTCCCAAACAAAATTGGCGTCCTTTTTTTCCCACAAATAGAGCTTTCTTTTGGTGGTATTTGATCACCTCTGCGGTTTTTATTTTTTTGCGCTATAAACAAAAATAGAGCGACAATTTTGAAAAAAATTCAATATTTTTAACTTTTTGCTATAATATCCCCCCAATATATATATATTTTTGTTCCCTCAGTTTAGGCCGATACATATTCTTCTACCTATTTTTGGTAAAAAAAATTGCAAAAAGCGTTTATCGGTTGGTTTTTCGCAAAATTTATAGCGTTTACAAAATAAGGGATAGTTTTATTGCATTTTTATAATTTTTTTTTTACTACTAATAGCGGCGATCAGTGATTTTTTTCGTGACTGTGACATTATGGCGGACACTTCGGATAATTTTGACACATTTTTGGGACAATTGTCATTTTCACAGCAAAAAATGGAGTTAACCACAAAGGGGCGCTGTAGGATTTGTGTGTTCCCTGCGTGTGTTTACAACTGTAGGGGGGTGTGGCTGTAGGTGTGACGTCATCGATCACGTCCCCCTATAACAGGGATGACGTGATCAATGCTGCGGCCACAGTGAAGCACGGGGAAGCTGTGTTTACACACAGCTCTCCCCGCTCTTCAGCTTCGGGGACCGATCGCCGCACTCCAGCGGCGATCAGGTCCGCGAGTCCCACGGTCCCGGTCCCAGAGCTTTGGACCGGGTCACTGGAGCACGCCTGTGACCCACGGCTGGGTACTAGAACCAACGTATATATACACATTGATGTGCCCAGCCGTGCCATTCTGCTGACGTAAATGTACAGTAGGCGGTCCTTAACTGGTTAAATGCAACAGTATCATCCTACAAAGTCACGATGCAGAGCACTGCCCCTATTGGCCAGTGTGCTGGTACTGCAGCGGTGCGCCCCCCAAAAAACAGTCAAAGGCGTGGAAGGGCCTCAAAAAAAAAACACAGGGGAAAAATAGTTATTTTTCCAGATGAATTTTACATGGTTGCAATTCAAACAACCGCACGTTCCCACTCCAACTGACTAAACCCACTCCCCTGAAAAGTTCAACACAACAGTCCATGTGGTTCAGGGGAAGCAGGGGGACGGGGAAACAGGGGAAGAAACAGAGTGGGGCATACTTGTCCGTAACTTCCCTTGCCAAGAATGCCCGTGGCAGGCAATACCCACAGCTCGTCCAGCCTAAAAAAAAAACAAGAGGTGAACTATGGATGGCGGGCGCTCACATGGGACAACATTGTCCCGGTTGGAGGAGCGGTGGGTCTAAGAATGACAGCACACAACTGACTCACCCTCCGAAACCCTGTTGCTCCGGGAACTCTGGGTCGAAGAAGTAATCGGGAAGATCGCCATCATCGGTGTGAGGGTCCTCCGACTAAAAAATCGAGGTCCGATGAGAACAACCTAACTCTCCCATTCCCCACTAACTTTAGCGTAACGCCCTGCCAAATAGGGGGGGGGGGCGCTACAGTTATTTAGAAAAGCGACTATCAAGGAGAAAGATAAAAAAAAAAAAGCACTTGCGTGGTTTAGCCAATCATTTTCTGCATATTAGATCATTTTGGTCCATGTAATTGGGGCTGTGGCAGAGACATGTCCTTTGCTCGCATAGTGTGCCAAAATGTAACTCTCTTTATCATTTCAGTTGTAAAATTGGAAAGATATGTTTACTGCTTTCAGGCTGAAATGATGCATAGTTTTCCAGCTCACTATGTGGCATCTCTTTCTGTGAGAATTAAAACCTGCTTACATTTGAGAAAAAAAGTTACTTGTTAATTAAAAATGTATATAACATGGATGCAAACATTTATTAAAATAGGGAAAGATTAACGCTACAAAACAAAATGGCCAAGAAATGTTTCCTTTCTGGAAGTGGGTGATAAGACAGCCTATGTATATAATACCGGATACACTTGCAGCTCTACGTTAGGAATTGGTGTTGGTATTTTTTTCAGTGATTTTCTCCATTTACTGCACATTTTACCTGTTGTTGTAAACACCACTCCTTGCTTTAAAGCAAAGCTCCAAGCCAAATCATAACCTGAGGCGCCGTACACACGGCCGAGGTTCTCGCTGAAAACCAGCGAGAACCTCGCTGGAATGCACATTCCAGCGAGGACCTCGGCCGTGTGTACGGTCTCGGCGAGCTTCCCGTCGGGAAGCCCGTCGAGCAGAAATAGAGAGCACGCTCTCTATTTCCTCGACGGCCCGCCTGGAAGAATGGCTGGTTGCCATTCCCGACGGGCGGGTCGCCGAATTCGACGGCCGGGAGAGAACCTCGACGGGCGGAACGATGTGTTCTGCCCGTCGAGGTTCTCTGCCGTGTGTACGGCGCCTTAGATCTGAGTTACATGCTCAACATGCACTGTATGTCCTACCTAATGCCGCATAGACACAATCGGACATTCCGACAACAAAACCGTGGGTAATTTTCTGACAGATGTTGACTCAAACTTGTCTTTCATACACACGGTCGCACAAATGTTGTCGTAAATTGCGAACGTCAACAACGCGGTCACGTACAGCACGTACAACGAAAAATGAAAGTGAAGTTCCATACCAAGTGCGGCACCCTTTGGGCTCATTCTGCTAATCTCTTGTTAGTAGAAGTTTGGTGAGAAACGAATCATGTTTTTCAGCTTTGTGCTTTTCAGTCCATTACAGCGTGACGAATGTGCTATCTCCATTATGAACGCTAGTTTTCTTTTTTTTTTCAAATATAAATTTTATTGAAAGAACACATAAGGAGAAGTTCCAAACACATTACAGATATGTACATGTCACCAAAAAGTAAGGTATAGTAGAATAAACGGGTGCAGTAGGATTAAAGGACACATCAACCCCCTCCAGAACCTGACATTTTATAGAGGCACACACGGGGAGAGAGCAATCGACCCTCCCAGTACAGTTCAAGTCCGGTGGGGATAGTGTTAACGAGTGGGAACCTCCCCGTGTTCAGTTTTTATAATTAGGAAAGAAATAAAGTAATAGCAGGTGTAGAAGGAGGAAAGCGTAAGAAAGAGGCGGGGGGAGGTGGGCAAGAGGAGGGGAAGGGGGAGAAAGGGGGAGGTGTAGGCAAGGCGAGGACGGTGAATGGCCACGGAGTTCCTAGTCAGGGGGGGGGCATTAGGACACCAGTAGGGAGACTCCCTCATCTGAGAAGATAAACATATTCCAGATGCTCCAGACCAAAATATGCAGTAAAGAGCCCGCGTCCACCCCGCACCGCCAGCAGCGGTCCGTGGCGGACGGGAAACACACATGCAACCTGGTGGGTGTGAGGTACCATCTAGCGAACAGTTTGAAGTTAGTTTCCTGAATTCTAGTGCAAGAGGAAGATTTTATTGCTAGGGAGATTATACGCTGTTTCTGTGCTTCCGAGAAAGTCCGATTCAGGTCCGTCTCCCATCTCGTCACGCATCTCAAGTCAGGTTGCTTAGGGGGGGAATTTAAAAGAGAGTACATTTGTGAAAAAGTCTTCGTCGCAGGCCCGGTCTCCGAGCAGCACTCCTCAAAGGACGTCAGGGGGCGTGAGAACTCCTGCGGGTCAGGGATAGAGTGGAGGAAGTGGTGCAATCGCGCCGCATCCCAAAAGGGGAGGTTGAAGACTCCCACGGGGTCTGTCAATTCAGCAATTGACGGCCAACGATCCATCATCACAAACTGAGATGCCCACTCCCGTCCCGTCGCCCTCAGACCCGGGTAAGCCGTCGGACTAAGGCCTGGTTGAAAGTCCGGGTGTCCCAAGATCGGGAAAAGCGGGGAATTCCTAGATGACAGGAGAGTCTTCACGGTCACCTGGGAGCTACACCTTAACGTGGTCCCTATCAGTAGGTGGGATTTCAAGCGTGGGGGGAGAGCGTCAAAGCACCACAGTGCACTCTTCAGCGGGATCGTGGTCTGAGATTGTTCAATTTGAATCCAAAGTTTGTGTGTATCGTTGCGTCTCCAGTCTATTATTCTGCACAAATGGGCGGCCTGGTAGTATCGTTTGATGTCGGGCACGGCCAGGCCTCCATTCTGCTTGGGCAGGGACATTTGGGTTCTGCTCAATCGGGGTTTCTTCTGGGCCCATATAAACCGCGTAAAGACACCCTGCAGTCGTTTAAGGTAGGGAGCAGGTATCTGGATGGGGAGGGCCTGGAACAAATACAGGAATTTGGGGAGGATACACATCTTTATAAGGTTGCATCTGCCAAACCAGGAGTGTAATCCTGTATTCCATTTGTCAAGCAGAGAGCGAATCGTCGCCAGCAGCGGGGGGAAGTTAAGAGCAAAGACGCGTGACAGGTCCGCCGGAATCAGAGTTCCTAAGTATTTAAGGGCTGTATTTGTCCATCGGAAGGGGAAGCTCGCCTGAATGGCAACGGTGCGCTGGGGGGGAATCGCCACGTCCATAGCCTCCGATTTGGAGACATTTATTTTAAGGTTCGAGACGTTGCCATATGCATGAAATTCCTTCAGTAGGTTTGGCAGGGAGACCGTTGGGTTCGTCAAAGAGAAAAGGAGGTCATCTGCATAAGCAGAGACCTTGCAGTGCAAGGCCCCGGACTTGAGACCTTGTATGTCGGGATTCAACCTGATTCTACAGAGGAAGGGCTCCAAGGAGAGGGCAAATAGGAGGGGGGAGAGCGGGCAGCCCTGTCTCGTACCGTTTGTTATTGGGAACGGGTCCGACAGGAGCCCGTTCACCTTCACTTGGGCCGACGGGTTGGAGTAAATACCGCTCAGCCAGGATTGCATCCGTCCACCCACTCCCACATGTCTAAGGACAGAGAGCATAAACTTCCAGTTGACTCTGTCAAATGCCTTTTCGGCATCTGTGCTGACAAAGACACACGGGGTGCGGTTTACGTTTGCAAGGTTCACCAGGTTCAAGACCTTGATGGTGTTATCCATGGCCTCTCTTGTAGGGACAAAACCCACTTGGTCTAGGTGTAGTAGGGATTGGAGGTGGTGCGCTAAACGGTTGGCCAGGATCTTGGCGAACAGTTTTAGGTCCGTGTTCAGAAGGGAGATCGGTCTGTAACTTCCACACACCCCAGCGTCCTTACCCTCCTTATGGATCAGTGTGATGTGAGCCCTAAGAGCATCTCTAGGGAACCGTGATCCTGTCCCTATTGCATTAAAGAAAGAGACCATTCGTGGGCCCAGAATTGGGAGTAGGGATCTGTAGTACTGGACGGTGAAACCGTCTGGGCCCGGGGCCTTATTTGGCTTCATGGAGCTAAGGGCAAGTTGGAGTTCCTCTAGCGTGATCGGCGCTTCCAAGTCATCTAGGGTGTCTCGGGGAAGGGAGGGCATTTGCGAGGTCAATATGTATTCGTCAATTTCAGCTTGCGATGGGTCACAATTTGATAAATTATATAATGAGTGGTAGAAGTCCCTAAATTCTCGCGATATATGTTGTGGCAGTGTAACCCTCCCCCCCCCCTGGGCCGTAAATGTGGGGAATATAGGCCGCCGATTTTTGGTCCTTAACTGCCTTCGCTAGCACCCTACCACACTTGTTTCCCGACTCATATCCCACCTTCCGACACCTCTGCACCGCCGCCTTCGCCCTATAGTGTAGTAGGTCTGTAATTTGTTTGCGTAAGGTCCCCAGTTCCGTCTCCGAGTCTGGTGTGGGCCTATGTTTATGCCGGGATTCGGCTGTTTGGAGTTTTGACATTAATGTGGAGAGTTGGGCATTACGTTCCCTCTTAATGCGCGCTCCGTGTCTGATGAGGACCCCCCTAATGACTACCTTGTGGGCCTCCCACAGGGACCCCGGGTCACAGTCTTGGGTATCGTTCTCTCGGAAGTACAGGGGAAGCTCTGCCAGAACATCCGCCAGGACCTCCGGTGTCTGGAGGAGGCTCTCATTAAGGCGCCAGAATTTAGGCCTAGTAGAGGTGCCTCCATCCAAGGTGTACGTCAGGGAGATGGGTGCGTGATCTGACCAGGTAATGTGGCCGATCGACGAGTCGGACACAGCGTGGAGCTGGCTGTGGGGGATCAAGAAAAAGTCAATTCTAGAGTACCCCTTGTGGGGCGGGGAGTAGAACGTGTAATCGCGTTCCCCAGGATGCTGCAGGCGCCAAATATCTATGAGTTGCGCCTTATGTAGTGAATTGGCTATTCTTTTCCTCTGTGCCGGGGGTATCGCAGAAAACTGAGATGAGGTGTCAGAGGTAGGTATCAGAGGAACGTTAAAGTCCCCACCGAGGATCAGCTGGCCCTCCGTGAAGTCTGAGAGTTTGTCTAGCGTGTGGGAGATAAATTTAGCCTGTTGGTCATTCGGAGCATATATTGTCGCCAAGGTAATTAGTGTGGTACCTACTAGGCCCTTCAAAAAGACGTAGCGACCCTCGGGATCTAATAGTTCTGCCTGACATTTCCACGGTACCGTATGAGATATCAAAATAGTGACCCCCTTAGATTTGGCAGTGGGGTTGGTGGAGTGGTAGGTCATAGGGAAAAGCCTACTCCTGAAGAACGGGAGTTTGTCATGTTTAAAGTGAGTCTCCTGAATGAAGGCGACATCCGCCCGAGATTTCTTTAGATCACTCAGGAGCATGCGCCTCTTTTCGGGGGTATTCAGACCCCTGGCATTCAGGGACACAACTCGCAAAGAGTCCATCGCCTTGTCCACAGGTGGGGGAGGAGGGAGGGGGGAGGACGAGAGAGAGGTGGGGAGAGGTAGGAGAGGGGCTAGGGTTCGGGGGTGAAGAGGGGCAGAGGGAAGGGAAGAGAGGAGAGGAGAGAGAAAGAGAGGAGAGACAGTGAGGGAAAAGAGACACACAGCAAAGAGGACAGGGAAGAACAGGGGGGGGGGGGTAGAGGGGTCGTCTGAAAACTCAGGCGCCCCTCGCAACAAGGGGTTAGTATGATCGAAAGACCTACCAAGGCGGGCAGGTGTGATCAACTAAAAAGGTGGCACAAACGTGCCTGGACACTCACCAGAGCAAAAGCTGGTATTCGAGCGTCGGCCTAAGTGGGGGATTGGAAAGGGACAGCCAGTGAGAGACCCGCCGGCCACCCCCAGCCACCCCGGCAAGGTGGCAAAGCATTATAACAAAAGGTTTAAAAGTTGAGATTCTAGCATGCATGCATATATCAGTTGACACCAGTTAAGTGTCACCAGGAACATTGAAACAAAAACAGTAACATTGCACAGTGATAGGAACACTTACTCCCCCAAAGATCTTCTGAACTGAGTCAACCCCCCGGCCTAAGGCTGTGTGCCAGAAAAGTCTCAGGGCCGGTGCGACCATCGCTCCCTCCCCCCTCGGGGGCGCGCTGGCACACCTCGCAGCATCAAGGACCCACCCACCAGGGGCAAACCAGTGTCCTCCCGACCCCAATAGGTCCACCTCTCGTTCAAGGTTACGGATTTAAATACCCAGGAGTAGGGGTCCGAGCGGTCCAATCTCACCACCGACCCCCCCGCGCCAGGCCCGGGGGGATGGGGGGCAGCAGATAAAAAATACATGGGCAGCCACCGCCAGGGGGTAGGGGCCCCAGGGAGCTCTAAATTACATGATGTTGAGCATTAAAGACAAATGAACCAGCGAGGACCGCTCAGGTCCAGGGAGTCCCCCCTGCCATCCCATGTGAGTCCCTCCCCCAATGACCCACTCAATGGCGTGAACAAGAATGCAACTCCCCCACAGATAAGCTATTAGTCATAAAAGTTCAAGAACAACTATACAGAGCCCCCGATCACAGCCATCCCCCGTACAACTGATCAGCCGGCGCAGCAGACCCCAGGGGGCCATATACCCACCGATATTAGCCGGGAGATAGCTGGAGCAGGGAGCTGCAATAATAAGAGCATAGTCCTGTGTAGTGGGTAGTTCCGTGATTAGGTTCAGGGCTCCAGGCGCCACGGTCGCGGGCCCAACATGAATAGGGGGGGGGGAGGGCATGGCACATCACATAGGGAAGGTTGCGGCAGTCTCCGTGTAGAGGGGGGCAAGGGGGGGGGGCTCAGATCAAGATCAACAAAACACACAAAAAAAAAAGAAAAGGGGAGTAAGGAAAAATAAAAATCCTGTGCAGTGCGTAATAACATGGTCAGGCATAGCTTGATAGCCTAGGACTCACGTGACCCCTCAGCTGAAGATGGTGCTTGCACTCTCCTGTTGGGCCTTTGCTGACGCGGGGCAGGGCCACCTCTATACGCACCGGTGTTTGGGCGATTCGGCTGGCGGGGCAGGATGGCCAGCCAATTCGGTACCACCACTGGATCTGCTCCCAGGAAAGTGAAGAGGGCAGGTAAGTCCGCCGGGGTGCGGACCGTAAAGGACGCCGACATCCGACGGAAAGTGACCGCTAGAGGGTAGCCCCAGCGATACGTACAGCCCGCCCTTCTGGCTAGATCAAGGATCGGCCTTAACATGGCTCTACGTTGCAATGTAGCCCTGGATACATCCGGGAGGATCTTTATAATGGCCCCGTCGAAGTTCACATCTCTCTGCTCCCACGCCTTTCGCAGGATTAACTCTTTGTGCGCATATCGGTGAAGCCTGCATAGTACATCGCGAGGACGATCTGGGTCCGTAGGCCTGGGACCGAGGGTTCTGTGGACACGATCCAGCTCTAGGGTAGGGGGAGAGTCCCCCAACAAACCTTGAAAGATGGCCACCACCGAGACCGCCAAGTCCTCTGATCCCGTAGCCTCCGGCAGGCCCCGCAACCTCAGGTTGTTGCGACGGCTACGGTCCTCCAAATCTTCCAGGTGTAGCTGGAGGTCAATGGCCGAGGCCGCCTGTGCTGCCTGGGCGTTCTCCAGCACCGCCACCCGCTGCTCCAGCGCGGAGGCCGAGGCCTCCCCGATCTCAACCCGATCCGACACCAACTGCAGCTCCTCCCTTACCTCCTGTATATCGCGGCTGTGGGCCTCCTCGACGCGTCGGATAAGATCCTCGATGTCGGCCCTCGTGGGGAGCGCTTGGAGGATGGAGCGGAGGTCGTCCGGTAAAGTGCCCGAGTGCCGCGGCGAGTTCTGGGTGGACGGACGGAGAGCCGATGGGGTCCCCTGAGATAGGCCAGCATCCATCTCTGGCGGGGGAGGGGAGGTCAGCGCCGGATCCGCGCGGAGCAAAGGAGGAGACACGCGTGTAGGCCTCGTAATGGCGTCAGCAGGCTGGCTCCGGGTGTCACACAGAAATCGCCTGATGCCGCTCCTTAAGGTAATCGGTCGGTTCCTGCGGGGTGATGGACCGGATCTGGGTCTCTTGCTGTTTAGCATGCCGTTGACAGTTAGCCAGATAAATCGCTGTATGCCAGGGTAAGCCGGGGGGAAGCCAGGAGCTCACAAGGAAAACGTCTTTACCCGGCCATCGCTAAGCCACGCCATGAACGCTAGTTTTCATAGACCGATCGCTTCCATCTCGTACTTGATTCAGAGCATGCGTGGAATTTTGTGCGTCGGAATTGTCTACACATGCTCGGAATTTACGAGAACGGATTTTGTTGTCGGAAAATTTGAGAACCAGCTCTCAAATTTTTGTTGTCGGAAATTTCGACAGAAAATGTCTGATGGGGCCTACACACGGACTTTCCAACAAAAAAAGGATTTTTAATAACAGCTTACCTGTAAAATCCTTTTCTTGAAGTACATCACGGGACACAGAGCGCATAGTCATTACATATGGGTTATATGGGTACCTTCAGGTGTGGACACTGGTGTAATCAACTTCACAGGAAGTTCCTCCCTATATAACCCCCTCCCACTGAGAGTGCTTTAGTTTTGTAGCAAGCAATTTCTCTGAGGTTACACAATGTTCCCCAAAAGAGGGGTGGGAGCTCTGTGTCCCGTGATGTACTTCAAGAAAAGGATTTTACAGGTAAGCTGTTATTAAAAATCCTTTTTTCTTTATCGTACATCACGGGACACAGAGCGCATAGTCATTACATATGGGATGTCCCAAAGCAATGCTCCATGAAGGGAGGGAGACCGTAAGGCCAAAAATAGCCAAACAAAAACATTATCAGGAGGTAAAATAGCTCCACCAACAGAAAAAAAGGGGGCGTGAACCGGGCCAGAGGATTCTATACTGCTGCCCGTAGGACCGCCTGCCCAAATGTACGGAAGACCAGGTTGCCGCTTTGCAAACCTGTGCCATAGAGATCTGATGGTGTGCCGCCCAAGAGGCACTCATGGCCCTCGTAGAATGGGCTTTAACTGATAAGGGAGGTGGAACGCGCTTCAGACCATAGGCCTGAAAAATCAGCTGCTTAATCCACCTAGCCAAGGAAGACTTGGCAGCCGGCTGACCCTTCTTGGGGCCATCCGGAAGAACGAAAAGCACATCTGTTTTCCGAATCTTCTCTGTAGCCTTGAGATAAACCCTCATGGCTCGAACCACGTCCAAAGTATGAAGCAGTCTTTCCTCTCTGGACTGGGGAGTAGGAAAGAAGGATGGTAGGACTAGGTCCTGATTCAAGTGAAAACTGGATATGACCTTAGGAAGGAAAGAAGGTTGAGGCCGCAGAACCACTCTGTCCTTATGCAGAATAAGGTACGGTTCCCTGCAAGACAAGGCTGCCAGCTCGGAGACCCTTCTGGCCGAAGCCATAGCCCCCAAGAAAACCAACTTTCGGGTTAGCAGCACAAGAGGGATTTCTGTCAGAGGTTCCAACGGCTGCTTTTGTAAAGCTGACAAGACCCGATTTAAATTCCAGGGGCCGAGGGGAGCTCTAATAGGGGGATTCACATGCAAGACCCCCTGTAAGAAGGTTTTCACAAGCGAATGCGTGGCCAAAGGCCTTTGAAACCATATCGATAAGGCAGACACCTGCCCCTTTAGAGTACTAAGAGCCAACCCCTTGTCAACGCCAACCTGGAGGAATCGCAAGATCCTGTCAATAAAAACTTGCGAGGATGCCCTCCTTGAGACTCGCACCACTCCACATAGGTCCTCCAGACTCTGTAATAGATATTTCTAGAGACTGGCTTTCTAGCCTGAATTAACGTAGATACGACCTGGGCTGAGAGGCCTCTGCCCTTAAGAATTAGGGATTCAGCCGCCAAGCCGTCAAATTTAGCTGCTGTGAAGCAGGGTGGTAGATCGGGCCCTGAGACAGCAGATCTGGGCGCAGGGGGAGTGGCCACGGTGCCCCTACTGACATCCTCACGATGAGTGCGTACCAAGCCCTTCTGGGCCAGGCTGGGGCCACCAGGATCACCGGCCTGCGCTCCACCCTGATCCTTCGTAGAAGGCAGGGAATCATCTGTAGTGGAGGGAACGCATACAGGAGAGAAAACTGGTGCCAGGGGCAAACCAACGCATCGGTCCCGTAGGCCGAGGGGTCCCTGGCTCGGGATACGAATTTGTCCAATTTCTTGTTGAATCTTGTTGCCATGATGTCCACCTCGGGAACTCCGAATCTTTGGCAAATCTCTTGGAATACCTGGGGGTGAAGAGACCACTCTCCCGGGAGTAACTGTTGACGACTCAAAAAATCTGCTTGAGAATTGTCTATCCCTGGGATGAACACTGCTGAGATGCAGGGTACATGGGCTTCGGCCCATGAGAAAATCAGGTTTACTTCCCTTTGAGCCGCTAGGCTCCTTGTGCCCCCCTGGTGGTTTATGTATGCCACCGCTGTGGCATTGTCGGATTGTATCCTTACTGGCAGACCCTGCAGGGGGAGAGTCCAGGCGACCAGGGCCAACCGAGCAGCTCTGATCTCTAGGACATTGATGGGAAGCAGACTTTCTGCCTCTGACCACTGTCCCTGCTGGGTCCGTTTTCCTAAGATTGCCCCCCAACCTGTTAGGCTGGTATCTGTGGTTACTATTTTCCACGTGATGGGGCAAAAGGTTTTCCCTTTTGACAATTTTTGAGGGACCAGCCACCAGTACAGGCTGCGCCTGACTCCTGGGGAAAGACCTAATGGACGGTCTAATGCCTGTATGGACCTGTTCCAAGCAGAGAGAATAGCTGCCTGGAGAACTCTGGTATGGATCTGGGCATAGGGCACTGCTTCGAAGGCGGCTATCATCTTTTCCAGCAGTCGCATGCATAGGCGAATAGTCAGCCTCTTTTTGCCTTGGACTATTTGAATTGTTTGAGTCAATGACCTGATCTTTTCTTGAGGTAAAATTATCCTCTGGCATTCTGTATCTACCCGAAGGCCTAGATATTCCAACTGTCTTGTGGGTTGCAACCTCGATTTTCCTTGGTTCACAACCCACCCGAATTCTTGTAGATGCCGAACTGTGCGGACTACTGCATGATTGAGGTTGGAAGCTGATCTGTCGATAACCAGGAGATCGTCCAGGTATGCCAGGACCAAAATGCCTTCTGTCCTTAGGACGGCTAGCACCGGGGCTAACACCTTTGTGAATAACCGCGGAGCTGTTGCCAACCCGAAAGGGAGGGCTACGAACTGGAAATGACTTTGATCTATCATACAACGAAGAAACCTGTGATGTGCTGGGTAGATCGGCACATGCAGATATGCATCCTTTATGTCTATAGATGCTAGAAAGTCGCCTTGATGCAGGCTGGCTGTCACTGAACGTATGGAATCCATACGAAAGGTCTGAATCTTTAGAAAGCGATTTAGTCGTTTGAGGTCTAGGATAGGCCTGACGTCGTCATTGTATAATAAAAAGGTTGGAGTAGAATCCCAGACCCCTTTCTTGGGTTGGTACTACAATTACTCCTTGGAGCCAGAGGCGATCCAACGCCTTTACGAGAGAGGCCCTCTTTAACGGGTCGCTTGGAAGACTTGACCCCTGAAAATGAGGAGGGGGGATTTCTCGAAACTCTAGTTTGTAGCCTGTGGCTACCACGGACCGAACCGAAGAGTCGGGAATTCTGGCCTTCCAGACTTCGGAGAAAAACTGAAGTCTTCCCCCCACCCAAGAGAGTGGGGGCGCCCCTTCATGAATCTGACTTGATGACTGGTTTAGCCGGCTTGCGAGACCAGGGCCTCTTGTTTGCCGTGGCTTGTCCCTGTGGGCGGCTATTAACTGCTGAACGCCCGGGAGGCCATCGATACTGACGGGAAGTCGAAGGGGCCGAGCCTGGAAAGGCCTGTCGTTTAAACGCGGGCCCACGCGGTCTTTCCTTGACCGGTAAGGAAGAACTTTTACCACTTGATATGGTTTGGATATATTTATCTAGGTCTTCACCGAATAGTCTTCCCCCATGAAAGGGAAACCCTGCTAAAAGCTTTTTGCAGGGTGCCTCTGCTGACCAGTTCTTTAGCCACGAAGACGACGCATGTGAACCACCAGTAGAGATAACCGGGATGCCTGTTGGATGGAGTCCTTAATAGCATCTACTGCAAAGCAGAGAGCCCTAGGGAAATCTGCTAATTCACGAGTTTGCTGAGCCGGCATGTCCTTTAACATCTGTTTTGCCTGATCCTTTAAGGCCTGACAAACGCCAATGGCTGCCACCACTGGCTGAACCATGGCACCTACTGTGGTGAAAGAAGCCTTCAGTAGGGTCTCTAATTTTTTGTCGACCGGATCCTTGAACAACTGGACATTTTCAACCGGACAGGTCAGGGATTTATTCACGCAGGAAATGGCCGCGTCCACTGTGGGGAGTGCCCATTTCTTTCAAAATTCCTCTTCCATATGATAGAGAATAGAGAACCTCTTAGGAGGGATAAAGATCCTATCAGGTCGAGCCCCCTCCTGGTAAATCGCGCTCCGCAGAAGGGGGTGAATCGGAAAAGACACACAAGTTAATGGAGCCTTTAAAGAACACAATGAGGATACCACAGGGGCTACTAGTTCTAGCACTGGAAGTTTAAAAGCAGTGCGAACTATATCGGTCAAAGACTGGATCCACAGGCTCTCCGCTTGAGAGGCCGAAAAATATTCATCTACAGTGGACCCTCCATGTCTGAACCTTCGGGACTTGGGTCTGCTTGATCCCCTTGTGGGTCCCGTTCCTCCGAAGAGGAGACCTCCGCATCTAAAAACACCAAACTAGGTGAGGGGGATCTAGCCCGTTTGCTACTTGGCAAAGGGCGGGCAAACAAAGCAGTTAACCTTTTCTCTAGCCCACCCAGGGTGGTCGCTAGCATTTCTTCCGTTACGTAAACGGGAATGGGTGGATCGGGGGCCGCCTCTGCCCCCAGCATCCCCAATGGCTCTTGTACTATGCTACTCGGTGGTCTAACTGGTGAGGGTGGGGCCGTTGAAGCCTGGCCCAAATCCTCTGACCCCGATGGAGACCCCTTTTGTTTCTTGGCACCTTTTGCAGCCTTGGCTGGTCCTGATGCCTTTGGAGCCATTGCACAACCTTGAGTCACCCCTCTAGCCAACACCTGACTGTTGTAGCTAGGAGTAATTAATATGAGAACAGGCTGAGGAAAACGAAAACATTTTTTTTTTTTACCCGCCTGGGAGGTGGCAATACTGAGGAAAACCTGTGAGTATTGCAACACCAATGCCCGTTAGCCGGAGTCCAAGGTTGACTCAGATACTGCTGGATCTAAGGCTGAGTCCCTTTAAGCAAAAAAAACTTTTTTTTTTTTTTTTTTTTTTTTTTTCTGGTCAATAGTGGAACTAAGTCCTAGACCTGAAGATCCACAAACCGCCACTGGGTGTCACTGTGGCCAAAAGACCCAGCTGCACGCTCTGTATCCTTTCTTCCTCTGCCTCCAGGAGGGAAAGACCAGCCAGAGAAAAAGTTTTTCCTTTAAACAGACCCTGACGCTGCTGGCCCGCCCCCCCGATGCACGCTGACGCTATAAAAGGCGGCGTGCACGCGCACACGCGCGCGCACCCCCCCACGCTGAAAACCACATGGAGGAAGCAGAGCAGAGGAAACAACATGGACCAGCGCCAGGCAGCACCAACAGACACCAGGTAAGCACTAATCTTATTGTAGTGCACACACAGAGAGGAAGCTGTCCCCATGGGCTTCCTAAGAAACAGGAGTTTTCACCAGCAATTTCCTCTTTAAAACATGTGGGGTTGCAGTATCAATGCTAACAGGCAGACCTGGGGTGAGTAGCAAATATATATCTTACACAAGTATACATATATCTACATGTTATCTGGGTAAACATTAGTATCCCATCCTGCCCACACAGACATAGTGGAGATAGTGGCTGATGCACAAGCATACTGTTAGCCAACCCAGAACCCCCAGGGGGATACCTACTGTCGAACCAAGTCCCACAGGTTCCCTCTTACCTGCTCCACGCCGCAGGGTATTGCAAACTGCAAGAGGCCCAATCTTCCCCCATCTCCGTGGGTATTGTCTCGGACCTTCAGGGACCGGGGTCTGGGTGTTTAAGGAACCCACACCCCTGGACCTATATAGCATCCTGGCATCAGTAGCGTTTAGTCCTGGAAGAGACCAAGGCACTGGAGCCCAGAATCCAGCCCTCCAAGGAGAGGCATTATAGGCAAAACCCCACTCCAGCAGGGCCCGGGTACCGTACACCTTGGCTTTGAAGCACTTCGGACGGATCCGGCTAGCTATCCTGGGTCCCGAGACCTCCGAGGGACAGCTAGACGTGACCAACACCTAAGACACTGGCGAAAAAACTAAAGCACTCTCAGTGGGAGGGGGTTATATAGGGAGGAACTTCCTGTGAAGTTGATTACACCAGTGTCCACACCTGAAGGTACCCATATAACCCATATGTAATGACTATGCGCTCTGTGTCCCGTGATGTACGATAAAGAAAAGCTCCCATCGAACATTTGTTGTCGGAAATTCTGAGTGTGTGTGTGGGTGGCCAGGCCCGGATTTACTCCCTTTGCCGCCCCATGGCTGGGTCCTTCAATTCCGCCCCCACCCCCCCACCATCACATGGGGGGCAGGGCGACGCACGGGGGTAAGCGATTTTTCGCAGACAATGACTGGTGTTAGTGCTTCAATTATTCTGGCACCATGGTTGTTATGGTGTCAGGATGATTGAAATGCATTATTTCTTTCATTACATTGTAATATAAAATTAAATAGTTCAACTCACCATAAAGCAGAATGAGTGTGAGCCCTGAGCCTGTTACTTGCCACCGTCGCTTGTCACCAGATGGGAATGTCACTTGCCACACTGCCTGCCACCAGATGGGAATATCACTTGCCACGCTGCCTGCTACCAGATGGGCATGTCACTTGCCATGCTGCCTGCCACCAGATGGGGATGTCACTTTCCATGCTGCCTGCCACCACATGGGGATGCCACTTGCCACGCTGCCTGCCACCACATGGGGATGCCACTTACCATGCTGCCTGCCACCACATGGGGATGCCACTTGCCACGCTGCCTGCCACCAGATGGAAATGCCACTTGCCACACTGCCTACCACCAGATGGGGATGTCACTTGCCACACTGCCTGCTAGCAGAATGGGGATTGCCACAGTTACCTGGCTGTCACCCAAAAAGTACCAGTTTGTCACTAATTGCATGTAAATTGCGCCCCCCCCTTCAGCATTGCAGAGTACTTGCAGCCAGGTACAACGCTGTCAGCATCTCCTCTCCCATGTGTGGAAACTAGCTGCAGGTTAACCGTGAAAAAGAGCCACATGAGACTCGAGTGAGAGATGAGGGCGGGCGGTGAGAGATGACGTAATTCCCTCTCTTCTGTGTCACGCAGCCTGTAAGTAAAGGCGGAAGTTGGAACAGCAGTGCGGACAATGAGAGAAGATGTAATCTCTCTCCACCGCCGCACGGCCCGCACCGCTGAAAAATTACTTGTCTCCTCCGCCACGCAGTGCCGCCCCCTGAACACAGTGCCGCCCCAAGGCCTGGCCTTGTTGGCCTTGTGGGAAATCCGGCCCTGTGTGCGGCACTAAAACTTATACCTGTGCAATGTAGAGGTATCAGCCAAAGTTTGAGACAAATATCAATGTGTGACTTGAGATACTTTGAATGAATGCTGGATAAATACATTTTTTAAATAAAATGATAATGAGGGTATTCGATAAGTACAGAGCAAATAATAACAGGCAATGCAACTAATACAATAACAGGGCTTGCCTATAAGTAGTTTCCAGCAAGGTCACTAGGTGGCAGCACTATATAGTTTATGGAAAATTCAGACAATCTCTAAAGCCCTGTACACACCCTCAGTTTTAACGGCGGTAAAAAGTCAGCTGTGAAAACCGAGGGGAAAGCCGAGAACCTGGCAGGAAAACTGCCTTTTAGCTTTGGCCGGGAATCTGGGAGAGCAGGTTCTCTATTTTGCCATCGGGATTCCCATCTGTTTTCCTGATGGGAAAAAACTAGGAAGCATACACACGTCCAGTTTTCCCGGCCAAAAGCTCTCTTGTGTGTAAGGGGCTTTAGGCTCCATTCACACCTGAGCTGTCTGGAATCGCGGAAAAACACGGGACAAGTTTGCAATGGCATTACTTCTTAATTGGTACCCCAAACCCAGGGCGATTTCGCCACAATTGTCAAATGAATGGTGCCGCTCTAAAAACAGTGCCACGAAAACACACAAAAAAGTAAAAAAAAACTGTGGTGCAGCATGACCAGTGTACTACGGATAGCCCAACTTTCCCCAAAACCAAACAACCACCATTTATTACCTTAGTTACCCCTTATTACTAAGATTAACGAGAGACACCATCTTGTTGGAGTAAAATGGCCACAACAGCCAATTTATTTTAACCACATAAAATATTACTATTAAATAATTAAATCAAATAATTAAATCACACAACTTTCTTTTCTTAACAATTTGTAACCAACTCTTTTAAATCCCAGCTTCCTGGTCTTTGACGGCAACCCGGCTTCACTTTCCTTTTACCAGTACACTGCGCAACCATTAACCATAACCGGCCCCCAGCCGACCCAGCTCGGAGACAAACCTTCTCCCGTGCAGTGCAACCATAAACCGTATTCCAACGGACACCGTTCCGCTGGAATAATCCCCCATAAGGGTCCCATCCCACCGATGAGCCCACCACCATTTCCATCACATCTGTAACTGCCGCCATCAAAGACCACCTAACACCGCCAAACCATTCCGATCCTGCTGTCGTGACGCCCACACATGCCAACCTGAAATAAAAGAAAACAAACGAACAACACCGACATACAACACATAGGGAGGGTGGGTGGGAAAAACCTGCCTCCTTGCAACTTCCTTCCCGCACTTTTGCCTCCTGTCCCCGCCCCCTCCTTAAATAACATTCCACCTCCTCAGCTAAACCACCTGACTTCCTTCCAACCAACCAGCTCCCTCCTGCCTTTAACTCTAAGTTGCCCTACCTCCCCCTAGTCATGCCCGGCCCTACGTTACTTTGCTGTGTTTGCTTTTCCACTCCGGGCCTCCCTTGACCAGTGTACTACGGATAGCCCAACTTTCCCCAAAACCAAACAACCACCATTTATTACCTTAGTTACCCCTTATTACTAAGATTAACGAGAGACACCATCTTGTTGGAGTAAAATGGCCACAACAGCCAATTTATTTTAACCACATAAAATATTACTATTAAATAATTAAATCAAATAATTAAATCACACAACTTTCTTTTCTTAACAATTTGTAACCAACTCTTTTAAATCCCAGCTTCCTGGTCTTTGACGGCAACCCGGCTTCACTTTCCTTTTACCAGTACACTGCGCAACCATTAACCATAACCGGCCCCCAGCCGACCCAGCTCGGAGACAAACCTTCTCCCGTGCAGTGCAACCATAAACCGTATTCCAACGGACACCGTTCCGCTGGAATAATCCCCCATAAGGGTCCCATCCCACCGATGAGCCCACCACCATTTCCATCACATCTGTAACTGCCGCCATCAAAGACCACCTAACACCGCCACAGCCCGAAAGGGTAAACCCTTACCCTTACGGGCCCCTCCACACCCGCAGGGCCCTCTGTATCCCTTCCTGTAAATCCAAAAACCACAGCTCCATCCCAACGTCGGATAGGTGAATACCATCTCCGCGTAAGTACAGTCCCACGTTCCTCTCCAACTCCATGTGTCTCACCACCAAACCCCCATGTCTGACCAAAAACCTCCCAATCACCTTATTCACCTTGATCCGCCCTTTGTCCAGCCTAACCACTGACCTCGCCATGCGCCAAGTCGTCCGAGCAATTATGTCGGACCATACCAAAAGCATGCCGGGATAGACCGCGCGGAAAGTTAAGACATCCGCCTTAACGGCCGTTATCAGATCCCCAATCGGCCTAATGCCCAAATCATTCCCCCCTACATGGAGCACCAGCACGTCTGGAGGACGGTCCAGTCGGGCGTAATGCTGCACTTCTGGCAGCACCCTGCCCCACCCCATGCCCCGGGTCCCCAACCACCTGATCTTCGCCTGGCTCCTAGGGATACCCAATTGCCGTCCGTCCGGCCTAGCATCCGCCCTTAAGGCTCCCCAGTATACATAGGAGTGCCCCAAAATCCAAACGAGGCGCTCCTGACCACCATCTGAAAAACAAATAACAAACATGAGTGACAAGCAATAACGTACCGCACACCAATGATCCCATCAGTAGACTCCCCGTACTTTCAACACCCCCCACGCCATCATTCCAGCAACATATGCGGCCTAACATAGGACCTGAATCTCCTGGATTCCCACCTCCCAATCCGTTTCACCGCCGCCTCATCCAACCCGCACCGGGCCGCTTCTGTAGCCGCCCCGATGCGGAAGGAGTGCGAGGCGAATTGTTCGGCAGCGAAACCCGCTGCCGTCAAGCACTTACGGAATACTGCCACGAACTGGAACCTAGATACGAACGCCGTGTCCTTGTGCATCCACAGGGGACCTCCCAACCCCGGGCGAATCGCCAAGAACTCCCCCATCGCCCTAACTGGGCACACCACCGACCCCGGTAAAGCATAGAGGAATACATCCACCCCTTTACCTACCTGATCCGTCTTGGACTTGCGCAGCCGGAGTACCACCCTGTCTTCGCCCAAGCTCACATCCCCGACCAGCAACCCCCCCCCGACCGTCTTGGAAGGGCTGACCAACTCACCCAGTCTGAAAGCACCGAAAAAGGCTATGGAAAAAACTGCCCTGAACAAACTCACCTCGTAACTCGAGGAGCATACTTCCTCCAGCACCCTGCATATCGCCTGCAATACCGAAAAAGATACAGGCCTCCTAGTGTCCTTACACACCTTACCTTTTCTGTATCCTTTCACCGTTTGTCGTACCCAGAACGATTTTGTTAAGTCCGGCCTACCCTCCAGCTTGAACAAGAAAGCTAACGCCGCCAGTTTTTTATTGAGGGCAGAGACCGAACCCCCCTTCTCCATGTGCCGCACCACAAAGTACAGCACCAACCACCCCACTTCCACATCACTCAGGCTGGCGTCCGCCAGCCGCGTGAAGCTATGCCACTCGTTCCAGATTTTGGCGTACGCCGCCCATGTAACCCTACTCACCGAACGCCTGATCCATGTTGCGGCGACTCCGACACAATTCCCCACATCCACCCTGGGCAAGGCACCCCTTCCTTTTCCGCATGCGGGGCCAGCTCCCTGAACCTGTCCCACTGGAAGCGAGACAAAGCGTCAGCCAGCCTGTTGTCCACACCCGGAATATGCACAGCATACAAGAATATGTTCCATTGCAGGCATCTCAACACTAGATGGCGCAACAACCGAACCACCGGCAAGGAAGACGCGGATATCCGGTTGATGACCTGAACCACCCCCATGTTGTCACAATTAAGTCTGATCTTCAAATTTTTGCAAGATTCCCCCCACAGTTCCAATGCAACCACTACAGGGAACAATTCAAGCAAAACCAGGTTCTTTACCAATCCTGCCGTGATCCACGCCTCAGGCCACCCCTCTGCACTCCATTGCCCTTTGAAAAAAGCCCCGTAACCTGTGGACCCTGCCGCATCTGTGACAAGGTCCAAATCAAAGTTACTCACCGGGCCCTCCATCCACAGGGAACGGCCGTTGTATTCCTCCAAGAACGTCCACCACACCTGCAAATCCGCTTGATGCTCCTTAGTCAACCTTATGAAGTGTGTTGGTGACTTAACCCCTGCTGTGGCGGCCGACAGCCGTCGGCAAAATACCCTCCCCATGGGAATGATGCGGCATGCAAAATTCAATTTGCCCAGCAACGATTGGAGGGGCCTCAACTGCACTTTATTGCGCCCCAACATACCTCTGATCTCCAGCCGAAGATTCTCTACCTTTTCCACCGGCAACCTACATTCCATGGCCACCGAATCCAACACTATCCCCAAAAAACTCAGTTCCGTGGCCGGGCCCTCCGTCTTGTCAGCAGTCAATGGCACGCCAAACCTCTCCGCAATGTGCTGCAGCGTTGCCAATAGGACCCCACACAACCTGGAAGACGGGGGGCCCACACACAAGAAGTCATCGAGGTAATGGATTACTGAATCGATGCCGGCTACGTCTCTGACCACCCACTCCAAAAAGGAACTGAACTTCTCGAACAGTGCGCAGGAGATGGAACATCCCATGGGCAAACACTGGTCCACGTAATACTTCCCTTGCCACTGGCAACCCAACAGCCAAAAGCTGTCCGGGTGCACCGGCAACAAGCGAAATGCCGCTTCAATGTCAGACTTGGCCATGAGCGCCCCCTTTCCGTACCGCCTGACCCATCTAACCGCTGCATCGAACGAAGTGTACGACACCGTGCAAGCCTCCGGGTCAATCGCATCATTCACCGACCCCCCTTTGGGAAAGGACAAGTGGTGAATGAGGCGGAACTTGTTCGGTTCCTTTTTGGGCACCACTCCCAGGGGTGAAACCACCAGCCTGGGCAAAGGCACCACATCGAACGGCCCCCCTATCCTGCCCAATTCAACCTCCTTGGCCAACTTACCTGACACCACCTCCGGATTCTCCAAGGCTGACCGCAGGTTCTTCGCAAAGGGTGGTACCTCCGACAACGCACACGGAATGACAAACCCTTTCCGAGAAACCCGCGGTGAGCAGCTCAGCTGCTGCCCTATCCGGATACCTACTTAGAAAAGGACGCATCCTTTCCACCCTCACTGGCGTCCTCCCTCTTGTTCCCAGATTCCCCGGCCCGCTTCCCTTTTTTAAAGCACCGGGACAAGGGGTGACCGCCCCCACACCCTGAGCATTCATGCCTGAAACGACAGGTTCCTCCATAGGTGCAGGAGCCCTCGTTAAATTTCCAACACACCCCCCACTTCTTTCCGGCCGGTGGACCCGAGGTGGAAGCCCCTCCGGCCCCCCACGGAAAAAACTGGTTCTGCGTCCGTGGTGCCGACATCATCCGCATCCATAGACTTATGTCCTTGTGGTCCCATCGCAGGGAGGGACGGACGGCCCTGCGCTGGCGAAACTGCTCGTCGTAGCGCAACCACCCTGTACCCCCATAAACTCGATACGCCTCCCCAATAGCATCCATATAGCAGAACAACCCAGAACAATGCTCCGGGTTCTTCTCCCCTATGACGCTTGCCATGATCGCGAAAGCCTGCAACCAATTCTGGAAAGTGCGTGGGATCAACCTGTATCTCCTCTTCTCCTCGTCCTCCTTCTTGGAGCTATCTGGCTTGACCCTGTCCAGATTGAACTTCTCCAACGGGAGGAGGGAGAAGATCTCCACATAATCCCCTTTTACAATCTTGTCCCGCACTTCCTGTTTTAAATGCGCCCCCAAGGGACCCTCATAGCACACGTAAACTTCGCATTTTGCGGAGTCAGCTATGCGCACCACATCAGATCTGACTGCCGCTGGTTTATCTGCCCCCCCATTTTCCCCAGGCGTGCTGCTGTCCGGAACCAAACTCGGCTCCCCGGCGAGGGGGACGTCCGCCACCGCCGGGGGGGGCGCCGACCCTTGTGCCTCAACCCCTCCCCCCACCCACGGCGCAACCTGCGGGTGTTGCGGCAACCTGCCCGAAAACTGTTGCACCAAATCCCGCAAACCCCTGAAAAAATCCCCCAGCCCAGCCGGTGCCCCCGCAGCCGCAGGCAGGGCGCCCGCAGCAAGCGGGACAGCAGCAGGGGGAGGATTGGGAACTGGAAGGACCCCCCCACCCGACCAATGGAGACCCACCCCCCCCCCTCCCACCCCCAACAATCTACCCAATGCGGCCGCCACATCCCCATCCAAAGAATGAGAGCCCTTACCGTGCCTGTTGGATGCCTCACCCCCGATTCTCTCCGGCCCGTCCACCGCCGGCGGGACTGCCGCGGGCTCATCCCCATCCGAATCAGACGCCTCTCCTTCCGACCGGCCTTCTGAAGCGGGCGTCCCTGGCGACGTCAACCCCCCAGGCGGCACCGGCCTGGAGGTCGTGAACCCTGGCCTAACCGCCGGGCGACCTCTAAGATGGGACCCTGCTGTCGTTGGGGCGGACCGCCCGTCTTCCTCTCCAGGGCCCCGACTGGGCCCCGCCGATCCTCCATCCTGCGCTGGGGATTCCGGCCTCCCCCCTGCCCTGGAGCCGGCGGCCGAGGAAAGGGGCAGCCCACCGGCCGTGTCACGGCTCCTCCCGCGGCGAGTCCTCCCCCCAGCAGTCCCCGGGCGAACGGGGGAGACCGATCGATCGCGGCGTCCACGGCGGGCAGGCGAAGCACGGGCGCCGTTGTCACCCGCAGCCCCACCCCCCGATCCCTGACGACGGCCTGTATTCCGGCCCGCCTCACCCCCCGCCGCAGCATTGGCGCGCTTGGCCGGGGGGGGGGGCCGGGTGTGAAGGGGGACTCCTAGTCTGGCGCTGCGGCCTAGTAGCTGGGCCTGGGGAGTAACGCTCCGGGGGCCTGGACCTGCGTGTGCGCGGCGATCGCCTGTCCGCGTCCTGGGACCCCCCCGCCTCGTCCTGTAACAACCCCCCAACCTGCTCCTCCAACCATCCGGGTCCTCGCGATGCCGCCGCCGCCCTGAGCCTGGCAAAGAGTCTGTCCATGTCCCCCATGCTGCAATATGAAACGAGCAAGGAGCAGAGAAAAACCTGCCTCCTTGCAACTTCCTTCCCGCACTTTTGCCTCCTGTCCCCGCCCCCTCCTTAAATAACATTCCACCTCCTCAGCTAAACCACCTGACTTCCTTCCAACCAACCAGCTCCCTCCTGCCTTTAACTCTAAGTTGCCCTACCTCCCCCTAGTCATGCCCGGCCCTACGTTACTTTGCTGTGTTTGCTTTTCCACTCCGGGCCTCCCTGGTGTCGCTGCAGTACGCTTAGGTGTGAATGGAGCCTAAGAGCAGTAAAGTATTATTTGGGATTTCTTTGGGGCAACAACTCTCTCACAAGAAGGTAGACTGTTTTTAAAAGTCCAGGTGGCTAGCTGGAGGGTTCCCCTGGACCTGTTCCACAGACAAGTGGCATCAAATTCTCCTGTCTGGACATTCGAGTGAGCAGCTATACTTGCAGGATCACCCCACTGGAAACTCAGCACCCTAAACATAGTTGAAGAAGAACAGAGCTGCGTGCTATAGTGCCACAAACCGTCTGCCTACATGCCAGATAAAACAGGGAAGACCAGACACCTCATGACAGATATCATGCCCAGTCACCTTTGTCTCATCAGGTGCAGTCTCTTGGGGCTAAAGTGGTATGTGAATGAAGCCTAAGAACATTAAAGTACTATTTGGCGTTTCTTTGGGGCAACAACTCTCCCACAAGAAGGCAGACTGTCTTTGAAAGTCCAGGTGGCTAAATGGAGGGTTCTCCTGGACCTGTTTCACAGACAAGGGGCATACAATTCTCTTGTCTGGACACCTAAGTGAGCAGCTATACTTGCAGAATCACCCCACTGGAAACTCTGCTCCTAGATATAGTTGAAGAAGAGCCCCAAACCGGCTGCCCTCATGCCAGATAAAACAGAGGAAGATCAGACCCCTCATGACAGATCTCATGCCCAGTCACCTCTGTCGCATCAGTTGTCGTCTCTTGGGGCCGAAGAGGGTGGAATCAGAAAAAATCAAAAAAATCAGAATCAGAAAAAAATTATATTTCCTAGGAACCCAGGGGTTATGGGAATAGGAACTAAAGAAGATTGTCCCACCACTTAATCCGGTTGGCAAAGAGGGATTCCAATGCACTCCCAAGCATCCTCTCTGCATACCGTTTAACACAATGGTGTCCAACCTTTTGACCTTTCTGGGCCACATTGGAAGAAGAGGAATTGTCTTGGGCCACACATAAAATACACTAATAAAGATAGGTGATGAGCAGAAAAAGTCAGGGAGATCACAAGTTAGCGATCACTGCTATAGATAATGTACCTATCTGAGTAATAATTTTCCTTGAACAATCTTCCTTTATCTCCAACTTTTTTGGGGGTTCTGTTTTCTTTTAGGATGTAGAAGCCATGCTGGAATAAAAAATAAATAAATAATTGATACAGGGATTTTATTTAAACTATATGTGCTGTATGAGGAGGTAGAAGGGAGGTTGAGGGCAGGGGGCGAAACTGAAATCCCCTAGATACAGTCATGTGGCATTTACTTGCCTGACGCTATCGCTAGTCCCTGCCTTTGCTACTGCCGGTGCTATTACAAACTGGGCAGTCCCGGCATCCCTCCAGAGGTACCTGTGCCTGGATTCTTATTGTCGGCCATCAGCTGCCATGCTTGATGGCAATGCTTAAGAAAAGCAGTGTGAAACGCGTTTGCTGATTCATTTGGGAGCTGTTTGTGGATTAATTGTCTCTGTTTTTAATGGATTTCTCTTACAGGACTGACTTTATTTTGCTGGAAGTGCCACCATCTCTTTTCTCTTAATGCCATGCTTGCTTGCATGGCATCCCCGGCGTCCCTCCATAAGTGTATATTCTTAGCTTGTCCCTGTTGACCGCCGTAAATTCTATGCTTCTTGAACTTTTCTGGTACTCACATATTCCTGGTGCTTCTAACGCACCAGGCTACATCAGACATAAGATGATAAATGTCCAGGAATAGTGGCACACTTGCCAATTTCCCTAATACTCCTCTCTCACAATGAGAATATGGGTGTCTCTACTGTCCTTGTCGCTTCCCTACGCGTGTTTTCCTTAGGGGTTGAGTGTGCATTTATCATTTTATGTCTGATGTAGCCTGGTGTGCTGGAAGCACTAGAAATATGTGTAATATCAATCCATAGATTTGATTCTTTTGCGAAACTGCAATCCTTAAATTCGATTCCTTAGCGAAACTGTTCCTAAACCAGACAGCTGCGCTCCGTAATTCCAACCCTCCGCGTCACTTCCCGTGGGCGGACTTTGCGTTCCAGCATCGAACGCGGAAGTCTGCCGAGCGCACACCTTCACTTACCCGCGAATTGCGGGTATTTAAACACCCAGAGATGACGGCAGGGTGTTCTGCTATTTTGTTCAGACACCCGCCGTCATGTAACAGACACCTTGCACCCAGAAGGAGCCTCTAAAGCACACTAACCTCTGCAGTTCCCTACCCTGGCTGCCTGAACCTTCACAGGCTGGAAACAGTCCTTGCATCCTGATTCACTCTACATTTCACCCTGCAATTTCCGGAACAACACCTCTGCACAGGACAGCATTATCCCCTTCCGCTGGTCACACTACTGAAGGCAGCTGAACCGCAAGTATGTGTACCTGAAAGACTGCTTATTTCTGTGTCAAGCTTTATGGCTTCTAGCCCATAACATCTGAGTTCACTGCTGTGAAGTAACATTAACCATTAGTTTCTTTTGCTCACTAACACCGTTAACCCCTTTAATAATAAGTCCTGCATTGCTGATAACTACCTGCTATGTATGTATATCCTACCCTACTAATAGTTTGCTAAGCTTATGACGGAATAGGCTAGCGTTTCGTTTTCCGCATACCCTTGCTTTCAGAGGTTGTGATGAATTAACCCTAACTTTCTGTGAATCTGAGAGTGAACTAGTGGTTAAACCTGAGATACCTCTGCACACATAAATAAGTCTATCTCTATAGTATAGTGGCTTGGAGTGACATGACAATATGTGAGTACCTGTTTTTTTTAATAAAGCTATATTTTATTGGTATAAGCACTATTGGATCTTATTTTATTCACATATATCCAACAAATTCCTATGGTGGAGACACTAATCCAGGGATTGGTACAGCAGCTTGGAGATTTCATCCCATTTGATTGAGGAGAGGTTCACCTGCACTGTTTGACCAAACTGTTAGATCACAGGCCCACTCAGTGGTGATCAAATCCAATCCAAAAAGAAAGCTGTTTGGTGTCTGTTTATGAAGCAGTGAATTCTATTCACTGCTTCATTCTCCGGCTATCACAGTGAAGATTTTTCTCCTCTGTGTCCCGGTTTATCAAGCGGAGAAGATCGCTTCACCCTTGGAGGAGTGAAGTGATCTTCCAACACTTCAAACAGTGGAGAACGCCCCCTAATACTGGAATCTCGTGAGACTTTACGAGATTACAGTACCAGAAATTCACAGAAACATAGAGATGTCAGTTTATTGAGCAGTGATAAATTATCACCGCTCAGTACACTGACAGACCTCGTGGTTAATGTTAATTAAAATAACAAGGTTTTCGACAGAGGAACTGATGCAACGTGCAAGGTGCTGCTGACAGGACACGAATCCTGTCTTTTTATATATATTTTTTAGCATTTTATCAGTTTTTTATTTTGCTCTTTGTGGTGCATGCCTTCTCTCATACCACACTGTTGACTTTCAATATTGGACATTTACTCTGTACCTTTACTATTTTATCCTATGTAATGCACTTGGACTGTGCACAATAAAAAATAAAAAACCCCCCTTTTTTCACTACACTATGGGAGCCTGTTTTTTCCTTTTTTCCGGTGGAGTGAGGATCTGACAAATCCAAAGGATAAACCTTACCTGGACTAATAGCACTACTGGAGGATACCGGGACCCTTCTGTGACTACACGTCTAATACCCCTGCAGGGGTGATTGGCTCTGGTGAGTGGGGGACCTGGTGGGGGAGCATCGGACCACAACGTTACCACCAATTTACACCTTTGATGGAAATTTACATCTAGGATTATTGCACATCTATCAACAATTTATATGTTTGGATTTTTGCAATCTGATGGACTTTAAATTATTATCACTAATTTTGCACTAATTTTGCACTTTATCATTTTATGTTCACCATTTAGTGTTATTATGTTTATATATTTGCAACAGTATTATATGTAAGGATTTTGCAGTATTTATTGTACCAGTTACACATTGACACAGACATCTTTATTATAGGGTGTGGGACAGCGCCACTACCCCTTTCACACACACCATTTACCCAGGTACCTCACTTGTGGGGTTTCCTTTTTGGGGGGCTGCAGTCCTAATATACATCTATCCTAAGCGCACTTTTCTATTATCAATTAAAATAATGAGTCCCCCTGCATAATATATATGTATACACACACATACACTATATATACATGTATATACACACACATTGGGGCTGATTTACTAATGAATCTGCGCTGCGTCGGTACATGCCTTAATTAGTGCGCTGGATGAAGCCCTAATTAGGCGCATGAACCGGCGGCAGCAGCAGCGCGATGTGATTGATAAGTAAAGCCGCCGCCGAACTCCCTGTATAAGTCTATGGGGGGAAATCTTAATTGTAAATTTTAAAGGCTAATCTGCAAGTTTTGTCCTAAAAAGTGTTTGGGGACCTCCGTCCTGCCACAGGGGACATGTACCAATGCTTTTTTTAATTTTTAAAACGGCCGTTTTTTCGGGAGCAGTGATTTTAATAATGCTAAAAGTGCAATAATAAAAGTGTAATTTTTCTTTAAATTTCGTACCATGGGGGGCTCTAATGTCAGCATGTGAAAAAGCGCATGTTTCCCGTGGTTAGAACTGTCTCTGCACAAAATGACATTTTTCAAAGGAAAAAAGCCATTTAAAACTGACTCGCGGCTATAATGAATTGTCGGCTCCCGGCAATTGCAGGAGAATTCATTCATTAAAAACACAAAAAAAAAAAGCGTGGGGGTCCCCCCAAATTCAATAACCAGACCCTTTAGGTCTGGTATGGATATTAAGGGGAACCCCGCCGTCAATTTAAAAAAAAAAATGACGTGGGGTTCCCCCCAAATATCCATAACCAGACCCTTCAGGTCTGGTGTGGAATTTAAGGGGAACTCCACCCCAAATTTTTTAAAAAAATGTCGTGGAGTCCCCCCTAAAATCCACACCAGACCCCTTATCCGAGCACGTTGACCTGGCCGGCCGCAGAAAAGAGGGGGGACAGAGCGCGCCCCCCCCTCTCCTGAACCGCACCAGGCCACATGCCCTCAACATTGGGAGGGTGTTTTGGGGTGCCCCCCAAAACACCTTGTCCCCATGTTGATGAGGACAAGGGTCTCTTCCCCACAACCCTTGCCCGGTGGTTGTGGGGGTCTGCGGGCAGGAGGCTTATCGAAATCTGGAAGACCCCTTTAACAAAGGGGCCCCCCAGATCCCGGCCCCCCCCCTGTGTGAAATGGTAATGGGGTACCTTGTACCTCTACCATTTCACGAAAAAAAAAAATGTAAAGGGTTAAAAACGACAAGAGCCGGTTTTTGACAAGTCCTTTATTATCTTCTTTCTTCTTTCCTTCGGGTTTCTTCCTTCTTCTTCTTCCTCTGCTTCTGTCTTGGGTCTTCTATTCCCGCATCTTGCCCGGCGTGTTCTTCCATCTTTTTCTCCTTCCGCTGTCCTTCTCGTCCGCATCTTCTTCTTGTTCTTCTTCGCCGGAGCGGCCGCTTCCAATTGAAATCCCCGCTGTCTGCCGGACCACGCCCCCCTCTGACGCCACGGGCAAGCTCTTAGGAGTGTGCTGCAAGTGCGTCAGAGGGGGGCGTGGTCACAAGTCAGAGGGCGGGCAATTCAATTTGAAGCTTGTGCGCGGCTTTTTTTTTGCCAGAGTCGCCGCTTCCAATTGAATTGCCCGCTTTCTGGAACATGTGACCACGCCCCCCTCTGACGCACAGGCACCACACGGGGACTTTCCTAAGAGCTTGCCCGTGGCGTCAGGGGGGGGCGTGGTCCGGCAGACAGCGGGGATTTCAATTGGAAGCGGCCGCTCCGGCGAAGAAGAACAAGAAGAAGATGCGGACGAGAAGGACAGCGGAAGGAGAAAAAGATGGAAGAACACGCCGGGCAAGATGCGGGAATAGAAGACCCAAGACAGAAGCAGAGGAAGAAGAAGAAGAAGGAAGAAACCCGAAGGAAAGAAGAAAGAAGATAATAAAGGACTTGTCAAAAACCGGCTCTTGTCGTTTTTAACCCTTTACATTTTTTTTTCTCGTGAAATGGTAGAGGTACAAGGTACCCCATTACCATTTCACACAGGGGGGGGGCCGGGATCTGGGGGGCCCCTTTGTTAAAGGGGTCTTCCAGATTTCGATAAGCCCCCTGCCCGCAGACCCCCACAACCACCGGGCAAGGGTTGTGGGGAAGAGACCCTTGTCCTCATCAACATGGGGACAAGGTGTTTTGGGGGGCACCCCAAAACACCCTCCCAATGTTGAGGGCATGTGGCCTGGTGCGGTTCAGGAGAGGGGGGGGCCGCGCTCTGTCCCCCCCTCTTTTCTGCGGCCGGCCAGGTCAACGTGCTCGGATAAGGGGTCTGGTGTGGATTTTAGGGGGGACTCCACGCCATTTTTTTTTATAATTTGGGGTGGAGTTCCCCTTTAAATTCCACACCAGACCTGAAGGGTCTGGTTATGAATATTTGGGGGGAACCCCACGTCATTTTTTTTTTTAAATTGACGGCGGGGTTCCCCTTAATATCCATACCAGACCTAAAGGGTCTGGTTATAGAATTTGGGGGGACCCCCACACATTTTTTTTGGTGTTTTGAATGAATGAATTCTCCTGCAATTGCCGGGAGCCGACAATTCATTATTGCGGCGAGTCAGTTTTAAACGTCTTTTTTCCTTCAGAATGTAATTTTTCACATGCTGACATTACACCCAGGGCCGCCATCAGGGGGGTACAGGCATTACACCGCCCGGGGGTCCCCAGGGGCCCGGATGGGAACCACCGTAAAAAAAATAAAACTTTTTTTTTTGTTTTTTTTTTTATGGCTCCGAAGGTCCCCAGGAGCCCGGAGGCCACTAAGGGCCCCAGATGGCAAGCCCTTTTTTTTAACAAAATATATATATATTTAAAAAAATATATATATTTTTTTAATATATTTTTCTTTATTTTTTTTATTAAAGGGCCAATTTTTTTTCTTTTATTTTTTTAGAGGTCCGGAGGTCCACAGGGACCTGGAGATCTCCAGGGCCCCAGATGACAACCCCCCTTTTTTTCTAAAATAAATATATTTTTTGTTTAATTTTTTATTTCTTTTATTTATATCTATATATATATATATATATCTATATATATATATATATATATATATATATATATATATATATATATATATATATAGATATATATATATATATATATTATTATTATTATTAAAGGGCCCAGAGGTCCCCAGGGCCCTGGAAGGCAACCCCCTTGTTTTTTAATTTTTTTATATAAATGTTATATTTTAAATAAATATATATATATATTTTCTCTCTTTTTTATTTTTATTTCATAAAGAGCACAGAGGTCCCCAGGGCCCCGGATGGCTACCCCCCTTTTTTAGATATATTTTTCTTTATTTCTTCTTTTTGTAAAGGGCCCCCCCGCTTCTCAATTTGCGGCAGCACCCCCCCCGCTTCTCAATTTCATGCGGCAGCACCCCCCCCCCCCCGGTTCTCTGCTCCAGGGGGCCCATGCCTGAAGCTGTGTAAGGGGCCCCAAAATTCCTGATGGCGGCCCTGTACACCTGTAAGGGGCCCGGGGGTCCGTAGGTGCCCAGATGCCTGGAGGCCCCCCAGCTCCCCAGATGGTAACCCCCCTCTTTTTTTTTTTTGGTATATATATTTTTTAGTTGGTTTTTGTTGGATTTTTTATTAAAGTGCCAATTTTTGGAATTTAATATTTTTTAGCAGTCCGGAGGTCCCCAGGGGCCCAGAGGCCCCCAGGGCCCCGGGTGGCAACCCCCCATATTTTTTGTTATTAAAGGGCCAATGTTTTGTTTTAGGGGTCTGGAGGTCCCCAGTGGCCCGGAGATCCCCAGGGCTCCAGATGACAACCCCCCACCTTTAAAAAAAAAAAAAATTATATATTTTTATATATTTTTTGGTTATTTTTTTAACATATATATATATATAATATAATTATGAAAGCTCCCAGAGGGCCCCAGATGACAACCTTTTTGCTTATAAAAATGTTATAAACATTTTCCCCAGGTTTGTTATTTTTTACTTTAATTTCTTTTTTAAAGTGTATTTTGTGCGTGAAGTCGAGAGAGAGGAGCTGGACTTGCAATCGCCATCCTTCTCCATGCCCCCGGTGGCAATGGTGGGTGTGAGGGGGGCCTCCCACTCACCCCACCTGCTACACTTGGGAGCCCGATGGGACAGAGGGACTCCCCCTATGAGGGAGTGTAGCCCACCCAGCCAGCCCTGTAGGTCCTTCGCCTCCCTTTATTTTAGGAGACCTCATGGCCAAAGTGCGTTCGTGTGCGTGCAAGGGTGGTGTTTTTTTTTGGGGGGGGGGGGGGGTGGGCGTATTAAGCACAGGCGTACCTTGCATAGCACACACACCGGGAGCCGGGCTGAGACCACCAAACTCAATTCACATGTAGCCGAGACCGGGATCCGAACCCTTGGCTGCAGAGGTGAAGTGAACGGCTTGTCAGTGCAGTGCCATTCACGTTGAGCCACCGCAGCTCCCACCCCATGTTATTTTTTTTTTGATTTTTGGTAGTTATTTTTTATTAAAGGGCCCAGAGCTCCCAAGGCAACCCCCTTTTTTATTTTTTATATATATATATATATATATATATATAGATAGATATTTTAATTTATTTTTCATTAAAGGGCCCAGAGGTTTATTTTTATTAAAGGGCCCAGAGGTCCCCAGGGCCCCCGGATGGCTACCACCCTTTTTAATATATATTTTTCTATATGTATTTTTTAGTAAAGGAACCCCCCGCTTATCAAATTGCGGCAGCCCCCCCCCCCCTTCTCAATATCAGGCGGCACCCCCCCCCCCCCCTGTTCTCTGCTCCAGGGGGCCCATGCCTGAAGCTGTGTAAGGGGCCCCATAATTCCTGATGGCGGCCCTAATTGCCCCCCCCATGGTACGAAATTTCAACAAATTTTTCACTTTTATTGTTGCACTTTAACCACTTCCATACCGCGCCTATTCTGGCACTTCTCTCCTTCATGTAACAATTATATTTTCTTCCTTGAAAATTACTCAGGACCCCCAAACATTATATATATTTTATTAACAAACACCCTAGGGAATAAAGTGGCGGCCATTTTTTCGGACACATTTCCAACAGTATTTGCGCCAAAATTTTTCAAGCGTTTTTTTTTTTGTTTGGCTTTCCAAAAAAAAACCTGTTTCATGAATGACAAAATAAGAAAGCAGTAAAGCTAGCCCAATTTTTAGGGATAAGGTAAAAGATGATCTTACACCGAGTAAATAGATACCTAACTAGTCACGCTTTCATATTGCGCACACTCATGGAATGGCGCTAAACTTCGTTATTAAAAATCTCCATAGGCAACGCTTGACTTTTTTTCTCAGGTTACCACTTTGGAGTTACAGAGGAGGTCTAGTGCTAAAATTATTGCTCTCACTCTAACGCACGCTATGATACCTCACATGTGGGGTTTGAAGGATGTTTACATATGTGGGTGGGACTTGCATGCGTGTTCGCTTCTGAGTGCGAGCTACTAGGGACAGGAGCATTTAAATTCCTTTTTTATTTTATTTTTTAACTTAATATTTTCATTTTTGCACTTGTTTGTCCCTTTTTTTGTATTATTTTTCACTTTTCTTCCTATTACAAGGAATGTAAACATCCCTTGTAATAGGACTAGTGTGTGACAGGTCCTCTTTATAGAGAAAGGCGGGGTCAATTAGACCCCACATCTGTCCTCCAGGCTGGAAAGCATGGAATTGGTAAAAAAAAAAAAAAAAACATCTCATGCTTTCAGCTGCGATCATGTTCGTTCAGCACAGTAGTGTAGTGTGTAGCATGTTCACCTAGCAGCAAAAGGGTTGCTGGTTCGAATCCCGCCCGTGACACTATCTGCCTGGAGTTTGCATGTTCTCCCTGTGCGGGTTTCCTCCCACAATCTAAAAACATGCTGTAAATTGGATCCTGTCTAAATAAGCCCTAATATGCAGTAGGATATTTAGGTTTTGTGCTTCCCTAGGCCTGACCAAATTTTGGCACCCCCCTAATAGAAAAATGACCCACCCTTCCTGTCAAGGCCACACCCTGTTTTTTTATGACCCACCCAGGAATTTTCAGGGGACACACACAAGTTCTGTGGGGGGGGACCTGGGGGGGCCCTTAATTTGCCTAGTTTTTCGATCACTTCCTGTTTGGCTATGGGGCAGGAAGTGAAGGCCAATCTCCCCAAACGGACAGGGATAATACAAAATAAACTGACAGAGCTTCTAACCCCCACCCGCCCCCAAACCTATCCAAAATGAAAGAAATCAAAAAAATAAAAGTGATGATTATAGTTCCAGGTTAACCCCAAATTTCAGATCATTTTATTGAGAGGCTTAAGAAAATATAACCATGCCAATAGGCCAGGATCCAGCGTTGCTAATATGTATGAATGTGTGTTAGGGACCCCCACAAACACCACCCAATGTTAAATCAACTATTTTCTTGTTTGTTTTGGGGATGCCTGCACCCCTGATAGGGTAAAGACACCTCACAAATGTTGTCACTTTCTACTTAATTCATTCACTTCCTGCCACACAGCCAAACAGGAAGTGAGGGAAACACCTGAGTAATGTTTTGTTAGGGACACACAGATCAATATAAATAGTTTCCCATTTTGGAAATTGCATTTTGCTGTCTACACCCCAAATTAGTAGGAATCTTGGACTTTGGGGTCCATTTACTAAAGGCAAATCCACTTTGCACTACAAGTGGACAAGCAAGGAAGAAAAATAAAATCTTGGCGGGATTGGAAGTAAAAACCATCAGTGCTTCCCTTCTGATTTTCATTGCCTACGCTTCTACTGCAGAGCGGCTTTGCCTTTACTAAACCCCAAAATAACTAATCATTTGGGGTGTACACTGCAGTGCAATTTGCTTAATGGTGACACTAGTTAGATTGACCTGTGCCCCGAAGAAAAGACCATTGGTAGGGTTTGAACATCACTTCCTGTTCAGCTGTGTGACAGGAAGTGAAGCCAATTTTAGGAAAAGGGACACAAAGCCCAACCTAAAAACACTAGCAGGGGTTCTAACACTCAATTGGCTTCCCTCAAACAACCCACAATTAGAATAGGATTGTCTTGTGCTAGTTTCAAGCACAGCGCTGTAAATCAGCACTTCAAGCCTGTCCACCAATACACCACCCCCCCCCCTCCAACAGGCCATGTTTGCAGCTTTTCCTACATCTTGCACATGTGCTTTAAAAAGTCAGTCTGGACATCAGTTCTAGGAAACAATACTTACCGCTTTGTCTTCCTTTTCTGGTGACTAAACATTTCATGCATACACACCAGGAAAGAGCTTAGAGACAAATCACACTTGATGGTTTAGGCCCAAACTATTTTAGCTGCAGCGGTTGAAATCCAGAGCATGAAAAAAATAGCACAAAACAAACTTCAAAATTTGAAAGTAATTTTATTGGTCCACAAAACAAGGAAAGCAAAACAAAAAATTACAAATAAACACACCAAAAATCTATAAAAATACCTAAAAACAAAAAAGACCAACGTTTATTTCACAGTCATTGGAAAATAAATCATGCTTTTGAAATAACAGGATAGACCCACAGGATTAAAACATTAGTCATTAACATCTTGAGAAACATTTAGCAAAATTATGTAGCAGAGAAAACAGCAAAAAATACAAAACTTGCTCCAAAACATCTCTGTTTCACTCCACCATTCCTTCCAGCCAGCAAATCTGCCCCCTCTGAGGGGCAGCTGACATCTGCACTATCCACGCTTTTTATAACATGTGTGCTAATGAACCAATTGGAAACACATGAAGAAATGTCAGCCTCTAGTTTGTGTGCACTTGTAACTGCTTACACCTGTTAAGGATGTCCTTAAATTACTAAGCCAAAAAACAAGCTTTCTGAGCATGCTCAAAAAGATGCATGTCATTTTCAGGCTGAAACTTCAAGCTTCTTTTTCTAAGTGTTCGAGCATGCCCAGTTCACTCGAAGTGCAGTACCAGAATCAAATCTGCAATGGCGGATGAAAGCATTAGAGGTGTTTAATTTTTTTTTGGTCCCCCTGAACTGATGCTTTCCAAGCTCAACGGGAGGTCTTATAGAATTTTTACGTAACAAACATAAATAATAATAATTTAAACGCCCCTGTCCCTAGTAGCTCGCAGTCAGAAGCGAACAAGCAGCATTTTTTTTGTTTCCGGTTACCAGTTTAGTTTTACAGATAAGGTCTAGTGCTAAAAGTATTCCTCTTGCTCTTACGCACACTATGATACCTGACATGTGTGGTTTGAAGGATGTTTCCATATGTGGGCGGGCCTTAAATGTGTAAGTCCCGCCCACATATTGAACCCCCGTTCAAACCCCGCATGTGAGGTATCATAGCGTACGTTAGAGCGAGAGCAATACTTTTAGCACTAGACCTCCTCTGTAAATCTAAACTGGTAACCTGAAACACATAAAAAAGTGTTGCCTATGGGTATTTTCAAGTACTGAAGTTTGGCCCCATTCCATGAGTGTGTGCAATATTAAAGTGTAACATGTTGGGTATCTATTTACTCGGTGTAACATCATCTTTCACATTATGGCCATAAATTGGGCTAACTTTAGTGTATTCTTAATTTGTAACCACTTGAGCCCCAGAGCATATTACTGGTCACTGACGGGGCCAGTTTTTGCATTTCAACACTGCGTCATTTTGACTGACAATTGCGTGGTTGTGCGACGTGGCCCCCAAACAAATTTGGCGTCCTCATTTGGTGGTATTTGATCACCTCTGCGTTTTTTCTTATTTTTGCTTGAACCAAAAATATAGCGACAATTTGGTAAATAAAAAGACATCTTTTTTACTGTTTGCTATAATAAATCTCCCCCAAAATATATTCAAAAAATGTTTGCCCTCAGTTTAGGCCGATAAGTATTCTTCGACATATTTTTGTTTCCAAAAAATCACAATAAGCGTTTGATTGGTTTGGGCAAAAGTTATAAGTAGGGGTTGGTCTTATGGGTTTTTTCGGAATAATTTTTTGTTTTACTAGTAATGGTGGCTATCATTGATTTTCTGGCTACTGCGACATTGTGGCGGACACATTTTTGTGAGATTTGGCATTTTTCTAGCGAGCAATGTTATAGAAATGCATTGCTTACTATAAAAATGACACTGGCAGGGAAGGGGCTAACACTAGGGGCGCGGAAGGGGTTGATTATGTTACCTGGGTGTGTTCTAACTGTAAAGGGGGTGGGACTGTGTAGGGGAAATGACAGATTGCTGTTCATACATTGTAGGGACAGACGAGCAGGCATTCCCCCCCCCCCTGACAGGACCGGGATAAAGGGTACTCCACCCCAAATTTAAAAAAAAAAACGGCGTGGGGTCCCCCTTCAGGTGCACAACAGGCTCTTAGATTTGATCTGGAACATAAGGGGTTAAACCCACGCCAAAAACGGCGTGGGGTTCCCCCTCAGATCCAGACCAAACCCTTCTCCCAGGCACGCAGTCTGGCCGGACAGGAATGGGGGTGGGGACGAGCGAGCGCCCCCCCCCCCCCCCTCCTGAGCCGTACCAGACCACATGCCCTCGACATGGGGGAGTGTGTGCTGTGGGGGAGGGGGGCACTGCCCCCCCACCCCAAAGCACTCTTGTCCCCATGTCGATAGGGACAAGAGCCTCTTCCCGACAACCCTGGCCGTTGGTTGTCGGGGTATGCGGGCGGGGGGCTTATCAGAATCTGAGAGCCCCCTATAATAAGGGGGCCCCCAGATTCTGGCCCCCCACCCTATGTGAATGAGTATGGGGTACATCGTACACCTACCCATTCACCGGATGAAAAAGTGTAAACACAAATAAACCACACACAAGAAAAAAATAATTTATTAGTCAGCTCTGGGGTCTTCTGCCGGGACCCCCCACCACCAGCCCATTGGGCCCCGGCTTCGCCGCCGTTTTCTGCCGGGGGGGGACACCCACCGATGCTCTCCGTCCGCCATGTCCAGCCAGGCCCCCACCCCAAAATAAGCTCTTTCAGATCCGGGGGGGGCCGGCCGAAAAAAGCAGAGAACAACGGGGGGCGGAGCCCCTCGGTCTTCCAGACGTTTTCTGCCGGGGGGGCTCCAGCCCCGCACCGGTCTTCGCCGCCGCCGCCGCCTTCCGCCGGGGGGGACACCCACCGATGCTCTCGGCCATAATTCGGCCAGGCCCCCTACCCCAAATCAAGCTCTTTTACATCCGGGGGGGGGGGGGGGGGGGGGCGGCGGAAATGGCGGAGAACAACGGGGGCTCCTCCCACTGGCAGTAGTTTTACCGGCTCCTCCCACAGAGCTCATTCTGCTTCCTTCCTGCTGGAGAGGAGAGAAGACCTGTCTTCCAGACTCCGCTCCAGGCTCCTGTGTTCCAGGATCCAGCCTACCAGGACCAGCCTCCAGCCCCGGAAGAGGGGTGGGATGGCCTCCCTCAGCCCCGGAGGTGGACCGGCTTCCGGCCTCCGGAGGAGTCAACAGCACCTGCCCTCCAGCCAGACCACCACCGCCACCACCATCAGCAGGGAGGACCGTCTCTTCCTGGAGACCCAGGAGGGTCTCTTAGACTGGACAGCCCCCTCAGCCAGGTGAGAATGAGGCAAGAACCCAGGAGGAGGCGGGATAAAATCAAATCCCTGCTGGTGAGGATATCTCAGGGCCTGCGTGGAAAAGATGACTACTCTCGCAGGCCTGAGGGAAAAGAGGGACAGGTACTCCAGTAATAAGAGATCTGAATACAAGGGGGCCATCACCACCCTAGGAATAGAGGTAAAAGAAATATGGGAATACCTAGGGGGCTCTTTTGCCAACGTGGGGCTGGAGAGGTGAACTTCCTAGAGGAGCTCCGGAGGACCCTCCAGCAGGCCAACCGAGAAGGGAGCCAGGCAGCGAGGAGGAGCGGGCGGTCTAAGAAGGGGTCCCAACCCCCCAAACAGCCAGGAGAGTCAGGGGAGCCTGGGTGCAGTGGGGGGGGGCGAGTGCCGGTGGTGCAGGGCCCAGTATGGCCATAAACCTGGGGAGGGGTTCCCGGGAGCCGATCCCTCGGTCCGTAGAAGGGACTGGGGGGTTGGCGAAGTCCGGGGAGCCCAGTGATCCAGGAGGTCGCCGGGCCCAGTGCCGCCGGCGGTACCCACCCCCCCCGCCATCTTCAAGTCAGCGTGCCCAGGCTCCCCCGGGTTAGTCACACTGCCCCAGCTGAAGCCCGCCGTGTGTCGACCTCCATGACCCCTCAGCTGGCAGTGGAGCAGGATGATCTGGCAGGGAGTAAGCCAGGGACTGCTCCCCTGCAGCTGCCATGTCACTGGGAGAGAGACAGACACACGGTGGAGGCATAATGCTGCAGACATCTAATGGTAAACAGCTGGGGTGTAGTGTGGTGGTCAAGATGGCGCCGGCTGTTGGGGGTGGAGAAACTGTGAGACCTGGGACCCGAAGTGACCGCCCAGGAACCGGAAGTGCCCCGCCCAGGAACCGGAAGTGCCCCCCGACCGGAACCGGAAGTGCCCCGACCGGAACCGGAAGTTTGGGGGACCTGGGGGATGAGATTCCGGGGGCGCGGGGGAGCCCAGTCCCAGGTACTACTGCAGCAGGCACCTCCAGCGCCCCCGGCAGGAGATGGATGGAGCAGTGGACGGTAGTAGGGACGGTACTATGGACGTAACTATGGACGGTAAGCTGCCACCCTGAACGCCCCTGCGTGGTCCCCATGGACACACAATTGTAAGCCCCGAGGGGCTCCAGGTCAGCGCAGGCGGGGTGGGGGGAGTGTCAGGTGGGGACCCCTCCCGGGTGGACTGTGCCGCTTATGATTTCATCAGGCAGTTGGAGGGGTCCCAGGGGGGCATCCCCCCAGTGCAGGTGGAGTCCCAAGGGGCTGTTGAGGTGGCAGAGGGGTCCTGGGTGGGGAGGTTGGTGGGGAGTGTCCCCCTCTCCTGCTTTTGGCCCCAGGGGGGGAAGGGCCTGTAGTCAGCCAAGGTGGGTGGGCCACAGGGTGTCTCCAAGCGGGGGAGGGGGTGCCAGGCAACAAACAGCGCACACAGCAGGCAGTGATGGGGGCCCCCCCCCCGTCCCCTCCCTCCCATTTCTGGGGGGGTGCCGAGGGGGGGTGGCCCCACTTCCGGAGAATATTTTTTTGGGGTCTCCAGAGACCAGCCTGTTGACGGCCTATGAAGGGGGTCGCTCCTTCGCCCAGGGTGGCGGGCTCTCGTGCCCCTCTGGACCACCTGTACAGCCGTTTTTGAGAGCCCAGAATTTTTCCGCCGCCCCCCTCCCCCGGCTGACCATGAGAGGGCGCAGCGGGTTCGGCGTGGACGAGGGGTACGGGTGGTCCAGAGAGGAGGCAAAGGAATGTGGTTCAGCTTAGGTACAAGGTCCGGATTCCCTCCCCGCCCCGGGTGAGGTAGTGGGCCTGGTACTCTCCTTGGGTTTTGGGGTGGGTGACCCTTTTTTGCTGTCATTCCACCCCACCAACACACGGGAGTTTTCGATATAAGTTTTGGTCACTCCTGCCCTGTGTATGGAACAGCTTCATCACCAACTTTGGGTTGTGAGAGGGCTTGACCCTTGGAAGGAAGTACAGGCTCGTTCCCATCTCCGGCAGGCAGGAGGAGTTAAGAACGTCATCCATCCTGTGTGCGGAACGAGTCGCTCCCTCCGAGGACCATTGCCACCTGGCTCGGGAGGTACGGGCAGTTTCAGAGACCCCCCCTGAGGAAGAACCTCGATGAGCGCCGGTGTCTGGACCGGGGCTTGGTTGACCGAGGGACCGGCTCAGGAGGGAGGGCAAAACAGTGTTGCCCACCTCCCTGGGAGCACTTTCTGGGAAGAGACCGGATCCTGGCCTTTTGCTAACCCGGGACACCCCCCCATCCGATGCTTTAAAAAGTGTGGTAGCCAGACCCACATGATTCGGACTGCACGGTGGTCAGATGGGCCAGATGTCACGCTTTTGGCCCACCTGTCCCGACACATGTGGGGATATCTGCTGCAATTTATGCGGTGAGATGGGGCACCCATTTAGTAGGTGCCCCAAAGCATATCGGGGTCCTTCCTCAGGGGTGGACCTCTCCGGGTCGGGAGCGGCTGAAGCTCCCTGAAGCCCCCCGGTGGATAATCCGCCAGGGGGACGGGGGATCCTGGAGCCCCTAATGCTACTACTGACTCCGGAGGGACCAACAGGCCCATTGCCTCAGAGAAGGGCGGAGCAGAGGGCGTGGGCGTGGGGCTACCCCCCCTCCCTTGGCTCCCTGACCCCCATCCGGGACACACGGTGGTCAGGAGCTCCCGATCCTCCGGAAGGTGAAGCCGGTGGGGAGTAGTCGGGAGGGCCTTGGTCCCCGGGCCTGTGGATCCGGGGGCCTGGCCTTCCCCTCCTTTTGTTGCAGAGGGCAATCCCCATCCCCCTTCCCCCCCCTCACCCCACTGCCCCCACCCCCCACCACCCCACCACCCGGCCTCCCCCGTCAAACAGACATCTGTCACCTCCACCCACCCCGTGCCCTCCCCCCTCAACTCACACCCCCCCTCCCCTCGTGTCCCTACCCTCCCTAGTCCCCCCCCCCTCGTAGGTCCCGTCCCCCCCCCCTGCCCCCCTTCTTCCTCTTTCCTCACCCCCCGCCAGGTCTGGTCCCCTCCCCCCTGTCCCCCCTCCTGTCTCTGGCCCCCCCCTCCTGTCTCTCCTCCCATCCCCCCCCATTCTGGCCCCGGGAGTCTCCTCTGTAACCTTGTGGCCGTGTGAGATGGGGGCTGCTCAGGCCATCCTCTAAAACAGGAGTTTTTTCGAGCAGCGGGTTCCGAGGGGGGGGGTAGGCGTTGTCACCCGGGCTCGGAGAAATGGCAGGTAGTGGGAGCAGGTGAGACGGAAGAAAAAAGAAGGGTAGGGCGTGCAAAATCAGGGGCGGGAAAGTCCCCAGTGAGGGGTGGGGTTCCTCCAGGGGCACAAAGTGGGGTGTCCCTGGGGAACCCATATGGCATTTTGGACGTCCACCTCAGACTCTGAGGAGGACGGGGTATAAGCATGTATAATATGTAAATATGGTTTTTTTTGGGGTTTGTAGTAATGAAGAGAGAAAACGGTGACCACTTTCAATCATTCTGATGGCGGTAACCCTCTCCAATAACGGCTTTGCGACCATTAATGTCGCAAGTATTCTACGTTCTGCAGGAGCTCTTTTTATGGCCTATCCGATTTTCTCATAGGACCGTGTTGAAGCTGACATTTTGTTTTTGCAGGAACCTGGCTGGCATCTGTGGCAGAGATGGGCATCTTAGCAAAGAGGGAGTGGAGAATGTGGGCCCTCCCTCTGGTCTCTTGCGGCCGAGCCCGTGCAGTGGGGTTGCGGTCCCTTTTTAAATGACTGGTCCGGTGGCTTGCCGGGAGTGATTGAAGTGGAGATCGGTAGATTGTCCTGGTGGTGGAACGTGTCCGTGAGGGGGCAATTCCCTCCGGCTCATAAATTTTTATGGGCCTCAAACTAGGAGGAGAGGAGGAGCCTCCTTACGGCGGTTAAGCCTTATCTTTTTATACGTCCCAGCAGTGTGATTTTTGGTGGCGATTTCAATATGATCACTAGGCCCAAAGACCGGGCAGGTGCCGCCAACCCTCTCTGGATATTATAGTAGTATTTTTTTTGAAAAAACGTAGTGAGTGAGGCCAGGTTGGTGGATGTGCACGTTCGTCACCTCCCCAACCTCACTGGTTTCACATTTTCCCCGAGGTAGTAGTAAGAGTAGATTAGATAGGTTTTTTTTTTAAAGGAGGACTCTGTCTGCTCGGCTCCTGAGCTGCAGTCGGTAGAGTTCTCCGATCCGATCACTGTATGGTATCTGTGGCCCTGAATGTCGCTGACACTCCTCAGAAAGGGAGGGGTTTGTGGCGCCTGAATGGGTCGCTACTGGAGGATCCTGAGGTTAGGGAAGCCTATGAGTGTTTTTCTTCCTTCCTGGGCCAGACCTCGCTCCTGAGGGCAACTGCTCCCCGCCTTGAGTGGTGGAAGTAGTTAAAAAAAGGTCTGGCGACTTTTTTCCTTTTCCGGGAAATCTCTGGGTACAGGGCAGCTTCCAAGTACCAAGCCTACCAGAGACTTACGCAGGCAGCTTGACCGCGCCTGGTGTCCTCTGGGGCTCTCGGGAAACATATATCCGGTCTGAAGGCGCAGATGAAGGAGTGTCATGTACGACCGTCTCGCCTCCCTGGTTTTTGAGAGGGATTACGGGAAGTTTATATCTCTCCTGATCCCTACAGGAGGAGCTGTGGTGAGGTGGCGAGGTCGAAGGTCGTACATGGCCTGAAGGATGCCTCAGGAGATCTCTGGTCCGGTCCAGATCGGGGATCCTGGGGTGTCGTCAGAGACCACTTTTCGACCTCTGACGACCTCCTTAAGAAGCGGCCTCTAGACATGGAAAAGTCAGGGAATTCCTTGATGAGACCCCCACTGGAAGTGGGGTCTGACCTTCCTGACTCTCTGACAGAAGAGATCTCTCGGTAGCTGAAGTCGAGCAGGCTATTAGCTCGTAGCTTCTAAAAAGTCGCCTGGGCCCGATGGGCTCACGGCCGAATTCTACACAAAACCTTATAAGAGCCTCTTGGCTCCTCATCTGAGGGACGTGTTTAGTGAATGTTTGGCCTATGGCCTGCTGCCACCCTCAATGAGAAGGTCAGCTCTGATCCTACTGTCAAAGGGGAAAGATCCGTCTGTGGTGGAGAATTGGCGTCCGATCGCCCTTCCTTACCACAGATAGGAAGATACTGCAAAGATCTTGTTTACACCACTCTCTGCTTTGGTTTGCGGCAGGATGCTGTCTCCCTCTCAGCACACTGCACAATTCCTGGCCGGGGCAACTTTTAGTGCTGTCCCTGAGCGTCCGGGAGGCTGTGGAAAGGTGCAGGGCTGATGGCAGCGAGCGGTATCTGCTTGCACTGGATCAGGCTAAGGCATTTGATCGGGTGAACCACGAGTACCTTTGGTTGCTTCTGAGGAGATACGGTCTGCCTGAATCAATTCGTTGATTGGCTGCAGGTATTGTATAGGGGAGCTGAGAGCTTCCCTCTTGTCAACGTTTGGGTGGGCCGGGCCTTTGCTGTGGACTCTGGCGTCCCGGCAGGGTGCCCGCTGAGCCCCCTCCTGTACATCTTTTTTGGCGGTCGACCCCTTCGTACGGAGGCTAGACTGCGGGCGTCTGGGGGGGGTTCCGGTGGGACCTGTCGGGGGTCCGGTTCGGCGGTGAGGTGATTGTGTGCCTATTGCGGACGACGTCTCGTAGGTGGTATCTGTCGTGAGGAAGGCCCATTATGTGGAGTCCCCAGTCGGGTACTACTCTGAGGCGTCAGGCTCGCTGGTCAATTGGGACAAGAGTGAAGTTTTCTCTGGTTGGGGAAGGAGGGGGAGCAGTTCCCCCTTCCGGACGTGTTCCCCACGCCCGTACCAGAGATTCGAGTTTCTTGGGCATTCATTTCGGCCCGGGAGATTATCCCAAGCTAAACTGGGAGCGCAGGCTGGTGAGTGCCACTCGGAAGGTGAAGGCCTGGAAAGGTTGGAAACTTTCCCTGAGGGAAAAGTGTAAAGCTTGGTCAATACGTACTTATTGCCTGAGTTTCTCTTTGTAAGCTATGTGTGTCTTTTGCCAGCATCTCTCTATATGCTCGGGTCTAATGTCTGTTCTTTCCCTGCTGTTGTGGGGAAGCAGACTGAACCTGAT